>CM026404.1:58229486-58517784 GCA_014843695.1 Archivesica marissinica | reverse complement strand
ATACCATAATGCTTGAGGTGTATGTGATGCTAACGGCTGTTAGGTACTGTTATACCATAATGTTTGAGGTTTATGTGATGCTAACGGCTGTTAGGTACTGTTATACCATAATGGTTGAGGTTTATATGATGCTAACGACTGTTAGCTACTGTTATATCATAATGCTTGAGGTTTATGTGATGCTAACCGCTGTTAGGTACTGCTATACCATAATGTGTGAGGTTTATGTGATGCTAATGGCTGTTAGGTACTGTTATACCATAATGCTTGAGGTGTATGTGATGCTAACGACTGTTAGGTACTGTTATACCATAATGATTGAGGTGTATGTGATGCGAAAGTCTGTTAGGTACATTATACCATAATGCTTGAGGTTCATGTGATGCTAACCGCTGTTATGTACTGTTATACCATAATGCTTGAGGTTTATGTGATGCTAACCGCTGTTAGGTACTGTTATACCATAATGTTTGAGGTTTATGTGATGCTAACGGCTGTTAGGTACTGCTATACCATAATGTTTGAGGTTTATGTGATGCTAACGACTGTTAGGTACTGTTATACCATAATGCTTGAGGTTTATGTGATGCTAACCGCTGTTAGGTACTGTTATACCATAATGTTTGAGGTTTATGTGATGCTAACTGCTGTTAGGTACTGTTATTCCATAATGCTTGAGGTTTATGTGATGCTAACGGCTGCTAGGTACTGTTATACCATAATGCTTGAGGTTTATGTGATGCTAACCGCTGTTAACTTAGGTACTGTTATACCATAATGCTTGAGGTGTATGTGATGCTAACGACTGTTAGGTACTGTTATACCATAATGATTGAGGTGTATGTGATGCGAAAGTCTGTTAGGTACATTATACCATAATGCTTGAGGTTCATGTGATGCTAACCGCTGTTATGTACTGTTATACCATAATGCTTGAGGTTTATGTGATGCTAACCGCTGTTAGGTACTGTTATACCATAATGTTTGAGGTTTATGTGATGCTAACGGCTGTTAGGTACTGCTATACCATAATGTTTGAGGTTTATGTGATGCTAACGACTGTTAGGTACTGTTATACCATAATGCTTGAGGTTTATGTGATGCTAACCGCTGTTAGGTACTGTTATACCATAATGCTTGAGGTGTATGTGATGCTAACGGCTGTTAGGTACTGTTATACCATAATGCTTGAGGTTTATGTGATGCTAACCGCTGTTCGGTACTGTTATACCATAATGCTTGAGGTGTATGTGATGCTAACGGCTGTTAGGTACTGTTATACCATAATGTTTGAGGTGTATGTGATGCTAACGGCTGTTAGGTACTGTTATACCATAATGGTTGAGGTTTATATGATGCTAACGACTGTTAGCTACTGTTATATCATAATGCTTGAGGTTTATGTGATGCTAACCGCTGTTAGGTACTGCTATACCATAATGTGTGAGGTTTATGTGATGCTAATGGCTGTTAGGTACTGTTATACCATAATGCTTGAGGTGTATGTGATGCTAACGACTGTTAGGTACTGTTATACCATAATGATTGAGGTGTATGTGATGCGAAAGTCTGTTAGGTACATTATACCATAATGCTTGAGGTTCATGTGATGCTAACCGCTGTTATGTACTGTTATACCATAATGCTTGAGGTTTATGTGATGCTAACCGCTGTTAGGTACTGTTATACCATAATGTTTGAGGTTTATGTGATGCTAACGGCTGTTAGGTACTGCTATACCATAATGTTTGAGGTTTATGTGATGCTAACGACTGTTAGGTACTGTTATACCATAATGCTTGAGGTTTATGTGATGCTAACCGCTGTTAGGTACTGTTATACCATAATGTTTGAGGTTTATGTGATGCTAACTGCTGTTAGGTACTGTTATTCCATAATGCTTGAGGTTTATGTGATGCTAACGGCTGCTAGGTACTGTTATACCATAATGCTTGAGGTTTATGTGATGCTAACCGCTGTTAACTTAGGTACTGCTATACCATAATGCTTGAGGTTTATGTGATGCTAACCGCTGTTAGGTACTGTTATACCATAATGTTTTAGGTTTATGTGATGCTAACGACTGTTAGGTACTGCTATACCATAATGCTTGAGGTTTATGCGATGCTAACGGCTGTTAGGTACTGTTATACCATAATGATTGAGGTTTATGTGATGCTAACCGCTGTTAGGTACTGTTATACCATAATGCTTGAGGTGTATGTGATGCTAACGGCTGTTAGGTACTGTTATACCATAATGCTTGAGGTTTATGTGATGCTAACCGCTGTTCGGTACTGTTATACCATAATGCTTGAGGTGTATGTGATGCTAACGGCTGTTAGGTACTGTTATACCATAATGTTTGAGGTGTATGTGATGCTAACGGCTGTTAGGTACTGTTATACCATAATGGTTGAGGTTTATATGATGCTAACGACTGTTAGCTACTGTTATATCATAATGCTTGAGGTTTATGTGATGCTAACCGCTGTTAGGTACTGCTATACCATAATGTGTGAGGTTTATGTGATGCTAACGGCTGTTAGGTACTGTTAGACCATAATGTTTGAGGTTTATGTGATGCTAACGGCTGTTATGTACTGTTATACCATAATGCTTGAGAGTTATGTGATGCTAACGGCTGTTAGGTACTGTTATACCATAATGATTGAGGTTTATGTGATGCTAACGGCTGTTATGTACTGTTATACCATAATGCTTGAGATTTATGTGATGCTAACGGCTGTTATGTAGTGTTATACCATAATGCTTGAGGTTTATGTGATGCTAACGGCTGTTATGTACTGTTATACCATAATGCTTGAGGTGTATGTGATGCTAACGGCTGTTAGGTACTGTTATACCATAATGTTTGAGGTTTATGTGATGCTAACGGCTGTTAGGTACTGTTATACCATAATGCTTGAGGTTTATGTGATGCTAACCGCTGTTAGGTACTGTTATACCATAATGTTTGAGGTTTATGTGATGCTAACTGCTGTTAGGTACTGTTATTCCATAATGCTTGAGGTTTATGTGATGCTAACGGCTGCTAGGTACTGTTATACCATAATGCTTGAGGTTTATGTGATGCTAACCGCTGTTAACTTAGGTACTGCTATACCATAATGCTTGAGGTTTATGTGATGCTAACCGCTGTTAGGTACTGTTATACCATAATGTTTTAGGTTTATGTGATGCTAACCGCTGTTAGGTACTGTTATACCATAATGCTTGAGGTGTATGTGATGCTAACGGCTGTTAGGTACTGTTATACCATAATGCTTGAGGTTTATGTGATGCTAACCGCTGTTCGGTACTGTTATACCATAATGCTTGAGGTGTATGTGATGCTAACGGCTGTTAGGTACTGTTATACCATAATGTTTGAGGTGTATGTGATGCTAACGGCTGTTAGGTACTGTTATACCATAATGGTTGAGGTTTATATGATGCTAACGACTGTTAGCTACTGTTATATCATAATGCTTGAGGTTTATGTGATGCTAACCGCTGTTAGGTACTGCTATACCATAATATGTGAGGTTTATGTGATGCTAACGGCTGTTAGGTACTGTTAGACCATAATGTTTGAGGTTTATGTGATGC
Source organism: Archivesica marissinica (assembly GCA_014843695.1). Classification (NCBI taxonomy): domain Eukaryota; kingdom Metazoa; phylum Mollusca; class Bivalvia; order Venerida; family Vesicomyidae; genus Archivesica; species Archivesica marissinica. Next base: position 58,514,172 of record CM026404.1, on the reverse strand, counting down.
TAACGGCTGTTATGTACTGTTATACCATAATGCTTGAGGTTATGTGATGCTAACGGCTGTTAGGTACTGTTATACCATAATGATTGAGGTTTATGTGATGCTAACGGCTGTTATGTACTGTTATCCATAATGTTGAGTTTATGTGATGCTAACGGCTGTTATGTAGTGTTATACCATAATGCTTGAGGTGTATGTGATGCTAACGGCTGTTAGGTACTGTTAGACCATAATGCTTGAGGTTTATGTGATGCTAACGGCTGTTAGTTACTGTTATACCATAATGCTTCGACGTGCCTCTAAAAAACCACCTGAACGTCAAACAAGAACAATTTCGATGCTCTGTTTATCTAAACTGAAACAGCCAATAGCAAACATCACAACATTAAGTCTTCTCCTACGTAGTAATAAAGTACTAATACAAGTACGCTAATATAAATCACTGACACATAATTGTATTAGTTGTGCCAGTGAACTCCACACAGGCCCAAGATTATATGTTAACCTAATCAACTGAAGTAAAAAGACGACATATGCCATGCATGGTGTCACACAAAGTGGAATATATCGGGGAGTAGGTAGACAATAGTTGTGAATTTAATGAATACTCTACTGAACTTTACTTTCCAAAAGAAGAACCCAACGAGAGTGATTAATATAAGTTGTTAGAACTTGTTTCGCAATCGTTGTAAATTAAAAACAAATTTTTAAAAAAAGAAAAGAAAAAATGAATACCTTTGTAATACTGTAATAAATGGTTTTAGTCTAATCGTGAGATTTCTTCAAAATGGTAAATTAAATCATTAGTCATTTTAGTGATGCTTACTAATATTAGAGCTTCTATGAATTGTAGTACTTTGAATCTATTTTAAGCTGTATATTTTAATGTAGGTGAAGTTATTAGTGACAAGTGTACTGCTGTACTGCTGGCAGTGACCAGTGTACTGCTGTACTGCTGGCAGTGAGTAGTGTAATCCAGCAATAATTATTATTATTATTTTTATTTATTTATTTCAATAATTGTTGCATTTACAATGCATTCACTATTACAATACACCACCCACTGCTGGAATACACTACTCGCACATTCCCCACTGCTCACTGCTCACTGCCAGCAGTACAGCACTACATAACTGGAATGAGCCGCTTATCGCTAAATCACAGCGCTCATCGCTGAAGTAAAGTATAACTGCCTGTTTCCGGTTACCCAACATACCCGTAAACAATTTTCGAAAAACAAATCGAATTTTTTGTTATTAAAAATAATAATTATTTTTTATGATTATTTTTTTTTTCATTTTTTTTTTTTTTCGAAAATTTGCATTTACACTTCATTCATTACTACAATACACCACTCACTACTGGATTACACATAGAAAACGCACGCCTACATTATATACTAGAGCACATAGAAAACGCACACCTACATTATATACTAGAGGACATAGAAAACGCACACCTACATTATATACTAGAGGACATAGAAAACGCACACCTACATTATATACTAGAGGACATAGAAAACGCACACCTACATTATATACTAGAGGACATAGAAAACGCACACCTACATTATATACTAGAGGACATAGAAAACGCACACCTACATTATATACTAGAGGACATAGAAAACGCACACCTACATTATATACTAGAGGACATAGAAAACGCACACCTACATTATATACTAGAGGACATAGAAAACGCACACCTACATTATATACTAGAGGACATAGAAAACGCACACCTACATTATATACTAGAGGACATAGAAAACGTACACCTACATCATATGATTATTATTACATGAAAACGAAATACGAAGGATTCCATCAAAGATATATCACATCTCTATTACAAAACACAAACTGAACAACTAAAAATATTCCAAACTGTTAAAAACTATGTGTTTATATCATTATTGTTTTTCATTTAACCGAAGTGTGCGTTTTCTGTGTCCTCTAGTATACATTTTATAACAATAAACATAGACAAGTTTTTTTGGAAGAGGTTGGACTACTGTGAATCATCGAATCAAATGGTTTTGTTAATATAAATTATGTTGTAGTCCAAGATTATTTGCATAATTATGAATACGGATAAATATCGAATAGCCTTATTTGAAGTTGTGGACATTAAATCGGTGAATCGTTGTACATTTGCCAGCTACAACACTACGGTTTATTATATTGATTTCGTAGTTCGTTGTATGTTTCAAAGGATTACCTGGAATTCTTCTGCTTTTGTATTTCTTCTTCGCATCTCGTTCGATGTTCTTCCAAGCGCTCTCTTTGCCTTCCCATCTGAGAATGAAAGTGTCAAAGTCATATTATTCGTTTATTAAGAGTGTGCATCACACAGATATATTCTGAACGTTTACTTAAAGTGTGCAGCACACCGATATATTCTGAACGTTTACTTAAAGTGTGCAGCACACCGATATATTCTGAACGTTTACTTAAAGTGTGCAGCACACCGATATATTCTGAACGTTTACTTAAAGTGTGCAGCACACCGATATATTCTGAACGTTTACTTAGTGTGCAGCACACCGATATATTCTGAACGTTTACTTAAAGTGTGCAGCACACCGATATATTCTGAACGTTTACTTAAAGTGTGCAGCACACCGATATATTCTGAACGTTTACTTAAAGTGTGCAGCACACCGATATATTCTGAACGTTTGTTTTTGACTGTGGTTTTGGTTACTAAGTTGCAGCACACCGATATATTCTGAATGTTTACATAAAGTCTGCAGCACACCGATATATTCTGAACGTTTATTTAAAGTGTGCTGCACACCGATATATTCTGAACGTTCACTTAAAGTGTGCTGCATATCGATATATTCTGAACGTTTATTTAAAGTGTGCTGCAGTATTTTGTTTTTGTCGATATATTCTGAACGTTCACTTAAAGTGTGCTGCATATCGATATATTCTGAACGTTCACTTAAAGTGTGCTGCACACCGATATATTCTGAACGTTTACTTAAAGTGTACTGCACACCGATATATTCTGAACGTTTACTTAAAGTGTGCTGCATATCGATATATTCTGAACGTTTACTTAAAGTGTGCAGCACACCGATATATTCTGAACGTTTACTTAAAGTGTACTGCACACCGATATATTCTGAACGTTTACTTAAAGTGTGCAGCACATCGATATATTCTGAACGTTTACTTAACGTGTGCAGCACATCGATATATTCTGAACGTTTACTTAACGTGTGCAGCACACCGATATATTATGAACGTTCACTTAACGTGTGATGTGCATTTTCAGAGAAGCCTGGCACAGAGGTTATAAAACTTTTCTCAGATCTCAAACTCAAGCTCAAGTGATCTAATTGGTTGATTCTGAGTGCTACTCTCAGCTGAACCAATCAGACGATTGAGACTGAGTTTTGAGATTGGAGAAAAGTTTTATAACATCCATGCCTGCTCGTATGAACGGGGGGTAAATGTTTGCACTTAATATTAGTGCGAGTATTTGCGACTGTCTCGATCGACAAACGTAATAATTGATGGATGGTCTTCACTCTTCAATAAACTCTTATTTTTCAAGCTTGATTTCGATTGGTCAATATTTAGTGTTGCATCAACAAACATTAGAAAACGTTACGTTTTGAACAGTTCTATATTCTTATTGAGTTAGTTTATATTTTGCTGTATTATATTTTCTAGGATTAAATATTGTTGCTGTATTAAAGTTGTATCAATCAAACGCGATTAACTGTATAAGCGCGATTGACTGTGCCGCCTGAATGTCTACCAGTACTCGTTTTTTCCAAGAATTATTCCGCTCGCCCACATGGTTCGCCGGAGGCGAGGGTAAATAAGCTCAATCATCAAGAATTATTCCAGTGTGGAACACGTTTGTCCACCACTGCTGTGATTGCCCCGAGCCTGGACACATTCAAGTCAGTTGTCCAGTCGTGCCCTGCAGTCCGGGCCTAGTGGCGAATAATATGTAATGCATAGTGTAAATACAAGTGTGTTTTACGTTTATTTATCGTCGCTACCGGTTGCCCATATGAGCGCGTGACGCCTCCTGAAGAGATTAGTCATTTTATATGTTTGGAAGATAGTGCAATGATATACAGACAGAGACCCATTCCAGAGTCTCATCTGGTTATTATACGTGCACGGGGTAGAGCACCGACACGAGACCTCGTTTTAACGTCCCATCTGAAAGACTGTTAATTTTATTAGGGTCAGACGGTGATACAAATTGGCGTATGCTATTTTTATCGTTTGCTTTGGATACACTCCCCCACTCGGCCATGTACGGTCTTTTAACCCTGCTCAGTAGATGTCGCCAGTGAAGTTTCGGAATATTTCGTTGAAATTGAAGTTGAAATGGCGCTAGAACTTTACGTTTATACGTTCTAGCATTTAGTATGCAGCAGTTAGTCTGGGAAGAGGCGTCGATATATTTTGCCTGGTCAGTCAAATATAGTTTAACACCGAGACTATTAATTGGGCCGTATCGAGTTTCTGATCATATCAACAGTCACTTTGCCGGAAGTTAAAAAGTGAAAAATCGACAGGACAGACTGGCACCCAGGCTACGCAGCAGTATTGGTGGAATATGTCCACATGAGGGAGAGAGTAGGGGCAATGTTGATTGAAGAGTCTTACCTAAAGTACTCAACGACCTTGGTTCTAACCGGATTCGAACTTGCGGTCTCTCGATTATGAGGCGGACGTCGTATACTTTACACAATAGAGGTTCTCGACATTTATTTTTGTTTAAGTTTATTTAACGTCGCTACCGGTTGCCCATATGAGCGACGGGCAATTTGCCTATCAACACCTTTTCTGTTCAGACTCCAGCGGTTAACCAGTACTTGGTGCACCAACATCCGTAAGAAACCGCCAACGTTTTCCTATAAAGAAACACAGTCTGAGCGGTGCTCGAGCCCGTGTCCATCAGTGATGAATGTTTACAGCGGTATGCAAGTCAATGACCGTAACCACTCGACCACGGAGGCGGGCCAGTTTTTCATACTTATATTTCATACATATATAACAGATTGGTATGCCTCTATAAATAGCATTCATGGTACTACTGGACGAGGTCGTAACAAATTAAGAACGTATTGTAAGTTTGAGCATGTATTTGAACCTGAGGAATATTGTAAAATGATTTTACCTACACGACACAGGTCGGCATTTAGTAAATTTAGATGCGGTGTTGCACCAATCCGCATAGAAACCGGAAGGTATGAGAATTTAAGATTAGACGATCGTAAATGTCCTTTTTGTAATGTGATAGAAGATGAACATCACGTTTTATTGGAATGTGCCATATATAATGATCTAAGAACTTTACTATTGCAGAAGGCAATATTAGCTGACCATAATTTCTGTAATATGACAAAACGCGATCAATTTATATTTATATTCAGTAATCAATCAGTGATAAGACTGTGCCAAAACCTGTTTTAATATACTACAGCGTCGTTACTTTTACCTTTGTAAATAATGCCCTTTTTGTGTTAATTACTATATATCTATGATTTTTACAGACTACAAGAAACAGCTGCTAATTAGGTCATTCTCGATCTGATCCTGGGTGATAACTGATTTTGTAAGATATTTCTTAATAGCGCACTAGTGCTTGTTTTTCGATTCAGTGTTTTATACCATTTTGTTTTATTTCGTATTTAAATATAAATTATCAACTGTTTCTTGGCTTTAGAATGTAAATACGCATTAACTAATAGTAGTGTGGGATTTTATAATGTGATATGTTTTGTTGCAATATGTCTCTTATAATTCTATTCAGAATGGCTATGTACTTTTAATCTGATTATTTACATTTGTGTTTGCATTACATGTATGTACATAGATGAGACTTTAATAAAGATTAAAACTACTTCATTCTACCTTCCAATTCAGTTCACCACCAATTAGTGCACGCATGATGACAAAACTTGTTACAAATTGCCCCACTAATCACAAGTACGCATACAAGCACCCAGGACCAATCTGGGCTAAAGAACTCAAGACAATGCCCGTCATGTCTCACTAACCGCTCTCAATGCTAACAATTGTATATTGTAACATCCCCATGGAAAGGAATTTACATAAGCTCTCAGCTTGTTTTCCAATCCATTTCAGATATCCTGTGTATTGTATACTGTATATATATTGAATGAACTGAATATAATATGTTTGAACTAACTTCATTTCTTTTCAACTGTTATCCATTTTCGTATATCTCGGGCAATACTCGTTCAATGAGAGACATCTCTAATTTTCTATTACCTCCCTTGGCAGATAAAGTCTGATTTATTGAATATGTGAATAGGTCCTTTCAATTAGAATCCTTTGTTTTTACTGTTGTTCCCTAACCAGATGCTGCGGTATGATAATTGCGATGTTATCAAAATCGTGTTAATTAACTGATAGCATTGGTTTACAAAGAAGTACCCATTGCATACGCTGTATGAGATCTGTCGAGTTATAGTAATTTAATAATCATATAAAGCGATAGTGGAATAAAATTGCCAGCATGTTGTGCAAAGGAAACAACGATAAAAACAGAGGAAAACACTTAATAGGACCTATCTACTTTAGGGAGTATTCAGAGGCAGTACCTGACCGATGTCTCTCATTTAACCGAGCTATGTATACATACAGACTGATGAATTGTGTCCGTTAAATGCTACACTGAGTATAGTTCTACTAGTTTAATAATGCATATTAATCATAAATATTTAATATTACTTTTACACAAGAAAGATGAATATCATATAATATGTGTACGGCGTAATTTACAAAGTAATTAGCGAGTGCGTTCACTGCTCGCATTTAATTAAATATTTAAGCGTTCGTGGCGGTGGTAAAGCGTCACACATATATAGGCCAATAATTCATTAAACAATTCTTGTTGGGAAATCGATTGCAAACACACATTGCAAACTAGCCTGGGAACAGGCGTCGATATATTTTGCCTGGTCAGTCAAATAAATATAGATTTTATTCTTTATTTACGTCTCATCAATGTACAACAAACAACATTCAATATAATAAAAACATATCGATGTACATTGCCACTCAATAATGAATTATAAGAGACAGTAACAGTAACAATTCACAATAGAACACGATTCAACATATAAGTTTCTTAAAACTAGAGTTTATATAGGTTGATCCTATATATGTTAACACCGAGACTATTAATTGGGCCGTATTGATTTGCCATAAGTTAAAAAGTGAAAAATCGACAGACTAATTGCAAACATTCGTGTACATATTGTATGTACAGCAGCATTTAGGACACACTATAAACTATATTTAACAAATGTTTAACAGTCAGTAATTTGAAATCATATTCGGTATTCACATATTTTAATAATAAATTAAATAATAACAGTATTGTATGAGGATCACATATCTGGACAATGGGCAATGGCCCATATGGTCTTCATATGTTTCATGGACGTACCGGTTTTCGGTCCTCTACGGTTTGTCGGTGAACAACTTGTAGTCATTCGTTTTTACAACAGTTGCAATTAATATTCTTTCTAATAAAAGTATTTTCGGCTCGATATTCAGGTATTGAGTTTTTGCTTTGGGAAATGTGTTGGTAGCTAGTAATGTTGGTGTGTACTGTAGTTTAGCACGGGAATCACGGTGAGTGGTATATAAGCTTTAGCGGGAAAGGTAAAGGTCGCAGTCCGCCTACGTGGTCGAGTGGTTAAGGTCGCTGACTTGTATACCACTGTAACCTTTCATCACTGATGGCCACGTGTTCGAGCCCCGTTCAGACTGTGTTTGAACGAGTTGGCAGTGTCTTACGGAAGTTGGTGCACCAAGTACTGATTAACCGCCGGAGCATGCCTAGGAAAGGTGTTGTTAGGTAAATTGTCCGTCGCTCAAATGAGAAAAGGGTAGCGACGTTAAATAAACGTTAAATATAAATGTAAATAAAAATAGTAAACGCCACTCCCGGCTGCCCTCCTCGTGTTGTACACGTCGCGGTCGGGGCACATCTCGCAGCAGCAGCGTAGGGTATTTCTTATTGTCGACCTTGCGACAAGTGACACCCGCTTCACCACCGCCGTTTTACGGAGGTATGGACAGACACTGGAGCGCCCTAGACGTCCAGATGTCTAACTGCCAGATCCGTTTATATGCTGATGTGGAATGGCGGTGACGGTTGTGGGCCTAAAAAGAGCCCGTTCTTGTCACCCTGCGAAGGAAGAAGATGCCTCATCCAGAAGACACCATAAGCATCTTAGACCGGCAGACGTAATCATCTTAGAGGATACACTCGCCCGGGTGCCTCGGCGGTGGCGAGTATGAATAAACGTATACAACAACAAGTAAACGTCACTCGAGGAAATTGTATGTAGTAAGAACATAGGACAAAGTGAACAATTCGGGATCTAAAGAAGGATTCGAAGTTGGACGCTGAGAATACTTCTAAGAATACAAGGTCAGACAATTCAGTTTTACATTTCATATAATAATCCGTATAATAATAACATACTAATAATAAAGACTTTATTTAACGAATTTGAACAATTAAGTCAATCTACCATTAGCCCTCAACTAATTAAAACATGAAATAGCATAATGAAACATGTAAACAGTAACCAGTAAAACGTTCATAGAAAATAAAATATACGCTGCAAGAACTAATACTTATATTCATGTATAATTGCATATTATCAGTTTATTGGGTTATTGATCTGTTCTTTGCACCAACCTGATATATAAAGCTATTGAAGCGTGGAACAGAATGTGCTGTTTTGGTGTGATAAGGGAGGGAATTCCACAAGTGTGACCCTGAATATGAGAAAGATTTCCTAAAAACTTCAGTACTTCAGTAGTTGGCTTAGACGGGTAAAGTTAGAGATTGGCGGATGATCCCAAGTTTTGAGTTCGAACATCGGACGTAAATCTGAATGACTCTTGCAGATAGACAGATGCTAGGCCAGTGGGTGTTTTAAACATTAAGACTGCTTTTTGAAAGCTAGCCCTTTCTGGGAAAGTCATCCAATTGAGAGTTTAGAAAAGTTCGGAAGAAGGAGGGTACAATTGTTGTCAAATATTTGGAACTGCTATTTAAAGCTTTGAAGTTCGTATAAACCAATAGAATGCAGTTTTTACACAATTCTAAGATTTGCAGCTTGATATATCATGACATCCTCTGTTACTTTTGAGAAGGCAAAACACATTTACAGTCATAGGCTATTGCAGGTTCGATCCCGGTCGACCCCCGTCTGACCCTAATAAAATGAACAGTCTTTCAGATGGGACATTAAACCGAGGTCTCGTGTCGGTGCTTTACACCATGTACGTAAAAGAACCAGATGAGACCCTGTAATGGGTATCTGTCTGTATCAATGCACACTCCTCCAAACATCTAATATCACTCGCTCATATGTGCAACCGGTAGCGACGATAAATAAACGTTAAGAAACCACACACCTCCACAACACAACTACACTCGGTCGTTATCCAAACGAATAGCGTGTTAGCAATACTTTCTTTAAAAACATATGCACATAATATCGACAACAAACGTTTAGATACTATAAGCAAATACGGCAAATAAGCACACAAATAAATACCCTATATGTGCTACGAATACATTGCTTATTCCTAAATGTATTGTCATTGTTGGTTTCATATCCATTATTAATGCATAGCTTTTCAAATGGTTGGCTTCATGGAGTATATATACATGAAGGGAAAAGAAATTAATTGCTTTAGTCCCATGGAGACTGGGAAGGGCTTAATGTAATACTAATAATAACGACTTTATTTAACGATATAACTCATTTGAACAATTACGTCAATCTATTTCATGCTAATTGATGAAATACAGTGTCACATCAGTGAGATATAATCCATATCATTCACTGCATATCACTCACTGTATTTTGCCGGACTACTTTTTTATTATCTCCCTTCACAATACACTATACACTTGCTGTTTTTTTCACCAACTTGCATCGTGTCACACGTGTCATTTAATTTTCACCGTTTACCTGGCTTCAATGACACTATTTACCTGTATTATTGTTTTTGCTATGAAACATATCAAAAGCGAAATACAACTGACAATGTCTCGAATTTTGGCACTGCAAATTGTAACAATAAATCCAATAAATGTTTTCATATATTTTTCCTCGATTCAACTATAAATTCAAGATGGCGGCATATTTGTGTATCGACTCATGACGTATATTCGTCAATGTATTCATCCGCGCAAAAACGCGGCGGCCAGCTATTTTAATTTCTTCATTTTGTGTTTGTTTTTCATCAATTAGCATAAAATAAAAAGAAAATGTGTTTGTTTTGAGTGAATATGGATCATATTTGAAATGTTCTCATTTCTCAGTGAGATATATTCCATATTCACTCAAAACAAACAAATATCCTCTATTTACAGCACCACCCAACACAATATTGACACCCTGTTAAGATTGCAGAGACGAGCATGTAAATACATTCTCTGCCAAGATTATGTTTCTTTGGGTGAATCAATGTCTATAATTAGTATAATTACTTTTGACCAACGGATTATTTTTCAAAAAGCAGTAACAATGTACAAAGTTATGTACAATCTTGTACCGAATTATTTGAATGAACATTTTCAATTAAGACACCGCTATACAGTTACTTCATGTATGACATTGAGATATGCTTCAAATATTGATCTCTATATTCCAAGACCTAGATGTGAAATGTTCAGGAAATCTTTAGAATACTCTGGTCCAAATATATGGAATTGTCTACCATTGAAAATTAAGACGTCCAGATCTTTAAATATGTTCAAGACAAAATGTAAATTATGGATACAACAACTTTTTAATCGGTAGACACTAGAACGTTATATATATAATGATTGTCATTCAATATGCTCTTCCATTTAGAGATTCTATTAGGTTATACAAATTTAGTTTAGCTCGATTGCGAAACAAGTTCTTTCAACTTACTCTCGAGACTTACTTACTTACTCTACTTACTCACTCTCGAGACCGCATTCCTGATGGAATCCACCGCCATGAAGGAGAGGGAAGAGGCAATGTGGAATTTAAATGCCTTGCCTAAGGGCACAATCGTAACGGCTCCAGCGAGGTTCGAACTCCGGGCTTTTCACACCTGAAGCAAACGCTCTACCACTGCGCTATCACGACTTCTATTGGTTAAAGCTTTACCATTATTTTGTTAAGAAGCAACCTCTCGTGTATTATACATATACATTTTGATTGTATGATTGTTGATCTAATACATGCTTGTTAATATTTGTAAAAAATTAACTGAATAAATTTATTTTTAAAGAAGAAGAAATTTTATTTTCTAATTTGAACTAAAAAGTTCATCATTGTACAACATATATATACATAAAATCATTCACGTGAAAATTATGTCAATATCAGAAAATTATATACCTTATTGACAATACCTACTATATATATAAATGATATAAAACATTATAATTAACAGTCATTATTTTCTTAGGTATATAAATACGAAAATATGAAATCCGATTTAAAGTATCTTGTACATATCTAAATAAAGGAGGTTGAACTCAGTTTAAGTTGTACTATATTAAAATAAAAAATTATTATAACAAAAATCATGTTACATATATGATGGAATTGAACCACGCGCGTCTGAGTGTAAATGCTTCATACATATATTTTCCTAATTTTGCTATAACATTATTGTTGTGAGATTGCATTAAAGTTACAAATTTGAAAACACTAGGTCTATTGTAGTAGTACATTTTAATATATTTCTTTCTAATGTTAGTGTAAGCTGAACAAATCAGAACAAAGTGGTATTCATCTTCTACATCATTTGACCCACAGTATAAACAATAACGCAATTCCCGCGCGACACGATTTGCTTCATAGCGGCCCGTTTCAATACGTAATTTATGCGAAGAAAGCCTAAATTTAGATAAGGCAATTCTATAGTTTGATTGTAAATCATTTAGATAAGGCTCTAGTGAAACAGTAAATTTGAAAAGTTTAAACATATATAAAGATCCGCTATTTTCAACGCCATTACACCATGACTGTTTCTCTAAAACCCTTTCTTTGAAAAGCATGTAAAACTTATTTAAATCTACTACGCCCGGATTGTCGAACACATATGTAAAAAAAGCAATCTCTCGTGTCCTTGTGTTAAATATTTATGATAGTTTATCCAACTGGTAATTATATTGTTAATATTAGCGCGAGTGGGGCCACCGTGACTGAGTGGTTAAGGTCGTTAACTTGCCAATCGCCGCTATTGGTTGGAATCTCACTGGGAGTGTCCAATTCTTTCATGGGAGGAAGCTATCCAGTTGGATTGCGGTAGGTCGGTGGTTCTACCCTGGTGCTTGCGGTACTGCTCGGAGGGACACCCCGCGGGGTCTTCCTCCACCAATAATAGCTGGAGAGTCGCCGCATGTCCTTAGATGTTGGTGCGACTTTAAACTCCAATACAATACTATTAGCCCGATATTCTCTTTTAGTTTATACAAATTTATTTTAACGCGAAGTGTCTCTGTTTGTATCAATGTACTATCCTCCAAAATCTAAAATTACTAATATCTTAATAAGGCGTAGCGCAAATGGGCAACCGGTAGCGACGATAAATAATCGCAAAACAATTTGACACAAAATAAATATTTTACAACGAATGTTACCTCGTTTTGACAAGTCACTCGGAACGCCTCAGCTTCCTGCCACAGCGTGTTTATTTCAGTTCTGTAAATCTGTCTGCATTCTTCAACAGGCATCTCGTGAAAGTTCAGTTGGCTGTCTCCTATAGGTGTTTCAATATCGTTCGATTTCGTTTTATCTATTGGCAGACAGCATACGTCTATTGTGCTTTTTCGTTCTGAGGCGGTGCTGCGAGGTGCCTGTTTAATCATAAATATAAAATAATGTACAATGTACAGTCACACCTGACTTATGCAGCCAGCCAAGGGACTCACCGAAAGTGGCTGCTTAGCGCAGGTGGCTGCTTAATAGAGGCTAAATGAATAATAAAACAACATATTGGGAATCTGAAAACTGGCTGCTTAATACAGGTTGGCAGCTTAATAGAGGTGACCACTAACACAGGTTTGACTGAATATCCAAACTACATACTGCCAGCTGAATGTATAATATAGTACTTGAGGCTATAGCTTTGGTTTTTCTTCACATCAGTCTAAATAAGGCACATGCTGTTTTTATAAAATCAATCCAACGTGGAGTAGACATCTGGTATATCATTATCGCGCATACTGTATAGAATGCTTTGTTGTGACTGATGTAGAGACGTAAGTCGACAATACATGTGTTATGTTATGTATCCAAGCACGACGCCATCAGGAAAATAGAATTAAAGTGAAAATATGTGATTTTTAAAATCCGTCCGAATATAGCACCATGCGATGTATTGTCATGATTTTGTCAAATACAGTGAAACCTGTGTTATTGGTCACCTCCAGTAAGCAGCCAACCTGTATTAAGCAACCAGTTTCCATATTCCCAATATGTTGTTTTATTATACATTTGACCTCTATTAAGCAACCACCTGTGCTAAGCAGCCACTTTCTGTCATTCCATTGACTAGCTGCTTAAGACAGGTTTGACTGTACGTCTAAAGCAGTTTCATGATTTACCATAACGGTCTAACGTTAGTCAGCGTTTCATAGGCCAGGCCTGGAGGTTATAAAACTTTTCTCAGATCTCAAACGCGAACTCAAGTGATTTGATTGATCGATTCTCATGTTTACACTCATCTGAATCAATCAGAAGCTTGAGACTGAGTTTGAGATTGGAAAACAGTTTTATAACCTCGGAGCCAGGCTTCGAGGTTATATAACTGTTCTCAGATGTCAAACTCAATCTCAAGTGATTTGATTGGCTGAGTCCGAGTGTTGCTGTCAGCTGTACCACTCAGAAGCTTGAGCCTGAGTTTAAGGTTGGAGAAGTTTTATAACCTGCAGGCCAAGCCACCATCCGGGATATTTACAAGAGGACTGACTATGTATGGATCGCAATGTGGGCCAATATTATGAAGCTGAACGTTTTTGTTTATTTGTTTGCTTTGTTATTGGGGTTTAAAGTCGCACCAAAAGTTTAGGTCCACAGGAGCCGGTCGATCTCCTCACGACGTGCACGTCGTGACCGGTGCACATCCCGCAGCAGCAGCGTAGGATTCTGGGATCTTCTGGTCGTCGATCTTGCGAATAAGATCTAACGAGTGGCTAAGGCACATCAGGACAGATCCACCGCCTCTTCTAGAGTGTTTTTACTCCCAGGTTTCCACACTCTTCCCTGACGTTGTCGATCTTGCGAAGGGGGAATCTCCCCAAGTATGTGGATCCACGGCTATGGCACATCAGGACAGATCTGCCATCTCTTCCAGGTGGTGTTATACCTGAGCACTGGATTTTCGAGCTTTTCGTTTAGAAGAGATGGCGGACCTGAGGGAGCGGCAACGGTCGTGGATCCACGCTCTATACTGAATCTAGACTTGCTTGCGACAATCGACGACCAGATGTCTAACTGTCAGATCCGTATTAATGCTGCTGCGGGGTGACCAACAGTGAGGAGGGTGGCCCTACAAAGGACCACGTACAGATCAGGCCTTGTCACCCTGGCACGGAAAGAAGTAACCACCAGAGGACGTCTCCATAAGCTTCATAGAAGAAGAATCGCCAGCGACTACAGAAATAATCACCGTAGAATAGGAATAATCATCATAGAAGATGGACATAATCATCGTAGAACACATAATCATCATAGAATAACCAACACAGAAGAACGAATCACCTTAGGATATAAACAACTTAGAGAATACAGTCGCCCAAATGCATTTATGCGGTGGCGACTATAAATAAAACGAATATCATCAGGTCCACAGGCACCAGACACAAACAATTTTTTTATTTTGGCCTATGGTCATATAGTAAGTAATGTTTACTGGTCATATAATAAGTAATGTTTACTAAACATTACTTACTATATGACCATAGGCCAAAAAAATAAAATTGTTTGAAGACATGAGTTAGTCAAATATTATAGAATATAAGGTATGTACAACAGTTATATATAGCATTAGGTAATAAAACAGTTATTTCATGGATGTTTGGGGAACAGTCAAAACTATTGTCCCGAGGTATCAGGGAAGACTTTCGAACTGTTGCCCGAGGCCGTCAAGCCGGGGGCAACAGTTCGAAATGTCTTCCCTGATACCCCAAACACCCATGAAATAACTGTATAATGTTTACTGGTCATATAGTAGTAATGTGTACTGGTCATATAGTAAGTAATGTGTACTGGTCATATAGTAAGTAATGTGTACTGGTCATATAGTAAGTAATGTGTACTGGTCATATAGTAAGTAATGTGTACTGGTCATATAGTAAGTAATGTGTACTGGTCATATAGTAAGTAATGTGTACTGGTCATATAGTAAGTAATGTGTACTGGTTGATATAGTAAGTAATGTGTACTGGTCATATAGTAAGTAATGTGTACTGGTGATATAGTAAGTAATGTGTACTGGTCATATAGTAAGTAATGTGTACTGGTGATATAGTAAGTAATGTGTACTGGTCATATAGTCAGTAATGTGTACTGGTCATATAGTAAGTAATGTGTACTGGTCATATAGTCAGTAATGTGTACTGGTCATATAGTAAGTAATGTGTACTGGTCATATAGTAAGTAATGTGTACTGATCATATAGTAAGTAATGTGTACTGGTCATATAGTAAGTAATGTGTACTGGTCATATAGTAAGTAATGTGTACTGGTCATATAGTAAGTAATGTGTACTGGTCATATAGTAAGTAATGTGTACTGGTCATATAGTAAGTAATGTGTACTGGTCATATAGTCAGTAATGTTTAGTAAACATTACTTACTATATGACCATAGGCCAAAAAAAGATTTTTATTTTGTGTCTGGTGCCTGTGTTTAGGTCATAATCATAGAGACGATCACGTCTATTATTGGTGGAAGAAGACCCCAAGTGCCCCGTCGAGCAGTATTCCAGGCACAGACTGTGTGTAGAACCACTGACCTTCCACAAGCCAGCTTGATAGCTTCCTCACATGAAATAATTCTTATCTTCAAGTTTTAGTTTTGAGTGTTTTTATCGTTTATCGTCGCTACCGGTTGCCCATATGAGCGACGCCTCCTGAAGAGATTATTCATTTTAGATTGTTGGAGGATAGTGCAATGATACAGACAGAGACCCATTTAAGAGTCTCTTCTGGTTCTTTTATGTGCACGGTGTACAGCACCGATACGAGACATCGGTTTAAAGTCCCATATGAAATACTATTAATTGTATTAGGGTCAGACGGGGGATCGAACCTGCCACCCACGGATTACCAGTCGGACGTGTTAACCACTGGACAACTGATCCGCCTGGGTTATGTGTAGATAATATACATGTCTTCATATACTAACAGCCAATGTGGACTGCGTGACATCACCGCTATTTCATGATATGGTTATTATCAAACAAGGGATGTATACCAACACAATGCTTAACCCGTACAACACTACAGGCCTCTAAATAGACTAACAAAAGTGTAGATCCAGATGAGACGGCTCGTAACGAGCCGTCTCATCAGGATCTGCACTTTTTTCCAGTAATAATTATTACTATTTTTAGATAAAATTACCCATTTTGATTTTTAATTTATTGGTCTAAAAAGACACCATGCACCAGTCCATGTCAGTTACTTGAGGGGGGGGGTGTTAATACATATAACTAGTATTTTAAAATAATTTTTTTATTGTTATTCAATTCTAAGTGACATTGGTATCTAGGCTTAAGAAATATGCCTGATCAAATACAGCTAACAGGGCAGCCATTATCCAAAGAGAAAAATATTAAAATATCTGTAACTTGAACATTGATTGCATCCGGTGTGCATTTAATGTTTTCTGCTTGGCTAGGCATGTATACAATATTGACCCGTTCCATTTGACCTATAAGTAGGCACACACCGCTTAGATAGGATTAGCATCACATAAACCTCAACATTATGGTATAAAAATAACTAATACCCGTTAGTATCACATAACAGACAGATCTGTAGTCCAGTGGTAACACGCTGAACTGATAATCCAAGGATCGCAGGTTCGATTCCCAGTCTGACCCTAATAAAATTAACAGTCTTTCAGATGGGGCGTTAAACCGAGGTCACGTGTTGGTGCTGTACACTGGGCACGTAAAAGAACCAGAGGAAACTCTGGAATGGGTCACTGTCTGTATCATTGCACTATCCTCCCAAAATCTAAAATTACTAATATCTTCAGGCGGCGTCGCTCATATGGGCAACCGGTAGCGACGATAAATAAACGTAAGACACACACAATATATGACTCGTTCGTTCACATGGTTCGCCGGAGGCGGGAGTAAATAAGCGCAATCATCAGATATGACTGACCCGGCCGATCTCCTCACGGCGTGCACGTCGCGGTCGAGGGACATCTAGCAGCAGCAGCAGCCTAGGACATACGGATCTTCAACGTGTCGCACTCTCTTCCGGTATGCGCGCGCATCGTCTATTAGACTTGATCTTGCTAGATTTACGCGTACTCACAGCCTTTATACAGCATTGTCCATCAGTCCAGAAGATCAAAACATGCAGACCGGAAGCGACATGCGACATGCGACGCGCTGGTGTCTAACTGCATGGTCGGGTTCTATCCTGCTGCGAGATGACCAACAGTGAGGAGGGGGCTAAACAGATCCGTTTCGAAAGAAGTACTACATGACTTGTCACCCTGCTAAGAGAAACTGCCTCCTCCTGGTGGTAACCAAGCAACATAGACTCGACATAAACTCCTTAGAAGCCGGATTCAATCGCCCAAATACCTCGGCGGTGGCGAGTTTGAACAAAAATATTGTAGGAGATATGACTGAATCAATACTACTATCTGCAATCCATTGCAGATACGACTTGTTAATGTTCTCTCAATATGAACTCAATGGATAAATGAGCTGAAAATACGAAGGGCTATTTTTCCATACCTTTTTTTTTCCGTCAAGAACGGCCAGACATCTTTACACCTGCTACGCTACTGATCTATTTCTCTTGCACATTAGTGACATGCAGGTTTTCAGCCACTCTTGGCGAATGGGTAAAGTCTTCAAACGTTAATAGTTAAACTTGAATGTTTCTTACTTCTTATTGTTTCTGTTATTGGTGACTGATTCGTTGGTTTTTATTGATTTTTTGTTGTTTGTATGTCATACACTTGTCATTTGAGTCATTTCATGCATGCTTCGTTAAGTCATGTTGGTGAATGATTCGTTCTTATGTTATACATTTACCATTGCGATGAATGATTCATTGTTCTTATTTCATCTGTTATTTGATGTCATTTAGTGAATGAATCATAGTTTAAGCAGTTTTCATTTGATGTATGCCTCATTGTTCCTATTGCATCCGTTATTTTGTGTCATTTAGTGAATGGTTCATAGTTTAAGCAATTGTCAGTTGATGCATGCCTCGTTGTTCCTATTGCATCCGTTATTTTGTGTCATTTAGTGAATGGTTCATATATCAATACAATTATCATTTGATGCATGCTTCGTTGTTCTTATTTCATCCGTTATTTGGTGTCATTTAGTGAATGAATCATAGTTTAAATAACTTATATTGCATCACAAAATAGAGAAATACCAACTTCAAAATGTATTTACTCGGAGCTAAATAACTGATATTGCATCACAAAATAGAGAAATACC
The DNA here is from genome assembly GCA_014843695.1 of Archivesica marissinica. Taxonomy (NCBI): domain Eukaryota; kingdom Metazoa; phylum Mollusca; class Bivalvia; order Venerida; family Vesicomyidae; genus Archivesica; species Archivesica marissinica. The sequence continues at coordinate 58,495,435 of CM026404.1, read as the reverse complement.
AACTTCAAAATGTATTTACTCGGAGCTAAATAACTGATATTGCATCACAAAATAGAGAAATACCAACTTCAAAATGTCATTACTCGGAGCTAAATAACTGATATTGCATCACAAAATAGAGAAATACCAACTTCAAAATGTCTTTACTCGGAGCTAAATAACCTATATTGCATCATAAAATAGTTTCGTGTCTTCTGCGACACTTATTTATTCATCAACAAGTCTAACTCACTCATCCTAATGATTTCCGAACTCATCATCTTATTCATATTTCATTGTAGCTTGTCCATTTGTTTAATTGTATATTTCCCGCCCAAAACTCGTGACCATCAATACAAGATTGTACCCGCTGACTTACCTCCCCCTGCATCAGTGTGCAGTACGATGCGACACACTGTCTGAACACTCTGCTTTGCTATTTGTGTTGTACCACTGTGAGCTCACCACGTTTGGAAGAGTTGGTTCCGTGTTTCATAGCGGTATATCGATGCACATATATACATTATTACTAGTTCTGTGATAGTGCGTTGGCATGCCGTAAAACCCAAATCAAGAACAGGAATAAGTCAGTTCACGGCCCTGTACCATATATTAATATCTTCAGAAAGTGTTTATTATATTATATCTAATATCTCCTCACAATACCACATAGTTGATTGTTTCTATATTAAAGTTTGTATTAATATCTCCTCAGAAATCTTATCAATATGTCCTCAAATTTTAATCCTCAAAATGATTGCATAGTGTATGTCTCCTCAGAAATCTTACATCAATATCTCCTCCAATTATAACCCTCAAAATGACTTTATTATGTCTCAAAATGGCGTAATTAGTATCGCCTATATTAATATTTCCGACTAATTGAGTGTATCACATATACAGCTATATCTCCGGGAAAGCATATGTACCTAGTACCTAGATCCAAGAACCTCAACCAAACCGATCCTGCTAGATCCCAATCCCCGAACAATGTTTTAAGAATGACCAAACGTACTAGTTGGTAAATAACCCAATTCCATTGGTAAATAGTGCACGACCAGATATCGTATGTACCAGACGGCTTAAAGCAAACCATCTGCACACAATACCTTTTAACTACCAGCAATAACAACAACATGAAACTTATTGAATACGGACTTCGATTATCAAGACATTATGCATTCATTATATAATTTCTTTGCCGTACATCTAACAAGACGTAAGTCAACAAAAGTGAAAATTGATTATCGGCTAAATCATGTAAATTCCGACAATAGGTGTCGCCAACAGAAAAATTATTCAATTAAGATTAGTCGTGGAATCCACGGTTATATCATATTGCGAATGTGTTATTCAAAGGTTACGTTTTCTATTAAATGTGTGCACAGATACGATATTTATTTATCCCTTGGGTCAGTTTGTATATATGAAATAAGACGGCTGAGAGAGAATAGTACGGACGAGTCACGGAGTATAGAATACCAGTTGCTACGATCATACAGGAGGTATCCTTTTTGACGTATAAATAATTTCTGAAAACTAATTATGATTGGCCAATTTTCAAGTTCACGGACACTGGTAGTTTTAAGTTTTAAATCTTTATTAAAGTCTCATCTATGTACATACATGTAATGCAAACACAAATGTAAATAATCAGATTAAAAGTACATAGCCATTCTGAATATAATTATAAGAGACATATTGCAACAAAACATATCACATTATAAAATCCCACACTACTATTAGTTAATGCTTATTTACATTCTAAAGCCAAGAAACAGTTGCTAATTTATATTTAAGTACGAAATAAAACAAAATGGTATAAAACACTGAATCGAAAAACAAGCACTAGTGCGCTATTAAGAAATATCTTACAAAATCAGTTATCACCCAGGATCAGATCGAGAATGACCTAATTAGCAGCTGCTTCTTGTAGTCTGTAAAAATCATAGATATATAGTAATTAACACAAAAAGGGCATGTTTTACAAAGGTAAAAGTAACGACGCTGTAGTATATTAAAACAGGTTTTGGCACAAAGTCTTATCACTGATTGATTACTGAATATAAATATAAATTGATCGCGTTTTGTCATATTACAGAAATTATGGTCAGCTAATATTGCCTTCTGCAATAGTAAAGTTCTTAGATCATTATATATGGCACATTCCAATAAAACGTGATGTTCATCTTCTATCACATTACAAAAAGGACATTTACGATCGTCTAATCTTAAATTCTCATACCTTCCGGTTTCTATGCGGATTGGTGCAACACCGCATCTAAATTTACTAAATGCCGACCTGTGTCGTGTAGGTAAAATCATTTTACAATATTCCTCTAATAGATCTGGTACGTTGTGGACTTAGATAATTAGTCCTCGAATGTGCACGTGAAGTTTCAACGTATTACATTCCTTACCTAAGGGCACAATCTTAAAGGCTCCAGTTGAGGTTCGAACTCCGGGCCTTGCGCATCCGAAGCGAACGCGCTACCACAGCGCTATCACGACTTCCACATTTATATATTCTGCTTATTTATTCATTTCCTAACCGAGGGAGGGGGCTTAAAACGTTACTGCGCACAATGATTTTTAAAAAGCAACATCTCTTTATTTTTCTGCTAAGCTAGTTTACACATCGCGAGTAAATCTGATTCCTCCCTCCCCCCAAATGAAATTGTTGTTCTATTTCTGTAGCTGCAACATTAACCTTGACACAGGTGACTGACTACCTAATGACAGACGGATCTGTAGTACAGCGGTAACACGCTGGACTAGTAATCCAGGGATCGCAGGTTCAATCCCCAGTCTGACCCTAATACAATTAACAGTCTTTCAGATGGGACGTTAAACCGAGGTCTCGTGTCGGTGCTTTTACACCGTGCACGTAAAAGAACCAGAGGAGACTCTGGAATGGGTCTCTCTCTGTATCATTGCACTATCCTCCAAACATCTAAGATGACTAATCTCTTCAGGAGGCGTCGCTCATATGGGCAACCGGGTAGCGACGATAAATAAACGTAAAATACACTACCTACTGTAGCCAGAGCTGCAGATGTTGCTAATCTCTCTATGCGCTAACGGTGGTTCAATTCTGTTTCAAAATAAACCGTATTCAGAAAAAAATAGTTGTTCTATTTTTAGAAACATTGAACTTTACCTCTATTGACCCTAACAACTACCTCATCAGTTAACTTCAAATACATATTATATGCAACAAACTTAGATCGTGTATGTCTCTGTAAAGAACAGTTATTTACTGGACACTGGTTAGTAACGGTGACCATGACCGGAAGTCCGGTCCAACGTTCTCTTCCGGTAAATACTGTATTCCCAACTTAGGCTATTAAAAGGAAACCGTTCTATTTTAGTAATAACGACATTAACTCACTGACCCCCGTATGAATAACACTTGCGCATACTCACAGTCTTCACCCAATAATTCATTCCTAACTCGACATTATTTTAGTAACATAAGTTTGACACAGTCAACCCTGTGTTAGTGGTCACCTCTATTAAGCAGCCAACCTGCATTAAGCAGCCAGTTTCAGACTCCCAATATCGTGTTTTATTATACATTTCCGCTCTATTAAGCAGCCACTTGTGGTTAACAGCCACTCTCTGTGATTCCCTTGGTTGACTGCTTAAGACAGGTTTGACTGTAGTCATATAAGTTATGCTAACAACGACATTGAACTCGAAATGACTGACTCCGGCATCATTTATCGTTATAGTCACAGTGCTGTGTGCAATTACAATATCGGGTTTACAACTCACGTCAACATAATGTTTGTATCAAGCAGACACAGTTGCCCTATTTTTAGTAACATATAGTTGTGACCTTGACCTGACTGGTCGTAAAGCGACCTTTCGTCATGGCATATGATCCAATAACTAGTGCCGCATTAGTTATTGAGCGGAAACAAGCTTTATTCATTTATATTTACCGTGATGCTACGTGTAATCTCAAATGAGCTTCCGGCATATGCCTGCTATACAACTTGCGACAAGTGGAAGTCGAGATAGCCAGTGGATGCGCGTTCGCTTCAGGTGCGAAAGGTCTGGAGTTTGAGCCCCGCTGGAGCTGTTACGAGTGTGCCCTTAGGCAAGGCATTTAAATTCCACGTTGCCTCTTCTCTCTCCCGCGTGGCGATGGATTCCATCAGGAATGAGGTCTCGAGAGTGATTTATATAAGTTGAAATAACTTGTTTCGCAATCGAGCTAAAATAAATTTGCTGTAACCAATGATACTGACTGACGCCATTTTTCTTTTAATCGATCTACCGGTGTCACTGGGACATCATAATGTGCATCTTTATTATTTATTGTACATACATATAATGCAAACACAAAATTAAATGGCACATAACCATTCTGAGTATAACTACAAGAGACATATTGCAACAAAGCAATCACTGTATTACAACCAACGCTACTGCCAAATCAGAGCCCGTACACACATATACCAGCTTCTTTCCTGCATCCATAGTACTCCGGAACAAGCTACACAAGAACGCTATTTACCAGACCAACGTGGGAGGTTTCCAATTTGGTACTGGCCAATCACTATGTCCATTAAACATACATGTACTATTTTATCCGTTTTTAAGAACTTCTTGTAAATTTTAATTTTGAGAAACGCCTACCCCGATTGTTGGTGTTGATTTTTTAACGACATTGCAAGTATACTCTATGCAGAGTGACGCACTCGCTATAGATGATGATGATGATGAACCAAACGTTACTATTAATTTATGTAACCACATGATTACACACTAACACCAAGAAACAGTTGCTAATTTCAAACTAAATAATTAAGCGCTATTAATAAATATATTAACCCTTCATCTGCAGAATAAATTGGACGGAATGTGCAACCTACATAGATCCAGATCAATCTAGGCGTAATGTCGCGCCTGATCATGATCTATGCTGTTTGCCAATCTGACACGCGTTTTAGCTCCAGTATCTGAATAGCGAACAGCATAGAGCCTGATCAGACACGTTCATGAAGCAGGTATAACGAAGCAGGAAGACATGGCAGGCTATGGTGAAACAGGAAGACATGACAGACTATGGTGAAACAGGAAGACATGACAGGCTATAATGAAACAGGAAGACATGACAGGCTATGGTGAAACAGGAAGACATGACAGACTATGGTGAAACAGGAAGACATGACAGACTATGGTGAAACAGGAAGACATGACAGGCTATGGTGAAACAGGAAGACATGACAGGCTATGGCGAAACAGGAAGACATGACAGGCTATAATGAAACAGGACGACATGACAGGCTATAATGAAACAGGAAGACATGACAGACTATAGTGAAACAGGACAGGCTATAATGAAACAGGAAGACATGACAGACTATAATGAAACAGGAAGACATGACAGACTATAATGAAACAGGAAGACATGACAGACTATAATGAAACAGGAAGACATGACTGTCTATAATGAAACAGGAAGACATGACAGGCTATAATGAAACAGGAAGACATGACAGACTATAACGAAACAGGAAGACATGACAGACTATAATGAAACAGGACAGGCTATAATGAAACAGGAAGACATGACAGGCTATGGTGAAACAGGAAGACATGACAGGCTATAATGAAACAGGAAGACATGACAGACTATAATGAAACAGGAAGACATGACAGACTATAATGAAACAGGAAGACATGACAGGCTATAATGAAACAGGAAGACATGACAGGCTATGGTGAAACAGGAAGACATGACAGTCTATAATGAAACAGGAAGACATGACAGGCTATAATGAAACAGGAAGACATGACTGTCTATAATGAAACAGGAAAACATGACAGGCTATAATGAAACAGGAATACATGACAGGCTATGGTGAAACAGGAAGACATGACAGACTATAATAAAACAGGAAGACATGACAGGCTATAATGTAACAGGAAGACATGACTGTCTATAATGAAACAGGAAGACATGACAGGCTATAATGAAACAGGAAGACATGACTGTCTATAATGAAACAGGAAGACATGACAGGCTATAATGAAACAGGAAGACATGACAGACTATAATGAAACAGGAAGACATGACAGACTATAATGAAACAGGAAGACATGACTGTCTATAATGAAACAGGAAGACATGACAGGCTATAATGAAACAGGAAGACATGACAGACTATAATGAAACAGGAAGACTATAATGAAACAGGAAGACATGACAGACTATAATGAAACAGGAAGACATGACTGTCTATAATGAAACAGGAAGACATGACAGGCTATAATGAAACAGGAAGACATGACAGACTATAATGAAACAGGAAGACATGACAGACTATAATGAAACAGGAAGACATGACTGTCTATAATGAAACAGGAAGATATGACAGGCTATAATGAAACAGGAAGACATGACTGTCTATAATGAAACAGGAAGACATGACTGTCTATAATGAAACAGGAAGACATGACAGACTATAATGAAACAGGAAGACATGACAGACTATAATGAAACAGGAAGACATGACAGGCTATAATGAAACAGGAAGACATGACTGTCTATAATGAAACAGGAAGACATGACAGACTATAGTGAAACAGGACAGGTTATAATGAAACAGGAAGACATGACTGTCTATAATGAAACAGGAAGACAGGACAAGCTATAATGAAGACAAGCCATCTTCATGTACTTTATTTTTCTTGAAAAGTTAACATATATGTATGACACTTATGTAACGCAATACCTTGCAATAAAAGCATATCAATGTCAGATATATATAATAATATAATAATGTACATGTATTTTAAAATATGGATATAAAAGGTCACAAATCTTTTTGACTTTCATTACGAAAAATGTGTAAACTTTCAAAATCACTATTTAAACAGTTCTGCGACAGGGACACAATGAGATGGATCTGGTAATTCAGTGATCGCAGGTTCGATCCCCCGTCTGACTCTTATAAAATTAACAGTCTTTCAGATGGGACGTTAAACCGAGGTCTCGTATCAGTGCTTTACACCGTGCACGTAAAAGAACCAGAGGAGACTCTGGAATGGGTCTCTGCCTGTATCATTGCACTATCCTCCAAAAATGTAAAATGACTAATCTCTTCATGGGGCGTCGTCATATAGGCAACCGATAGCGCCGATAAATAAACGTAAAACACACACAGGACACAATAAGAATGGAATTCAGTCAACAGTCAAAGCATGTCACAGCAGGAAAGAGATTCTATATAATTACAGTAATCTCGCAAAGGTCAGGAATACTTTCAATGATGTGACAATCTGACACATATTTACACTTGCCAATATTAATCAAAACCTGTTTTTTAATGTACAGCTTAAAAATAAATCTAGAATTCATATGCAAATATACAGCGTCGTTACTTTTACCTTTGTAAATAATGCCCTTTTTTGTGTTAATTACTATATATCTATGATTTTTACAGACTACAAGAAGCAACTGCTAATTAGGTCATTCTCGATCTGATCCTGGGTGATAACTGATTTTGTAAAATATTTCTTAAAAGCGCACTAGTGCTTGTTTTCCGATTTAGTGTTTTATACCATTTTGTTTTATTTCGTATTTAAATATAAATTAGCAACTGTTTCTTGGCTTTAGAATGTAAATAAGCATTAACTAATAGTAGTGTGGGATTTTATAATGTGATATGTTTTGTTGCAATATGTCTCTTATAATTCTATTCAGAATGGCTATGTACTTTTAATCTGATTATTTATATTTGTGTTTGTATTACATGTATGTACATAGATGAGACTTTAATAAAGATTAAAACCTAAAACCTGCCGTGTAAACTACAATTTACAAACGTATGGATGAGTTAATATATAAATACTAGTATATTTATACTTCCTGTTTCACAAGTATGAATTTTATGCACAAAATCAGTTTATTTGTGGGAAGATCTTCAAACTTCAAAATTTTACTTAAAATCTAAAATACGGTAAATCAAATAGTGGACAAATAGAAATATAATACAGTTACACCCCACTAAACCGGTCAGCATCCGGACCAGAGGAGAAGTTCGGTTTGGAGGTGAATTCGGTTTAGATGTTTTCAGGGGGGGGACTGACTCTTGGATCTCTTGGAAGTCGTGATAGCGCAGTGGATGCGCGTTCATTTCAGGTGCGAAAGGTCCGGAGTTTGAGTCCCGCTGGAGCCGTTACGCTTGTGCCCTTAGGCAAAGCATTTAAATTCCACGTTGCCATTTCTCTCTCCCTCGTGGCGATGGATTCCATCAGGAATGAGGTCTCGAGTGTGAATAATAAAAGTTGTAAGAACTTGTTTCGCAATCAAGCTAAAATAAATTTGTATAAACTAAATTCTTGGATCCATTTTTATGTGTCCTCAAGGGAAAGTTCACCTCTATGACGCATAGATGGCTGAGACATGCTGAGATTTTGCCAGTTACATTAAAGAATAAAATTAGCTCAAAAGTGTTACAAGTATACAATGACTGGTCAGTTTCGTATTTGATCAGTAAGATAGTCAATAGTCAATGTCTTTGCCTTTGTGAAATCCCATTCACAGCTAATTAGATCACATTAACACTTAATTTCTCATGAAAACAAACCTCCGATTTCATACAAAGAACATAAAATAATATCCAGCAATTACAACTGTATGCCAGGGATCATTCTTTCTAGAGGGCGATGTTGGCGAAATTGTCGCCCCACTTGTCCCTAAAAAAAAAAAAAAAAAAAAAAAAAAAAAATGTTTGGGTTTTTACAATTTTCAAACAAAATTTTGTCTAGTAAGATACACTGGCCCATTATAAAGCACTCCTTCTATTCAAAATGTTATATTTAATGGTTGTACTGTGCATTTTAACCCTATTTTGCAGAAGTATATTAAAGAACACCATTTAAGGAAGCGATCACGCGCTTTCTCACTTCTCCCAAAAATTCTGACCTAGAATGAACCCTGGTATGCAACTGAAAACACCGCATGTCAGACACATTGGAGTAAACAATATGCCGACCAATTATTAACCCGCGATTCATTACTTATATTTACATTAATTATTCTTTTCGCTGACACACAGAAAAAATATCGCAAATTCCCTTTTAACCCTTTCCTTCATAGAGATTTAGGTAATATACTATTATATCTCCATACAAACGACAGCCATTTAACCCTTTCCTTCATAGAGATTTAGGTAATATACTATTATATCTCCATACAAACGGCAACCATTTAGCCCTTTCCTTCATAGAGATTTAGGATAATATACTATTATATCTCCATACAAACGGCAACCATTTAGCCCTTTCCTTCATAGAGATTTAGGTAATATACTATTATATCTCCATACAAACGGCAGCCATTTAGCCCTTTCCTTCATAGAGATTTAGGTAATATACTATTATATCTCCATACAAACGGCAACCATTTAGCTATCACTACATGGTTCGTCGGAGGCGTGGGTAAATAAGCTCAATCATCATAATCATACCCGGCGAATAAGATGTAAGCTGCCTAGAGTGCATAGAGCCGTGCTCAGAGAATATGGCATTTTAACGATTTAGTGGTCATACACCAGAGTCATTATCATGACTAGTAACGCTTACAAATCACATTTAGTGTTCATATATTTATTATTAGTTTTCGCGACATTTGGTCCATTTCTTCAAAGATGCGTTTTATACAGCAAATAAGTTTTTTCCCTGGAATTTCTTTGTTTTTTAACGGCGTCTTATACTCCAGTGCGACCTATACTCAAACGATTACGGTGATTAATATAAGTTGTTAAAACTTGCTTCGCAATCATTGTAAAATAAATAAAGTTTAAACAATTGTTTTGACTGTTATACAGAAAGTATGGTATGTGCTGATATTCAAGTCGCCAATCTATATCTTGATGGATTCAAAATGATATAAAGACAGTTATTATTAATTCTAACACGACCCAGCTAATAACATACATACTTGTATTTAGGTCAGACACCGCTATTGCAATTTCCATAGGCCACCATTATAACACACAGTGTCATTAGATTTCCCCCAAAAATAGTTTGGCACAAAAGAGAGTAGTTTTCAACAGAATGGCCTTTGAGCCACAGGAAAATGTCAAATTTCAATGGGGTTGACCGATTGCGTTTTTTTATATTTCCCACTAAAGGCACCCACCCCCTACTCTGAAGGTAATTTGGTGGTGAATGTTGCACTGACACCTGCATTTATAATATGCTTCCCTACACTTTTTCAACCAATCCCAGACCACCATATCAATAACACCGTCTGACCTAAAGACAATTTTTTTTGGCATTTCATTTAATATAAAAGATATATACCATTACAATGAACATTTCTGCACATAAATATGACTTTCTTATGTCTTCCACATCACCATTGCACAGCACATGCCTTCAAATGGGACACTATGCAGTGTGCTTAACATAGACTGTTGGCCATTTTTGCAATAGAACTCTAAATAAGACATTTATAATGTCGTCACATATTAATCTTTACACTAACAGTGTAATATTTCTCATGAATATATGAAATAATGTCTACATGAGACAGACATACCACATTTATAGTATTAGATAAGACAGTGTGGTGATTAGAGACAATTATTTTACCCCACCCCCCTGCAAAACAAGGGTTTTTTGAAGAATGGAACTAAATCTTGCACCAGGAAGCTACTGAAAGGAAATACTTATTTGCATGGAGCACAAAAAATGTCACACAGGCAAAAAGGAAGACAACAAACATGGCAAATGATGGTCATTACAAATGCTGAGTGGGTCAGGCAGCTTACTGTAGGTCACATGACAGTAAGAAATGGCAGAAAAGTAACTACAATATGCATTTAACTTCAGCTAGTGTGTCTTGAACAAGCACTGTGAGAGGCCTACAACTGTGCATTGCCTCTTGAAATATGACATTTCATCTTAGGGAGGTGAAGTTTGTTGCAAATATTAATAAATTACTGAAATATAACCACTCAAAAGCAATGAATATGCATATTTGTGCCATATATTTTACTGAAATTCTTTTTGTGAGGCCCTTGATATCTACTGGAACCAATTGCAAGCTTGTTTCAATTAAACAACACTATTTCCTAATGAAAAAATCAATTTTAACCATAACATACTCACACTGAAGGACAGAGATATCAATTATAAAGTATTAACACTAATAAAGGGAGGTAATTTGAACACATAACAGCCTGCTTATAGGTTCCTATATGCCATTATTTACTCAGTACAATGAATTATTTATCATTTTTTGGGTTCATTTTATATCAGGCAATGTAAAATGACCACTTTCATTGTTTAACTGCATTCACATTGGGCTTATTGTGCCATAATAGGCATCTTTAGTGAAGTTTCAATAAATCAAATCCAATGTTGTAGGTCTGAACCACCATAGTAATTCTTATCAACAGTAATTAGAATGAAAGCTCCCTGGAAAATTGCACCACAATAAGTACTGCGAAGGAAACCGACACATTTTAAGAAGCGCACATGGAACCTAGGTGGCAGAATTTGCGACATATGTCGCTGAAGCCATTTATTGACTCGCGTTATGTGAAAAACTGCATTTCTCCAGACCCTACTGTTGTATGTATTAGGAACCCCTTTGAATTATTATTTAAGCTTAAAATGGTTCTTAATGTACACCATGAAGTAATTCCCAACTTGATAAACTAGTATATGTGATTCAGATGTTGCAAATATCTCAGCACAGTCTTTGTATCACAGAGCATAAGGACTAATCTTCATTGTAAACAATACATAAACACCTCAGAACTATGTTATGTAACACCCTGTCTGGGCTCATATTGCATAGCTACCTATTGTTTCCAGCACTCACACATTCAAATCATATTGCCGGGCAGTTAATCAAGCTATACATTGAAAATAAGCCTCTCCTAGGCAGCATTTTGGTGTGTAGTACTTTTCAAATAACATCATTCTTTACATTGTCCTTTAGGTCAGACACCGCTATTGCAATTTCCATAGGCCACCATTATAACACACAGTGTCATTAGATTTCCCCCAAAAATAGTTTGGCACAAAAGAGAGTAGTTTTCAACAGAATGGCCTTTGAGCCACAGGAAAATGTCAAATTTCAATGGGGTTAACCGATTGCGTTTTTTTATATTTCCCACTAAAGGCACCCACCCCCTACTCTGAAGGTAATTTGGTGGTGAATGTTGCACTGACACCTGCATTTATAATATGCTGTTTATTTGTCACCAAATAGTCTGCAAATATTTTTAAATATTCCAAAATGCAGCTCATATATTGTATTTTAATATTTAGAAGTCATTTTCAATATTTGTGACAATACCTACTCGGCCAATCAGTTCATGTATCAATAACTCTTAAGGGCTTCCCTACACTTTTTCAACCAATCCCAGACCACCATATCAATAACACCGTCTGACCTAGAGTAAAATCTATCTTGAACTATGCTGCGCGCGCACCGTGTTTTGGCTATTCCATTTATACAATGCGTGTATAGTTTTATGAATGAAAGTCACGTGATGTTTGTAAATAATACCGTGGGAATTCGCGGAAGTGAGCTATTTTTAGAATCAGATAATCTCTTGTCCGTCTTGTTTTTCTGTTAAGTAACATTTCAGTTACTATTCTGTACAGTTTTAATTGACAAAATAAATAAAATTATTGATCAGTTACAACTTTTGTTCATTTATGCACTAGATTGATATTTTCCATAAAAAATAACGTCATCAGCCCTTACGCGGGAGGAAATTTCGAAAGCCAAATGCAATGCGTTTGAAGAAAATACTCCTTGATTCTCGTCTAAAATTATTAGAAGTAAGTCGTGTTAGAATCGAAATAATAAGTATCAACCGTGGTATATCGCAGAATAACCTGAGTTTGAAGTTCTTATGCGTAGAAATATATCACGACCTGAGTGATATATTTCTACGCATAAGAACGACAAACGATATTTCTTAAATAATATGACTAATGAGATTCCTGAAGCAACAAGAAATAAACTATCTAGTTTCTGGGTAAAGGCCCAAGAAAGTGCATCAAACTAGTTATATATTACTAGTAATATAAAATGTTTATTGTAGAAGTGATGAGTAACAGTCTTCTGCAAAGCTCAACAAATAAATGCAGCAGTGTGTGTGTTTTACAGCCTTGTAGATGAAATTCGCATTCCTGACGATTACCATGTTTCCGTGTGTGTTTTACGTTTATTTATCGTCGCTACCGGTTGCCCATATGAGCGACGCCTCCTAAAGAAATTAGTCATTTTAGATTTTTGGAGGATTTGGGGTTGTTTTTTTACGTGCACGGTGTAAAGCACCGACATGGGACCTCGGATTAAAGTCCTATCTGAAAGACTATTAATATTATTAGGTTCAGACGGGGTATCGAGCCTGCAAACTTAACAACTGAACACAATAAAACGACTAGTTTGAGGATAAAAAACAATGCGTATACATGTATTAGAGTAGATTATATACATGTAGTTAGTGCAGATTGATCTGTCATTAGGGGTCATACGAATGTTCTTAAAGCACATTCAATTGTAGAAAACATGGAATTGATGCGTGCCGATAATTTCTTTCACTTTGTTTCGGGTACATTAAAACTTTCCCATAGCCTACATTAGCCTATCAATATAGTGCATGTACGTGCGTGCGTGCGTGCGTGCGCTGTGTCTATTATTGCGTGTTTGTTTGTGGGGTTAAAGTCGCATGGTGACTTCAGCTATTATCGGTGGAGGAAGACCCCGTATGCCCCTCAGAGCAGCATTTTATGCACGGATGGGCACCCAGGGTAGAACCACCGACCTTCCACAAGCCAGCTGGATAGCTTCCTCACTTGAAAAAATTCAACACCCCCAGTGGAATTCGTATCTACAGCGGTGAGAGGCAAGTGAATTTGAAGTCAACGATCTTAACAGCTTGACCATGAAGGTCCCTCTATCTATAATTTAATGCACTTAACAAGTAACAAAGACGACAAGTAAATCTTAATCAATTATACACTGTGAACATATATGAAAGGCAGCGTGTAAACACAACAATAAATAATGAAAATGCCATAAGGTAACATAGCCAAAAACTAACCAATTAGCATTAAACATAAACATCAGTTTTAACAAGAAAAACATAACAGTATAACTTGATGCAACTCATACTGGTCGAGCGACAGCACTGGTTTTTTTATTACCTCCCTTGTCCGATAAAGTCTGATTATCCCGAACTGTACATTGGAATCCTTTAATTTTACTGTTGTTCCATAACCAGATGTTGCGGTATAATAAATGTGATTTATGTCGAGATTTAAAAAAACAGGGATCATTCTAGATGGCGACTTTGGCGAAATACTGTGTATTTTAACTCCTATTTTGCAAATAATTATTAAAGAACACCATTTAGGGGACTCAATCGTGCACTTTCTCACTTCACTTTCTAACCTAGAATGACCCCTGGGAAAGACCTATCATCTATTCAGGGGCAGTAACTGACCGATGTCTCTCAGATATATTCTCCTTAAAAGAGTATTCAGGGGCAGTAACTGACCAATGTCTCTCATATATATCCTCCTGAAAAGAGTATTCAGGGGCAGTAACTGACCAATGTCTCTCATATATATCCTCCTGAAAAGAGTATTCAGGGGCAGTAACTCACCAATATCTCTCAGATCTATCCTCCTGAAAAGAGTATTCAGGGGCAGTAACTCACCAATATCTCTCTCAATGGATGAAGAATGCACATACTTTTATGTACAGTAAATGAATTAATTTACACAAACATTACTTGCTAACTCTTTCATCTCCCAAAGAAATGGAAAATACTGTACATTGTAAATATAATCATATACATGTATAAGCATATTATGATCGTGCACATTGTAAATAAAGAGCGGCTCACTGATGGTTTGAGTGCGAAAACATTCATGTTGGCAATATTTCAGACTACAGTAACTGGGAACCATAGGTGTATGGCAGGGAGAATAATAAGAGGGTATTTGTTTGTTTCAGTGAATGATCGAATTATATTTCACAATATGACAGTGATTTTATTTTTAGAACAGAATCCGCATGCTGCGTGCGCATGATTTCAATCGAACAACAAACTATGCCCTCAGAGTTAAAATCTAGTCAGTAACAACAACAACAAAAACAACAACAACAGAATGGGAGAACCAACAAATATAATCACTTATTGAATTACTCCCCATATATATATATATTACAGACATACATTTCAAACTCGAATATCATGTTTTAGTGACATATTCCCACTTCAATGTTGAGAACTTACAAATTCATTTCAGCATTCACCATCTTGAAACTCCGTAACAACTCTTCCAACCTAGCACATGGCCGGTGTTCGACTCGCGTCCGGGTCAAAGGTCATATTGCGTAAATCGAGCACAAACTCTGGCTGTTCAGGTGTTACTCGGGTACGACGGATTAACTCAAGAATTTCAACAGAAAATGCTCCTGGAGTTTATGTACCCTGCTACTGGGTAGTGCTTGTTATGTTATTATGTTATATTTCGGGTTTTACGCCTACGGGTAGTGCTTGTACTTTAACAGTAGATATTTCTCTCCAGACACAGTGATGCTTCATATATAAAGTTGACGCATAGAAGCCTGAATTGTAACATACCATTATCCTCTGTATTATGTTTTCTTCTTCGCGGATACCAGACCCCTCCCGCACAAAGGACCACATTAACGAGAGTGTGGAAGGCATGATAGTGCAGGCTGCAGAGGTAGCACGCTCACACGCACAAAGGACCACATTAACGAGAGTGTGGAAGGCATGATAGTGCAGGCTGCAGAGGTAGCACGCTCACTCGCACAAAGGACCACATTAACGAGAGCGTGGAAGGCATGATAGTGCAGACTGCAGAGGTAGCACGCTCACACACACAAAGGACCACATTAACGAGAGTGTGGAAGGCATGATAGTGCAGACTGCAGAGGTAGCACGCTCACACACACAAAGGACCACATTAACGAGAGTGTGGAAGGCATGATAGTGCAGACTGCAGAGGTAGCACACTCACACACACAAAGAGCCACATTAACGAGAGTGTGGGGGGCATGATAGTGCAGACTGCAGAGGTAGCACGCTCACACACACAAAGGACCACATTAACGAGAGTGTGGAAGGCATGATAGTGCAGGCTGCAGAGGTAGCACGCTCACACGCACAAAGGACCACATTAACGAGTGTGGAAGGCATGATAGTGCAGGCTGCAGAGGTAGCACGCTCACACGCACAAAGGACCACATTAACGAGTGTGGAAGGCATGATAGTGCAGGCTGCAGAGGTAGCACACGCACAAAGGACCACATTAACGAGTGTGGAAGGCATGATAGTGCAGGCTGCAGAGGTAGCACGCTCACACGCACAAAGGACCACATTAACGAGTGTGGAAGGCATGATAGTGCAGGCTGCAGAGGTAGCACGCTCACAGCACAAAGGACCACATTAACGAGAGTGTGGAAGGCATGATAGTGCAGACTGCAGAGGTAGCACGCTCACACGCACAAAGGACCACATTAACGAGAGTGTGGAAGGCATGATAGTGCAGACTGCAGAGGTAGCACGCTCACACACACAAAGAGCCACATTAACGAGAGTGTGGAAGGCATGATAGTGCAGACTGCAGAGGTTGCACGCTCGCACGCACAAAGGACCACATTATCGAGAGTGTGGAAGGCATGATAGTGCAGACTGCAGAGGTAGCACGCTCACACGCACAAAGGACCACATTATCGAGAGTGTGGAAGGCATGATAGTGCAGGCTGCAGAGGTAGCACACGCACAAAGGACCACATTAACGAGAGTGTGGAAGGCATGATAGTGCAGACTGCAGAGGTAGCACGCTCACAAGAGTGACTATCATACTTGGACACGATTTAGAAATATACGAACCATGTGTTTAAATTGGACTAAAGTTACACATTTCCACCTTTTCGTTTGCCGCTGCCCACATGTGCCTGAATATAGTCCAATGTACTGCACTCTAACATGTACGTGAAAATAATCCAATGTACTGCACTCTAACATGGACATGAAAATAATCCAATGTACTGCACTCTAACGTGTACATGAAAATAATTCAATGTACTGCACTCTAACATGTATGTCAAAATAATCCAATGTACTGCACTCTAACGTGTACATGAAAATAATTCAATGTACTACACTCTAACATTACATGAAAGTCATCCAATGTACTGCACTCTAACATGTACATGAAAATAATCCAATGTACTGCACTCTAACATGTCCATGAAAATAATCCAATGTACTACACTCTAACATGTACATGAAAATAATCCAATGTACTGCACTCTAACATGTACATAAAAATAATCCAACGTACTGCACTCTAACATGTACATAAAAATAATCCAATCTACAATACTGGTCATTATATAAAAGTTATTTGAACAGTTAATTTCTACATAAGAATCACATCAATAATCGTAAATATCATTTGAATAAAGAAAAGGGGAGGTAAGTGGATAGAGAAGTAAAGTCCACGCCAAAAGGCCGACAGCAAAAGCGGCCATCAGCTTCCACCGCACAGTCTTGTCCTGGTATGCTAGAACCTCATTGAATGCTGGGAATCCCATGTGATTGCAGAATGCGTGCACTACAACTGGAGCTATGAAATGACCTATAAATATAATCATATTTATGAACATCTAGTTTATACAAATTTATTTTTTACACAAATTTATTTTAGCTCGATTGCGAAACAAGTTCTTACAACTTATATTAATCACTATCGAGACCTCATTCCTGATGGAATCCATCGCCACGCGGGAGAGAGAAGAGGCAACGTGGAAATTAAATGCCTTGCCTAAGGGCACAATCGTAACGGCTCCAGTGGGACTCGAACTCCGGACCTTTCACACCTGGAGCGAACGCACATCCACTGCGCTATCACGACTTCCACTATGAACATCTACCGTAGCCTAGAAATGATGAAATTACATGTAAACGCAAGTTCATATTTGTGAAAATCTAGAACAGAGATGAAGAAATGACCTGTAAAAATGTAATCAAATATGTGAAAAGTCTGACTTAAATACATTTAAAATGCATGTGATACTGTTTCTTTGTGACATTGTAGAGAATAATGAATGTAAATTAAGTAATGAATCGTGGGTTAATAGTTTCCGTCGAGGTATGAACCAAATTAGTTTATACAAATTTATTTTAGCTCGATTGCGAAACAAGTTATTTCAACTTATATAAATCACTCTCGAGACTTCATTCCTGATGGAATCCATCGCCACGAGGGAGAGAGAAGAGGCAACGTGGAATTTAAATGCCTTGCCTAAGGGCACAATCGTAACGGCTCCAGTGGGGCTCGAACTCCGGACCTTTCGCACCTGAAGCGAACGCGCATCCACTGCGCTATCACGACTTCCACGAACCAAATTTAGTGTGGTTAGAGGAGTTAGCATGGATGCCTTTGGCCCCCACACACTTTAAACACACTCAATGTAGTTCATACCCCGATGGAAACAATTAACCCGCGATTGCTCTTTAATTGGAAACACAGTCTATGTTAAAAATGACACAAGTACTATTTGGTCTTTTCATTTCATGAAATATTAACAGTTAGTATGTCAGTATGAATGTAATCTATTGCTTTGATCAGGCGCTCCTAACCCTATCAACACCACAGACCTCTAAATAGGCTTACAAACAGTGTAGATCCAGATGAGCCGGCTTCATCAGGATCTGCACTTTTTGCCAGTAATATTCTATTTTTAGACAAAATTACCCATTTTGATAAATGAACTGGTCCAAATGTAATTTTCTTTTTAATTTATTGGTCTAAAAATATCATGCACAAGTCCATGTTAGTTACTTGGTGTTGAATGGGTTAATAGCTTGTGTAAGCTGTTGCAGATTCCTGCGTTCATGGTCACTATTACATCTGTTGTTCTGCAGGGTACGCTGTACCGGGTACACTGTATATCGTGGGTTCGTGTCAATCTATTGTAACTGCATATAAACAAATTAATCCGATGTATTGATATTCGTCGCCGAACTGGTTCTGTCCATAAAGGGCAATAAATCTAGTATTACCGTGTTGATCCCGACAAAAGGTGCACACACCATCACATTATGGTGATACATATTTATTTTAAATCTCATAAAATTCCAGCCATTGGTTTATGAAAAGAGGGTCTTTGAAGTCGTGATAGCACAGTGGATGCACATTCGCTTCAGGTGTGAAAGGTCCGAAGTTCGAGCCCCGCTGGAGCTGTTATGATTGGCACGTGCCCTTAGGCAAGGCATTTAAATTCCACATTGCCTCTTCTCTCTCCCTCGTGGCGATGGATTCCATCAGGAATGAGGTCATGAGAGTGATTAGTATAAGTTGTATGAACTTGTTTCGCAATCGAGCTAAAATATATTTATATAAACTAAAGAGGCTCTTGGCAAACAAATGTGTGAATTAAAGGGCAATAACTCTGGTGTTACTGGGCAGATCACCATGAAAAGTGCTTGTAAGCCATCACAGTACATACCGTATTTTCTCGACTATAAGACGCAGATTTTTGACTCAAAAATCAACTTCTAAGAAGGGGATGCGTCTTATAAGCGAGGTATACAAAAAAAATTAGAAAAAAATCTGTCCATCACCTCCGAAAATCGAACCCGAAACGATAGAGACGCCATTTTAATGGTCATTTTTCCGACCGTCACTTCTGCAGTCGTCAACAGATTCCAACAACAGACGGATCTGTAGCCCAGTGGTAAAACGCTGGACTGGTAATCCAGGGATCGCAGGTTCGATCCCCCGTCTGACCCTAATAAAATTAACAGTCTTTCAGATGGGACGTTAAACCGAGGTCTCGTGTCGGTGCTTTACACGTGCACGTAAAAGAACCAGAGGAGACTCTGTAATGGGTCTCTGTCTGTATCATGCACTATCCTCCAAAAATCTAAAATTACTAATCTCTTCAGGAGGCGTCGCTCATATGGGCAACCGGTAGCGACGATAAATAAACGTAAAACACACACAACAAATTCCATTTTTGCGTCTGTGATGCACAATCATTAAGTTGCTGTTTGGATCGTTCAAAAACGACAACACCTCTTCAAATATGTGTAAAATATCAATAAATACTTTTAAATTGATACGTTGTGACATTTTTATTTATGTTTCAAGACCGTTTTATTTGTTGTGCCACCATTTTGAATATGTAATTGAATCGGCCTTATTCAATTCCGGTATACGGTACACCATAATTAGATTGACTACTCGTGCCCTGTGAATAATGTTCACATATAATATTTAAACTTAATATAGTTTATAGACTTTCGATTATTATCTATTGATTTATTATTATTTACTACCGGCTCCAGTTTATTGTTAACGACTCCGGTCGGCATCGACAGTCTGTCTAATCAGTAATTGAGTAGAACAATTAGCCCCTTGACCTATTCAAAGCTACACAACTGAGAAGTTTCCAATACAGTCGGCCTCTTAATTAACTCTTTCCTCCACAGATACGCCTTTCTTATACCCTACACATTACTCCACAGATACGCCTTTTGTGTACCCTATGCATATCTCCACAGATACGCCTTTCTACGCATATACATTATTCTGATTCATACGCATTTCTACGCCTGCAGTTTTGGAGTTCTAAAACAAAACCTAAAGATTGCAAATTTTATCTTTATAAGAAAGAGCATTATATAATATTTTGGACATTTATATAATGATTTATTTTGAAAAACAATGATGCTTACATTTGAAATTCTACGGCAATCGGCAATTAAAAATATCTCCTACATGTGTTATATAAAATCACCACAGCTGGGTCAATGCTGGCATAATCATGGAAAATTACTGGGGCATTCTAAAAATAGATATATGTAATAGACAAGACTTTATTACTATGTAGCTGGTTTGATTTTCTGAAATTCCTGAGGTCACAACTTTTATACTTATTTGTTGTTAACATAAAGATCAAAGAGGCATACGTCACAGCTTAGCTTTGAATGCAGTAAGTCACAGAGTTTAACAAGGAAAATTACTGGGTTTGTTTAGTGATAATTTCAATTTCTGAAAATGTGTGCAAGGCGTGTGCTTTATAATGAGACAACCAATCAAATATAATACATGCATAGATCACAGACATTATGCCATTGATTGCATAATTGACGCATAATTGACGGTGTTTGACAGCAGCTGTGAAAACACTGGTTTTCTGTTTATTGTTTTATTGCCTGCCAGGGCAATAAATGTTCTGGGATCAAAGTTAAGTGAAACTTGTATATATTCAATTCAATCGTTTATTAAAGCATAAAACATAATATAATGTTTATAGCCAAATACATATAATGAGTACAACATAGACAATTTGCATAATTTTTTTCAAAAGAGCATCAGTACTAACACTTGTATATTGTACATATGTCAACACAATACACTGGACACATCAAAGCCAATTAAAATTTATGACTTCCAGAATCGGTGTGAAAAATAATCCTGCAGCTTGTGTATTCTGGCAAGTGTCAAACTGGCTTTGATGACTGTTGCTCTCGGGGATCATTTCCCGATGATAAAGAACGATTATTATAATGTTAATGATCCAAATTTCAGTGTGATAAAAAGTTACGCTGATCTATATTGATTTTGTTTGACGCAAACATTCTGAGCAATTACGAGGCCCACTTGTTTTGGTTATTAATTTACTAAAAAAATTTTTTTAATTGATTGGTTCTTCAAAATAGGTACTTTTCTACAGTTTTTGACAGCTTCCTGACCGAAAATTTGACTGCGTCTTATACGAGGGCGACTTATAGTCGAGAAAATACGGTACTGTATAGTGATACATATCTATTGTAAGTTGGAAACTGAGAACTGGCTCTGTACGCATGGACAACACTAAATCAATATTCCTCGCTGGAAAAACTGTCAATCAGACAAAACAAACACATTAGTACATACCATTTTATAACTAACTGTTCATGATTGTCAGAAAACAGGTAAAATACGAAAGTACATCCAACTGCGGAGGAATACCAAACAAAAGTAGTGGTAAAGAAAACGCCATCTTCCACTGTTTCAAAATCAATGATTACTCGAGCATTCATTGGAAAACATAAAGAAGATATATTGCTTACCCGTTCTCAGAAATAAAAATGCAGAATATGCTCCAAACACAGTAGTGTAGGTCATTTGAAATGCTGAAAACAAACATAAAATGACATCATTTTAGTATTATACATACGGATAAATATATGATCTTACATGAATAGTGATTTGATACAAAAGTATAAGTGGGAGTCGTGATAGCGCAGTGGATGCGCGTTCGCTTCAGGTGCGAAAGGTCCGGAGTTCGAGCCCCGCTGGAGCCGTTACGATTGTGCCCTTAGGTAAGGCATTTAAATTCCACATGCCTCTTCTCTCTACCTCGTGGCGATGGATTCCATCAGGAATGAGGTCTCAAGAGTGATTAATATAAGTTGAAAGAACTTGTTTTTCGCAATCGAGCTAAAATAAATTTGTATAAACTATTTGATACAATATTTTATGAAACTTTTAAATAATACAATTTAAGTCTGCAATCGCGCACTTTCTCACTTCACCCAAAATTTCGGAACTAGGATGATCAGTGGGTCAAAGAGTGTCTCCCTTCAAACACAGAAACCCACGAATGACCACATTTATGCTTTCATCCGCGCCAACGAGAGTGATTAATATAAGTTGTTAGAACACAGAAACGAAATACATGTATATAATTCATTAACATACCAATAAACAACCAGGTTTCCTGCTGTCGGTCGCCAATGGCGACAAAAAACAAATATTGGCGCTAGTTTTTGTGAATTGGCAAAAATATTTGGCGCATTTATTTTTCCATTTTATTTTTTGCACATGTTTTGTGAAATACATGGCTTCAAATATTTATTTGTGAACTATATGGCTCTTAGTTGGCTCCAAGCTTTTTAAATTGACTCCAGTGTTTTTCAATTGGCGCGGACAAACAGTGAGACAGAGTGAACCCTGATTACATGCTAGAACCAGCCTTCATTAACAGTTCTATATCAGCAGTAGTGTTAATTGCTAGGGGAATGCTACCTTTGTAGGCGGTCTACACATTTCTTAGCATACTTAGCAAGTATATAACCAAAATATCACATTCCGAATCCAATGTGCTAACAGTAATATACATACTACTGTTTGTACTGCATTTCTTGCACTGATGTATATATTAAGTGAAATGGATCTCTATATATTTGAATCTGATGTTTTATACAAATAAAAATGTTACTAGAAATTATTTATTCTAAAATAGTAAATGTCACCCCGCATCCTTATACATGAGAAAGTTTACTTGCTACACCACGTCTTATACATGACAATTACAGGGTGTGTTCACCCAGCCACATCCAATACATGACAATTACAGGGTATGTTCACCCAGCCACATCCTATACATGACAATTACAGGGTGTGTTCACCTCACCACATCCAATACATGACAATTACAGGGTGTGTTCACCTCACCACATCCAATACATGACAATTACAGGGTGTGTTCACCCAGCCACATCCTATACACGACAATTACAGGGTGTGTTCACCCAGCCACATCCTATACATGACAATTACAGGGTGTGTTCACCCAGCCACATCCTATACATGACAATTACAGGGTGTGTTCACCTCACCACATCCTATACATGACAATTACAGGGTGTGTTCACCTCACCACATCCAATACATGACAATTACAGGGTGTGTTCACCCAGCCACATCCTATACACGACAATTACAGGGTGTGTTCACCCAGCCACATCCTATACATGACAATTACAGGGTGTGTTCACCCCGCCACATCCTATACATGACAATTACAGGGTGTGTTCACCCCGCCACATCCTATACATGACAATTACAGGGTGTGTTCACACAGCCACATCCTATACATGACAATTACAGGGTGTGTTCACCCCGCCACATCCTATACATGACAATTACAGGGTGTGTTCACCCAGCCACATCCAATACATGACAATTACAGGGTGTGTTCACCCAGCCACATTCTATACATGACAATTACAGGGTGTGTTCACCCAGCCACATCCAATACATGACAATTACAGGGTGTGTTCACCCAGCCACATCCAATACATGACAATTACAGGGTGTGCTCACCCAGCCACATCCAATACATGACAATTACAGGGTGTGTTCACCCAGCCACATCCAATACATGACAATTACAGGGTGTGTTCACCCAGCCACATCCAATACATGACAATTACAGGGTGTGTTCACACAGCCACATCATATACATGACAATTACAGGGTGTGTTCACCCACCCACATCCAATACATGACAATTACAGGGTGTGTTCACCCAGCCACATCCTATACATGACAATTACAGGGTGTGCTCACCCAGCCACATCCTATACATGACAATTACAGGGTGTGTTCACACAGCCACATCCAATACATGACAATTACAGGGTGTGTTCACCCAGCCACATCCAATACATGACAATTACAGGGTGTGTTCACCCAGCCACATCCTATACACGACAATTACAGGGTGTGCTCACCTGATGTTTTGAAGGCATCTTTCACATCCTCTTTGTTCTGAGTGATCTTTTCAATCATGTGATGAAGATGTGCTGTTTAAATAAAAACAATTTAGCTATACACCTGTATACTGTAGAAATATATACTGTAGAAATATATACTGTAGAAATATATACTGTAGTGTAGAAATATATACTGTAGAAATATATACTGTAGAAATATATACTGTAGTGTAGAAATATATACTGTAGAAATATATACTGTAGAAATATATACTGTAGTGTAGAAATATATACTGTAGAAATATATACTGTAGAAATATATACTGTATGTGTAATCTATACTGTATGTGTAATCTATACTGTATGCGTGATCTATACTGTATGCGTGATCTATACTGTATGCATAATATATACTGTATGCATACTCTATACTGTATGCATAATATATACTGTATGCATAATATATACTGTATGCATAATATATACTGTATGCATAATATATACTGTATGCGTAATATATACTGTAGAAATATATACTGTATGCGTAATCTATACTGTATGCGTAATATATACTGTAGAAATATATACTGTATGCGTAATCTATACTGTAGAAATATATACTGTATGCGTAATCTATACTGTAGAAATATATACTGTATGCGTAATCTATACTGTAGAAATATATACTGTATGCGTAATCTATACTGTATGTGTAATCTATACTGTATGTGTAATCTATACTGTATGTGTAATCTATACTGTATGTGTAATCTATACTGTATGCATACTCTATACTGTATGCATACTCTATACTGTATGCATACTCTATACTGTATGCATACTCTATACTGTATGCATAATATATACTGTATGCATAATATATACTGTATGCATAATATATACTGTATGCATAATATATACTGTATGCATAATATATACTGTATGCATACTCTATACTGTATGCATACTCTATACTGTATGCGTGATCTATACTGTATGCGTGATCTATACTCTATGCGTACTCTATACTGTATGCATACTCTATACTGTATGCGTGATCTATACTGTATGCGTGATCTATACTGTATGCGTGATCTATACTGTATGCGTGATCTATACTGTATGCGTGATCTATACTGTATGCGTGATCTATACTGTATGCGTGATATATACTGTATGCGTGATCTATACTGTATGCGTGATCTATACTGTATGTGTAATCTATACTGTATGCATAATATATACTGTATGCATAATATATACTGTATGCATACTCTATACTGTATGCATACTCTATACTGTATGCGTGATCTATACTGTATGCGTGATCTATACTGTATGCGTGATCTATACTGTATGCGTGATCTATACTGTAGAAATATATACTGTATGCGTAATCTATACTGTATGCATACTCTATACTGTATGCGTGATCTATACTGTATGCATGATCTATACTGTATGCGTGATCTATACTGTATGCGTGATCTATACTGTATGCGTGATCTATACTGTATGCGTGATCTATACTGTAGAAATATATACTGTATGCATGATCTATACTGTATGCATACTCTATACTGTATGCGTGATCTATACTGTATGCGTGATCTATACTGTATGCATAATCTCTGCTGAATGCATAATCTATACTGTATGCATAATCTCTGCTGAATGCATAATCTATACTGTATGCATAATCTCTGCTGAATGCATAATCTATGCGTAATCTATGATGTATGCAATCTGCAATAAAATTCATTAAATAAATGTCATGAATTATGTTAATATACGATTTCGTATTGGATTTGGTACATTTATATATATAATTATATATATATATACAATTTCATATTGAATTTAGTATATATACGATTTCATATTAAAATTGGTACATATATAATATACCGTATTTAGCTATGTATAGTGCGCTATCGTGTATAATACTGAGTTCCGATGTATACTGCACGTGAAAAACGCAATTTTCCAAGTCAAAATGTAACATTTCTCCAGAATCGCTAAAAATTGTGCTCCGTGATTTTTACAACTTATATTAATCACTCGAGATACCTCAACACGTTCTCAAACATGTCAGCAGATGCTCAAACTTCTCAACACGTGTAGCCTATCTAATTAACTGGGACCCATTGTGAAAGGTTTGTCGAAATTAATTATCGCTACAAACAATTGAAATACTGCAGCCAAAAAAAAAATCGTGTCTTTAATCATGTCGTATTTAAAAACATACGGTATATTAAATCAAATAAACTATTATTACAAAGTTTCTTTATCTCTATGATATCGTACGATTGCAGCTTCGCTTTATGAGGCGAAGTACGCGAAAAGTACGGGAAATATTACATACGATAAAACCATGTGATGTTATCAAATCGCCATTTTTTATGCATTTACTAATTTCAATTAAATTCTTCAAAGTTTGCAAATATAAACGCAATATATGTTAATTTTGTGGTCTTATTCATTTCATTTATTTATATAGACTATCGGCAACTGGTTTTAATAGCTAGTTTATAACGTTTGTCGAATGTAACAAATTATAGAATGACTGTGGGGCCCGTTCGGGTCGAATTTCACGAAATATTGGTCAATTTTGGTCTGGAAAAAAATGTCCTGATGTCTGTACTGGTGTATAATGCGCAGTAGATAAAATGGATGAGGATTTCAGTAAGAAATGTGCGCACTATACATAGCTAAATACGGTATATATACGAATTCATATTGAATTTAGTATATATACGATTTCATATTGAAACGTCTCCAGCGGGACTTGAACTCTGGACCTTTCGCTGGTACACTGACTTACCTACACCGAAGAATAATGGACAAATGAACACAGACCAGCCGGCTCCAAAATGGGGTACAAGTAGGGGCAGCATACACGCTCGAAATATGAATTCTTCCGACAGTGGAGCCTGTAGAGAATATGCAAAGTCAACATCACATGTATATTCTTACTTGGACAAAATGTGGCATATTTTAGAATGTGATCCACTTTAAACAGTATCCACTTTAGACAGTATTCACTTTAAACAGTACCCACTTTAAACAGTATTCACTTTAAACAGTATCCACTTTAAACAGTATCCACTTTAAACAGTATACACTTTAAACAGTATACACTTTAAACAATATACACTTTAAACAGTATACACTTTAAACAATATACACTTTAAACAGTATCCACTTTAAACAGTATCCACTTTAAACATTATCCACTTTAAACAATATCCACTTTAAACAGTGCCCACTTTAAACATTATCCACTTTAAACATTACCCACTTTAAACATTACCCACTTTAAACAATATCCACTTTAAACAGTGCCCACTTTAAACATTACCCACTTTAAACAGTACCCACTTTAAACAGTATGAAAATCCAAAAAGGAATTTACATAATTTTTCTTTGATGCTTTCCAGTGAAAGATGGTATTTTCTCTGCCACTGGTTGCATTTCGTATTCCTGCGCCGTTAGATGTATTTTGTATTTTAGCTATTTTCTGACTATCATGAACAGTTAATTATAAAGTAATATTATAATATATTCTAGTTTGTTTTGTATGTAGTTTTTAATTTTGACAGCAAAAAGAAACTAACTTGAAAAGTATACAGGAACTATTTCTTATTACAGATGTTCACACTAACATAAGTGGTTGTGCAGTTGTGGAAAGTAGTGAAATGAGGCTCCCGACAATGGCAGTTAATTAAATTTGATAACAAATATTATTATATTATTATATTTCGGGTTTTACGCCTGCATCAGCACCATTTTGGGCTATATCGCCGGTGGGCAGTTTACCTAACAACACCTTTCCTGGGCAGGCTCCAGCGGTTAACCAGTACTTGGGTGCACCAACCTCCGTTAGGAAACTGCCAACTTTTTCATATAAATGAGACATGGTCTGAGCGGGGCTCGAACCCGTGACCATCAGTGATGATAGGTTACAGTGGTATACAAGTCAGCGACCTTAACCACTCGACCACGGAGGCGGACATAACAAATATTATATTAGCCAAAATCATTGGAAATTATAAAAGAAAAAGATTTGTGTTTCTTAGTTAAGATAGGATTTGATTTCATCGAGTGATCAACGAGTGGAGTTACATTTGGTCAGGACGGTTTACTAACTCGGCCATATTAACGTGGATGGAGTTACATTTGGTCAGGACGGTTTACTAACTCGGCTATATTAACGTGGATGGAGTTACATTTGGTCAGGACGGTTTACTAACTCGGCCATATTAACGTGGATGGAGTTACATTTGGTCAGGACGGTTTACTTACTCAGCCATAGTAACGTGGAGTTACATTTGGTCAGGACGGTTTACTAACTCAGTCATATTAACGTGGATGGAGTTACATTTGGTCAGGACGGTTTACTAACTCGGCCATATTAACGTGGAGTTACATTTGGTCAGGACGGTTTACTAACTCGGCCATATTAACGTGGATGGAGTTACATTTGGTCAGGACGGTTTACTAACTCGGTCATATTAACGTGGAGTTACATTTGGTCAGGACGGTTTACTAACTCAGTCATATTAACGTGGAGTTACATTTGGTCAGGACAGTTTACTAACTCAGTCATATTAACGTTGAGTTACATTTGGTCAGGATGGTTTACTAACTCGGCCATATTAACGTGGAGTTACATTTGGTCAGGACGGTTTACTAACTCAGCAATATTAACGTGGATGGAGTTACATTTGGTCAGGACGGTTTACTAACTCGGCCATATTAATGTGGATGGAGTTACATTTGGTCAGGACGGTTTACTAACTCAGTCATATTAACGTGGATGGAGTTACATTTGGTCAGGACGGTTTACTAACTCAGTCATATTAACGTGGATGGAGTTACATTTGGTCAGGATGGTTTACTAACTCGGCCATATTAACGTGGATGGAGTTACATTTGGTCAGGACGGTTTACTAACTCGGCCATATTAACGTGGATGGAGTTACATTTGGTCAGGACGGTTTACTAACTCGGTCATATTAACGTGGAGTTACATTTGGTCAGGACAGTTTACTAACTCAGTCATATTAACGTGGAGTTGCATTTGGTCAGGACGGTTTACTAACTCAGTCATATTAACGTGGAGTTACATTTGGTCAGGACGGTTTATTAACTCAGTCATATTAATGTGGAGTTACATTTGGTCAGGACGGTTTACCAACTCAGTCATATTAACATGGAGTTACATTTGGTCAGGACGGTTTACTAACTCAGCCATATTAACGTGGATGGAGTTACATTTGGTCAGGACGGTTTACTAACTCGGCCATATTAACGTGGAGTTACATTTGGTCAGGACGGTTTACTAACTCGGCCATATTAACGTGGAGTTACATTTGGTCAGGACGGTTTACTAACTCAGCCATATTAACGTGGATGGAGTTACATTTGGTCAGGACGGTTTACTAACTCAGCCATATTAACGTGGATGGAGTTACATTTGGTCAGGATGGTTTACTTACTCAGCCATATTAACGTGGATGGAGTTACATTTGGTCAGGACGGTTTACTAACTCGGCCATATTAACGTGGATGGAGTTACATTTGGTCAGGACGGTTTACTAACTCGGCCATATTAATGTGGATGGAGTTACATTTGGTCAGGACGGTTTACTAACTCGGCCATATTAACGTGGATGGAGTTACATTTGGTCAGGACGGCTTACTAACTTGGCCATATTAACGTGGATGGAGTTACATTTGGTCAGGACGGTTTACTAACTCAGTCATATTAACGTGGAGTTACATTTGGTCAGGACGGTTTACTAACTCGGCCATATTAACGTGGATGGAGTTACATTTGGTCAGGACGGTTTACTAACTCGGCCATATTAATGTGGATGGAGTTACATTTGGTCAGGACGGTTTACTAACTCGGCCATATTAACGTGGATGGAGTTACATTTGGTCAGGACGGCTTACTAACTCAGTCATATTAACGTGGATGGAGTTACATTTGGTCAGGACGGTTTACTAACTCGGCCATATTAACGTGGATGGAGTTACATTTGGTCAGGACGGTTTACTAACTCGGCCATATTAACGTGGATGGAGTTACATTTGGTCAGGACAGTTTACTAACTCAGTAATATTAACGTGGAGTTGCATTTGGTCAGGACAGTTTACTAACTCAGTCATATTAACGTGGAGTTACATTTGGTCAGGACGGCTTACTAACTCAGTCATATTAATGTGGAGTTACATTTGGTCAGGACGGTTTACTAACTCAGTCATATTAACATGGAGTTACATTTGGTCAGGACGGTTTACTAACTAAGCCATATTAACGTGGATGGAGTTACATTTGGTCAGGACGGTTTACTAACTCGGCCATATTAACGTGGAGTTACATTTGGTCAGGACGGTTTACTAACTCAGTCATATTAATGTGGAGTTACATTTGGTCAGGATGGTTTACTAACTCGGCCATATTAACGTGGAGTTACATTTGGTCAGGATGGTTTACTAACTCAGTCATATTAACGTGGAGTTACATTTGGTCAGGACGGTTTACTAACTCGGCCATATTAACGTGGAGTTACATTTGGTCAGGACGGTTTACTAACTCGGCCATATTAACGTGGAGTTACATTTGGTCAGGACGGTTTACTAACTCGGCCATATTAACGTGGAGTTACATTTGGTCAGGACAGTTTACTAACTCAGTCATATTAACGTGGAGTTACATTTGGTCAGGACAGTTTACTAACTCAGCCATATTAATGTGGAGTTACATTTGGTCAGGACGGTTTACTAACTCGGCCATATTAACGTGGAGTTACATTTGGTCAGGATGGTTTACTAACTCGGTCATATTAACGTGGAGTTACATTTGGTCAGGACGGTTTACTAACTCGGCCATATTAACGTGGAGTTACATTTGGTCAGGACGGTTTACTAACTCGGCCATATTAACGTGGAGTTACATTTGGTCAGGACGGTTTACTAACTCGGCCATATTAACGTGGAGTTACATTTGGTCAGGACAGTTTACTAACTCAGTCATATTAACGTGGAGTTACATTTGGTCAGGACAGTTTACTAACTCAGCCATATTAATGTGGAGTTACATTTGGTCAGGACGGTTTACTAACTCGGCCATATTAACGTGGAGTTACATTTGGTCAGGACGGTTTACTAACTCAGTCATATTAACGTGGAGTTACATTTGGTCAGGACGGTTTACTAACTCGGCCATATTAACGTGGAGTTACATTTGGTCAGGACAGTTTACTAACTCAATCATATTAACGTGGAGTTACATTTGGTCAGGACGGTTTACTAACTCAGCCATATTAACGTGGAGCTACATTTGGTCAGGACGGTTTACTAACTCAGTCATATTAACATTGAAAGTGTTACTGACAGGTAGACGAGAAACTACTTACAACAATGTGATTCCGTAACCAGATACTGTTGTTGAGAGAGTTAATCCAGTACCTGGGCTCTGTAATACATACAGTGTATATTGTAATACATACATGGTATACTGTAATACATACATGGTATACTGTAATACATACATGGTATACTGTAATACATACATGGTATACTGTAATACATACATACATGGTATACTGTAATACATACATGGTATACTGTAATACATACAGTGTATATTGTAATACATACATGGTATACTGTAATACATACATACATGGTATACTGTAATACATACATGGTATACTGTAATACATACAGTGTATATTGTAATACATACATGGTATACTGTAATACATACATGGTATACTGTAATACATACATTGTATACTGTAATACATACATACATGGTATACTGTAATACATACATTGTATACTGTAATACATACATACATGGTATACTGTAATACATACATGGTATACTGTAATACATACAGTGTATATTGTAATACATACATGGTATACTGTAATACATACATACATGGTATACTGTAATACATACAGTGTATATTGTAATACATACATGGTATATTGTAATACATACATACATGGTATACTGTAATACATACAGTGTATATTGTAATACATACATGGTATACTGTAATACATACATGGTATACTGTAATACATACATGGTATATTGTAATACATACATGGTATACTGTAATACATACAGTGTATATTGTAATACATAGTATACTGTAATACATACAGTGTATATTGTAATACATACATGGTATACTGTAATACATACATGGTATACTACTGTAATACATACATGGTATACTGTAATACATACATGGTATATTGTAATACATAGTATACTGTAATACATACATGGTATACTGTAATACATACATGGTATACTGTAATACATACATGGTATACTGTAATACATACATGGTATACTGTAATACATACATGGTATACTGTAATACATAGTATACTGTAATACATACATGGTATACTGTAATACATACATTGTATACTGTAATACATACATTGTATACTGTAATACATACATGGTATACTGTAATACATACATTGTATACTGTAATACATACATTGTATACTGTAATACATACATTGTATACTGTAATACATACATGGTATACTGTAATACATACATTGTATACTGTAATACATACATTGTATACTGTAATACATACATGGTATACTGTAATACATACATTGTATACTGTAATACATACATGGTATACTGTAATACATACAGTGTATATTGTAATACATAGTATACTGTAATACATACAGTGTATATTGTAATACATACATGGTATACTGTAATACATACATGGTATACTGTAATACATACATGGTATACTGTAATACATACATGGTATATTGTAATACATAGTATACTGTAATACATACATGGTATACTGTAATACATACATGGTATACTGTAATACATACATGGTATACTGTAATACATACATGGTATACTGTAATACATACATGGTATACTGTAATACATAGTATACTGTAATACATACATGGTATACTGTAATACATACATTGTATACTGTAATACATACATTGTATACTGTAATACATACATGGTATACTGTAATACATACATTGTATACTGTAATACATACATTGTATACTGTAATACATACATTGTATACTGTAATACATACATGGTATACTGTAATACATACATTGTATACTGTAATACATACATTGTATACTGTAATACATACATGGTATACTGTAATACATACATTGTATACTGTAATACATACATGGTATACTGTAATACATACATGGTATACTGTAATACATAGCATACTGTAATACATACATGGTATACTGTAATACATACATATATTGTATACTGTAATACATACATGGTATACTGTAATACATACATGGTATACTGTAATACATACATTGTATACTGTAATACATACATGGTATACTGTAATACATACATACATGGTATACTGTAATACATACATGGTATATTGTAATACATAGTATACTGTAATACATACATATATTGTATACTGTAATACATACATGGTATACTGTAATACATAGAATACTGTAATACATGCATGGTATACTGTAATACATACATATATTGTATACTGTAATACATACATGGTATACTGTAATACATACATGGTATACTGTAATACATACATGGTATACTGTAATACATAGTATACTGTAATACATACATGGTATACTGTAATACATAGTATACTGTAATACGTACATGGTATACTGTAATACATACATGGTATACTGTAATACATACATACATGGTATACTGTAATACATACATGGTATACTGTAATACATACATGGTATATTGTAATACATACATGGTATACTGTAATACATACATGGTATAGTGTAATACATACATGGTATATTGTAATACATAGTATACTGTAATACATACATGGTATACTGTAATACATACATGGTATACTGTAATACATACATGGTATACTGTAATACATAGTATACTGTAATACATACATGGTATACTGTAATACATACATGGTATATTGTAATACATACATGGTATACTGTAATACATACATACATGGTATACTGTAATACATACATGGTATACTGTAATACATACATACATGGTATACTGTAATACATACATGGTATACTGTAATACATACATGGTATATTGTAATACATACATGGTATACTGTAATACATACATGGTATACTGTAATACATACATGGTATATTGTAATACATACATGGTATACTGTAATACATACATGGTATATTGTAATACATACATGGTATATTGTAATACATACATGGTATACTGTAATACATACATTGTATACTGTAATACATACATGGTATATTGTAATACATACATGGTATACTGTAATACATACATGGTATACTGTAATACATACATTGTATACTGTAATACATACATGGTATAGTGTAATACATACATGGTATACTGTAATACATACATGGTATACTGTAATACATACATGGTATACTGTAATACATACATGGTATATTGTAATACATACATGGTATACTGTAATACATACATGGTATACTGTAATACATACATGGTATACTGTAATACATACATGGTATACTGTAATACATACATGGTATACTGTAATACATACATGGTATACTGTAATACATAGTATACTGTAATACATACATGGTATACTGTAATACATACATATATTGTATACTGTAATACATACATGGTATACTGTAATACATACATGGTATACTGTAATACATACATGGTATACTGTAATACATACATGGTATATTGTAATACATACATGGTATACTGTAATACATACATGGTATATTGTAATACATACATGGTATATTGTAATACATACATGGTATACTGTAATACATACATTGTATACTGTAATACATACATTGTATACTGTAATACATACATGGTATACAGTAATACATGGTATACTGTAATACATACATATATTGTATACTGTAATACATACATGGTATACTGTAATACATACATGGTATACTGTAATACATACATGGTATACTGTAATACATACATGGTATATTGTAATACATACATGGTATACTGTAATACATACATGGTATATTGTAATACATACATGGTATATTGTAATACATACATGGTATACTGTAATACATACATTGTATACTGTAATACATACATGGTATACTGTAATACATACATGGTATACAGTAATACATGGTATACTGTAATACATACATTGTATACTGTAATACATACATGGTATACTGTAATACATACATTGTATACTGTAATACATACATGGTATACTGTAATACATACATGGTATACTGTAATACATACATGGTATACTGTAATACATACATTGCATATTGTAATACATACATGGTATACTGTAATACATACATGGTATATTGTAATACATACATGGTATATTGTAATACATACATGGTATACTGTAATACATAGTATGCTGTAATACATACATGGTATATTATAATACATACATTATATAATTTATTGTAATACAAACAGCGTATATTGTAATACATACAAATAATCATTTCTGTAAATAAGCTAAAACAAGATCTGTAACACTGTAAAAGTTTCAATGAAAATGGTCTGTAGTCTGCTATAAAGATTAAGCACAAAATTAAATCTACACAACTTATAGATCTGTGGTTTATACGACTTACCTAAGTATAGTCTGAACACTCCATCTATATAATGTAGAGCTAAGGGGCCAGCAAACAGTACCTGCAACAAAACAAGAGAGCCAAGATTGCACTGGATCGCTCACCTAACTTCATTATAAGAGAGCCTAGATTGCCCTGCATCGCTCACCTAACTTCATTATAAGAGAGCCTAGATTGCCCTGCATCGCTCACCTAACTTCATTATAAGAGAGCCTAGATTGCCCTGGATCGCTCACCTAACTTCATTATAAGAGAGCCTAGATTGCCCTGCATCGCTCACCTAACTTCATTATAAGAGAGCCTAGATTGCCCTGCATCGCTCACCTAACTTCATTATAAGAGAGCCTAGATTGCCCTGCATCGCTCACCTAACTTCATTATAAGAGAGCCTAGATTGCCCTGCATCGCTCACCTAACTTCATTATAAGAGAGCCTAGATTGCCCTGCATCTCTCACCTAACTTCATTATAAGAGAGCCTAGATTGCCCTGCATCGCTCACCTAACTTCATTATAAGAGAGCCTAGATTGCCCTGCATCGCTCACCTAACTTCATTATAAGAGAGCCTAGATTGCCCTGCATCGCTCACCTAACTTCATTATAAGAGAGCCTAGATTGCCCTGCATCGCTCACCTAACTTCATTATAAGAGAGCCTAGATTGCCCTGCATCGCTCACCTAACTTCATTATAAGAGAGCCTAGATTGCCCTGCATCGCTCACCTAACTTCATTATAAGAGAGCCTAGATTGCCCTGCATCGCTCACCTAACTTCATTATAAGAGAGCCTAGATTGCCCTGCATCGCTCACTTAACTTCATTATAAGAGAGCCTAGATTGCCCTGCATCGCTCACCTAACTTCATTATAAGAGAGCCTAGATTGCCCTGCATCGCTCACCTAACTTCATTTTATAAGAGAGCCTAGATTGCCCTGCATCACTCACCTAACTTCATTATAAGAGAGCCTAGATTGCCCTACATCTTCGTGTAGTTCATTCATTATAAGAGAGCCTAGATTGCCCTGCATCTTCGTGTAGTTCATTATAAGAGAGCCAAGATTGCTTTGAATCACTCACATAAGTTCACCATATGCAAATACAGTCAAACCTGTCTTAAGCAGCCAGCCAAGGGAATCACAGAAAGTGGCTGCTTAGCACAGGTGAGTGAGTGAGTATTTGGTTTAACGGCGCATCAGCACAGTTCAGGCTATATCGCGCCGGGTTAAGTACATTGTATACAAGATATCTATAATTAAAATTATTATGTAGATAACATTCTGCATGAATTGCAATGACGAAAGGTCAATTGCAACATTTATCAAGCTGTAAAAATGATAATAAAACGTCAATTGTAAAACTTACAATTTATAGAAAATATGTGATTCTTTTAAAAATGCAATACTGTATTTAAAATCGACAGTGTCGAAAAGCTCCTTCATTGTCACAACTGTATAATATTTTCGACGAATGAGTGCTAAATCTACACAGTGAATTAAGATGTGTTCAACATTTATAGAGGAATGGCATGGTATACACCATGGTGGATCCTCTCTTTTCAATAAAAATGAGTGTGTAAAACGGGTATGTCCAAGTCTCAACCGTGACATTACTGTTTCCTCTCTACGGTTGGAGTGATAAATAAAAGATGATTTGCCAATGATTGGCTTAATTGGTTGTAGTTTATTGAATTGTATGTTATTCCAAGTGGTTTGCCATTTTGAAGTAATGTAAGAAAGAATCGATTGCCTAGCATCAGTGTATGGTACATGTATTTTAGGATTTATACAGTCTAGTTCAGTC
The DNA here is from genome assembly GCA_014843695.1 of Archivesica marissinica. Classification (NCBI taxonomy): domain Eukaryota; kingdom Metazoa; phylum Mollusca; class Bivalvia; order Venerida; family Vesicomyidae; genus Archivesica; species Archivesica marissinica. Next base: position 58,457,375 of record CM026404.1, on the reverse strand, counting down.
TAGTTTAAGTGCATCTTTTGCACTTTGATCAGCCATTTCATTGCCACGAATACCAATATGACTTGGTATCCAGCAATATATAACATGTTTAGCACAGGTGGCTGCTTAATAGAGGTCAAATGTATAATAAAACAACACATTGGGAATATGTTAACTGGCTGCTTAATACAGGTTGGCTGCTTAATAGAGGTGACCACTAACACAGCTTTGACTGTATATTAGAGGTGACCACTAACACATGTTTGACTGTATAATAGAGGTGACCACTAACACAGGTTTCGACTGTAAACAGCTTTTCTTCTGTTGTGCTTTAATTTTTAGCGCAAAATAGAAAGAAAGAACATAGCATGAGGACAATCATCTGAAGAGTGGTAACACGCTGGACTGGTAATCCAGGGATCGCAGGTTCGATCCCACGTCTGACCCTAATAAAATTAACAGTCTTTCAGAGGGTACATTAAACCGAGGTCTCGTGTCGGTGCTGTACACTGTGCACGTAAAAGAATCAGAGGAGACTCTGGAATGGGTCTCTGTCTGTATCATGCACTATCATCCAAAAATCTAAAATGACTAATCTCTTCAGGAGGAGTCGCTCATATGGGCAAAAGTTGTTTTTTTGTGATTTGACACAGAACTACCTGAATATGCATCTGTGTAACCAAATATACACCTTCACCCATGTAACAAGGGTCACAGATATTATAGCCTAGGTTGTTACAGATTGTTTCGCAATCTTTTAAAACGAAGACGACGAATTAATCTCATTGATGCAATCAAACACCATATTTCTTTTTGTCTATTTATAATAAAATAGACCTTAGTTTAAACAATAGTTTAAAAAGAAATAACATTGGAATAGTTGCAGCAAAATAGTCAGGATTGGGGGGGAAAAGCTACATAGTAACTTATTTGACCCTTTCCTTAGAATAGACCTTACCATTGTGAGTAAGAGAGGGATGACTAGAGATGTTATAATTCCAGAAAACCGGATGCCGAGCCATTCCAGTACACTGTGACCCTACAAAGGAAACAAAAGCATGCATCAGTCATTTGTAACACGGCATCCCCACGGCTGGGAAATGGATATATGTGATATACAGATACATGGTATACATGGGAGATATGTAGTGGGGGCTTAATCAATGTTCAATGAAACAATCCATGTTTTCCAAACCTGGAACAATCGAGGGCCCTCAGCCTCTGAAATGGGGGGGGGTTACAAAAATGGAAAGAACTGTAAATATGAATGAAATGACCGTGTTTTTCACCGTATAATTATGAGCCATTGTTTGTATCGATCATCAACCACCCATTTTCATTGAAGTACCCATTAACCGTTTTACTCAAGATTTGTAATTTAGTATCAATTTAAGGAATGGCAACAGACTGGTAATACTACAAACACAACGGCGAGTGACCTTATCGATCAGAGCACAGTCTGCTAAGTATGTTTTTAGCAGATTTTATTTAGGCGCAATTGCGTTCTATTAACGTATTGTTAATTTGTACTAAAACCATGGAAAGTGCTAAAATGTGCAGCAACAATCAGACTCCCAACAAGCCAACAGAACATGTGAAACAGCGACTCTCAGATGAAAGGGTGGGTCAATGATGCAACCTAGCTTGAACAATGTTAATCACCGTACCTTTATAGTCGAAACATCACCACAGTGCTTGGGAGTGAAGTAATCGTCGTGTAATGGAACAGTGTTTGTCGTGTAACCGAGATGTTGTAAGTTTGAACCAAGCTATATGGTGTTATGGCAAGAGATTTAAATCCATACTCTTGTTTCTCCCTCATTGTGTTTGTTTCAGGAACGAGGTCTTGAGTCTTAAGTCAGACTTGTTGATAAAGAGCATGTTGATAGCATTGATTGATATAGTCCTGCACACTACATCAGACCTCTAGATAATGTGCGTATATGATTAATTAAACATTGGTTTTTCTAAAAAAAACATTAAAATACATCGTCGTGCGTAAAATATGTTTTGAAGATTGAGACCTGTGAGTAATAAACATTTAGTCCAATATGAACTTATAATCGATTAGAGGAACATTGTTCTGCTCAACCAAGCGCGCCATTCACAAAAATGGCGTTTGGCATTTGAAAGTTTACACGAGTTGTATTTAAATATTCAGGATACCCTTTAAGCTTAATATTTAGGAGTAAATTACCCTTTGCCAAAAATGTCAAGGGGTAAAATACCCTTTACACCAAAACTTATCAAGAGCTCTGCACTACATGCATACATAGTTACATCAGGGTTCAGGCTGGCGGCCTGATTTGCGAAACATATAAATCTCAGTTATTATATATATCCAATTTCAAATATTAATTTAGTTGTTAGGTTCTGTGTAAATATTCCAATTTCACACCTGCAAGGTAATCCATAAATAATTGACAGGATGTTAATTAGTCTTAAGACTATTGATATTGAATATAGAAGACAGTAATTGTTGGAGCGTTGCCAAGTCATCAAAGCTTTACATGCAGCAGTGTTTACAAGATCAAAGGTGTCTTGTGTGAGCTGAAAAAACTGGAGCCAATTTGAAAAACTTGGAGCCAACTAAGAGTTTGCCTCCGTGGTCGAGTGATTACGGTCGCTGACTTGTACATGAATACCACTGTAACCTATCATCGCTAATGGTCACAGGTTCGTTGCGCACATGGGCATCCGGTAGCGAAGCTAAATAAATTTAAATTATATAATTCACAGATAAATGTTTGAAGCCATGTATTTGACAAAACATGTTGTGCCAAAAAAAAGAGAAAAAAATCTGTTTTCAATATAACACAATATATTTGTTAAAATCATCTGTATACACACTTACCCTGTCACTTGTTGTTGGAGTGCCAAACAACCAAATGATTGGTATAACAATAATGCACACTATCGCCACACTGATAAACCGCTTCCTAATCTTATCTGGGTGATCTCTGAAATCATAAGAAAACAAGATAAGTCATAATCAAATTGTCCGATTAGCACAGTGGTTAGCGCGCTCACTTCTCACCAATGTAACCTGGGTTTGATCCTCAGACTGGGAAGCATGTGAGATGACCAGTACGGTGGTCGCCAGATCGGACAGGTGGGTTTTGTCCGGGTACTCCGGTTTCCTCCCACACGAATGAACACATTTACACTTTCATCCGCGGCAATGAGAGTGATTAATATAAGTTGTTAGAACTTGCTTCGCAATCGTTGTAAAATAAATAAAGTTTAAAAGAATCAGTAAACAAGAGGAAGTAAGAGAGGTCGAAGTAGATCTGCCAGCCAAGTACATTCAATGACAGGCTGTCCGATTAGCGCAGTGGTTATAGCACCAGCTTCCCACCAATGCAACCTGAATCTCAGACCGGCAAGTATGTGAGATAGTACAGTGGTCACAAGATACATGTCGACATCCCTGCGAGGGGTTTGACATTAGATTTAGAGGAAGATAGATGGGACAGTTAGGTTTTCTGCGGGTACATCAACAATTACTGCCGATATTCCATTACAAGTTAGCAATCATCGTCAGCAAACGTCAAGACTAAGTGTGTGTGTGTGGCAGATATCAGCTGGGCCCGATACTTGGTACGAATTCGATTGTGTAGTGTAGAGAATAATTCGGGGTCGAAAATACTTTTCATTTTTCAATTAACATTTCTAAACTCCAGCCAAGTGCAATCAATCACACTATGCAATGTATCTATACCTAGTTATGTTAGTATTCTGTGTCCACACATACAGACTTCCAACATAGAGAATAGCAAAGAGAAAACAGAGCAAAACTGCCTGCCAGGCATCGATATCGTATACAACACCCGCCATTGTTTGAAGATCTGTCAGGGGAAGTAACCCACTTAGGTCTGACACCACTACATTTACATATTCAATTTTTATGGGAATTTAAGTTTTCAGTTGAGCCTCTTGTTTGTTATATTCCAGTAGAGGTCTAATCTGGATTTGAATGAGTCGACCGAGTTTACAGATCATTCCAGGAATTCACGATTCTAATATGTCTGTTGTCCAGTGATCGGATTTGGAATTGAACGGTATTGGCGGGTTCGATACTCTGTCAGGCCACGTATGTAATGGCAGGCATTTCTTATACTGTTTAGCCACTTAGGTCGACAAAGTTTGCTCAGAAAAAATATGTCTAGACCTGTCCCCACAAGCAGTTTGTCATGAATGAATGTTGAAATAGTATTCCTTTGTGGATAGTTGGTTTATGCAATGTCATGGACTTTCGTCTCGTTGTTGAGATAGTTGATGTTTTGAAATAGTTATCAGAGTTTATTTGATACTTTGTTCGTAATATAATTTTGAATGTTTCAATTAAGTCACCTCATGTATAAGTACCACTGTTTCAAACTGTACATGTTTAAACTAGTTAATAATTCTTCAAATGTAATGTTTCTTAATTTTGGAACAAGACGAGTAGCATATTTCTGAACTCTTTCCAAACAGTCGATATCCTTTGAGTAATAAGGATTCCATGATTGCAGGGCATATTCCATTAATAATCTTACATCTGTTGGGTATACAACTTTAAAACTTTCCATGTCAAAATGTTTTACTATTCTACTCAATATAGTCCAATCCGCTGTGGCGTTTTATGTCACCTGTACGTTATCGTATATTGCCTTACCTATACAGTGTTGTAATATTCAAATATTTACTTTGAAGCACAGTATATATTTTGTGTTTACATGTTTAAGTTTCGCCGCCCACTTGTTAATCGACGCGACCCTTCAATAATAGCTGAAGGGTCGCCATGTGACTTAAGTTGTTAGGGAGACATTAAGCCCAGACATTAATAATTTCGTTGCAATGACAGTTGTGTGGGAAAAGGACAACTTAGAAGATATCGCGAACTTTCCAACGATGTATGACTTTAATAATATTGTGTGTTTAGTCGATTGCAGCAATGACATATAGTGCACTGCTCCCCGAGTCTAATAGTCCCGCAATACGTGTCGACAGGTGAATGCCCTTCTTACCAACCAATGCGATAGCAGAAAGCCATAAATGCGGGGGTAATGTGAGAAAGGTGTATTCAATATAATGTTCTTGTTTGCTTACACTAGCATTTATCTTGATGAAAGCGCCCATGTTTGAGCTAAAGCCAGGGGGCCATGTAACCATAAACCGCCCCTGGAACAGGTGGTGGTATATTTTGCATTGTCCGTCACATGTATAAATACATTTATCCTACCTCCATGCATGCGTAATATGGTCAAACATTGCCTGCCTAATACACTTTGCTTTATTAGTTAGTCAGTACCCAATAAACCTAGCCTGGGTTCCAGTCTGTCGATGTTTGTTAATTTACTTCAGGCAAAATGACAGTTGATATTATCAGAATCTCAACATGGCCCAATTAATGGTCTCGGTGTTAAAATATATCTATATGACTGACCAGCCAAAATATATCAACGCCTGTTCTCAGGATAAATAAACCTTTCGTGACGCAATATTTTGATCTCCAACACATTTCTCATTACATGTCTGTTTTGAATGTGTGTGTGTTACGTTTATTTATCAACGCTACCGGTTACCCATATGAGCGACGCCTCCTTAAGAGATTAGTTATTTTAGATTTTTGGAGGATAGTGCATGACACAGACAGAGACCCATTCCAGAATCTCATCTGGTTCTTTTATGTGCACGGTGTAAAGCACCGACACGAGACCTCGGTTTAACGTCCCATCTGAAAGACTGTTAATTTTATTAGGGTCAGACAGGGGATCGAACTTGCGATCTCTGGATTACCAGTCCAGCGTGTTACCACTGAGCTACAGATCCGTCTGTGTCTGTTAAAAAAATTAATATATAATTATATATAGACTACTTGTCCAAATATGAATGTAATTATCGTTCAAAACAAGAAAGTTATACTGTACACGTTCTAGTAGCCTGGGAACAGGCACTGATATATTTTGTTAGTCAGTCAAATAAATATATTTTAACACCGAGACTATTAATTAGGCCGTATTGAGCTTCTGATCATGTCAGTTTGCCATACGTTAAAAAGTGAAAAATCGACAGACTGGAACCCAGGCTAATATTCTAGTATCGTAGTCGATAATGATACCAGATTTTCAGGAATTCCTAGAATTATATTTGGCATTTAGGATTTCAATATATCGATATTGGATTCCCTGTCGATAGAACAAGAAAAGGATTCCCATCTGTAGACCGGTGTTATTAAACTATTCTTATTTCGTCCTTTTTTTAAAAAGTGTTTCAAAAAATATTAGTTTGGTAGTATGTGACCAAAATTGTAAATGTCACTACATTATAATTGTTCTGATACACCGGATGCTTCAGTGACGTCTCGGCCCCACGACAACTCGGCCCTACGATACCTCGGCCCCACGACACCTCGGCCCCAGACACCTCGGCCCCAGACACCTCGGCCCCACGACACCTCGGCCCCATTTATTTTTGTATAGGGTATTTTTTTATATTATTATGGATTCTTAAATAAGAAAACAATGTCATAACTTCATGTTTATTCATTTTTAGATAAAAATGCGTTCTTAAAAATATACACAGAAAATATCCAGGACTATGCAAAATCATTGATGAATCACTCGATGTTACCAATGTAACATTTGGCCACCTCTGTCAGGTACTCTGACGTCTTCATGTCGCCGTCATCGTAGAGGTCGTAAAGTTCGTCGAGTCGACCGTCCACACGTCGATACTTCTGTAGGCGATTTCTCACTAGAACGTGCTCGCTGACCAGCTGGGCATTGATATCTAATAGACGGGCCTCTCGCAGGAGTAGTGGTATAAGAATATAAAATTGCAGACAGGCTCGGCCAGCCTTTGCGTTGATGCGTCTGTGCCAACCTATAAAAAACGAAAATGATAATAATTGCATCAAATAACTGCAACATGATATTTATAATAACAATAAAACAATAATCAGCTATATAATAGGAACATGCGTTGATATATTGTGCCTGGTCAGTCATATAAATATACTTTAATACCGAGATCATTAATTAGGCCGTATTGAGTTTCTGATGATAAGTGCTGACAAGTCATTTTGCCAGAACTAAATTAGATAGTGATATCCATACAAGGGGTATCTATCTATCGACAGAATGAAACCCAGGCTAGCGATATTCATATAAGGGGTATCTATCTATCGACAGACTGGAACACAGGCTAGCGATATCCATACACGGGGCATCTATCGACAGACTGGAACCCAGGCTAGCGATATTCATACACGGGTTATCTATCTATCGACAGACTGGAACACAGGCTAGCGATATCCATACACGGGGCATCTATTGACAGATTGGAACCCAGGCTAGCGATTTGTCTCATCAAACTGTTGTTGAAATGAAGTTCAGTCATTTGTACATTCTGTGACATTACCTTCGACGTCGTTATTTGATCTAACCGGCTGTCGATAGACAGACCACTCCCGCACTGACCATACACTGCTTCTTATCCACTGATGCTCCAGGTACTGGAACAGCTTGGTTAGTTCAGTCGTAGTCGCCTTTGACTTCAATGCGGCGAAGGCTCTGTCTATGTGTGTTGGTGGCAGGAATGGCAGGGCCAGCGTACGACGAATGAGTAGATGTATACCCTCCCGGCGCTCGTACGTCGTTTTCAAACCAACAGCGCCAACCTTCCGCAGAACAGCCTGAGCCCAGTGGAAACTGCACCCCTTCAGGGACGCATCAGGGAAGATCTCTCGTACCGCGCCCCACATTCCTGAAACAATCAGTTTAAATACATATTATTGTGACAGACACAAACAGACACAGCGTTAAATATGATCAAGTTTATTATGTCTCTTATATTATTGATGAGTGATTACGTTAATATACAGTCATTAATAATACTTACCAGCTTCAAAGTCCATGACGAAACCTTGTACGTCCGGAGGTCCACCTAACACGTCGACGACCTTCTCAAGTACCTGTAAGTAGACGACAATATAAATCCAATATCATTTTGCATGTACTCGGAAATTGGTAAACTTTCGACATTATATTTTAATAATAATATTATTTTATTTATTGCGTGCGTCATATAATTATGTATCAATATGTTCATGCCATATGTGTGTACACTTACTGCCACGTAGTCGGATTTCCTCCTTCTCTACATCAGTACGTATACCAGTGGTACCTGCTTCATTGTATCGTCTTTCCGGATGAAGGCGTGTATAGTGAAGAGCTGGTAGAATGGGGCGCGACATATCTTGAATGTCCCATCCATGTACCACCGGTTGGAGCGACGTAGTACAGATAACTGTGATTCCGATGCAAATACCAGGTGTCTTTCGCCGTCAACCCGGACGTCTCCTACCAAGAATTCGGGGTCCCCAATGTGTGCCGTGTTGATCTGCAAATATAGCATTACAATACAGACTTTGCAATTATGATAATCAATCAATATATTTTATATATTATATAATATGTGCATATAATACTCTCTATACTGCACTTTATCAAATCTCCGTAGACTATATTCAAGTATATTAACACAGGTGATCGTTGGGGCGAAGGGCCATATACACGCATTTCTGCAAATATATTTTATTTGATAATGAGTATCTTCGAGTTGGCACCTGAAATATAGTATTAAGTTCTTAATATTATACATAACTATGTTTATAATGAATTTTAAAAATGGGGCCGAGGTGTCGATGTGTTTTGGGGCCGAGGTGTCGTGGGGCCGAGGTGTCTGGGGCCGACGTTTCGTGGGGCCGAGATGACACTTTACCCACCGGATAGCCGACTAGTGACGTGAGTTCAGAATCACGCCAGGAAATTGTGAATAATGACCATATTTCTCAAGCCATTTGTATAATTTTTTTGTTCTTTAATAAGGTATGTAAATTGTTCTTCTGTTACTGTTGAACATTTGAAAATATTAGTGAAATAAATGTTGTTATGCAATCAGATTAGTGTAGTAGTATCCAGTTATTAAATTTCGGATGAATCGTCAAGTCAATACTTTGTTTGCATGTTTTAATATATCGCCACATTCATGTATCATGCGCATAAACACATCAGTATGTTCATGTATCAGCATGTTAGGATATTATTGAAAAGCAGCTATTGGAATACCTATAGAAAAATAGTTAACCCGGTGTGAAGAATTTTCGCCCAGAACTGCACCCACTGACCCAGTCAGAGTAATTAGGAGGGGTGACGACTTCTTATGCACGTGTGTTTGTCTAAGTTAAACTAAATATTAGTGTTTTAGATATAGTATATAGACAAAATGCTGTCCAACAAATGAATTTTGAGTGAAAATGATATTTTAAATTAAGCCTGTTATTAAAGACATAAAGTAAGTCTTCCTTATTCAGGGCCCGTGCTGGCTATCGCCGGCCAGCCAACAATATTGCAAAATTGGCTAATAAAAATTCAGTTTGGCGAAAATGATAAAAACTGCGAAAATCTGTAAAATATCCGAAAATTGGAAATTCCCCCGTGGCTATTTGTGGAAAATTACTCGGGTCGCGCGTGACTAATATCTCGGACTAGAGAATCATACAAGCGTGTTGTTTGTTTATTTAATAGGGGGCATAATGTTTGATTAGTGTGCAAACACGGGACACACTATGAATGCTTATTATATTGAGCAGGTGATAATTAAGAGCAGGGCGGCATTATATTGTTGTCCAAATCCTTTGTAGACGAAAATTATGCTACCAAATTGAAAAGCTTTATACGACTGTTAGACGTAAGTATGTTGGCAACTGTTTTGTTTTTGTTGTCTTTAATTGTGTAAGTTAATTTGAATATCGAAGGAAAGCAGTAATAAATTTGCTACAAACAACCGATGCTATATAAATCGCATGTTTACCACATATTTGCTTTCAAAAGGCATTCAGACACACTGCTAATTTGGTTATTCATTATAGTCTACATTTTGAAATTAAATGGCTCTAAAACGAAAATTAGACTGGGGTCTCTGGTGTAACTCCACCATCCAAAAAATCAAAAAGTGATAGACTTTTTCAAGAGGGTTGGAAAGCGGGTCACCCATGGCTTCGCTATGAATCAAAATCACAATCTATGTTTTGCAACTTGTGCATCAAAAACCAGAAATGCAATTCATTCACTACCGGTTGTACAAGCCTTAAAAAAGACTGTGTGTCTAAGCATGCTAAAAGCAAAGGTGTGTATATTAAATAGAAAGTGGACACAACTTGTCAAGTAATGTATCACTGCAAATGTAACCCTTACCTCAGTTGTAGTTTATGGGCATACAGCATTTAGGTGGTGCAATTGCAAGATACATATAATACATTAATATACTATAAATACTCTGTTTGGGGAAAATGTCGCGCATCGTAATTGGCTAAAGGAAACAAAGAATTGGCTACAAAAAATTAAGAGCCAGAGCAGGCCCTGCTTATTTATATTGTTTTGTTAAAAAAGAACTGTTGCTTACATACTAATGCTCGTGCTGTAGGCAATTTCCACAGTTAGGCGAAAACATGCGACATCATTCCGGATTACTGAGAATGAGGTACCGCTATTTTGTCAACTTTTCTCAAAAAGTAAACAATCAGTTTTCTTCGAGATTGTTGTGAATGAAAGATAAAATATTGTTTATTTGGTGACAGAAAATTGTTTGCAGTGTATGAACATTCTAAACCTATAGGAGTCCGTTCTGTACTACATCGTCGGAAACCAGTAACACAGGGATACTTTCTGGACCTGATGGATACAGGAGAGCACCTAACTTAACCCTTTCCTTCATAGAGATTTAGGTTAATATACTATTATATCTCCATACAAACGACAGCCATTTAGCTATCATGTAGTGGATAAGTAGTCGCCATATCTATCCCAACTCCATAGATATTACTGGGACTACATGGGATTGTGGCCTTTATTATGAGCATTGGTTTGGCTACTACATTGTCAATGTATGTTGTATTGGCAATGGCGTCAAGAGGTGCTTCTATGAGGGAAAGGGTTATGTTACATCACTTATTGTTTGTAGCTCTTCCGTCAATCAGGGTGGTATCCAGCTTCACATGTATCCTACCTCCATGCATTGGTATCCAGCTTCACCTTATTTCTGCAATTCATAACCATAATCGTTTTGAGTGTAGAAATACATGCCTAAAAAACGAGGCCGATAGTGTCGTCATTGAAGGTCACACATCAGATCAAGTCAATGTAAAGTCAGGTGTCGCACAAGGCTCGGTCCAAATCATAATCTTATTCTACGTAAATGACATGCCAGATGGCCTCAAAGCTACAGTCATACATTTCGCAGACGACGTCACAGCATACTGCGACACCCTACAAAGAGACATAGACAAACTGGACAAATGGGAAGAACAATGGAAGATGGCATTTCATCCATACACATGTAATGTCCTCTCGTCTCAAAGAAAATAGAGTTACACACAAAGGAACCACACATTAGAACATGTTCAGTTAGCTAAATACCTCGGAGTTACACTCAACAAACACCTTGACTGGGGCGAACATATGAATCAACGACATCTGCAACAAGGCAACAGGTAACCTCAGCTTTCTATCAAGAAACCTCAATCTATCCTGTACTAAGATCAAAGAGACCGCATTCATGTCCATTGTTCGACCCAACTTAAGAGTATGCCAGTAGCATACAGGATCCTCACAAAAAGGGAAATATTAGTCAGCTAAGGTGCGATGATGGGGTGACTAGATTTGTGAAGAACCGCTACCACAACATGTCAAGCGTGACATAGATGATCAGGATTTGAACTGGAAATCACTGCAGGATAGACGGCAGGATGCCCACCTCGCAATGCTCTACAAAGTAGAAAACAACTTAGTCGCCATCGACAAGACAAAATACTTATTACCACCTATTAGACTCTCTCGAAACACACAACCACACTCCTTCCACCACACACAGCCACACTCCTTCCACCACACACAGCCACACTCCTTCCACCACACACAGCCACACTCCCTCCACCACACACAGCCACACTCCTTCCACCACACACAGCCACACTCCTTCCACCACACACAGCCACACTCCTTCCACCACACACAGCCACACTCCTTCCACCACACTCCTTCCACCACACACAGCCACACTCCTTCCAGCACACACAACCACACTCTTTCCACCACACACCTACACTCCTTCCACCACACACAGCCACACTCCTTCCACCACACACAGCCACACTCCTTCCAGCACACACAACCACACTCCTTCCACCACACACAGCCACACTCCTTCCACCACACACAACTCACTCCTTCCACCACACACAGCCACACTCCTTCCACCACACACAGCCACACTCCTTCCACCACACACAGCCACACTCCTTCCACCACACACAGCCACACTCCTTCCACACACAACCACACTCCTTCCACCACACACACCACACTCCTTCCACCACACACAACCACACTCCTTCCACCACACACAGCCACACTCCTTCCACCACACTCTTCCACCACACACAACCACACTCCTTCCACCACACTCCTTCCACCACACACAGCCACACTCCTTCCACCACACACAACCACACTCCTTCCACCACACACAACCACACTCCTTCCACCACACACAACCACACTCCTTCCACCACACTCCTTCCACCACATCCTTCCACCACACACACATCCTTCCACCACACTCCTTCCACCACACACAACCACACTCCTTCCACCACACACAACCACACTCCTTCCACCACACACAACCACACTCCTTCCACCACACACAACCACACTCCTTCCACCACACACAACCACACTCCTTCCACCACACACAACCACACACCACACTCCTTCCACCACACACAACCACACTCCTTCCACCACACACAACCACACTCCTTCCACCACACACAACCACACTCCTTCCACCACACACAACCACACTCCTTCCACCACACTCCTTCCACCACACACAACCACACTCCTTCCACCACACTCCTTCCACCACACTCCGTCCACCACACTCCTTCCACCACACACAGCCACACTCCTTCCACCACACTCCTTCCACCACACACAACCACACTCCTTCCACCACACTCCTTCCACCACACACATCCACATTCCTTCCACCACACTCCTTCCACCACATACAACCACACTCCTTCCACCACACTCCTTCCACCACACACAACCACACTATTCCACCACACTCCTTCCACCACACACAGCCACACTCCTTACACCACACACAGCCACACTCCTTCCACCACACACAACCACACTCCTTCCACCACACTCCTTCCACCACACACAACCACACTATTCCACCACACTCCTTCCACCACACACAGCCACACTCCTTCCACCACACACAACCACACTCCTTCCACCACACACAACCACACTCCTTCCACAACACTCCTTCCACCACACTCCTTCCACCACACACAGCCACACTCCTTCCACCACACACAGCCACACTCCTTCCACCACACTCCTTCCACCACACACAGCCACACTCCTTCCACCACACACAGCCACACTCCTTCCACCACACACAACCACACTCCTTCCACCACAATCCTTCAACCACACTCCTCCCACCACACACAGCCACACTCCTTACCACACACAACCACACTCCTTCCACCACACACACCACACTCCTTCCAACACACACACCACACTCCTTCCACCACACACAACCAACCATTCCACCACACACAGCCACACTCCTTCCACCACACACAACCACACTCCTTCCACACACACACCACACTCCTTCCACCACACACAACCACACTCCTTCCACCACACTCCTTCCACCACACTCCTTCCACCACACACACCACACTCCTTCCACCACACTCCTTCCACCACACTCCTTCCACCACACTCCTTCCACCACACTCCTTCCACCACACACAACCACACTCCTTCCACCACACTCCTTCCACCACGCACATCCACATTCCTTCCACCACACTCCTTCCACCACATACAACCACACTACTTCCACCACACTCCTTCCACCACACACAACCACACTATTCCACCACACACAACCACACTCCTTACACCACACACAGCCACACTCCTTCCACCACACTCCTTCCACCACACACAGCCACACTCCTTCCACCACACACAACCACACTCCTTCCACCACACTCCTTCCACCACACACAACCACACTCCTTCCACCACACACAACCACACTCCTTCCACCACACACAACCACACTCCTTCCACCACACTCCTTCCACCACACTCCCCACCACACTCCTTCCACCACACACAGCCACACTCCTTCCACCACACACATCCACACTCCTTCCACCACACACAACCACACTCCTTCCACCACACACAACCACACTCCTTCCACCACACACAACCACACTCCTTCCACCACACACAGCCACACTCCTTCCACCACACACAGCCACACCCCTTCCACCACACACAGCCACACTCCTTCCACCACACTCCCCACACACAACCACACTCCTTCCAGCACACACAACCCACACCTTCCACCACACACAGTCACATCCTTCCACCACACACAGCCACACTCCTTCCACCACACACACACACTCCTTCCACCACACTCCTTCCACCACACACAACCACACTCCTTCCACCACACACAACCACACTCCTTCCACCACACACACCACACCTCCACCACACACAAACACACTCCCACCACACACAACCACACTCCTTCCACCACACTCCTTCCACCACACACAACCACACTCCTTCCACCCTCATTCCACCACACACAACCACACTCCTTCCACCACACACAACCACACTCCTTCCACCACACACAACCACACTCCTTCCACCACACACAACCACACTCCTTCTACCCTCATTCCACCACACACAACCACACTCCTTCCAGATTCCAAGAACAAGTACTACCTCAAGATTTCATTCCTTCTTCCCACGCACCATCAGGGAATGGTACAAGCAGACATTGTATCAGTTGGCACAGTTGATACTTTCAAAGCTCAACTTGCCACTCACTATGCTTAACGTTCTCTTACATTTTTATCCTTCACTGCATATTTTCACCTTTTATTTCTTATTTCCTTCTTGCGCGCAACCCTGGTAACAGTCAGTATTTTGTTTAAAATTAATCACTCTCGCCAAGTAAAAGGTTATATGCAGAGGATCTGGCTTTTATACACGACTCGATCGCTTTAACCGGTGCTTATGTATATATTCACCATTCTCTGAAACATTTTCTAGTCGATTTAAGTTGTTATTTTATTCATTGTGTTGTTTTTCACATTAATAAATACTGTTGAATGAGATAGTGTCTTAAAATGTGTAAAATAATCCATGTCATCTTATTAAATGCTCTTAATAGAAAAAATATAATCACAATGCATGAAGATATATAAGGCAATGTATTGCGATTGATTAGTTGATCAAATATCACAATGGGTTGCTGATATCGTACCACCCCATATCTATAAGCGCCTCAATAATCCGGTTAACTGACGGGCATCTCGATTAATCAGATCATTTACATAATTATCATTGCGTCCATTTTTATTTTGTTTCGCGAAGACACGAAAGGAGTCTGATTAAGCTGTCTGGCGTGTCCTGCAGTATAGTCGGTCTTATATCATTTTGTCTTTAAGTACAAAATTAACTTCCTGCGAAAAAGAATATATAATATAGACAATATAAAGGACGGTCAAAACTTGTAAAAATATGATTCATATAATTAACAATGGTTATGTATTCAATGTCATAATTATGTTTGTCAAAATGTCCGCCTCTGTGGTCGAGTGGTTAAGGTCGCTGACTTGTATACCACTGTAACCTATCATCACTGATGGTCACGGGTTCGAGCCCCGCTCAGGCCGTGTCTCATTTATATGAAAAAGTTGGCAGTTTCTTACGGAGGTTGGTGCACCCAAGTACTGGTTAACCGCTGGAGCCTGCCCAGGAAAGGTGTTGTTAAGTAAACTGCCCGTCGGCGATATAGCCCGAAATGGTGCTGATGCAGGCGTAAAACCCGAAATATAACATGTTTGTCAAAACCCAAAAAATGATTTGCAGATTTTGATCAACTCTCTGACATGTAGACAGATATCACCCTTTTTTATTACGTGTCCAAAATATTTAAATGCCATCTTTAGGCCGGTGGCATGTAGTGTATAGTACTAGTAGTGATTCACCGCTATGGACTGCTTCACACATTTGATTGATCACAACACTGTCACATAACGCTGTATGAAAAAACACAACTAATCAAGCACTTTAATTGTCGATGATACATAAAACTATTTCAGTCAATGTGTTTCTTGAAATACATGTAATTTTAACTTCTACAAGAAATGCACAATCATTGTCATAATTCTATCTATCTATCTTACTTAGATGTCAAACCCCTCTCAGGGATGTAGTCATATTCCTCCTATAATGTATAGTTCTGTAATTGACATTGACTTTCTCGTTAATAGGTAGGTGGGTAGTGCATATTTATTTTATATGTTGATAGGTAGACCCTATTTATTTTGTATGTTGAAAGGTAGTGCCTATTTATTACATATGTTGATAGCCTAGGTAGTGCCTATTTATTTTGTATGTTAATAGGTAGTGCCTATTTATTTTGTATGTTAATAGGTAGTGCCTATTTATTTCATATGTTGATAGGTAGACCCTATTTATTACATATGTTGATAGGTAGTGCCTATTTATTACATGTGTTGATAGGTAGTGCCTATTTATTACATATGTTGATAGGTAGTGCCTATTTATTACATGTGTTGATAGGTAGTGCCTATTTATTACATGTGTTGATAGGTAGTGTCTATTTATTACATATGTTGATAGGTAGTGTCTATTTATTACATATGTTGATAGGTAGTGTCTATTTATTACATATGTTGATAGGTAGACCCTATTTATTACATGTGTTGATAGGTAGTGCCTATTTATTACATATGTTGATAGGTAGTGCCTATTTATTCATTGTTGATAGGTAGTGCCTATTTATTACATATGTTGATAGGTAGTGCCTATGTATTACATATGTTGATAGGTAGTGCCTATTTATTTCATGTGTTGATAGGTAGTGCCTATTTATTTCATGTGTTGATAGGTAGTGCCTATTTATTTCATGTGTTGATAGGTAGTGCCTATTTATTACATATGTTGATAGGTAGACCCTATTTATTACATATGTTGATAGGTAGTGTCTATTTATTACATATGTTGATAGGTAGGCTGTTGATAGGTAGTGCCTATTTATTACATATGTTGATAGGTAGTGCCTATTTATTTCATGTGTTGATAGGTAGTGCCTATTTATTACATGTGTTGATAGGTAGTGCCTATTTATTTCATGTGTTGATAGGTAGTGCCTATTTATTACATATGTTGATAGGTAGACCCTATTTAATACATATGTTGATAGGTAGTGCCTATTTAATACATATGTTGATAGGTAGTGTCTATTTATTACATATGTTGATAGGTAGTGCCTATTTAATACATATGTTGATAGGTAGTCTATTTATTACATATGTTGATAGTAGTGCCTATTTATACCTATGTTGATAGATAGTGCCTATTTAATACATATGTTGATAGGAAGTGCCTATTTATTACATATGTTGATAGGAAGTGCCTATTTATTACATATGTTTGTGAATATTTCTCATATATACATGTAGGTTTGGGAAAATGCCTTGTTGGTACTACGAAAAGAAGGACATCAAGAACTCTCCATCGTATCAAGATGGAATTGACACATCGACAGAGTCAAGATACAGACGTGAAGGCGCGCGATTTATTGTTGATGCGGGCACAAAGTTAGGACTGTATCCTTTACCCACATCTTTTATGATTAATGCGGCATGTACATGTATGAACGTGAATTCTATTCGAAAGCTCGTCGTGTATCAGACACATACAATCAAGATTAACCCTTTCAACACCACAGACCTCTAAATAGGCTTATGAAAAGTGTAGATCCAGATGAGCCGGCTCGCAACGAGCCGTCTCATCAGGATCTGCACTTTTTTGCCAGTAATAATTATTACTATTTTTAGATAAAATTACCCATTTTGATAAATGAACTGATCCAAATGTAATTTTGTTATTAATTTATTGGTCTAAAAATATCATGGACCAGTCCATGTCAGTTACTTGGGGTTGAAACGGTTAATGCAGTAGATTAATTTGTTGTTATCTGCAATAACCGTTCCCAAATGGTAGTATGGCGTTCCAGACAGTCACCGTCCAACTTGCGTCTTCCAGTCTTACTGAAATCAGTAGGACCTACATGTCGGACAAATAAGTTTAAAATGGATGTGCATTTTCAGTAACTATCACAGTAGCTATATTGTACATGTATTTTATCATCTAAAATTCTTCACTATATTGTACATGTATTTTATCATCTAAAATTCTTCATTACATTGTACATGTATTTTATCATCTAAAATTCTTCACTATATTGTACATGTATTTTATCATCTAAAATTCTTCACTACATTGTACATGTATTTTATGTATTTTATCATCTAAAATTCATCACTACATTGTACATGTATTTTATCATCTAAAATTCTTCACTATATTGTACATGTATTTTATCATCTAAAATTCTTCACTACATTGTACATGTATTTTATGTATTTTATCATCTAAAATTCATCACTACATTGTACATGTATTTTATCATCTAAAATTCTTCACTACATTGTACATGTATTTTATCATCTAAAATTCATCACTATATTGTACATGTATTTTATCATCTAAAATTCTTCACTATATTGTACATGTATTTTATCATCTAAAATTCTTCACTATATTGTACATGTATTTTATCATCTAAAATTCTTCACTACATTGTACATGTATTTTATCATCTAAAATTCTTCACTATATTGTACATGTATTTTATCATCTAAAATTCTTCACTATATTGTACATGTATTTTATCATCTAAAATTCTGATTAAAATTGAGCCTTAACTGATACCTCAGGAGATATGATACATGCGCTACAGGAGTTGTGTATTTTCACAGATTTTATATGTTCCATTCCTTCAAAGATTTTCCGAGATATGTAAGTATGAATGTCGGAGTTATTTTCAATAGTGATCAAGTGAGCTTTTCTGATCATCCGCTGTTCGTCTGGCCATCCATCAACATTTAGTTCGAACAACATCTATTGTTATTTAAGAAATAATAAGTATCGACCGTGGTATATTGCAGAATAACCCTCGTTTGTCGTTCTTATGCGTAGAAATATATCACGAAGGCCTTTGGCCTTCGTGATATTTCTATGCACAAGAACTTCAAACTCGGGTTATTCTGCGATATACCACGGTTGATACTTAATATTTCGATTTTAACACGACTTACTTCAAATAATTTTAGACGAGAATCAAGGAGTATTTTCTTCAAACGCCGTGCATTTGGCTTTCGAAATTTCCTCCCGCGTACAGGGTGATGACGTTATTTTTTATGGAAAATATCAATCTAGTGCATAAATGAACACAAGTTGTAACTGATCAATAATTTTATATATTTTATCAAATAAAGCTGTACAGAATAGTAATTGAAACATTACTTAACAGAAAAACAAGACGGACAAGAGATTATCTGATTCTAAAAATAGCTCACTTCCGTGAATTCCCACGGTTGTATTTACAAACATCACGTGACTTTCATTCATAAAACTTTACACGCATTGCATAAATGGAATAGCCAAAACACGGTGCGCGCGCAGCATAGTTCAAGGTAGGTATATCGCAGAATAACCCGAGGTAGATTTTACTCTACAAGTATGTACGGTATGTTATTAGCTGGGTCGTGTTACAATTGAAGATAACCAGCTGTAATCCCCATTTCCTTTCATAATACTTCATCCAGGACCTAAAATATCCTAATTTTGAAGCAACACACCTAAATAATATTCTCCATATACTTTTCAAATCCATGTGTATACATGTATATTACATGTATGTCGCTTTCTATACAAGTCATAAGTGAAATATGAAGCGGTACGGTGGTCGCCAGATCGGACAGGTGGGTTTTCTCCGGGTACTCCGGTTTCCTCCCACACGAATGACCACATATACGCCTTCATCCGCGCCAACGAGAGCGATTAATATAAGTTGTTAAAACTTGCTTCGCAATCGTTGTTAAAATAAATAAAGTTTAAAATATGAAGCGATCATTCACTTAAACGAACAAATGGTCTTTTTATTCTGGGCTGAAAAATGTTTTTATGATTGAAAACTTTGCAACCGTTAAATGGCGCTAGAAACTCCGTGGCCATGTGATCTAACATGCCTTTCACTGCTATCATCAGGGCTGCAGGTTCGCTCCCTATCATGGACAAGTGATAAATGTTGATATGTGAGAAAGTTGTCAGTCGCTTACGGATGTTGGAGAGTTGGGTCCTCATTCTTACCCGTGAAATGCAGGTGGTCTGCTCTCCGCCACAACAGTCTGACCTCCCAATAATAATCATAAAATAGAAAATTGTGTCTAGACGACCATAAATGACGTCATAAAAGTCTGCATAAAGATGTCACTGACTGCTTTGAGTCTGAAGATATTCACGTTTACAACATGCTTGCAACCAGTGGAATAACACATTTTATTTCAATGATAAATTTATATAAATGTGTGGGTATGTCTAATTTGACGTCGGGGATGTGGGTATGAACCTCGAGGCAGCAGTGCAGGCATGTAGTCTGGGAGGGGGTATGAACCTCGAGGCAGTGCAGGCATGTAGTTGGGAAGGGGTATGAACCTTGAGGCAGTGCAGGCATGTAGTTGGGGAGGGGTATGAACCTTGAGGCAGCAGTGTGGCATGTAGTTGGGAAGGGGTATGAACTTGAGGCAGTGCAGGCATGTAGTTGGGGAGGGGTATAACCTTGAGGCAGCAGTGCGGCATGTAGTTGGGAAGGGGTATGAACCTTGAGGCAGTGCAGGCATGTAGTTGGGGAGGGGTATGAACCTTGAGGCAGCAGTGTGGCATGTAGTTGGGGAGGGGTATGAACCTTGAGGCAGCAGTGCGGCATGTAGTTGGGAAGGGGTATGAACCTTGAGGCAGCAGTGCAGGCATATAGTTGGGGAGGGGTATGAACCGTGAGGCAGCAGTGCAGGCATGTAGTCAGGGAGGGGTATGAACCTTGAGGCAGTGCAGGCATGTAGTTGGGGAGGGGTATGAACCTTGAGGCAGCAGTGCAGCATGTAGTTGGGGAGGGGTATGAACCTTGAGGCAGCAGTGCAGGCATGTATATTAGTCATGTATGTTCCTGTTTAAGGTGTCGGCGGCATGCTGTCTGTTTCTCGCAGGGAAGGTAGAGGAGACCCCGAAGAAGTGCAAAGATATTATCAAAATCTCGCAGCAGATTCTCACCACCAAGCAATCTGCACAATTTGGGAATGATCCAAAGGTATGTGCATTTTCTCTTGTTTTTGTCCTAATGTATTATAATGTAGACAGTTTAAATGATGTAAAGTGATAATTGATCATCTTAATACATTGTACATCTTTTGCAACTTCTATTCACCAATACATATGGCATAACTATGTAGAAGGGTTAAAGCGACACTATATTGTATGGAATAAAAATATTATAAAATTTATCCCAAAGTTGCAATGCTACTACCGGTACACATTTCCATTATAATTTGATTCATTATTTTCAATCAGTAAGCAGTGTTTTATTTTGTAATATAGCAAACTGAAATTGGCTGTACGGCTTTCCTGATTTGGGTTGCCATAGATACATTACTCCCTATCGCCATGCATGCATTCTAGATACATCACTCCCTATCGCCATGCATACATTCTAGATACATCACTCCCTATCGCCATGCATACATTCTAGACACATCGCTCCCTATCGCCATGCATACATTCTAGACACATCACTCCCTATCGCCATGCATACATTCTAGACACATCACTCCCTATCGCCATGCATACATTCTAGACACATCACTCCCTATCGCCATGCATACATTCTAGATACATCACTCCCTATCGCCATGCATACATTCTAGATACATCACTCCCTATCGCCATGCATACATTCTAGATACATCACTCCCTATCGCCATGCATACATTCTAGATACATCACTCCCTATCGCCATGCATTCATTCTAGATACATCACTCCCTATCGCCATGCATACATTCTAGATACATCACTCCCTATCGGCAATTGGAACAAACATCAAAGACAGTAATCACACCGCCATTTGAAATAATATTATCTAAATATCTGGTACTCTTTACCAGTCCACCTCCGTGGTCGAGTGGTTACGGTTGCTGACTTGTATACCACTGTAACCCATCATCACTGATGGTCACGGGTTCGAGCCCCTCTCAGGCCGTGTCTCATTTATATGAAAAAGTTGGCAGTTTCTTACGTAGGTTGGTGCACCCAAGTACTGGTTAACCACTGGAGCCTGCCCAGGAAAGGTGTTGTTAAGTAAACTGCCCACCGGCGATATAGCCCGAAATGGTGCTGATGCAGGCGTAAAACCCGAACTATAACATAACATAACTCTTTACCAACCAAAAAGTATCCTTTATTCTGATATATAGTGTCGCTTTAATAAGATGTTAATACAATGAATATCATGTAAATAAAACATACTGTATGGGAGATAATTTTCTTGTTTTAGCAATATTGTTATGCCCCCACGTGTGATGTATATGGGTGCTATATAAGAATCAAGCATGTTTGTATGTTTGTACATAATCTGAATACCTAATGGGATATATATTAACTTGTATCAAAAGTTCACCTTGTCAAGAAGATATGCAGAACTAATTTTCCACCCATGTTCATCCAAGAATATGGCAACACTTGGCGATAAAAGGTTAAGTGGCTATATTATATGTCGGTACATACTGTACATATCCAACTGCATTTATCTGTATATGACTTAATAATAAGTTTTGCAAAGGAAGCAATCTATGCATCAATATTAGGTAATGAGGGGAAGACGCCAAACAAATGCAAGAAATTCGGTGACGTATTTTCGGGTCTCATTCTCTGTGTGTGTGTGTGTTATGTTTGTTTATCGTCGCTACCGGTTACGCATATGAGCGACGCCTCCTGAAGAGATTAGTCATTTTAGATTTTTGGAGGATAGTGCAATGATACAGACAGAGACCCATTCCAGAATCTCCTTTGGTTTATTTTACGTGCACCGTGTAAAGTACCGACACGAGACCTTGGTTTAAAGTCCCATTTGAAAGACGTTTAATTTTATTATGGTCAGACAGGGGATCGAACCTGCGATCCCTGGATTCCCAGTCCATTGTGTTACCCACCGGACTACAGATCCGCCTCGTCTCATTCTGCTCATTTTTCAACTACAGTCAAACCTGTGTTAGTGGTCACCTCCATTAAGCAGCCAACCTGTATATACAGTCAAACCTGTGTTAGTGGTCACCTCCATTAAGCAGCCAACCTGTATTAAGCAGCCAGTTTCCAGATTCCCAATATGTTGTTTTATTATATATTTGACCTCTTAAAGCAGCCACTTTGTGTGTGTTCCTTGGCTGGCTGCTTAAGACAGGTTTGACTGTATATATTTTGAGGTGTTTCCCTAACAAAATCATGTTGTTTACATTTGTACTTAAGGAGGAAGTCATGATACTGGAGAGGATATTGTTGCAGACGATCAAGTTTGACTTGCAGACGGAACATCCCTATGCCTACCTTTTAAAGTTTGCCAAGCTAGTCAAAGGAAACTGCCCTAAAGGTACTTATGCTGTTTTTGATCCCATTCAATTCATTATTGACCTGCAATTTGGTGACCTTGACCGCAACATGTTTCAATAAATGTGTGAATTTGAAATGACAATTTTTGTGTGGAAAATGTTAGCATTCGAAGATTTCCATTTAACGCTTTTAACACCACAGTCCTCTAAATAGGCTTACAAAAAGTGTAGATCCAGATGAGCCGGCTCGCTACGATCTGCACTTTTTGCCAGTAATATTACTATATTTAGACAAAATCACCAATTTTGATAAATTAACTTGTCCAAATGTAATTTTCTGATTAATTTATTGGTCTAAAAATATCATGCACGTTGTTTGGTTTCGATATAAATATCGTGGTATGAAATTTTGCCACATTTAGCTCATGTTATATTTTGAAATATATAAATAAATGATTAACACAGAATATATACAGTCATGAAATTTAAGTATATATATAGTCTGCGTGGCATAGTGGTAACGGCATGTGCCTACAGAGCGGGAGGTCAAGGGTTTGAACCTCGTCTGTGGTTAATCCCGATATGGCCGGTTGGTGAGCCGCCTGCTAGTTAAATAATGGTTACCGATTGCCTGGCGCCTGGCCTACGAGAATGTAATACTGATGTTCATATGAGGTGTCTCATCAGTCAGAAATGGCTGGCCCTATCAGTAGGAGTGACACTATAATAAACAAACACTTTTACGTCAAGATTTGTAGTTCTTTGTACCATGTTGACACCCAGCACTAAAAAAGGCGTCTGACCACTACGAATACCGGTACAGTACCACCACAGATCCAAACACTGGTTGTACAAATATTACTGGGTTCGATCCCCCGTCTGACCATAATAAAATTAACAGTCTTTCAGATGGGACGTTAAACCGAGGTCTCGTGTCGGTGCTTTACACCGTGCACGTAAAAGAACTAGAGGTGATTCTGGAATGGTCCACCTCCATGGTTGAGTGGTTACGGTGGCTGACTTGTATACCACTGTAACCTATCATCACTGATGGTCACAGGTTCGAGCCCCGCTCAGGCCGTGTCTCATTTATATGAAAAAGTTGGCAGTTTCTTACGGAGGTTGGTGCACCCAAGTACTGGTTAACCGCTGGAGCCTGCCCAGGAAAGGTGTTGTTAGGTACTGGTTGCCCGCCGGCGATATAGCCCAAAATGGTGCTGATGCAGGCGTAAAACCGGAAATATAATGCTTTACACCATGCACGTAAAAGAACCAGAGGAAACTCTGGAATGAGTCTCTGTCTATCATTGCACTATCCTCCAAAAATCTAAAATGACTAGTCTCTTCAGGAGGCATCGCTCGTATGTGCAACCGGTAGCGACGATAAATAAACGTAAAACACACAAATATTGCTGATTAAATTTTCTTGCACATTCTAAGATTGTACGAGCATGTTTTTGTATGTTTCAGCGGACAAAGAGAAGGTTCAGAAACTAGTACAAATGGCATGGACATTTATAAACGATAGGTAAAATAAAAGTTCCTCAAACCTGTCTATAAAGGCCACCCACGGGAAAGTAAAAAAGTGGCCTTTGTTGGCAGGTGGCCTCTCAATAGAGGGTTAAAATGCATTGAAAATGGCTCAACGGGAGAGAAAAATGGTGGTCTTTAGAGACAGATTTTTCATATGCGGCCTTTATTCGGAGGTGGCCTTTAGCACAGGTTTGACTGTACATCAAGTTCCTCGACTTCCATTTCAGTTTGACAGTACAGTGAAACCTGTCTTAAGCAGCCAGCCAAGGGAGTCAGAGAAAGTGGCTGCTTAGCACAGGTGGATGCTTAATAGAGGTCAAATGTATAATAAAACAACATATTGGGAATCTTGAAACTGGCTGCTTAATACAGGTTGGCTGCTTAATGGAGGTGACCACTAACACAGGTTTGACTGTAATTCCTGTAATGAACATATGTGATGATTCAGTATTCTATATACTAGTAGCTGTTGTAGGTAATATTGAAGTTACATGCCACTTGTTGATTTTAGTCATGGATTTTTCAACCTATCTTTGAACTGGGCCCAGGTTCAAAATATACTTTGATGATAGGGAAATATGAGCATAAATTAAAATTAGAACAGTGTTTCTTGTCTGTTGTTTAACCCTT
This sequence comes from Archivesica marissinica, assembly GCA_014843695.1. Classification (NCBI taxonomy): domain Eukaryota; kingdom Metazoa; phylum Mollusca; class Bivalvia; order Venerida; family Vesicomyidae; genus Archivesica; species Archivesica marissinica. Next base: position 58,431,518 of record CM026404.1, on the reverse strand, counting down.
TCCCTCATAGAAGCACCTCTTGACGCCATTACCAATACAACATACATTGACAAAGTAGTAGCCAAACAAATGTTCATAATTAAGGCCAGAATCTCCTGTAGTCCCAGTAATATCTATGGAGTTGGGATAGATATGGCGACTATTTATCTACTGCATGATAGCTAAATGACTGTCGTTTGTACATGTATGGAGATATAATAGTATATTAACCTTACGAGTTTATGTATTGATTCTTAGCCAGGAAATTCATGTATGTGTTGTCTTCATTTCACCAACAGTCTGAATGGACGTACCAGAACTTTATCTTCAGAAAATTGCTGAGAGAAAAAATAACGTTTACGAGTTTATGTATTGATTCTTAGCCAGGAAATTCATGTATGTGTTGTCTTCATTTCACCAACAGTCTGAACGGACGTCCCAGAACTTTATATTCAGAAAATTGTTGAGAAAAAAGATAACGTTTACGAGTTTATTTATTGATTCTTAGCCAGGAAATTCATGTATGTGTTGTCTTCATTTCACCAACAGTCTGAACGGACGTCCCAGAACTTTATATTCAGAAAATTGTTGAGAAAAAAGATAACGTTTACAAGTTTATTTATTGATTCTTAGCCAGGAAATTCATGTATGTGTTGTCTTCATTTCACCAACAGTCTGAACGAACGTCCCAGAACTTATCTTCAGAAGATTGTTGAGAAAAAAGATAACGTTTACGAGTTTATGTATTGATTCTTAGCCAGGAAATTCATGTATGCGTTGTCTTCATTTCACCAACAGTCTGAACGGACGTCCCAGAACTTTATATTCAGAAAATTGTTGAGAAAAAAGATAACGAAAATACATGGTACGGTAATTGTGATGAAACAGAATCCATATCATTTACCCCCTAGACCGTTTATCCTATCACATTTACCCCCTAAACCGTTTATCCCATCACATTTACCCCCTAGACCGTTTATCCCATCACATTTACCCCCTAGACCGTTTATCCCATCACATTTACCCCCTAGACCGTTTATCCCATCACATTTACCCCCTAGACCGTTTATCCCATCACATTTACCCCCTAGACCGTTTATCCCATCACATTTACCCCCTAGACCGTTTATCCCATCACATTTGCCCCCTAGACCGTTTATCCCATCACATTTGCCCCCTAGACCGTTTATCCCATCACATTTGCCCCCTAGACCGTTTATCCCATCACATTTGCCCCCTAGACCGTTTATCCCATCACATTTGCCCCCTAGACCGTTTATCCCATCACATTTGCCCCCTAGACCGTTTATCCCATCACATTTGCCCCCTAGACCGTTATCCCATCACATTTGCCCCCTAGACCGTTTATCCCATCACATTTGCCCCCTAGACCATTTATCCCATCACATTTGCCCCCTAGACCGTTTATCCCATCACATTTACCCCCTAGACCGTTTATCACATTTACCCCCTAGACCGTTTATTCACATTTCCCCCTAGACCGTTTATCCCATCACATTTACCCCCTAGACCGTTTATCCCATCACATTTGCCCCCTAGACCGTTTATCCCATCACATTTGCCCCCTAGACCGTTTATCCCATCACATTTGCCCCCTAGACCGTTTATCCCATCACATTTGCCCCCTAGACCGTTTATCCCATCACATTTGCCCCTCGAGTGAAAAGTTCAGTAGGACACATATTTTGTTTACAGTCTTTGTACAACACTGTCTCTGCAATGGGAACCAGAAATTATAGCAATCTCACTGATGTACCTTGGTACCCGGCTCAACAAGTTCGATATTACAGACTGGGCCGGCAAGATCTCGGGTACCAAACAGAAATGGTGGGAGTCTATTTTACCAGATCTTACAGTGGAACTTATGGAAGGTAATTCATATGAATCTATTCGGCCAGATCAGGGTTCCCTCTATCTGAATGTTTGTCTGCGCCACTTCTGTCGCCAATTGAAAAATACTGGAGCCAATTTAAAAACCTTGGAGCCAAACTAAGAGCCATATTATATAGTTCACAAAATGTATATATGTAGCCATTATTTGACAAAATTTGTGCCAAAAAATATTAAATTTTTTTTTTTAAAAGTTGCGCCAAAAGTTTTCGCCAATTCACAAAAATGATCGCCAATATTTGTTATTTGTCGCAATTGGCGACCGACAGCGGGAACCCTGCCAGATTGTAACGATGAAGCTCATGGACGGAACAGATGGCTTGTCTCATCTGCCGGGTTGTAGTTATGGTCGTTGACATTCACAATCATTTGTCCACCACCGCTGTATGTTCTGTACAACCAGGTATGGAAGCTATCTAGCCAGTTTGTCGAAGGTCGGTGGTTTTGGCTGGCTGTCGTTCCATGGTTAAAATACTGCCTGGAGTTAGTTTATACAAATTTATTTTAGCTCGATTGCGAAACAAGTTCTTTCAACTTTAATTAGTCACTCTCGAGACCTCATTCCTGATGGAATCCATTGCCATGATGGAGAGAGAAGAGGCAATGTGGAATTTAAATGCCTTGCCTAAGGGCACAATCGTAACGGTTCCAGCAGGGCTCGAACTCCGGACCTTTCGCACCTGAAGCGAACGCGCATCCACTGCGCTATCACGACTTCCACTGCCTGGAGTTGCATTCGAAATCTGCAATACCACCGTATGACCGAAGTTGTGGGTGTGACTATAAGCATCGAGACAAGTAAACAATTCAACTGACTGGTTTCCAGCTGGTTGATAAAATAAGAATAACCAGTACATATTGTGTTGCATTTATTGCTGGACTTGTTTGCCATTAACAGATAATCATAGACAACTCATGAGATGGTACTTCATATTTAGTTTTGCATAATTTAAGTTCCTGTCGATACCAAAATTTATTTATTTTAACAATAGCAAAACAAGCCTCAACTTCTTATATATTAATCACTCTTGTTACCAACTTCTTATATACTAATCACTCTTGTTGGTGCGAATGAAAGCATATATTTTGTTATTCGTGTGAAAGGAAACTACAGTCCCCGGAGAAAATCCACTGACGACCATCTCCCATACTTCCCTGACTGAAGATCGAACCCAGCTATTTACCATGTTATTTATCGATACTGAAATTTTCAATATCAGTATATATTGATGTTTCATTTCAGACGTGTGTCATCAGGTTTTGGACCTATATTCTCCATCTAACCAAGCATCAGCTAACCCTGGGGATTCGCCGCCCCCACCACCGCCTACACAGAATCCATCGAGAACACCCAATTCTCAAGGCAGTGACAAGAAACGTTCATATCCGGTAGTAAAATCAATTTGTTTATTTGTTTGTGGACAGGGTTCTATGTGGCTGTGAGATTGAGGTCATTGGTTTTAAATCACCTATTCCGCACTTGTGGACAGGGTTCTATATGGCTGTGAGATTGAGCTCAGTGGTTTTAAATCACCTATTCCGCACTTGTGGACTAGGTTCTATGTGGCTGTGAGATTGAGGTCAGTGGTTTTAAATAACCTATTCCGCACTTGTGGACAGGGTTCTATATGGCTGTGAGATTGAGGTCAGTGGTTTTAAATCACCTATTCCGCACTTGTGGACTAGGTTCTATGTGGCTGTGAGATTAAGGTCATTGGTTTTAAATCACCTATTCCGCACTTGTGGACTGGGTTCTATGTGGCTGTGAGATTGAGGTCATTGGTTTTAAATCACCTATTCCGCACTTGTGGACTGGGTTCTATGTGGCTGTGAGATTGAGGTCATTGGTTTTAAATCACCTATTCCGCACTTGTGGACTGGGTTCTATGTGGCTGTGAGATTGAGGTCATTGGTTTTAAATCACCTATTCCGCACTTGTGGAGGGTTCTATGTGGCTGTGAGATTGAGGTCAGTGGTTTTAAATCACCTATTCCGCACTTGTGGACTGGGTTCTATGTGGCTGTGAGATTGAGGTCATTGGTTTGTTTTAAATCACCTATTCCGCACTTGTGGACTGGGTTCTATGTGGCTGTGAGATTGAGGTCATTGGTTTTAAATCACCTATTCCGCACTTGTGGACTGGGTTCTATGTGGCTGTGAGATTGAGGTCAGTGGTTTTAAATCACCTATTCCGCACTTGTGGACAGGGTTCTATATGGCTGTGAGATTGAGGTGAGTGGTTTTAAATCACCTATTCCGCACTTGTGGACTGGGTTCTATGTGGCTGTGAGATTGAGGTCAGTGGTTTTAAATCACCTATTCTGCACTTGTGGACTGGGTTCTATTGTGGCTGTGAGATTGAGGTCAGTGGTTTTAAATCACCTATTCCGCACTGCTGTAGGTTCGAATCCCAGTGAAGATGTCAAATTAGTTAATGTCGGGATCTATCCTGGTTTGGTGAAGGGGGATGGACCTGGTTATACCCAATATTGCCTGGAGGGGCACCCGCAGTTTACATCCACCAATAAAAGACACACACTCTAATATACATTGTTCATTTATAATTACTGGTCTATTTAGAATATACATAATATTCATTTATAATTACTGGTCTTTAGAATATACATAATATTCATTTATAATTACTGGTCTATTTGGAATATACATAATATTCATTTATAATTACTGGTCTATTTAAAATATACATAATATTCATTTATAATTACTGGTTATTTAGAATATACATAATATTCATTTATAATTACTGGTCTATTTAGAATATACATAATATTCATTTATAATTACTGGTCTATTTAGAATATACATAAGATTCATTTATAATTACTGGTCTATTTAGAATATACATAATATTCATTTATAATTACTGGTCTATTTGGAATGTACATAATATTCATTTATAATTACTGGTCTATTTAGAATATACATAATATTCATTTATAATTACTGGTCTATTTGGAATATACATAATATTCATTTATAATTACTGGTCTATTTAGAATATACATAATATTCATTTATAATTACTGGTCTATTTAGAATATACATAATATTCATTTATAATTACTGGTCTATTTACATAATATTCATTTATAATTACTGGTCTATTTACATAATATTCATTTATAATTACTGGTCTATTTAGAATATACATAATATTCATTTATAATTACTGGTCTATTTAGAATATACATAATATTCATTTATAATTACTGGTCTATTTAGACATGTTTTTAAATGGCAGACAGTTTGGACCGTACTTGTCATGTTCTTTATGTTTCCCTCCGTTTTCTTCTAGTCAACACCGTCTGACCCAGTCACTCCAGGTGGACAGTCTGTGAAGTCTTTGAAACTTGATGCTAGTAACCAGTCTAGAAAAACTACTCCACAGAAGAGTTCTGATAAAGGGAGAGAACTCTCACAGATTAGCAGAGTGCCTAGTCATGGAAAGACTGCGGACCAGTCACAGTCTCATCAGAGTGCTCCTGTAAGTTGTAGTCGCAGAACCAGTCTGATTGTTGTGCACGTTGATTATCGTGTACACCCAGGAATTGTGTTGTTAGGTAAACTGCCCGCCGGCGATATAGCCCAAAATTGTGCTGATGCAGGCGTAAAACCCGAAATATAATAATAATAATAATCGTGTACATAGTTATTATATAAAGTCTACATCCATTATATTAAAGTCGAATATGTCAAATTTACCGTATATCTCAGTCGGGTTAAACTCACGTTTCAAATACTATCATTTTGTATATAACCGACGTTTATGTCAAATTTCATTATGCCAATATTACTGTTGTATCGAATTCTTTTTCTGATCCGTTCAGTATAGATGTGCACTATTTCACACCCGTGAAATTCGTGCATATATGCACATGCGTTGAGTCATTGATTTGATAGATTTTCGAGCAGACACAATAAATACGTCAACATTGTAAATTTACTGTTCCATTACGAGGCTCTCAGAAGTGTCGGCCCACTTCAATCTGTCCAATTGCGCGTAATCTTCTCGTGCACGCCTTGATCATGGTTTTCACTAAACTGGCAGTTGAATGTCATTTGAAGCGCACAAAGCATGGGTGCACACTTTTCATGATTGTAGAATGTTTACCCAACATGTACATGGTAATGTAATGATTTCCGCTGGACACAGAAACTAAAGAGAGCGCTACATATAATGTGCGTAATTAATGGCCTCAAAGTATATATGATCATGCTGCACAGTCTGTATTCTTGGGTAAGAAACTGACCCATTTAGGTAAATCAAGATGTTTACAGATGGTTGTAGATATTCGCAGATGGTTGTGCAGCTGGTGTACTGAGTTTGTTCTGTTTCAGGTAGCCGCAGTGTCGGCAGCAGGAAGCGGTATGGCAGGACAAGATGTATACGGAAGCAATCCCAGCAACCCCCAAGGACCACCTACATCGTACCCATCATCACAGTACCAGGCTGGTACCACCGACTTCTCGCAGTATAATCCGTATGTATCGGCTAACCAGTACCAGTCATCGTTTATGTCCGGCGAGGGGGTTCAGAATCTTCAAAGTTTGATGGGGACCCAGCCATCTACGTATTCACAGGCCGGCAACCATCAACAGTATTCAGGCTACTCGCACCCTCCTCCATCTGCCCCTGGAGCAGCCGCACCTACAGGAAATTCACAGTATGGAATGCCAGGGGCACCTCAACATTATCCACCAGGTTTTAATCCTTCACAGTACCCTGCCAGCGCAGCGGTACCCGGCCCACCCGTGACAGTGGCACAGCCACCATTTCAACAGCAAAGTGTACAACAGTTCCAAGGTACAGCGTATTCGCAATATCCCCAATATTCTGACTACCAACAGCAGAGCCATCAGTCCGGGTATGATCAATATACTGGTAGAGGTGCTGGGTCAAATTACGGCGGCGGTAGCCAAGGTGTGCACCGACAAAGGACTCCGCAATCATCGCATAGACCTCCTCACCCAAGAACATCTTCTAATATAACAACTGTTAGAATTACTGGAAGATGAAGCTATAAATGTGTTCATGTTGAAATGTTCCTTGTGGATTTGAAGCTGTCCGAGACGAGGATATCTAAATGTGATACATTGTTGGTTTTAAAAACTTGCTTGTTAATGGCATTGCATGAACAATCCAAAATAGTTTTTGGGGTAATCATTCCGAGTGGTTGAACCATGTATATCTTTGTTCAGTGATGAACCATGTATATCGTTGTTCAGTGATGTTAATCACATGACAGTTTGTGTAACATAGTGTGAACAACTCGCATACATTACTGCCTTAAGACTTGCACTGTCTACTGCTGTGAGTTTCGAGTCCTACTGGAGTCCGATTTTTTTAATAAGACGAAGCCATCTTGCTCGATGCTGGCTTTTAAAAAGTCAGTGTTTCTAATAATTGGCTCATCACAACAATGCATGGTGAGGAAAATGCTTCTTCCACCAGATATATACTCATTTATATGAAAAAGTTGGCAGTTTCTTACGGAGGTTGGTGCACCCAAGTACTGGTTAACCGCTGGAGCCTGCCCAGGAAAGGTGTTGTTAGGTAACCTGCCCGCTGGCAATATAGCCCAAAATGGTGCTGATGAAGGCATAAAAAAGATAATTCTGTTGTCTTATTTTCGACAAGAAAATCTCAAAATCATGTAATAAATTACACATTAACTTCTTGTGTTTCTTTATATTATTATCATGTGTTTTACTAAATGCTATGATGTCATTCTACTGGGTCAACAAAAGTGGTAGTATCTGGCGACTGTCAAACAGTTGCTGTCAAACGACTTCTTCTCATGAACAATTGTAGGAATTTGTCCAAAGTTGGTGTGTAGGAGGATACAGCAACCTCTACCTTGAAATGGGATTAGACACCACCCAACCACAAAAAAAAACCAACAAACAAAAGATACAGCCACCTACCTACAAAAAACACAGGTCGCCAGATCCATTCTTAGGAAAATATTGAAACCAAGCAGATTATTTCTAAATTTGGTATGTTGGATACAGCCACCTACCTACTTTGTTGAAATGGATTAGACACTAGGTCGCCAGATCAATTCATTGGAAAATATTGAAACCAACCAGATTATTTCTAAATTTGGTGTATAGGATACAGCCACCTACCTACTTTGTTGAAATGGATTAGACACTAGGTCGCCAGATCAATGAGAGACATTACTGGTTTTTCTATTACCTCCCTTGATGCATAAAGTCGGATTTATCCCGAAATGTTTATTGGTCCTTTTAGTTGGAATCCTTTGTTTTTACTGTTGTTGTCTTAACAGATGTTGCGTAAGGATAAATGTAATTTTATAAAAAATCATGTTAATTAATTGAACCAATTTTTACAATAAGGTATCCATTGGACATGCTAAAGGATATATGTCGAGATTTAATAATTTCATAATTATAAGACGAGAATACTGATACAAATGGAAAACATGTGGTGCAAAGGAAACAACGATAAAAACAGGAAACCAATCAAGAGAAAGGTTTAAGTTAAAACTTTATTTATTTTACAACGATTGCAAAGCAAATTTTAACAACTTTAATTTACTTATATTAATCACTCGTTGGCACGGATGAAAGCGTAAATGTGGTCATTCGTGTGGGAGGAAACCGGAGTACCTGGAGAAAACCACCTGTCCTATCTGGCGACCACCATACCATCTTGCATACTTCCTGGTTCGAGGATCGAACCTGGGTTGAATTGGTGATAATCGGACAGACAAGAGTAGGAGTATTCAGGGGCAGTAACTGACTAATTTTTCTCATTCATTGGGAAATATTTAAACCAACAGGATTATTTCCAAGTTTGGTATGTAGCATCATTACAACATCTACGTTTTTCAAATGGTATCAAAATCTTGGTTACTAGGTCAACTTAATGGAATACCCTTACATTACACTATTCGACTTACAGACGGATCTGTAGTCCAGTGGTAACACGCTGGACTGGTAATCTAGGGATCGCAGGTTCGATCCCTCCGTCGGTGCTGTACATCATGCACGTAACAGTGGGCGACGATAAATAAACGAAAAGATAAAAAACACTATGCCATAGTAGGAAAATGTCGTTAAATTTTGTCAGTAGACTCGTATTATTAACTACAAATATGGAAGTCGTGATAACGCAGAGGACGCACATTCGCTTCGTATGTAGACTGCCCGGAGTTCGGCAATTCACATAAATTCCACATTGCTTCACCTCTCCCTCATGGCGATGGATTTCACCAGGAATGATGTCTCGAGAGCATTTAATCTGATGTAAGAACATCATTTTACTATCGATCTAAAATAAAGTTGTATATACTATCCGGTGTCAAAAAGTCGGTAAATTGGAGAGAGAAAACATTACTTTACATTTTCTCAGTGCCCAATGGTAGCATTATGGACAACTTTGGTCTGTATTATGCTTGCAACAATAAAAGTCGACAGATTGGGACTATTGTATGAGTGTCGGTAGACTGTTCCATAACCCGATAGTCCTGGCGGGAGTTGGCGTGGTATTGGGGTTAAGACTGTGGAATTGGGTCATTATGGATGTTAGATGATGGTTACCAATTAGACTCTTACGGTTTTCCAATTATTGGCGGGTACCATGCTTGATACGTTACTCTTGTCACTGTAATCGTCCTATATAATGTCCTCATATACCCCCCCCCTCCTCTAAATTGTCGAACATCGAGCTTATATACCCTGCAGACTGCCCACTGTGAGATTCACAATTTAAAATGTGCAATTCACAGTCTAACGCTGCACAGTGTGCGGTGCACATTGCACAGTGTGCGGTGCACATCGCACACTCCAGACCGTACAATTCCCATTGGGAAAGAATTCTACGCATTGTGTACTGATAAAACGAACGCTAACCATTGGCCAATAAACAGTGCAAAATGCCTACAGTTAAATGGGTCTGCAATAATTTATGATTCAAATCAATACAGGAAGGCTTTAACTCTAATGACTAGTACCTCAAATTTCCTCCGTGAGGTAAAACCCATAGACACCGTGTCAACGTTCACTGACTTTTTAGATTCGAAATATAAACACAAACGAGCATTTGTAACTATGCAAATGACCCGGATGTAAGTTTACCAACATGGCTGCCACCATTACATCACAGTGGTTAGCAGAGTTTCTAAACACAGTTTACACACAAAATACGGCAATAACATGAATATTACCACGTCAGATTAACTTCAGTAAAAATGGATTACAATCTTAGGTTCGATCCCCCGTTTGACCCTAATAAAATTAACAGTCTTTCAAATGGGACTTTAAATCGAGGTCTCGTGTCGGTGCTTTACACCGTGCACGTAAACGAACCTATATCTCCATAGAAATGACAACAGGCGGGCCTGTAGTCCAGTAACACGCTGGACTGATAATTGCAGGTTCGATCCACCGTCTGACCATAATAAAATTAAGTCTTTCAGATGGGACGTTAAACCGAGGTCTCATGTTGGTGATGTACACCGTGCGCGTAAAAGAACCAGAGGAGACTCTGGATTGGGTATCTGCCTGTATCATTGCACTATCCTCCAAAAATCAACAAAACACAAATAGACATGACATTTTCAAGGGATTGGGCTACACGTTTTGATAACATTAGCAACAGCCCTTTTCCAAAAGTATCAATGTGTTCCGGTGTATGTAGTACGAATATAAATACTTTGTTTCTAATTATATATGTAAGTTCTATCTATTTGTATCTATCTTTGCAACTAAATGTACTTATATAATGTCGACCTGTCATTGTAAGCATATGCAATGTTATCTTATCTGTATTGGAGTTGTAGATTACCATAAATTATGTATACACGTAAACACAGCTCTATCTGTTTAAATTGTATAGCATAGTTATAATCTAATTTCGGAACTAAACAGAACAAACTATTGTATAAACCGAAATAGATTCATTATAAGGTTAAATTAGAACTTGCTTCGAAATCGTTGTAAAATAAATAAAGTTTAGAGAAAAAAGGTTAAATCAACATTTCCTCTCCTTTCGTTGATTCGCATTCTAGTTGAAATAGTTGTAAAAATAATTTAAATACAATGTGTACGTGTATCTATTTTTGTAAACAAAATGGGTATTGATTAAAGACACGTAATAATGCATCTACATACTATAATGAGTGTTTATACACCTCTACTGTACTACTAAACACTCGAGCATGCTCTTCTGATAAAGCTGTGTCCGCATTGTATTATAGGCTATAAATGACAATGTTGTAATGAAATGTTTAATGGCGCATACACTATTCGTATAAACTATTGCCAGGTTTATTGACAAACCTACAACCCGACGTGCTTTTCGGGATTTCAGATAAGGAGATTACATTTGGGTATGAAGGCCGGGCTATTTTTTGATATTCGGATTAATGTATTTAACCGTTGAAGAAAAACAATAATATGGACTGACTATATGTACATTCAAAGTTTATGGTAGCTTCATATTCCATGTGATTTTATATTAATGGTAAATGTGATGTGCAATACGAATATAACGCCGATCAATGCTCGATGCCAAGTGTATTTATATACAAAATGATATTTGATAATCTGAATAATCTTTAAGATATACCAGGAATATAGATCGATACAGGAAGATGTCAATCAAATACACCCTGAATATACTGCATTGTTTTTAATCATGTCAGTTCAAATCGGTTCATCTCGACAGAAAACATGGCTGTGTATTCATTACTATTTCGACAGGGAGTATCAAAACATGTTCGTTTTCAAGCGTTTATGAACATATTTTGTGCAGTATATCTTTTGACGATGATTGTCACGGTGGCGCACGTGGCGTTTTTCTATATTGTACCGGAATGTTACAAAGGTGATGATTGGACAATCATGATACACAGACTAGGGATTTGGTACACATTTTCTGCAGTAGTTGGGAACTATCTAAATTGCATCCTCACAGAAACCGGAATCAAACAGGAAGTGATGGTATCGCAGCATACAAAAATAGCGGGAAAGGAAACACAAATAATGTCCCGCTTTAGTACCTCGAAACGGAAGATCAACAAGAAACACAATGGAATGTTGCAGGACAGGAACCGGAAACCAGACAAAGTGTGTCACATCTGTATTTGTCCCGTTCCAGACAGGGCACACCATTGCTCGTTATGTGAAAAATGTGTAGTTAATAGAGACCATCATTGTTTCTTTATGGGCGTTTGTATCGGCAAAGACAACTACAAGTATTTTATTATGTTCACTCTATTTATGGGGATAGGCACATTATATGGATTGCTACTACTCGTAAACTATATTTCTTTTCTTTATGGTATACAATTTGTCGGACCACAAACATTCTTGTCTTTATTTTGGAAAACAATGTGGTCTCTCCTGCTAGGGAGGATCCCGCCTGTACGATTTCTCGGAATATTTATATTACTGTACGTAAGTTTAGCAGGAACATTAGTGTCGTTTTGGTTCTTTTTTTTGAATATCAACATAGCATGTCAAGGCCAGACAACATATGAAGCTAAACGAGGAATAACAAAATATTCTAAAGGCAGCTATTTGGCAAACATTCAAGTAGTGTTCGACCAATGTAGCTTAGTGTCGCTGTTGATTCCATTTTGGCACCTTGCATTGGTTTATGCCAAAAATCGCAGAAAATAGTTTCTGGTTCCTGCTTTATGTGACAGAATTACCCGTAGCATTAAACTGAGAACTTCATTAATACGTTTAGATGTTGCACGTGCATGCTATTTATGATCGTATGTACATGTGTATAACAATGTGCAATTATTAATTTAATACTTAAGTAGTTAACAATATATTTCTTGGAAATGATCACCATATAAAATGTTTAATATATAAAAGTGTGTTTGTTTATTATAGTGTCACCCCTATTTAAAGGGCCAGCCATTTCTGACTTATGAGACACCTCTTTTTTATGAACATCAGTACTTCCCGAATCCTATGCATGCATACCAGGTACCAGGCTTGTAGGCAATCGGTAACGATTATTTCACTAGATGGCGGCTCACCAACCGGCCATATCAGAACTAATCCTGTCGAGATTCGAACCTTCGATCTCCAGCGCTCCGTAGGCGGACGCCTTAACCACTAGGCCATGGAGACGGTATATGTAGAGGACGTATCCATCTTTTTCGTGTTTGCCGTTTGATAATATAGGCATACATGTGTGCATACACGTAGTTTATTGCTCAGTTGGTACGTCCCAACGTTTGTAGTTAATACAGAATTTAATTTTGCTTTCCAATACAAGAACTGTAACATTTACACTTTAATGGAGCATTGTTTTTTATGTTGTTATTAACCATTTCAACTCTATGAGCCGTTTCATCAGGATCTGCACCTTTTGCCAGTAATATTACTATTTTTAGACAAAATAACCCGTTTTTATAAATTAACTTGTCAAATGTAATGTATATTAATATTAATTTATTGGTCTAAAAATATCATGAACCATTCCATGTCAGTTACTTGGTGTTAAATGGGTTAATTTCTTTCTTTATGGTATAACATATCGGTGATTGACTTCGATTCGCATCATACCAGACTATATACGTATCTACATCTAGCTACCATGTACCAAATTACATAACAGAACAATCATCGAGCAAACTAAGAACAGTACAAGAACAGCGTACGTCCTGCCTCCCACAATCAGAGTGTGTGTTTACGTTTATTTATCGTCGCTACCAGTTGCCCATATGAGCGACGCCTCCTGGAGAGATTAGTCATTTTAGATTGTTGGAGGATAGTGCAATGATACAGACAGAGACCCATTCCAGAGTCTCATCTGGTTTCTTGCACGGTTTACAGCACCGACACGAGACCTCGGTTTAACATCCCATCTGAAAGACTGTTAATTTTATTAGGTCAGACGGGGGATCGAACCTGCGATCTCTTCAGGAGGCGTCGCTCATATGGGCAACCGGTAGCGACGATAAATAAATGTAAAACACATACACACATAACTTTCGCTTATATGTTTTGATTGTGGCGAGGGTACGCAAGCAGATCATCACATCCAACCATCGTGTAGATTCAGTGTGTTTTCATATCACATACTACCGCCTTCGGACAAAAACTACCACTTACTCATCAAACTGTTACTTGGAAACCAAGTCGAACTAAACCCGGGCCCTAGAACGCCAAGATGGCCCTGTGGTACATGTGGCAAAGCAGTCACCTGGAAATCCAAAGCATTGGAATGTGACTTGCAGAACCTGGTACCATATCAATTGTCAAGGACAGATGACTAATACAATGTATGCTCTAATGGATAACAGTAACCTCTCATGGCATTGTCTCAAGTGTGGTTTACCAAATTTCACAAACATACTTCCAAAATGATCCAATTACATCTTCAAATAACTTCTCAATTCTAAGTTGTGATAGTCCCGGAAAACCTACTGCCTGTTCATCCCCTAAACCAGATGCAAACAAAACAACGTCAGACAACCATACCCATAGGAGCCCAAGAAATCAGAATACTAACAAACCCAAACAAAAGACAAAAAGCGTCAAACGACCATTAAAAATCATAAGCCTAAATTTTCAATCACTAAAAAACAAAAAACCTGAACTTGACTTCCTTATAGACTCGATAAACCCTGATATTGTTATTGGAACAGAAACTTGGCTTGACCCATCTGTCTCTTCGTATGAATTATTTCCAGCAAATCACTTCACAGTCTACAGGAAGGATCGCCAACCCAATAAAAAAGGCCAAAGCCATGAGGGTGTCCTTATCGCTGTTAGAAATGAATTCCAAAGCTCTGAGGTTAAAGAATTACAGACCAATTGCGAAATAGTATGGGTGGAGCTGACTATCCAAAACTCAAGAAAATTATTAATCTCTTTCTACAGACCGCAACCAAATGACGAAGTTTCACTTGAGCAACTAAACCTATCACTTAGCAGGATAACCCCTAACTCAAGATCTGTAATCTTAGTTGGTGGCGATTTCAACCTCAGAAATATTGATTGGAAAACTACTAGCATAATCCCTGGCAAAACTAACATCAAACATCATCAAGAACTCTTAGAGATAATTGCAGACCACTCGCTGAACCAAATTGTAGACAAACCAACTCGAAACGACAAAACATTAGACCTGATTCTCACAAACTACCCGTCCATTATAGATAATTTAGAAACCATTCCCCCAATCGGTGAAGCTGATCATGATATTCTATGTCTTGAACGTAATACCTCCCTACGTCGCTGTAAATCCCCTCCACGGGAAGTACTAAAGTATTCTAAAGCAGACTGGGACAAAATCAATCTAGACTTAGAAGAAACATATCAGAAAATTCAAGAAACTCAAAACACACAAGATATCAACTATATTTGGAACACATTTAAAAATGATCTTCAAGCTTCCATCTCGAAAAATATTCCAACTAAATTAATAAAACCTGATAACAAACTTCCCTGGATAACAAATGAACTCAGAAAGAAAATGAAAAACTATAGACGTAAATTCTCAAGAAGCAAACAAAACCACAACCATAATCAACTGAAGCACCTAAAAAGCGAAATTCAAAAAGAACAAAGGCAGGCATATTGGAAATATATTGAAAACATGATATTCGACATACCGATTCCGGAACAAGATAGCCCAGCCTTCACAAAAACTCCAAAAAACTTATTCTCGTACATAAAAACCCAAAAAACTGAAAGTCAAATTATACCCCCCCCTCCGAGAGAACGGCATTCTCAAATCAACCGCAACCGATAAATCCAACATACTCAATAAACAATTCCAAAAAGCTTTTACCCCTGTCACAAATGACGATATACCTGACAAAGGCCCAAGCCCTCATCCACAAATGAAAGACATCTCAATCACTGAAAATGGAGTTAAAAAGTTACTGAAAAATATCAAACCACATAAAGCCGCTGGACCGGACAAAATACAAAGTAAAATCTTAAAAGAATGTAGTGCCTCCATATCACCAATTCTTACCAATATTTTTCATAAATCGAATTGGCGAAATCCCTACAGACTGGAAGCACGCAAATGTATGTCCTGTATTTAAAAAAGGCGACAAGCATGATGCGATCAATTACAGACCAATTTCACTCACATGTATTTGTTGCAAGCTCCTCGAACATATTATCTCAAGTAATGTAATGTCACACCTAGAAAACAATAATATCCTCTATGATCTACAACATGGC
The DNA here is from genome assembly GCA_014843695.1 of Archivesica marissinica. NCBI lineage: Eukaryota > Metazoa > Mollusca > Bivalvia > Venerida > Vesicomyidae > Archivesica > Archivesica marissinica. The sequence continues at coordinate 58,415,417 of CM026404.1, read as the reverse complement.
TTTCGATCTTCCCGTTCCTGCGAATCACAGCTAATTTCATTTCTCCAAAACCTAACGGAATCTAACAACAAACATATTCAAACCGACGTCATCATTATGGATTTTGTGAAAGCATTTGACAAAGTTTCTCACCGTCACCTCCTCTACAAACTACAATTCTACGGTATCAATTGTAATGCTCTTCATTGGATATCTGACTTCTTGAGAGATAGGACCCAGACAGTTGTCCTGGAAGGGGAACATCAAACACTGTACCAGTCACATCCGGAGTACCCCAGGGCACTGTCATGGGGCCTATCCTCTTTCTTATCTATATAAATGACTTCCCTGAATACCTCAATCACAGTACCCTTAGACTATTCGCAGATGACAGCATTATATATAAAGAAATTAACAACACTTCTGATGCAAAACTCTTACAATCTGACCTAGACGCTGCTGGTAGATGGGAGCAGGATTGGCTCATGAAATTTCACCCTGATAAATGTAATGTTCTAAATGTCACACAAAAAAGAAACCAAGTTAAATTTACATACAAACTTCACAACCACCCCCTTGAAATTGTCGAACATGCAAAATATTTAGGCCTCACTTTACAGAATAACTTAAAATGGGATAAGCATATAAACTCTATAACAAGCAAAGCTAATCAGTCATTAGGATTCCTCCGCAGAAATTTAAAAATCAACTCTACCAAAGTAAAAGACCATGCTTATAAAGCCCTCGTCAGACCCAAACTAGAATACTCCTCTTCTGTTTGGGACCCACATACCAAAAGCCAAATTAGTCAAATTGAAAAAGTACACCGCCGTGCAGCCCGCTATACATCCAACCGCTACCACAATACAAGTTCTGTAACTGACATGCTCACTACCCTCAACTGGCCCACCTTGGAAATTCGAAGAATCCGTACCAGACTCATCATGTTTTATAAGATCATACACCACGTAGTTGCCATCCAACCACCCTGTAATCTAATTATTCCTTCAGACCCCAGAACCAGGCACAGTAACACCTATACCTACAAACACATACACGCAGCTAAAGACTCGTACAAATACTCTTTCTATCCTAGAGCCGTCATTCAGTGGAACATGCTACCGCCCACCATATATGCCGCAGACACAGTGGACGCCTTCAAGGCCCTGATCCCTGTGTCTGTCCTTACCCCAATATACTTTGCATAAATTGCCACTATTATGTACATAGTTTTATAAAAAACACTTAAAAATATATCTAAAAATATGTCTATTCACTGTATCCTTTCTAATGAGCACTTTCTGATCAAGCACTTAACTAACACATTTTATTACGGCGCCAGCACCTAATCTTCATAAGTGAAGGAGTGCTGCTTAAACAAAGAAGAAGAAGAAGAAGAAGAAGAAGAAGAAGAAGAAGAAGAAGAAGAAGACTGAATTGATCAAATCCATAAACTTTGGGGTACATAATTATGCTTGTTGGACAAGAAAGCTATTTTCGGTTGTATGTGCTTTATTCGATCTGGGTGTGTAGACGATAAACACAAGCTAGCCGCCAACAGTGGCTACCATTTAGTTCCAGTAAACATTAAGAACCGGACATGTGAAGAGTTATCGCCCGTCTCGTAAAACGGTGTAATTTAACAGTGCGCCAAAAAAGCTGGTCGTCATTAAGAAAATGGTAATTTTAGGTCAAACGGTGTCATTGATACAGTGGTCTGGGATTGGTTGAAAACGCCCTTAAGAGTTTAACTGTTATTGATACATGAACTAATTGGCTGAGTAGGTATTGTCAGCAATAGTGAAAATGACTTCTAAATATTAAAATACAAAATATTAGCTGCATTTTGGAAAATTTTAGAATATTTGCATACTATTTGGTGACAAATATACACCATATTATAAATGCAGATGTCAGTGCAACATTCACCACCAAATAACCTTCAGAGTAGGGGGTGGGGCCGGTGTGCCTTTAGTGGGAAATTAAAAAAAACGCACTTAGTGAACTGACGACCACCCCTTCGAAAACCACAGAATTACGGTGCCTGGCTTCTTTGGTACTAAATAGCGAACAAAGTAGGCGATGTGACCCCACAATACCGGGTATACATATGTAGCCTGGTATACTAGCTGCTAAGTGACACCAAGTATGACTCTCTATCTTGGCCTGGGTGGACCATGCACTTAGCCAACTTACGACCACCCCTTCGAAAACCACAGAATGTAGAATAGTACTTGTGGTAGTGGTGAAAGTGTACACATTTTTTTATTTAAATTTATTTAACGTAGATACCGGTTGCCCATATGAGCGACGGGCAGATTACCTAGTGTCATATGTGGTGATCTGTTATAGCAATTACACAATGCTATGTACCTATACCTAATTATATAGGGTCTCATTGCCAAGTTGGCTAGATATTCTCTACCCAATATGCTATTGTCTGTAATTGTAATTTCATTGTTTTATACCCGGATCTTTTGTCGATTAATGAGATTGTCATAATAATGGAAAATTATAAGGGGAGTTAATTATTATAAATAGTGTTTGCAATATTTAATGTTTGCTGCAAATGAGGGCTCACTAATGAGGGCTGAATTGTGTTCACATGTGTAGACGCTTGAAATGAAACACGAAGTAACAAATAAACATGTTGAAGAATAAGGAAAGACAAGCTGAAATTCCTCATGAACTCCGGGGAAAACTAACTGCATTTGACAGTGCTTTGAATAATGTTGAAAATGAATTTGAACCACTCTTTAATATCTCCCAAGTTGAATTGAACGAAAAGGTAACTGTAAACCAACTTGTAAATGTAAACAGGTAAAGTGAAACTTAATATTGATATTTGGCACATGGTATGATCACAGGGATTCGGCACGTTTGGGGGTACTAGTATATATATTTTAAGTACAGGGATTCTACTCTGTGGGATGTCAGATTTCGCATCGATCAGTAAAATGGCCCTATCTGAAACAATTTTGTACAAATCTGTCCAAATATAACGCCTATCCCGAGTCTTTATATTGTTCTTCAAATAAAACACAACTTTAAGCTGCGTGCATGTATACTTTGCAAACAATTGCCACAGACATTGGCCATAGCAGGTCACATTTCCATACTAGGACACGGGTTCTGATATGTATGACTCAAAACATGAAAAGACTTCAATTAAAGTGGCAGATGAATTTGGCTCCTTAATATCGAAAGTGATCGGCAAAGAAAGAGTGGAAAAGGTAGTGACCCGACGTGGGACTCTAATCTGCGACCTCCCGAACACTAGTTGGACAGCTCTACCAACTGAGCTAGCGATGTCTCTTTTATTCTTTAGGAGCCGCACCCCAACTCCTTTGCCCATACCAAACCAGATATCCTCATCGCTATTGAAATGACCAAGCAAAAGTTGGACCCACCAAACCCACCCTACCGAACACTAGTCGTATAGCTCTACCAACTGAGCTAACCGGGCTGATGTTCTACCCACGCCTAAACACACTACATAAGTTTATTATTTGCCTTCTTGATAACTTCATGAACGTATGTATTTTCAGTTGACTACATTAGACAAAGCCAAGTTGGATCTTGTTGCAGCCTACTCGATCAACTCTCTGTTTTGGAGTATGTTTCTGTTTACACTCTTAACTTGAAAATTCAATAATTAACCTGTTGTACTCCAGCCATATGTGGGATATAGATAATAGCCCCTTTGGACAGTAGCCCTTTACTGATATTTACAAGGGTGGACAATAGCAATTATAAAATGTAAATATAGAATAATACAAATACATAGCATTTATATAGTGCAAACATTATTCTATTGCGCTTCACAATTACAGATGCAATTTTAAACATTTACCCATGACAATGATATATGGAAATATAAATGTATATATATACATAGATATAACTACCGGTAGGATTCTAGTAATTGGTTAAGAAGATATTATATCATATTCTAACACGACCCAGCTAATAACATACATACTTGTAGAGTAAAATCTACCTCGGTTATTCTGCGATATACCTACCTTGAACTGTGCTGCGCGCACACTGTGTTTTGGCTATTCCATTTATACAATGCGTGTAAAGTTTTATGAATGAAAGTCACGTGATGTTCGCGGAAGTGAGCTATTTTTAGAATCAGATATTCTCTTGTCCGTCTTGTTTTTCTGTTCAGTAACGTTTCAGTTACTATTCTGTACAGTTTTATTTGACAAAATAAATAAAATTATTGATCAATTACAACGTTTGTTTGTTTATGCACTAGATTGATATTTTCCATCAAAAATAACATCATCATCCCTTACGCGGGAGGAAATTTCGAAAGCCAAATGCAGCGGAGTAGCACCGCGTTTGAAGAAAATACTCCTTTGAATTATTAGAAGTAAGTCGTGTTAGAATCGAAATAATAAGTATCAACCATGGTATATCGCAGAATAACCCTCGTTTGTCGTTATTATGCGTATTCGGCCTTCGTGATATATTTCTACGCATAAGAATTCAAACTCAGGTTATTCTGCGATATACCACGGTTGATACTTATTATTTCTTAAATATCTACACCATTACGCCGAGCATAGGTTCCACCACTCTACAGTATAAAAGTGAGTGAAACAAGCTGTTTATTGATTATTTACTTTGAAAATTATTGTTATAAACTTATATATATATTCATTTGTGAAAAGTTATTGTATAACTGAAATATAATTACAATCAAACTTGTTAGCAGCCACCAGTCCTATTATGGGTTCCCTCTGTCTGAATGTTTGTCTGCGCCACTTCTGTCGCCAATTGAAAAACACTGGAGCCAATTAAAAAAACTGGGAGCCAACTAAAACCATATAGTTCACAAATAAATATTTGAATCCATGTATTTGACAAAACATGTGCCAAATTTTATTTTTAAAAAGCCAATATTTGTTGTCTGTCACAATTGGGGACCGACAGCAGGAACCCTGGTATTAAGTGGCCATTAACCAGGTTCCCAGTGTGGCATCCCTAGGATAGCTATTTCGGTCATGTCGCCCTTGTTAACATCGTCAGCTGCAGTCAGAATTCAATTTCAAAAGTTATGACCAAACCCGTAAACCCTTAAAACACTCGGAAATAAGTCTGAAAAAGTCTCTGAATACAAATATTTTACATAAATCATAATTATCATCTACAGTCAAACCTGTCTTAAGCAGCCAGCCAATGGAGTCAGAGAAAGTGGCTGCTTAGCACAGGTGGCTGCTTAATAGAGGTCAAATATATAATAAAACTACCAATTGGGAATCTGGAAACTGGCTGCTTAATACAGGTTGGCTGCTTAATGGAGGTGACCTCTAACACAGGTTTGACTGTATTATGTTTGGTGACATTTGTCATGGAAATTGGTTGTAGAGTTTGTACAAGCATTTCATTGAATAGCGGCAGTTCAGGCCCAGGCTAATTGAAAACCTAATTTGTGTGAGAAACTGAAACTGTTTCTGTCCCCTTTGTCTGTCAATTGTTCACTTTTTAACTTCTGGCAAAATGACATCAGAAGCTCCATACAGCCTATTAAATTAATGATCTCGGTGTTAAAATATATTTATTTGACTGACCAGCGAAAATATATCGACGTCTGTTCCCAGGCTACTGTCCCCTATCAAATGATTTCAATGTCATTTCAGTGTACCTGAATGTGTGTGGAGTGAATCCCAAAGACCATGGAATTAAACAGGAGCTTGTAAGTAGCTGTAATCTGTTATGTTTGGTGGTTACAGTTTGTTGTATGCTCAGATCCCAACAGGGGTGTCAAATTTTACATGTTGGGAAGCTGTCGAACTGGTCTGTGGTTCTACCCCTGGAGTTTGTCCCAAGGTTGTAGCAATGCATTGACGGCATCTGGGGGGTGTTCCTTCCCCTATTTGTAGCCAAACATAGCCGTACGGTTGCTATGTAATATCAGCTGTTGGCGAGAGTCTAAACATATATTGTACATAATTTTACATTCCTGCTTACGTTTATCAAATCTGGAGTCCGCCTCCGTGGTCGAGTGGTTGCGGTCGCTGACTTGTATACCACTGTAACCTATCATCACTGATGGTCTCTGGTTCAAGCCCCGCTCAGGCCGTGTCTCATTTATATGAAAAAGTTGGCAGTTTCTTACAGAATTTGGTGCACCCAAGTACTGGTTAACCGCTGGAGCCTGCCCAGGAAAGGTGTTGTTAAGTAAACTGCCCGCCGGCGATATAGCCCGAAATGGTGCTGATGCAGGCGGAAAACCCGAAATATAACATATATATTATCAAATCTGGATAATACGTGTTGGACAGTTTTCTCCCTTTCATTACATGATCCAGCCAATGTTCATAATGAGGTCAGATGTTCATAATGAGGTCAGATGTTCATAATGAGGTCAGATGTTCATAATGAGGTCAGATGTTCATAATGAGGTCAAATGTTCATAATGAGGTCAGATGTTCATAATGAGGTCAGATGTTCATAATGAGGTCAGATGTTCATAATGAGGTCAGATTTGCAATCATGTTTTATTAAAGCCCCATACGTATTATTTTTCACCAATTTGTCCAAATAAGGTCAGTTTGTCAAGAAACTAGGTCACTTAGTCAAAATAACCCTTAACACTTTCCCTCATAGAAGCACCTCTTGATGCCATTACCAATACGACATACATTGACAATGTAGTAGCCAAACCAATGTTCATAATAAAGGCCAGAATCTCATGTAGTCCCAGTAATATCTGTGGAGGTGGGATAGATATGGCGACTACTTATCCACTGCATGATAGCTAAATGGCTGTCGTTTGTATGGAGATATAATAGTATATTAACCTAAATCTCTATGTAGTCCCAGTAATATCTATGGAGGTGGGATAGATATGGCGACTACTTATCCACTGCATGATAGCTAAATGGCTGTCGTTTGTATGGAGATATAATAGTATATTAACCTAAATCTCTATGAAGGAAAGGGTTAAATGGCTGTCGTTTGTATGGAGATATAATAGTATATTAACCTAAATCTCTATGAAGGAAAGGGTTAAATGGCTGTCGTTTGTATGGAGATATAATAGTATATTAACCTAAATCTCTATGAAGGAAAGGGTTAAAAGTACCTCCTTATGATCAAATAGCAGGTAGTGATTAAACTCTGTTAACATCACCATACTTTTTTTTTGAATTTCGGTTAGCCATACATATAGGTCAAATTATTGAACACTATCGCGTATATGACCCAGCATCCTTGTTGTCCACTTATAGGACAGAATAAGAAGTTACATGAATAGAGTGAAGGAGATCCAGGACAAAGAAAAAGCTCCAAAGCTGGATGTGGGAGCGTCGAAGAGAATCGTAAAGAATGCCCTTTGGCATGCAGCACAGAAAGAACAAAAGCCGATACAGTCGGAACCAACAGGTAACAGTTTAGCATAGGAATTTTTTTTTATGAAAACTATAATGCCGGCAAAATTGATATACCGGTACAGTATTCCAGTTCAGATTGATTGTCATAATTTCTAAAAAAATAATATTGCTGTCGTACAATTAAAAACAAAATCAGTATTACACAAGTTTTTCAGTAATGAAATGCATCCCTTTTTAAAGCGACATTACATCGCAAAAGCAAATAAAATGCATGTTTTCACGTATAAATGCATTGTTCCGACAAATTCTTCTGAATACATTCAAACACTAACATTGAATCAATAAAGGGTGTTTTGTGGTCTACAACCTTTCAAAAGTAGGATTTCATATAACGCTCATCAACGCTCCTGACTTGACGCTTGTTTGTCATTGGAGTCAGTACTAAACGCGCGATACTTTCGTTAATAAATATGCATATGCACAAATGTGAGATATAACGGTAAATCTGTGTTATTCAGGATACACACATTGTATTACACATGAATGTCGACCCTATTTACATTATTTTGTTATGTCAACAAACTGCGTATACGACGTTTGTTTATTTGTTTATTTGTTGAAATACTCAGTTTTTAAGGCAAATATTTGGGGGAAAATTATACCATATAATAGCAAATTACATTCTGTACAAATTTGCATTTTCAAATAAATTGTTTCGTAAATCAGACGGAACCATAAATCTAAAAATAAATTGCAATAAAGAATATCACTACCTCATAATCGGGAAGGGCCGTAACTAATGTTGCTAGAACTTATGGCGTTTGCCTTTTCTTTAATTTGAAATGTTTTGTATTCACATGCATATGTAAAATGAATCGAGCAATAAAATATGATTAAACTAACTAACTACCTCATAATTTGGCTGTGATATTATTTCAAAATATATTTCGCAACATGACCTAAGCTGTTGGTGCAACTTTAAACCAAAAAAACACACAAATCAATTTAAAGCGACCCTACATCGGGGAAAACGCAAATTTCTACAGAATCTATTTTCATATTATATGGTATTTATTATTTTCCAAATATTTGCCTAAAAAAACTGAGTAGTTCAACTAATAAACAAACGTCGTATACGCGGTTTGTTGACATAACAAAATAATGTAAATAGGGTAGACAGTGATGTGTAATACAACTTGTGTATCCTGAATAACACGATTTATGGTACAGATTTACCGTTATACCTCACATTTGTGCCTATGCATATTTATTTGTCTTGCATTTAATATTGACATGGATGACCATTATATGAAATCCTACTTTAAATTTTGAAAGTTTGTAAACCACAAAAACACTGTTTATTGATTTAATGTTAGTGTTCGAATGAATCAAGAAGAATTTGTAGTAGCAATGCATTTATACGTGAACAAATGCATTTTATTTGCTTTTTGCGATGTAATGTCACTTTAAAATACTTTTGGTGCCTGATAAAAAGAGATTAACTTTCTGGGAACACGTCGATCAGCGAGTTGATGAAATCTCATAAAATCTCGCACCCGCCGAGAACTAACGAGATAACCCCAACGTGACATAATCCTGTCAATCAAAAGATCCTGTTATCATTTCAAGATAATGTTTTATACCACTGGTTGAATACGCATGTTAGTTCTCATTGCTTTAACCCTTTGCTAGCTAGCGGCAGATGGAATCACTTTTGCAAACAGCATAGAGCCAGATCAGGCTCTATGCTGTTTGCTATTCGGATAGTGGAGCTAAAACACTTGGCTGAATAGCAGATAACATAGATCCTGATCAGACGCAGCATTGCGCCACTGCTGATCTGGATCTATGTTGTTTGCAAATGTCATTTTATTTACTCAGCAGGCAAAACGGGTTAAAGCTATGGTTACCAGCCACAGCAGTTGAGTCGGGGACTCAAGCCATGAGTGACATCATCTATGACGTTATCTAAGCACCAATTCTAGCAACACTTAGCCCATGGTAGCATCATTTTCTATTATACAAACAATTTTAGTATTTTGAGCCAAATTCTAGAAATAAAATATTTATTTTTCACAGAGAATTGCGAAGACACAGATCCGTCTGATAAATATATAATAAAGAGAGGAGGACGGAAAGGGAATGCAACGGGCGTACTTACAGAGGGGAAGATCAGAAAAGCACATAAAGCTCGATATATGGACATTGATGATGAAATACCAGTCAAAAAGAAGAAATGAGCAATATTCCTTCGGGTTTCTCTCTTGCTCAGTGGATGTTCCCAGTGCACATAGTGGAAAACATATTGTCGCTGTACTGTACAGACAAACCTGTGTTAGTGGTCACCTCTACTAAGCAGCCAACCTGTATTATAAGCTGTTTCCAGATTCCCAATATGTTTTATTATACATTGGACCTCTATTAAGCAGCCACCTATGCTAAGCAGCCACTCTCTGCGATTCCCTTGGCTGGCTGCTTAAGACAGGTTTAGTTTATACAAATTTATTTTAGCTCGATTGCGAAACAAGTTCTTATAACTTATATTAATCACTTTCGAGACCTCATTCCTGATGGAATCCATCGCCACTAGTCAAACCTGTGTTAGTGGTCACCTCTACTAAGCAGCCAACCTGTATTAAGCAGCCAACCTGTATTAAGCAGCCAACATGTATTAAACAGCCAGTTTCCCAATATGCTGTTTTATTATACATTTGACCTCTATTAAGCAGCCACCTATGCTAAGCAGCCACTTTCTGTGATTCCCTTGCCTGGCTGCTTAGGACATGTTTGAATGTATTGTTAATTCAGCTAATAGTAAAAACAAGTTTTAACGGTGAAATTAAGAAAAGTGATTGAACATTATTTTGTTAAGCAATTTGGTAGCCTTTATTTGGTACAAGGATTACATTATAGACATAACTCTTTGAACCCTACAGCCCTGAGCATACGCTCCTATATCCCTGATCTCCTGAGCAGAACGTTTGTATATATGGGGTATGTTGCATGTGTATCCATATCTCAATAACGGTAATGTAGATCCTCATGAGATTTTGAGGGCCTGTAAATAAATGGACCATATCACTATTCCTGTATTTATACCGGTCATATTACCTGCGTGACAGGTGACAAAATGATAGGCAAGTCATATTTTTTGTACACAACTCAATAAACATTTGAAATAATAAAACAATTATTGAAAATCTAATGTTATTTTTATTTTCATATGACATACCGGTACCCATAATTTCCTCCGTATTGGACCAGTTTATCCTAATTAAGACTAATCAGCTGTGCAACCTCATCCGCGGTGTATTTACGTTTCCTAGTAGCCATGCCAACATCAGGAAAATGACAACATCTGTCAACCCCACATAAACTTGATAAATATAGCTTAACCCTTTCAACCCCACAGGCCTCTAAATAGGCTTATGAAAAGTGTAGATCCAGATGAGCCGGCTCTTAACGAGCCGTCTCATCAGGATCTGTACTTTTTTGCCAGTAATAATTATTACTATTTTTAGATAAAATTACCCATTTTGATAAATGAACTGGTCCAAATGTAATTTTCTTATTAATTTATTGGTCTAAAAATAGCATGCACCAGTCCATGTCAGTTACTTTGGGTTGAATGGGTTAAAATATACAAATGAATGTACTACTGATAGAGGAGGCAATGTGAATTTATGTCTTGCCCAAGGTACACCGCTAGTATGGCATAGTGCCATTCAAACCCGTAACCACTCGGTCTCCAACACAACGAGGCGGCTCCACTCCGGATGGAGCTGAGGTCTCGTAGTGATGCAGCTTCTCTACGCTGTTAGTCCGCCTCCGTGGTCGAGTGGTTAAAGTCGCCGACTTGTATACCACTGTAACCTATCATCACTGATGGTCACGGGTTTGAGCCCCGCTCAGACCGTGTTTCATTTATATGAAAAAGTTGGCAGTTTCTTACGGAGGTTGGTGCACCCAAGTACTGGTTAACCGCTGGAGCCTGCCCAGGAAAGGTGTTGTTATAATGTTATATGTTGTAATTCTCTACGCTGTAAACGAACCCAAGGTGCCTGTGTATCATCACTAGCCTCCAACCCTCTAAATACACCAAATATCACTAATCTCTTCAGTGGTCCTCGTTCCTGTGACTTATCCAACAACATTATAAAACAAATGCAGTACAATTGGCATAGTTATATCGTAGGCAGGAGCAGGCGACCCCGAATCTCTCGTTGATCTATAAAGGGTCATAACTTTTAATCCGTTCGTGATTCCTGCATATCAATTTACTTATCCCCAACATTTCTGCATCGTCATAGACCACTTGTCTAAAACTCCGCCAATTTGATCTCCCATCAGGTCATTATTGATGCATGTTAATCTCCAAATAAACACCTATGAATAAAAGACCACCTGTGGACAAAGGCCACTGTTGCATTTTCCCTAAAAGATGGTCGTTACAGATTACAGACAAGTTTGATGGGGCATTGCATGAAACTATTCTATATGCACACAAAAACCAGTTTGACGCAAACTTTAAAAGAAATGACTATATTTTCCCAAATTACCTCATTTTTATTAAAGTAAAGATTGCAATTTGCAACATCCCCAATAGGCGTAAAGTAGATATTGCCTCGCTGCATTAAAGCCAAGGGAATAAACAACAAAATGGGATGTATCGAAAACAAATAAACAATGCAACATCTCAATATTACAATAGTATTCAAGCAATGGCGACACCGATTTTACAACACAACGCTACTGAAGAATACAAAGGGCAATAACTATTTGAGACAGATCTTTCCTTCCTGTAAAACATGACATAAACCTGCTCACCCTCCAATAATATGCTGTTAATAGGTTTATTAAATCAGACAGACAGACAGACAGACCGCAAAATGTATACCAATAATTCACCATAGCTTGGGTGTGCACCATAGCTCGAGTGTTCACCATAGCTTGGGTGTTCGGGTGTGCACCATAGCTCGGGTGTCACCATAGCTCGGGTGTGCACCATAGCTCGGTGTGCACCATAGCTCGGGTGTGCACCATAGATCGGGTGTGCACCATAGCTCGGGTGTGCACCATAGCTCGGGTGTGCACCATAGCTCGGGTGTCACAACTCGGGTGTGCACCATAGCTCGGGTGTACACCATAACTCGGGTGTGCACCATAGCTCGAGTGTCACCATAGATCGGGTGTGCACCATAGACGGGTGTGCACCAAGCTCGGGTGTGGCACCATAGTCGGTGTGCACATAGCCGAGTGTCACCATAGCTGGTGTGCACCATAGCTCGGGTTGGCACCATAGCTCGGATGTGCCCCATAGCTCGGGTGCAACATAGCTCGGTGTTGTGCACCATGCTCGGGTGTGCACCATAGCTAGGGTGTACACCATAGCTCGGGTGTTCGGGTGTGCACCATAGCTCGGGTGTTCGGGTGTGCACCATAGCTCGGGTGTGCACCATAGCACGGGTCGGGTGTGCACCATAGCTCGGTCGTTCGGGTGTGCACCATAGCTCGGGTGTGGTGACCACCATAGATCGGGGGCACATAGCTCGGATGTACACCATAGCTCGGTGTGCACCATAGCTCGGGGTGCACCATAGACAGGGTTCACATAGCTCGGGTGTCACCATAGCTCGGGTGTACACATAGCTAGGGTGTGCACCATAGCTCGGGTGTACACCATAGCTCGGGTGTTCACCATAGCCGGATGTGCACCATAGCTCGGGTGTTCACCATAGCTCGGATGTGCACCATAGCTCGGGTGTGCACCATAGCTCGGATGTGCACCATAGCTCGGGTGTTCGTGTGAACCATAGCTCGGGTGTTCGGGTGTGCACCATAGCTCGGTGTCGGGTGTGCACCATAGCTCGGGTTCGGTGTGCACCATAGCTCGGGTGTGCACCATAGCTCGGATGTGCACCATAGCTCGGGTGTGCACCATAGCTCGGGGTTCACCATAGCTCGGGTGTTCACCATAGATCGGGTGTTCACACCCACCAACCACCATAGCTGGGTGTTCACCATAGCTCGGGTGTTCACCATAGCTCGGGTGTTCACCATAGATCGGGTGTTCACCATAGCTCGGGTGTTCACCATAGCTCGGATGTGCACCATAGCTCGGGTGTTCGGGTGTCACCATAGCTCGGGTGTTCGGGTGTCACCATAGCTCGGGTGTCACCATAGCTCGATGTTCACCATAGATCGGGTGTTCACCATAGCTCGGGTGTTCACCATAGCTCGGGTGTGCACCATAGCTCGGGTGTGCACCATAGCTCGGATGTGCACCATAGCTCGGGTGTGCACCATAGCTCGGGTGTGCCACCATAGATCGGGTGTCACCATAGATCGTGTGCACCATAGCTCGGGTGTGCACCATAGATCGGTGTGCACCATAGCTCGGGTGTGCACCATAGCTCGGATGTGCACCATAGATCGGGTGTGCACCATAGATCGGGTGTGCACCATAGCTCGGGTGTGCACCAAGCTCGGATGTGCACCATAGCTCGGGTGTGCACCATAGCTCGGGTGTGCACCATAGCTCGGGTGTGCACCATAGATCGGGTGTGCACCATAGCTCGGGTGTGCACCATAGATCGGGTGTGCACCATAGCTCGGGTGTGCACCATAGCTCGGGTGTGCACCATAGCTCGGGTGCTCGGGTGTGCACCATAGCTCGGGTGTGCACCATAGCTCGGGTGTTCGGGTGTGCACCATAGCTTGGGTGTACACCATAGCTCGGGTGTTCGGGTGTGCACCATAGCTCGGGTGTGCACCATAGCTCGGGTGTGCACCATAGCTCGGGTGTGCACCATAGCTCGAGTGTGCACCATAGCTCGGGTGTGCACCATAGCTCGGATGTGCACCATAGCTCGGATGTGCACCATAGCTCGGGTGTGCACCATAGCTCGGGTGTGCACCATAGCTCGGGTGTTCACCATAGCTCGGGTGTGCACCATAGCTCGAGTGTACACCATAGCTCGGATGTGCACCATAGCTCGGGTGTTCACCATAGCTCGGATGTGCACCATAGCTTGGGTGTTCGGGTGTGCACCATAGCTTGGGTGTGCACCATAGCTCTGATGTGCACCATAGCTCAGGTGTTCACCATAGATCGGGTGTTCACCATAGCTCGGGTGTGCACCATAGCTCGGGTGTGCACCATAGCTCGGGTGTGCACCATAGCTCGGATGTGCACCATAGCTCGGGTGTGCACCATAGCTCGGATGTGCACCATAGATCGGGTGTGCACCATAGATCGGGTGTGCACCATAGCTCGGGTGTGCTAGTAAGTAAAAATCACATTGATATGCAATGTACTAATTTCCCCTCGTCTTCACGTTTGGCCTTAGCTTACATTTAACCCGTAACCTGTCAATGACAACTAAAGTCGATTTTGCAAACACATAAGATCAATTATGACTACATAAGATCAATTATAACCACATAAGATCATTATAGTCACATAAGATCATTTATAACCACATAAGATTATTTATAATGACACAAGACTATTTGTAGTCATATAAGTATTAACACAGGACCATAGTCGATTGTGCTCGTAGTCGCCTAAGTATCCATTTGTTTGTACGCAAGACGCAATATTTTTGTGAAAGATTTGGAACATTATTTTAACAACGTTGGAAAGGCTCCACCTAAGGACCATACAGACACAGTTTCTTGACCATTGGCTGATCGGTGTGAGAAGAAGACATTTGAAATCTCATATACGGCTGACCGTTCGAAGGCAAACTTGGATGACATAATCATTCGATATGGATGGAAATTGCACCCGAGCGATCGCCTCGCCGATACCTTCCATATATATATGACAGTACCCTATTGGCTCAAACATACAATTGGACACCCCCTCTGCTTTCAGAGAGCATTGTACAGCAACCAAGATTCGCCGAAATCTGGCTAGTGGTTTGTGGGAAGATTTAAGAATGTATGCTATTTTTAGACAGTGGCCATCTTGGATTATGTAATGACGTCAGTTTTAACAATTTTGTAATCCACAACCTACCCAAGTACCATATGACTATAAATGGTGAATATAGACCCAATGATTACTGAGAAGATGTTTGGAAATGTTCACGGACGGACGATGGACTGGATGAGCACAATGAGGTAACAATAGCTCACACAAGCTTTGCTGAGGTGAGATAAAAATGTTGATCCTGTGAAGTTATAGCACAGTATAAATATATTCCCATTTAGTGACTAACACAATGTGTTGCACATCATGTATAAATTATAGGCATGATGTTTTCTTAATAATTAAAGCCACCTAATGTGCTTTCTAAAGAGCAGACGATCAACAATTGTGTTTACGATCTTTCCGTAATTAATTAGGAATAAATGTAATTTTTTGCCCACATATGAACTGCATTTTGCGAAATTACCACTGGTATTTGTAAATTGTCTCCCTTTGTGGATATTTATTTACAAAA
Source organism: Archivesica marissinica (assembly GCA_014843695.1). NCBI lineage: Eukaryota > Metazoa > Mollusca > Bivalvia > Venerida > Vesicomyidae > Archivesica > Archivesica marissinica. Next base: position 58,399,642 of record CM026404.1, on the reverse strand, counting down.
TCAACAATACGTTTATGATTCATTAAGACGACAATACATTAGTGAAAATCTTTTACTGAAATAGACATTAACACTTCGGAAGAATTTGTAGTGGCAATGCTATTTCTACATAATAATGCATTTTTGTGATGCAATGCCACTTTAAAGGTATTGTGATGCAATGTCACTTTAAAGGTATTGTGATGCAATGTCACTTTAAAGGTATTGTGATGCAATGTCACTTTAAAGGTAATATTAGGATAAATGAACATGCATCAAGAGACTTATTTTTTAAAGGCAATCGATGCAAAATTTGGGGAGGGGCTGTAACTAATGTTGTTAAAACTCGTGGCCCAACCCATTTGCTTCAACATTTATTGACAATTCTTGTGCACAACAATGACATAAATTGCATATACTATGTATAACTATACAAGTGTGTTCATTTGTTTTGTTCTATACATTGTATATATAGAATGAATGCAATAAAATATGATTAAAATAAACTATGCAAAATTTCAATGAACCAGTTTGAGCTCGCTGAATAAGGACTATACATGTACATCCATAACAAAATACATTTGAGTTGAGTTTTAGGAGAATCAAAATAATTGACAGGAAAACAAACAAACTTGAATGTTTACATGCACAAGGTATGTATGTACTCTAGCATGCCAGCAGTGAAAATAAGTTAAATATGTCGTGCAACTCCATTACATATTTGTCAGCTACAAATACGATAAAAACATATTAGTGAAGTATCGGCTGCTACAATTATTTGAACTATTTATAGCCTTAATTTTACCCATCATGCAAAGAGTTAACAACATTGCTCAGGTTCATCACTTGAATCTTAAGAGTTTCATACCAAGGTTTCACAGACAGATATGTAGTCCAGTGGTAACACGCTGGACTGGTAATCCAGGGATCACAGGTTCGATCCCCCGTCTGACCCTAATAAAATTAACAGTCTTTCAGATGGGACTTTAAGCTGTGGTCTCGTGTCGGTGCTTTACACCGTGCACGTAAAAGAACCAGAGGAGACTCTGGAATGGGTCTCTGTCTGTATCATTACACTATCCTCCAAAAATCTAAAATGACTAATCTCTTCAGGAGGCGTCGCTCATATGGGCAACCGGTAGCGACGATAAATAAACGTAAAACACACACCAAGGTTGTAATGCTATCGTTACCTGTTCACAAGTTGTACGTTTTCTAGTCCATTATGTTGGTTTTCCTATAGTGTGGCTCATTTATACAATCCAGAAAAAAATAAATTATAAGTTTGAGCATTATTTGGTTGGTCCCAAAAATGTAAGGAATTCTACCGTCATAAGGTGAATGCATTATTTTAAACAACACTGATATGGCAAAAACACATTTCCGAGGCATTGTGTCGACACACAATAAGCAGCCTAAAGTCTGTCGCACTTACTAAGGATGACATGATGTGGGACAAACGTTTTTGTAATATGAAACACAACAATTATGACACAGAACAAATCAGATATGTGCGCTCATTGCAACCGTATGAATTAAGGCCACGCGTGTATAAAAATGTAACGAATAAATTAAGCTGTGTCCAGTCGGTCACCAGTCCAAATACAGCTTCAGAAATGGTAAGATTATTAATTTATACAAATTTATTTTAGCTTGATTGCGAAACAAGTTATTTCAACTTTAATCACTCTTGAGACCTCATTTCTGATGGAATCCATCGCCATGAGGGAGAGAGAAGAGGCAACGTGGAATTTAAATGCCTTGCCTAAGGGCACAATCATAACGGCTCCAGCAGGGCTCGAACTCCGGACCTGAAGCGAATGCGCATCCACAGCGCTATCACGAAATCCACTTAGAGTATTACTCAGGATCAATTTGCATGTAAGAAAAATCACATTTATTGCTGTGCTCGAGCTAAGAATGAGTTAATTGGGAGACATTAGTCTCCCTAAGTCTCCCTAACTACGAAGTACAGACTATGTAAATCATTGTGTTCGCTAAAATAGCAGGGTTCATTCTAGGTCAGAATTTTTGGGAGAAGTGAGAAAGCACATGGTCGCTTCCTTAAATGGTGTTCTTTAATATACTTCTGCAAAATAGGGTTAAAATGCACAGTACAAAGGGTTAAAATGCACAGTACAACCATTAAATACAATATTTGAATAGAAGGAGTGCTTTATAATGGGCCAGTGTATCTTACTAGACAAAATTTTGTTCGAAAATCGTAAAAACCAAAAAATATTATTTTTTTAGGGAGAAGTGGGCGAAGTCAGGGTCCCTAGGGCGACAATTTCGCCCACATCGCCCTCTAGAATGATCCCTGAAATAGTAATATCTCTCAGTTGTAAAAAGCGCAAAAGTAGTTATTTGGTAGTGTAATTTAGTGGTAATAATAAATACATTATTTTACGAGGGAGCTTACATAACACATGGCTAATACAAATAATGCCCTCAACATACATGTACAGTCAAACCTGTCTATAAAGGTCACCCTCGGGAAAGTCAAAAAGTGGCCTTTGTTGACAGGTGGCCTCTCAGTAGAGGGTTAAAATGCACTGAAAATGGCTCAACGGGAGAGAAAAATGGTGGTCTTTAGAGACAGGTTTTTCATATGTGGCCTTTATTCGGAGGTGGCCTTTAGCACAGATTTGACTGTATATACAATGACATAGAAAACATAATCAGCAACAATTTCAGGTATTTGATTGTGTTACTATACCCGTGGTTCAAGCTGATTACGTAAGTTTGTGGTCACCTCTATCAAGCAGTATTGAGCAGCAAGATATTATACTCCCAGTGGGGAGATTGTTTAACATTTAAACTGCCCTCTCTGCTAAATAGCTAGCCTGGGTTCCAGTCTGTCGATTTTTCACTTTTAACTTCTGGCAAAATGATCAGAAACTCAATACGGCCCAATTAATAGTCTTGGTGTTAAAATATATTTATTTCACTGACCAGGCACAATATATCGACACCTGTTCCCAGGTTAGATCCACTTTATATACTGAGTCAAAAAAGAAACGATACCAAACTAAAAATGACGTAAAACGGATAAAACCATAGAAATGTTTAATATATTATTACGTATCAGTACCGGGTATCTTATTGCAACGTCAGCCAACCATAAACACAGGTAAATAAACACCCGATAATCCTGGAACGCCGAATTTCCGATTTGCGCTTGCTCCTCAACAAAGACAACTTCCTACACATGTACAAATCGGAAAACCGGTTTATTGTACTGGTATTGCATTATCATCGGGGAAAAACACCTTACATACCCATTGCTACCTCTAACAAAATGCCTAGGCTAAACCGCAATCAGAGAATGCGTGCCATTGGCATGATTGACGGCGGTTTACGTCAGCGTGACGTCGCAAATCGACTCAGGGTTACGCGGATCACGATAACACGTCTACTTCGACGTTATCGAACACATGGATCGGTGGACGACCGTCCAAGATCTGGTCGACCACGTGTGACGACGCGTGAACAGGACCGTCACATTCGGACGTCACATTTACGTGACCGGTTCCTACCTGCTACGCACACAGCTGCCGTTACTCCTGGGATGACCAACAATCGCATCAGTGCACAAACAGTCAGGAACCGGCTCGGTGAACGTGGCATTCGTGCCTATCGGCCATACGTTGGACCCATCCTGACACGACGTCACCGTGACGTACGGCGGGAATGGACGACGGAACGTGCTCGCTGGACTCGGTTACAGTGGAATTCGGTGATGTTTAGCGATGAATCGCGGTTCTGTTTGCGTCGAGCGGATGGCAGAGAGCGGGTATATCGCAGACGCGGTGAACGTTATGCCGACGCATGTGTACGTCAGGTCGATCTGTTCGGGGGCGGAAGCGTTATGGCGTGGGGCGGTATCACCTTTGGCAGTCGCACTGAACTGTTAGTGGTGGACGCGAACCTAAACGCCCAGCGGTACTGTGATGAGATCCTTGCGCCAGTTGTTGTGCCGTTCTTTAACGCCAACAGAAACGTCACACTGTTCCAACAGGACAACGCCAGGTGTCATACTGCTCGGATTTCCACCACATTATTGGAGCAGAACAATATTGAAACCCTGCCGTGGCCTGCTTTGTCACCAGACTTGTCACCCATAGAACATTTGTGGGATACGTTAGACCGCCGCGTCAGACGACGTCAGCCGGTAACGTTAAACCAACTGAGGGATGTTTTGCGTCAGGAGTGGACAAATATTGACCAGCAAGAGATTCAGACACTCTTCCGTTCGATGCGACGGCGGTGCATTGCAGTGAGAGACGCAAATGGTGCCCATACTCGGTATTGACGTCTGTGTGAAAACTCCATTAGACCCCGGTCCGACGAATTACATCATCACGCAGCAGACAGTTTCGGAGGCTCATTATGCTTTATGTGCTCCTCTTTCAAACATGTTGGACTATCATCTTATGAATTTTCAAAGAATTTTCTTAATAAATGTTGAAATTATAGACACATAAACACCAGGTATCGTTTCTTTTTTGACTCAGTATATGTCAAATCAGACGCACATTATACTTTTTGAAACTATTTATCGCACATTATACTTTTTGAAACTATTTATTGTTCTGTTGACCCATAAACAATGGCAGCCAATTATAGTAATTAACATTGCAGTGCCTCGCTTTCAATTCAAGTATGTCATTAATTGACCTTTCTGCAAACGCTACTTAGGCACGCCCCCCATAGTTACCGGTGCTCGCTGTAACCACGCGAGACAAGCTATCTAACAAAATGGCGTCTAACGCAGTCCTGCATCGAGTTAATCTAGATAAATTCCGTCGAATTTCTCGGTTTTATTTCACCCAGATAAGAATATCTCGTTGAAAGCAAGACAGCAATGGTTTAAGTTTTTCAGTGATGGTTATTTCTCTAAAGTACAGATATATTTAACGGTTGAGGACATGTTAAGTGTTCGTGGAAAATGCTTTCGCAGTCAACGGAAGAGTGAACAACCATATCGTGTCAACTTTGACATCAAAAGAAATGAAATATGCCACCGTCTTGAGAGACTCGACCCTATGCCTCCTAGAAGACTCGAACATTAGGCCCAAAAACTGAACACCAGTAAGTTCACTGAGCTAATATGGGAATCCCACAGCTCTGCACATGCATGGGTACTATTACTACTATCTGATCCCTAGTCCACCATCCACGACAATATGTATGAACCACATGTATAATTTTAATCACCATTATACTCACATATCTCTTGTGAACAGTAGATCTATAAAGGCAGAATATATTTTTTCGAAATATTTTATTATGCATAAATAAATTAATTTCAACTTACTTTTGTGCAAATATATCTGTTTGCATTAATTTTGGATGTATTCAGCTGGTCGTTTAATTCACCTTAGACATGTTTCAAGATTTGTCTTAGGTTTTGGAAATGGCACGAATTTAACGTCACCTATCAATCGATCTGGATATCTACTATCACTGTCACACAGACCGTAACTACATCTTTTCACCATTGTCAATGACAGACAGCATTAATTAATTTGTAATTATTTTTCAAAACATAATTTCAGATCACGATCACTCGTTATCAGATTTGATTAAAACGTTACTAAATAACTCGTTTGTCTGACAGAACGATACAACAATGATTCGGTGTAGTAATCAATGCTATAATTATGTGCACACATTTTATAATTGACCAATTAGCACAATCAGTGCTAAATTCCGATGTGCAATTTTGATCTTGATAATAGTAGTAGGCCCCTATCCGGGATATTATACAGTCGGCGGTCTCTGTGATGTACCGGTAGTCGATTACTCCCAATAAACAGTGTGACACGCTTAAATTTGATTGCTGTGTTTGCTAGAAAAGAATGACTATATGGGGTCAGTCGGTGTTTTTATAGATGCATTGTTTTTAAAGCAGCTGTCTGGTATTTTGTGGTTCATATACACACTTTTAGATTTGTCCAAGGATTTTGAAATGGGTTGAATTTAACGTCGATCACCAGGATGTCGACTAATTTTGTACTATAACTAACCCACACACCAAAGCTACACATTTTCAACATCATTAAAACAATTTTAAACCCGTATTTTCGATCAAATTCACGCCTTTTCAAATTTGTCTACTCGTTACTAGTTTGTCTAATATGCATTGTTTGTCTAACAAGATGGCGGCGATAAGCCGTTGCCGGGAGTGTGCGCAAATGGTGCGATGCGATTGGCTAACGCCAGCTGTCAATCAAAATCGGCAGAAAGGTCAATTAAGTCACATGCTAATAGGCCTATTAATAGGGTTAATGCTAGTCAATAATTACACGGAAAACCCATCCAGTTTCCCCAGGCGTTGATCAGAAACTCAATACGGTCCAATTAATAGTCTCGGTGTTAAAATATATTTATTTGACTGACAAGGCAAAATATATCAACGCCTGTTCCCAGGCTACTAAATAGCCACTGTTAATCATACCCGTTGCTGGTTGCTTAAGACAGGTTTCATTGTACACACAACACATTATTACACATACATTTGTTCAGTAGGCTAGGTTTTAGAAGAAGCGAAGGCAAGCTTAGAGAGACTTCAATGTTTGTGTTCACCAGTCCAGCCAGTAACAAACCAAATAAATAATTACATAGCACTACAGTAAGACAATTTTACACCACAGTTAATGAAAATAGACTTAACTCGCACAACCATAAACATGTCAGTTAATGAAAATAGACTTAACTCGCACAACCATAAACATGTCAGTTAATGAAAATAGACTTAACTCTCACAACCATAAACATGTCAGTTAATGAAAATAGACTTAACTTGCACAACCATAAACATGTCAGTTAATGAAAATAGATTTAACTTGCACAACCATAAACATGTCAGTTAATGAAAATAGACTTAACTTGCACAACCAATAAACATGTCAGTTAATGAAAATAGACTTAACTTGCACAACCATAAACATGTCAGTTAATGAAAATAGACTTAACTCTCACAACCATAAACATGTCAGTTAATGAAAATAGACTTAACTTGCACAACCATAAATATGTCAGTTAATGAAAATAGACTTAACTTGCACAACCATAAACATGTCAGTTAATGAAAATAGACTTAACTTGCACAACCATAAACATGTCAGTTAATGAAAATAGACTTAACTCTCACAACCATAAACATGTCAGTTAATGAAAATAGACTTAACTTGCACAACCATAAAAGTGTCAGTTAATGAAAATAGACTTAACTTGCACAACCATAAATATGTCAGTTAATGAAAATAGACTTAACTTGCACAACCATAAACATGTCAGTTAATGAAAATAGACTTAACTTGCACAACCATAAACATGTCAGTTAATGAAAATAGACTTAACTTGCACAACCATAAACATGTCAGTTAATGAAAATAGATTTAACTCGCACAACCATAAACATGTCAGTTAATGAAAATAGAATTAACTCGCACAACCATAAACATGTCAGTTAATGAAAATAGACTTAACTCGCACAGCCATAAACATGTCAGTTAATGAAAATAGACTTAACTCGCACAACCATAAACATGTCAGTTAATGAAAATAGACTTAACCCGCACAACCATAAACATGTCAGTTAATGAAAATAGACTTAACTTGCACAACCATAAACATGTCAGTTAATGAAAATAGACTTAACTCGCACAACCATAAACATGTCAGTTAATGAAAATAGACTTAACTCGCACAACCATAAACATGTCAGTTAATGAAAATAGACTTAATCGCACAACCATAAACATGTCAGTTAATGAAAATAGACTTAACCCGCACAACCATAAACATGTCAGTTAATGAAAATAGACTTAACTCGCACAACCATAAACATGTCAGTTAATGAAAATAGACTTAACTCGCACAACCATAAACATGTCAGTTAATGAAAATAGACTTAACTCGCACAACCATAAACATGTCAGTTAATGAAAATAGACTTAACTCGTACAACCATAAACATGTCAGTTAATGAAAATAGACTTAACTCGCACAACCATAAACATGTCAGTTAATGAAAATAGACTTAACTCGCACAACCATAAACATGTCAGTTAATGAAAATAGACTTAACTCGCACAACCATAAACATGTCAGTTAATGAAAATAGACTTAACTCGCACAACCATAAACATGTCAGTTAATGAAAATAGACTTAACTCGCACAACCATAAACATGTCAGTTAATGAAAATAGACTTAACTCGCACAACCATAAACATGTCAGTTAATGAAAATAGACTTAACTCTCACAACCATAAACATGTCAGTTAATGAAAATAGACTTAACTCACACAACCATAAACATATCAGTTAATGAAACATGCCGCATAAATTCGAGCAAAATAATTTCTGCAACCGGTCAGATGCTGTAGTATTTTCTATTATTAAAATTCTTTCTAAGATTGAAAAGTTGAATATAACATGTTTTCTATACAATACAAATTTATTTCTGGCAAATATTCTTCTGACATCGAATAGAAAAATACAGCTTCAAAAAATAATTGTCAAGACTAATACATTTGTCTAGTACAGTGTGTTGAAGTTGTTTATACATGTAGTTATAAGTTATGCTCGACCTGTAAGCAGACAAATGAATGATTATCTCGTGCTATTGAATGTACAATCAATATTGCTTCTGGAAAATAATATTCATTGTTTAACCCTTTCCTTCATAGAGATTTAGGTTAATATACTATTATATCTCCATACAAACGATAGTCATTTAGCTATCATGCAGTGGATAAATAGTCGCTATATCTATCCCACCTCCATAGATATTACTGGGACTACATGAGATTCTGGCTTTTATTATGAACATTGGTTTGGCTACTACATTGTCTAAGTACGTTGTATTGGTAATGCCGTCAAGAGGTGCTTCTATGAGGGAAAGGGTTAAGGCTAATATTAAACACCGAAACTGTGAACAATTTACAGATGATACTAAGCCATAACAATCATTCCATATATATCGCTGGGAAATAACACAATTTCATTTAAAACTCGATACTACAAAGATACTACAAACGCTTTCCTTCCTTGTTATAATGGAACATCATTTTCACATCGAAACGTAAGAAAATGAAGCTACAAATTTTGATTTGCTTTATCCTGGTAATAATGCAAACGTTTTCTTGTGCTAAAGATTGCATAACAGGCACGACACACAACTGACCTGAATATTTTGCAAGGTACTTGATGATGAGCGTGCATCAGAGAGTACTGCTGTAGTCTATACCAAATATGAACGTATCCATATTTCTGTTCCATCATTTATCATGCATAAGCTCAGCTTTCAATTTGTTTGCAATCTGTCTTCTCATTTCGATCTTTTTCTGTTCGTCTGGAGATATAGTTTTCTTTTGCTCTGTCTCTTTACTTTTATCACTGTCCAACATTTGTCTAGCCACACGTGCGGACAACGGTCGCTCTGGATTACTTCGTTCCGCTGATAACAGCTGTTTTTCTCGTTCCTTTTTCTTCATGGCGACGAGTTTATCTCTCTGTGCCCGTAGATATTCTTGACGTTTCTTCATCTCCTCTGAGCTCATCCCTGCCATAGCAGCCTAGTGTAACATAACGGGGTTATATGTTGATTATGTTAATTAATTACCTCCATAATTAGTTGCCTAGCATGATACATATTCATGAGTATTGGTCCATTTATAATAATGCTGTATACGGTCGTTATACAAGGCAATTATACATGGAACTGTACTAACTGTTTATGTTGGCAGAGAAGCAAGTACATTTGGCAGAGAAACAAGTATACTTGGCGTGGACATCCCTTACATGTATGCCTGATCAGCATATTAAAGGTTTGTCCACACATGTGTGCTATTACATCAGAAATGTACTCTGATGTTTTAAGTTTAAACAGTACAATTCCAAAATATTAACATGTTATTTTCCGTACAAGCATGTGTTTGCACCAAAACAATATATCCAAATTGATATATTGAGTGGCAGTTATGCCAAACATGTTTACTGGAACATCTGTAGCTTGACATTTTATGGAATACATGTCCAAGCTTGCTTCTCTATAAAAGACGAGATACATTTAGATTAGGGGGAGACGAACTGGGATTTTGAAAGCGCCGTATGGTGCTTAGGCACATCGTAACAATTTAATGTGAAATAAATACTTGTGTTATAACTTTGACTTGTTGGAACTTATACTATACGATTACGGTACACTAGAAGGGTGAGTAAGGTGTAGAATAATAAAGAAATCATTTCCAGATAGATAGATTATTAATAAACCAAGTCGTGATAGCGCAGTGGATGCGCGTTCGCTTCAGGTACGAAAGGTCCTGAGTTCGAGCCCCACTGGAGCCGTTACGATTGTGCCCTTAGGCAAGGCATTTAAATTCCACGTTGCCTCTTCTCTCTCCCTCGTGGCGATGGATTCCATCAGGAATGAGGTCTCGAGAGTGATTTATATAAGTTTAAATAACTTGTTTCGCAATCGAGCTAAAATAAATTTGTATAAACTAATAAACCAATTATTTCCCCTACCGCTTTTGTGCCATCAAATTAGAAGTAATTGCCTTCCATGGTACGTGTCTGGAGCTTGACTTTCAACGTGTTATGGTGGCCTAAGTGTGCATTGACCATCAAGCTATGGGCTGGGTTTTACGCACAACACATTGTCTTATTATGGTGATCATGTTTGCAAAAGTCATCTAAAAATCCTTTTGGGCAATTGATATATATATATATATACACCGTCTCCATGGCCTAGTGGTTAAGGCATCCGCCTACAGAGCGGGAGGTCGAAGGTTCGAATCTCGTCAGGGGTTCGTTCTGATATGGCCGGTTTGTGAACAGCCAGCTAGTTAAATAATGGTTACCGCTTGCCTACCAGCCTGGTGCCTGGCATACAAGCATAGGATTCGGGAAGTATTGATGTTCATAAAAAGAGGAGTCTCATAAGTCAGATATGGCTGGCCCTTTAAATAGGGGTGACACTATAATAAAGAAACACTTTACCGTTACTTTATACTCGGGAAATGGAAATCTTGATTATTGGTATGTTCTATAGATGGTGACTAAAACTATAGTGATCATTTTCTAGATTAGGGGTACGGGGGCATTTTGACCTCTTAAGTTAGACTTTTCAATGCAAACTACGGGTGTTTTGCCTGACACATGATAATTGGTACACAAGATTTAAAACGTCTGTCCACGAATAACAAAATATGGAATACTACTGATCAATGACCACAAACAACACATATGGATTATTACTGACCAGTCAACTATAACTCCATGTAAACAGTGGTCATTGGATGGTACCAGTAATAATTTGTATCAATATATTAAAGTACAGTGAAACCTGTCTTAAGCAGCCAGCCAAGGGAATCACAGAACGTGGCTGCTTAGCACAGGTGGCTGCTTAATAGAGGTCAAATGTATAGTAAAACAGCATATTGGGAATTTAGAAACTGGCTGCTTAATACAAGTTGGCTGCTTAATGGAGGTGACCACTAACACAGGTTTGACTGTAATCAACTTTTTCGTGCAAACATATTTTTGATCACTTGTTGGCAGAGAATTATTGGGCTTAAATATTCATTGCGCCAATGTATACATGTATATTCTTAACAGCTGTCATATTCACTTCTTTCTCACTGCACTATTGTATACATGTATATTCTTAACAGCTGTCATATTCCCTTCTTTCTCACTGCACTATTGTATACATGTATATTCCTAACAGCTGTCATATTCCCTTCTTTCTCACTGCACTATTGTATATATGTATATTCCTAACAGCTGTCATATTCCCTTCTTTCTCACTGCACTATTGTATACATGTATATTCTTAACAGCTGTCATATTCCCTTCGTTCTCACTGCACTATTGTATACATGTATATTCTTAACAGCTGTCATATGCCCTTCTTTCTCACTGCACTATTGTATACATGTATATTCCTAACAGCTGTCATATTCCCTTCTTTCTCACTGCACTATTGTATACATATATATTCTTAACAGCTGTCATATTCCCTTCTTTCTCACTGCACTATTGTATACATGTATATTCTTAACAGCTGTCATATTCACTTCTTTCTCACTGCACTATTGTATACATGTATATTCTTAACAGCTGTCATATTCCCTTCTTTCTCACTGCACTATTGTATACATGTATATTCCTAACAGCTGTCATATTCCCTTCTTTCTCACTGCACTATTGTATACATATATATTCTTAACAGCTGTCATATTCCTTTCTTTCTCACACAAGTTTCTAACTAAGTTTAACTGAAAAGTTCTTATAATAAACTGAGATACATACAGCGGCCTTCTGCACAGCATCTGAGTGACCCCGTGCAGTAGAAGTCTCATCATGCGCCGATTTGAGCCAGTTAGCAGCCGCCTGACTCCCAGTTATCTGTGGAACCTTGGTCAGCGGCAGGAGTCCGGGACCTATCATTGTCTGGTTGATACCGGGTTGACTGGCATTCGGCCCCCCTTTGTTGCCTGCACTTGCCCCAGCACTCATGCTGGCCTTGCTTGCCTGGCCACCACTAACTTGGCCAGTACCAGCTTCGGCTCCCGATCGAAGATCTGAATCTACGTTGATGCTGATGCCAGGTGTTCCCAAGACAGGCTACAGAGAACAACATTAGAACTGTAAGATACACATATCAGGGGGTGGAACAGACGGATCTGTAGTCCAGTGGTAACACGCTGGACTGATAATCCAGGGATCGCCGGTTCGATCCCCCGTCTGATTCTAATAAAGTTAACAGTCTTTCAGATGGGAAGTTAAACCGAGGTCTTGTGTCAGTGCTTTACACCAGAGAAAGAACCAGAGGAGACTCTGGAATGGGTCTCTGTCTGTATCATTGCACTATCCTCCAAAAATCTAAAATGACTAATCTCTTCAGGAGGCGTCGCTCATATGTGCAACCGGTAGCGACGATAAATAAATGTAAAACACACTCAGGGGGTGGACACATGACATATATACATACATGTACTTACCAGTATAATCATATAATGACCAGGATTTAAAAACATTCTCCTTTACAAATCATAGAAGCTCAGAGTCAAGACCACTAATATTCATTAGTAAACTGTTGGTGTTATGACATTGTTTATTACTTAAAGCGACACTACATCAGTGAAAACGCAAATTTCTGCAGAATGTATTTTCCTATTATATAATATAATTTATTTCCAAATATTTGCCTCAAAAACTGAGTATTTCAACTAATAAACAAGCATCGTATATGCGGTTTGTTGACATAACAAAATAATGTAAACATCCATGCGTAATACAACTAGTGTATCCCGAATAACGAGATTTATGGTTCAGATTTATCGTTATATCTCACATTTGTGCCTATGCATATTTATTTGTAGACTAATCTTAGTTAAATGTACTATCTTTAAGCGACAGTATCATGTGTTTAGTATTGACTACAAGACAAAGAAATGTCAATTCAGGAGCGTGGATGACCGGTATACGAAATCCTACATTTTTGAAAGTTTGTAGACCACAAACACTGTTTATTGATTCAATGTTAGTGTTCGAATGTATTCGGAAGAATTTGTAGTAGCAATGCATTTATATGTGAAAGAATGCATTTTATTTGCTTTTTGCGATGTAATGTCGCTTTAAGTTCAATACGATCACATAATTACACTTATAAGTATACAACATTATCGGATCACGTAACATAGGAAATAAATGCCACCCACGATAGGCTAACATCACAGCCTCACACGACCGGCTATGTCCCAGCGAGACCAGGACGTTACTGGCAGTCAAACAGACAACGCCACATTAGAGTATACAAATTTATTTTAGCTCGATAGCGAAACAAGTTCTTACAACAACATATATTAATCACTCTCGAAACCTCATTCCTGATGGATCGCAATGAGGGAGAGAAGAGGCAATGTGGAATTTAAATGCCCATTACTGGCAGTCAAACAGACAACGCCACATAAGAGTATATAAATTTATTTTAGCTCGATTGCGAAACAACTTCTTACAACAACTTATATTAATCACTCGCTAGACCTCATTCCTGATGGATCCATCGCAACGAGGGAGAGAAGAGGCAATGTGGAATTTAAATGCCTACGCCGTTGGAGTAGACTATTGGAGCAAAAACACAGATCTGATTTTAATGAAATACATTACCTTCTCTTTTGGTTTGGCTGGCATTGGTATAGCAACCAATGGTGGCATTTTCATGCTATCCTCTATCACTAAATTATTCATCACCTGTAACAAAATAGTAACAAATACTGATGTCCGGTACAGTCAAACCTGTGTTAGTGGCACCTCTATATATAGTCAAACCTGAATTAATGGCCACCTTAATTATACAGTCAATACTTAGTGATCACCACTATTATACAGGCAAACATGGGTTAATGGTTGCCTCTATTACAGTCAAACCTGGAATAATGGTCACATCCATTATACAGTCAAACATGGGTTAATGGTCGCCTCTATTACAGTCAAACCTGGAATAATGGTCACATCCATTATACAGTCAAACATGGGTTAATGGTCGCCTTTATTACAGTCAAACCTGGAATAATGGTCACATCCATTATACAGTCAAACATGGGTTAATGGTCGCCTCTATTATACAGTCAAACATGGGTTAATGGTCACCTCTATTACAGTCATATTTGGAATAATGGTCACATCCATTATACAATCAAACATGGGTTAATGGTCGCCTCTATTATACAGTCAAACATGGGTTAATGGTCGCCTCTATTATACAGTCAAACATGGGTTAATGGTCGCCTCTATTATACAGTCAAACATGGGTTAATGGTCGCCTCTATTATACAGTCAAACATGGGTTAATGGTCGCCTCCATTATACAGTCAAACATGGGTTAATGGTCGCCTCTATTATACAGTCAAACATGGGTTAATGGTCACCTCCATTATACAGTCAAACATGGGTTAATGGTCGCCTCCATTATACAGTCAAACATGGGTTAATGGTCGCCTCTATTATACAGTCAAACATTGGTTAATGGTCGCCTCTATTATACAGTCAAAAATGGGTTAATGGTCGCCTCTATTATACAGTCAAACATGGGTTAATGGTCGCCTCTATTATACAGTCAAACATGGGTTAATGGTCGCCTCTATTATACAGTCAAACATGGGTTAATGGTCGCCTCCATTATACAGTCAAACATGGGTTAATGGTCGCCTCTATTATACAGTCAAACATGGGTTAATGGTCGCCTCCATTATACAGTCAAACATGGGTTAATGGTCGCCTCTATTATACAGTCAAACATGGGTTAATGGTCGCCTCCATTATACAGTCAAACATGGGTTAATGGTCGCCTCTATTATACAGTCAAACATGGGTTAATGGTCGCCTCTATTATACAGTCAAACATGGGTTAATGGTCGCCTCCATTATACAGTCAAACATGGGTTAATGGTCGCCTCTATTATACAGTCAAACATGGGTTAATGGTCGCCTCTATTATACAGTCAAACATGGGTTAATGGTCACCTCTATTATAAAGTCAAACATGGGTTAATGGTCGCCTCCATTATACAGTCAAACATGGGTTAATGGTCACCTCTATTATACAGTCAAACATGGGTTAATGGTCGCCTCCATTATACAGTCAAACATGGGTTAATGGTCGCCTCTATTATACAGTCAAACATGGGTTAATGGTCGCCTCTATTATACAGTCAAACATGGGTTAATGGTCGCCTCTATTATACAGTCAAACATGGGTTAATGGTCACCTCTATTATACCGTCAAACATGGGTTAATGGTCACATCCATTATACAGTCAAACATGGGTTAATGGTTGCCTCTATTACAGTCATATTTGGAATAATGGTCACATCTATTATACAGGCAAACATGGGTTAATGGTTGCCTCTATTATACAGTCAAACATGCGTTAATGGTCACATCCATTATACAGTCAAACATGGATTAATGGTTGCCTCTATTACAGTCAAACCTGGAATAATGGTCACATCCATTTATATAGTCAAACATGGGTTAATGGTCGCCTCTATTATTGAAAATGTTGGATTCACATCTCATACAAATAGTATGTACTCATATCCATCACAACTGCTTGAATCACAGAGGCGTCTAAACCCAACCACTCACAACCTATTACTGGTACACCTTTGACTCCCAAAGTCTTAAGATCCAAAGGTAAGGCTCAGGCCCAATTCCTAGCATGGTTCAAAAGCACATGGCATATGTGTATGCACAATCTAGAAACACATTTCCAAACACCCTGAATATAGCAGGGTTCCCGCTGTCGGTCGCCAATGGCGCCAATTACGACAAAAACAAATATTGGCGCTAAATTTTGTGAATTGGCGAAAATATTTGGCGCAACTTTGGTTTTTTTTTTTTTTTGGGCACATGTTTTGTCAAATTCATGGCTTCAAATACTTATTTGTGAACTATATGGCTCTTAGTTGGCGCCAAGTTTTTTTAATTGGCTCCAGTGTTTATCAATTGGCGACAGAAGTGGCACAGTCAAAGGGAACCCTGTATAGATAGATACCTGATGCATTTTTTCCTCCTCCGTTTGTCTCTGCGACTCTAACTGTACCGCTTCATGCTTTGACATGTCTATTGTCTTCACCATTTCGTCATTGTCTTTTGTATTACGTCGTTTCAAACTCTTCTGTTCCTCCTCATATTCTCTCTTAGACTGCCTATTTCAATATGCATAGATAGATACTAAAGATTTCATGGAGGATTAAAGATACAGGAATATGGGCTTCCAATGCCATGGACAGAGACTTTATTCAAATATTGTTCTCACTTCTAGTAATGTCGCTGTATTTGCGGTCGAAATTCATCGGAGAAGTTCTAAGCACCGAGAATATGAGAGACAGACGCCACAGAATTATTACCGCTATGTAGATTTGTCAGCTCTATTTTATATTCAGAAGTGATTCATCTGCAGAAGTGATATTCTGATGGCAACGAAAGTTAGAATATTCGAATGTTAAAATCGTATTCGCATATAATACTTGCATACATGTATTTATAAATTTTTTCAAATAAAATGTTAATACATTTCAGCTAAAGTGACACTACATCAGTGAAAATGCAAATTTCTACAGAATGTAATTGCCTATTATATGGTATATTTCCCCCCCAAATATTTGCCTCAAAAACTGAGTATTTCAACTAATAAACAAATGTCGTATATGCGGTTTGTTGACATAACAAAATAATGTAAATATTGGCGACATCCATGCAGAATACAACGCGTGTATCTTGAATAGCTCGATTTATGGTACAGATTTACCGCTATATCTCTCATTTGTGCCTATGCATATCTAGACGACAGTATCACGCATTAAGTATTGACTCCAATAACAAACAAATGTCAATTCAGGAGCATGGATGACCATTATATGAAATCCTACTTTCACTTTTGAAAGCTTGTAGACCACAAAAGTACTGTTTATTGATTCAATGTTAGTGTTCGAATGTATGCAGAAGAATTTGTAGTAGTAATGCATGTATACGTTAACAAATGCATTTTATTTGTCTTTCTGCGATGTAATGTCGCTTTAAATCATATAGCTGTTTTGTTTAATTTTAATGAATGACCCACTCCAAGCAAGAACTTCCTATACCACCATTCCAGGCCATAATATACTCATATTTCCCCTTCAATATCTATATGCAAAGTCAACACAAGGATCTCCTTTGGCACTACTGGTGTTTTAAATTTGGTCCTGTTATTTCCACCCATACATGCTATGGGGATGTCGGTATTTCAAATAATTGGTGTAGATTTGAATAACGTTTCAAACTGGTGGTTTTTGATGAAGAATGTGCATGCAGGTGACATGTGATGATGTGATATCCGGCTAGTGTAACTACAAAGTGGACACTCCTGTTGCAATTTCAGTGGGCTTATATTAACCCATTCAACACCAAGTAACTGACATGGACTGGTGCATTCAACACCAAGTAACTGACATGGACTGGTGCATGATATTTTCAGATCAATAAATTAATAAGAATATTACCTTTGGACCTGTTCATTTATCAAAATTTATTAAAAAATAGTAATAATTATTACTGGCAAAAAAGTGCAGATCCTGATGAGACGGCTCGTCACGAGCCGGCTCATCTGGATCTACACTTTTTGTAAGCCTATTGAGAGGCATGTGGTGTTGAAAGGGTTAACAAGCCGTGAACCATGCCTTGTTATTGGCTGCATCTATAATACCATTAGATCATTAATACTTTAATAGCTAGATTTACAGACAATTAAATTCTGTCTAAGACAAGGGCGAGCGCGCATGATATTTTAAGCCATATTCGTTTCACGAAGATGAACTTGTATTATATGCAATGTCCAATATTTTAGTTTATACAGCTAGTATAATAAATAATTACCGTATTTATCATAATTATGTCATTAGTTTATACAAATTTATTTTAGCTTGATTGCGAAACAAGTTCTTACAACTTATATTAATCACTCTTGAGACCTCATTCCTGATGGAATCCATCACCACGAGGGAGAGAGACGAGGCAACGTGGAAATTAAATGCCTTGTCTAAGGGCAATATTTAATGCCAGCAATATTAATAAAACATGCTAAAAGTGATTTACACACATTAGCAGGGATCATTCTAGAGGGCGATGTGGGCGAAATTGTCGCCCCTAGTGACCCTGACATTTTTTTTTTGGTTTTTACGATTTTCAAACAAAATTGTGCCCATTATAAAGCACTCCTTCTATTCAAATGTTGTATTTAATGGTTGTACTGTGCATTTAAACCCTATTTTGCAGAAGTATATTAAAGAACACTATTTAAGGAAGCGATCATGCGCTTTCTCACTTCTCCCAAAAACTCTGACCTAGAATGAACCCTGCATTAGGTACAATGCTGGTAAAATATGTTTCCGAAAAATGGAGAGAACCAAACAGAAATAAAGACTGTCCTGCTCAAAATAAGATTATATAGTACATTAAGGATCAAATTAACAATTTAACAGCTATCAGTTTGTTTGTGGGGACTTCTTCAAAATATTACTTAAAATCTGAATAAAACATTATTGAAAATATGCAACAATAATCATGATATGTTATTAACAGGTGTACATCACAGAAGTCTGGGGGTTTAAAAAAAATGTTTTAGGCAGTGAGTCGAAAGAAGTGGACGGGAGGGACGCAGATGAATCTGTAGTTCAGTGTGTTACCACTGGACTACAGATTCGTCTGCATCCCTCTCGTCCACTGGTAATCCAGGGATTGCAGGTTTGATCTCCCGTCTGACCATAATAAAATTAATAGTCTTTCAGATAGGACTTTAAACCGAGGTCTCATGTCGGTGCTTTACACTGTGCACGTAAAAGAACCAGATGAGACTCTGGAATAGGTCTCTGTCTGTATCATTGCACTATCCTCCAAAATCTAAAACGACTAATCTTTTCAGGAGGTGTCGCTCATATGGGCAACCGGTAGCGACGATAAATAAACGTAAAACATACACACAGAAGTGGACAGGGATGAAAATCTAGCGATTAATTTCTAATGGTGTTACATTGAACTGTAATTGTCACAGTGATTTACCTTTTAACCCTACTTTAATCCAGCATTAATGTAAAAATATACAGACATAGCAGACATAGTCACAAAATCTGAACATTAATTCCTCATCGCTTAAAGTGACACTACATTAGTGAAAAGCCAAACTTTTACAGAATGTAATTTCTTATATTATGGTATAATTTGTTTTCCAAATATTTGCCACATAATCCGAGTATTGTAACTACTAAGCAAACATCGTAGACGACTCTTGTTTACATAACAAAATAATAAAAATAAGGTCAACATCCATGCGTAAAACAATGCGTGCATAACATCATTTACCGTTATATCTCGCCCTTTGTTCCTGTGCATATTTATTTTTAGAATAATCTGATGTAAATTATCTGTAAACGACATGTGCTTAGTATATACGTCAATTTAATAGCGGAGCTGACCGTTCTATGGAAACATAATTTCACTTTTGAGTTTTTAATCCCCAAATGTATTGAGTTTGTGTTAGAATTATTTCAGAAGAATTTGTAGTAGCAACTAGCAATGGTATTTATGCATAAAAGGACATTTTTTGGCTTTTTGTGATATACCGATAATGTCACTTTAATGTAAAGCAAATTTTTTATTCTTATGACCTTCAAGACCACGAGACAATTAATTCATACGAAAATAGATACGGAGCAAAAAATGTTCATTGAAGCAAATGCAATAGCGATGTAAATATATAATGTATAACTGAAAATGAGTTAATTAAGAAATAAATTCCTTCGGCCTTCGTGATATATTTCTACGCATAAGAACTTCAAACTCGGATTATTCTGCGATATACCACGGTTGATACTTATTATTTCGATTCTAACACGACTTACTAGGTAGTGCCTATTTATTACATATGATAGGTAGACCAGTGGTAACACGCTGGACTGGTAATCCAGGGATCGCAGGTTCGATCCCCCGTCTGACCCTAATAAAACTAAGTCTTTCAGATGGGACGTTAAACCGAGGTCTTGTGTCGGTGCTTTACACCGTGCACGTAAAAGAACCAGACGAGATTCTGGAATGGGTCTCTGTCTGTATCTCTATCCTCCAAAAATCTAAAATTACTAATCTCTTCAGGAGGCATCGCTCATATGGGTAACCGGTAGCGACGATAAATAAACGTAAAAAACAAAACAACGACTTATTTCTAATAATTTTAGACGAGAATCAAAGGAGTATTTTCTTCAAATGCCATGCATTTGGCTTTCGAAATTTCCTCCCGCGTAAGGGGTGATGACGTTATTTTTTATGGAAAATATCAATCTAGTATATATATCAATAAATGAACAAAAGTTGTAACTGATCAATAATTTTATTTATTTTGTCAAATAAAACTGTACAGAATAGTAACTGAAATGTAACATTAACAGAAAAACAAGACGGGCAAGAGATTATCTGATTCTAAAAATAGCTCATTTCCACGAATTCCCACGGTAGTATTTACAAACATCACGTGACTTTCATTCATAAAACTTTACACGCATTGTATAAATGGAATAGCCGAAACACGGTGTGCGCGCGCAGCATAGTTCAAGGTAGGTATATATATCGCAGAATAACCTGAGGTAGATTTTACTCTACAAGTATGTATGTTATTAGCTGGGTCGTGTTAGAATATATGATTATATGTACTGCATGTGTAATATATTTTGGTTTAAATGTGTCTAACAAAAAAAGAAAAGACCACGAGACAATTATTATTTTATCACGGCAGAACTCCTCCGTGGTTTATTGGTGATCACTATTCTCACCTAATGCCACTATATGCTAGACTTACTGATGATGTTTCTATGTCAGGAGATTATTCAGCTGGCTTGAAGAAGGTCAGTGGTTCTCTCCATGATAAAAAACAATACCACCTCGTAAAACTGATTTTATTCATGATCTTGTGTGTTACTGTTAGTCAGAAAATAAACCATACAATCTAGCAACTTACTCGAGGACACGTCTCATTATTTCATCTTCACTGTCTCGTGGAGCGAGAGGTGGAGACGTGGACTGAGATTCCATAGTGAGGCTGTCAGGAAGGCCCCCGGTGGTTTTCATGATTAGCAGCAACGCTTGCTGCTGCAGCTCGATGTTCTTTGTCGTCATCATTCTCACAAACACCTCATAGTCATCCATGGCCAACACCAACTCAAACAAACCCTGAAGAGTATCAATTTGTTAATTTGTATCAATCCGGCTATCCGATTAGCGCAGTGGTTAGCGTACTCGCTTCTCACCAATGAAAGCATAAATTTGCGTGGTAGGAAACCGGAGTCCCCGTAGAAAACCCACCTGTTGGATCTGGCGACCACCGTACCATCTCACATACTTCCCAGTCCAAGGATCAAACCTGGGTTGCATTGGTGAGAAGCGAGCATGCTAACCACTGCGCTAATCAGACTGCCCTATCGAGTAATTGAGCAAGAAAGTTGAGATGCACATATATGTGTAAACAGGTCCTTGCACTCATTGAACACTGACATGCAGCAACACCTACCTGGAATACTTCTCCGATACCCTTCTTGGAATTGCACACTGACATGCAGCAACACCTACCTGGAATACTTCTCCGATACCCTTCTTGGAATTGAACACCGAGATGCAGCAACACCTACCTGGAATACTTCTCTGATAACCTTCTTGGAATTGAACACTGACATGCAGCAACACCTACCTGGAATACTTCTGGGATACCCTTCTTGGAATTGAACACTGACATGCAACAACACCTACCTGGAATACTTCTCCGATACCCTTCTTGGAATTGAACACTGACACGCAGCAACACCTACCTGGAATACTTCTCCGATACCCTTCTTGGAATTGAACACTGACACGCAGCAACACCTACCTGGAATACTTCTCCGATACCCTTCTTGGAATTGAACACTGACACGCAGCAACACCTACCTGGAATACTTCTCCGATACCCTTCTTGGAATTGAACACTGACACGCAGCAACACCTACCTGGAATACTTCTCCGATACCCTTCTTGGAATTGAACACTGACACGCAGCAACACCTACCTGGAATACTTCTCCGATACCCTTCTTGGAATTGAACACTGACACGCAGCAACACCTACCTGGAATACTTCTCCGATACCCTTCTTGGAATTGAACACTGACACGCAGCAACACCTACCTGGAATACTTCTCCGATACCCTTCTTGGAATTGAACACTGACACGCAGCAACACCTACCTGGAATACTTCTCTGATATCCTTCTTGGAATTCATGTCGTTCAGTGCATCAATAACCTGATCATGAGACAATTTTGTGTCTTTTGTGAAGGCATCCAGCAAGGCTTCAACCTGTGAAGGCAAGAAATAAAGCAGCTTTATAATCTGAACAGACAAAGAAACAATTTGAATATTGGTGTGGTTCAGGCCAGGCAAGGCGATACCCACTTGATAAAAAAGGTAATGTGTAGTCCAAATATTTCTCTGTTGCCTAGTGGAAGGCGTCCGCCTACGGAGCGGGAGGTCGAAGGTTCGAATCTCGTCAGAGGTTCATTCTGATATGGCCGGTTGGTGAGCCTCCAGCTAGTTAAATAAGGGTTACCGATTGCCTACCAGCCTGGCACCAGGCATACAAGCATAGGATTAGGGAAGTACTGATATTCATAAAGAGGTGTCTCATAAGTCAGAATTGGCTGGCCCTTTAAATAGGGGTGACACTAAAATAAAGAAACACTTTACTTTTACATTATTTAGACTTGAAAAATGTAACTTTTACTATCAAGGTCTTATATATAGGACTAGATCATGTGGTGAAAAGTAATACAAAAGTGATGTAATGTTGTGTCAAAGTTTGGTCTGGGGGAATATTCAGTTGCAATACAACATTCAGGGATCATTCTAAAGGGCGATGTGGGCGAAATTGTCGCCCTAGGGACCCTGACTTCGCCCTATGGGGGCCCCACTTCTCCCTAAAACAAAATTTAAACAAAATTATTATTTTGGTTTTTACGATTTTCAAACAAAATTTTGTCTAGTAAGATACACTGGCCCATTATAAAGCACTCCTTCTATTCAAATGTTGTATTTAATGGTTGTACTGTGCATTTTAACCCTATTTTGCAGAAGTATATTAAAGAACACCATTTAAGGAAGCGACCACGTGCTTTCTCACTTCTCCCAAAAATTCTGACCTAGAATGAACCCTGTCAACATTAATGGTGTGCACTGAACAGCTGGATGGGATGTGTGTACTCATTGAAGAATTGTGTGTGACAAATAAGCATTGTGGAATATTATGGATTGTATGGCAAATAGAGGACAGGGATTCGAATAAGTTACTATGTAACGTTTCCCCCAAACTGTGCTGTTGCAACTATTCCTAAGTTATGTGACCATTCTTGAATAAAATATTGTTTAAACTAAACTGATAAGAGTTCTGTGAAATGCTTTTGAAAAGCTGATTGCATCAATGTTACATCACATTTCCAGAAATGCTGGTAAATTGTTGTTTATGTTTTGCAGTGTTCCCTACAGTAAATTCCATAAAAGCCAACAACTCCACCCAAGTTACCAACATACATGACCTGATCAGGGATCATTCTAGAGAGCGACGTGGGCGAAATAGTCGCCATAGGGACCCTGACTTTGCCCTCTGGGGGCCTCGTACCACTTCTCCATAAAAATCATTTTTTTATTTTTACAATTTTCACACAAAATTGTGTCCAGTAAGATACACTGGCCCATTATAAAGCACTGCTTCTGTTCAAATGTTGTATTTAATTGGGGAACATGTATTGTTCTTTCAAATACTTTGCAGCACTTTCAATTACAATCGGGAAATATGGACTATATTTTTGTTTAAAACAAACAATATTATAACTTGACCATTTCATAAAACATATAATCGGATAATTGGACTTTATGTTTACCACGGAGATGAATTTACATAACTTTGTATTAAGCTTGTTTTCCAATCCTATTTGTCTTACAATCATTTATAATAGTTGTATATGTATATATATATATATATATATGTAACAGAAGAAATAAATAATGTTTAAACTAAACTAAGGATTAGTAAAAAATAAGTTCGATCTGGCTCTGTCTACACAGGTGTGTAGAATGAATACGGATGAGTGTTACTCAAAGTAAGAGGGTGGTTGTGAGCATCAGTTGATCATGATGTTCTTAGGGGATTTACCATATCCGGGCTTCTCAAACTTAAAGCTGGACTCGCCTATGGACAGGTGCACACACATGGTATCACAACATTGATATTTTATAATACTACTAATCAATGACATAATTGAAGTCGTGATAGCGCAGTGGATGCACGTTCGCTTCAGGTGTGAAAAGTCCGGAGTTCGAGCCCCGCTGGAGCCATTATGATTGTGCCCTTAGGCAAGGCATTTAAATTCCATGTTGCCTCTTCTCTCTCCCTTGTGGCGATGGATTCCATCAGGAATGATGTCTCCAGAATGATTAATTTGTAAGAACTTGTTTCGCAATCAAGCCAATGTAAATTTGTATAAATTACATGTAATGACATAATTATGATAAATACGGTAACTATTTATTATACTAGCTGGACACCGAGATTAAATAGTTGGACAACGGCCAACAAAATGAACATGTGGAAATCCCTGATCGTCCATCAAAAACTGCCCCAAACTTGTACTTACAACCTGTTTGTATTCCTGGTGAACGTGTACTTACAACCTGTTTGTATTCCTGGTGAACGTGTACTTACAACCTGTTTGTATTCCTGGTGAACGTGTACTTACAACCTGTTTGTATTCCTGGTGAATGTGTACTTACAACCTGTTTGTATTCCTGGTGAACTTGTACTTACAACCTGTTTGTATTCCTGGTGAACTCTTGTACTTACAACCTGTTTGTATTCCTGGTGAACATGTACTTACAACCTGTTTGTATTCCTGGTGAACTTGTACTTACAACCTGTTTGTATTCCTGGTGAATGTGTACTTACAACCTGTTTGTATTCCTGGTGAACTTGTACTTACAACCTGTTTGTATTCCTGGTGAACTTGTACTTACAACCTGTTTGTATTCCTGGTGAACTGGTACTTACAACCTGTTTGTATTCCTGGTGAACTTGTACTTACAACCTGTTTGTATTCCTGGTGAACTCTTGTACTTACAACCTGTTTGTATTCCTGGTGAACATGTACTTACAACCTGTCTGTATTCCTGGTGAACATGTACTTACAACCTGTCTGTATTCCTGGTGAACATGTACTTACAACCTGTCTGTATTCCTGGTGAACATGTACTTACAACCTGTCTGTATTCCTGGTGAATGTGTACTTACAACCTGTTTGTATTTCTGGTGAACTTGTACTTACAACCTGTTTGTATTCCTGGTGAACTTGTACTTACAACCTGTTTGTATTCCTGGTGAACGTGTACTTACAACCTGTTTGTATTCCTGGTGAATTCTTGTACTTACAACCTGTTTGTATTCCTGGTGAACTCTTGTACTTACAACCTGTTTGTATTCCTGGTGAACTTGTACTTACAACCTGTTTGTATTCCTGGTGAACTCTTGTACTTACAACCTGTTTGTATTCCTGGTGAACGTGTACTTACAACCTGTTTGTATTCCTGGTGAATGTGTACTTACAACCTGTTTGTATTCCTGGTGAACTTGTACTTACAACCTGTTTGTATTCCTGGTGAACTTGTACTTACAACCTGTTTGTATTCCTGGTGAACGTGTACTTACAACCTGTTTGTATTCCTGGTGAACGTGTACTTACAACCTGTTTGTATTCCTGGTGAACGTGTACTTACAACCTGTGTGTATTCCTGGTGAACTTGTACTTACAACCTGTTTGTATTCCTGGTGAACGTGTACTTACAACCTGTTTGTATTCCTGGTGAACGTGTACTTACAACCTGTTTGTATTCCTG
The DNA here is from genome assembly GCA_014843695.1 of Archivesica marissinica. NCBI lineage: Eukaryota > Metazoa > Mollusca > Bivalvia > Venerida > Vesicomyidae > Archivesica > Archivesica marissinica. Next base: position 58,373,145 of record CM026404.1, on the reverse strand, counting down.
GTGAACTTGTACTTACAACCTGTTTGTATTCCTGGTGAACTCTTGTACTTACAACCTGTTTGTATTCCTGGTGAACTTGTACTTACAACCTGTTTGTATTCCTGGTGAACTTGTACTTACAACCTGTTTGTATTCCTGGTGAACGTGTACTTACAACCTGTTTGTATTCCTGGTGAACTTGTACTTACAACCAGTTTGTATTCCTGGTGAACTTGTACTTACAACCAGTTTGTATTCCTGGTGAACTTGTACTTACAACTTGTTTGTATTCCTGGTGAACTCTTGTACTTACAACCTGTTTGTATTCCTGGTGAACTCTTGTACTTACAACCTGTTTGTATTCCTGGTGAACTCTTGTACTTACAACCTGTTTGTATTCCTGGTGAACTTGTACTTACAACCTGTTTGTATTCCTGGTGAACTATTGTACTTAAAACCTGTTTGTATTCCTGGTGAACTTGTACTTACAACCTGTTTGTATTCCTGGTGAACTTGTACTTACAACCTGTTTGTATTCCTGGTGATCTTGTACTTACAACCTGTTTGTATTCCTGGTGAACTTGTACTTACAACCTGCTTGTATTCCTGGTGAACGTGTACTTACAACCTGTTTGTATTCCTGGTGAACTTGTACTTACAACCAGTTTGTATTCCTGGTGAACTTGTACTTACAACCAGTTTGTATTCCTGGTGAACTTGTACTTACAACCTGTTTGTATTCCTGGTGAACTCTTGTACTTACAACCTGTTTGTATTCCTGGTGAACTCTTGTACTTACAACCTGTTTGTATTCCTGGTGATCTTGTACTTACAACCTGTTTGTATTCCTGGTGAACTTGTACTTACAACCTGTTTGTATTCCTGGTGAACATGTACTTACAACCTGTCTGTATTCCTGGTGAACATGTACTTACAACCTGTTTGTATTCCTGGTGAACTCTTGTACTTACAACCTGTTTGTATTCCTGGTGAACTCTTGTACTTACAACCTGTTTGTATTCCTGGTGAACTCTTGTACTTACAACCTGTTTGTATTCCTGGTGAACTTGTACTTACAACCTGTCTGTATGCCTGGTGAACTTGTACTTACAACCTGTCTGTATGCCTGGTGAACTTGTACTTACAACCTGTCTGTATGCCTGGTGAACTTGTACTTACAACCTGTCTGTATGCCTGGTGAACATGTACTTACAACCTGTTTGTATTCCTGGTGAACTTGTACTTACAACCTGTTTGTATTCCTGGTGAACTTGTACTTACAACCTGTTTGTATTCCTGGTGAACATGTACTTACAACCTGTCTGTATTCCTGGTGAACATGTACTTACAACCTGTTTGTATTCCTGGTGAACTCTTGTACTTACAACCTGTTTGTATTCCTGGTGAACTCTTGTACTTACAACCTGTTTGTATTCCTGGTGAACTCTTGTACTTACAACCTGTCTGTATTCCTGGTGAACATGTACTTACAACCTGTTTGTATTCCTGGTGAACTCTTGTACTTACAACCTGTTTGTATTCCTGGTGAACTCTTGTACTTACAACCTGTTTGTATTCCTGGTGAACTTGTACTTACAACCTGTTTGTATTCCTGGTGAACTCTTGTACTTACAACCTGTTTGTATTCCTGGTGAACTCTTGTACTTACAACCTGTTTGTATTCCTGGTGAACTTGTACTTACAACCTGTTTGTATTCCTGGTGAACTCTTGTACTTACAACCTGTTTGTATTCCTGGTGAACATGTACTTACAACCTGTCTGTATTCCTGGTGAACATGTACTTACAACCTGTCTGTATTCCTGGTGAACATGTACTTACAACCTGTTTGTATTCCTGGTGAACTCTTGTACTTACAACCTGTTTGTATTCCTGGTGAACTTGTACTTACAACCTGTTTGTATTCCTGGTGAACATGTACTTACAACCTGTTTGTATTCCTGGTGAATGTGTACTTACAACCTGTTTGTATTCCTGGTGAACTTGTACTTACAACCTGTTTGTATTCCTGGTGAACTTGTACTTACAACCTGTTTGTATTCCTGGTGAACGTGTACTTACAACCTGTTTGTATTCCTGGTGAACTCTTGTACTTACAACCTGTTTGTATTCCTGGTGAACTCTTGTACTTACAACCTGTTTGTATTCCTGGTGAACTTGTACTTACAACCTGTTTGTATTCCTGGTGAACTCTTGTACTTACAACCTGTTTGTATTCCTGGTGAATGTGTACTTACAACCTGTTTGTATTCCTGGTGAACTCTTGTACTTACAACCTGTTTGTATTCCTGGTGAACTTGTACTTACAACCTGTTTGTATTCCTGGTGAACGTGTACTTACAACCTGTTTGTATTCCTGGTGAACGTGTACTTACAACCTGTTTGTATTCCTGGTGAACGTGTACTTACAACCTGTGTGTATTCCTGGTGAACTTGTACTTACAACCTGTTTGTATTCCTGGTGAACGTGTACTTAGAACCTGTTTGTATTCCTGGTGAACGTGTACTTACAACCTGTTTGTATTCCTGGTGAACTTGTACTTACAACCTGTTTGTATTCCTGGTGAACTCTTGTACTTACAACCTGTTTGTATTCCTGGTGAACTTGTACTTACAACCTGTTTGTATTCCTGGTGAACTTGTACTTACAACCTGTTTGTATACCTGGTGAACTTGTACTTACAACCTGTTTGTATTCCTGGTGAACTATTGTACTTACAACCTGTTTGTATTCCTGGTGAACTTGTACTTACAACCTGTTTGTATTCCTGGTGAACTTGTACTTACAACCTGTTTGTATTCCTGGTGAACTTGTACTTACAACCTGTTTGTATTCCTGGTGAACTCTTGTACTTACAACCTGTTTGTATTCCTGGTGAACTCTTGTACTTACAACCTGTTTGTATTCCTGGTGAACTTGTACTTACAACCTGTTTGTATTTCTGGTGAACTCTTGTACTTACAACCTGTTTGTATTCCTGGTGAACTTGTACTTACAACCTGTTTGTATTCCTGGTGAACGTGTACTTACAACCTGTTTGTATTCCTGGTGAATGTGTACTTACAACCTGTTTGTATTCCTGGTGAACTTGTACTTACAACCTGTTTGTATTCCTGGTGAACATGTACTTACAACCTGTTTGTATTCCTGGTGAACGTGTACTTACAACCTGTTTGTATTCCTGGTGAACGTGTACTTACAACCTGTGTGTATTCCTGGTGAACTTGTACTTACAACCTGTTTATATTCCTGGTGAACTTGTACTTACAACCTGTTTGTATTCCTGGTGAACGTGTACTTACAACCTGTTTGTATTCCTGGTGAACTCTTGTACTTACAACCTGTTTGTATTCCTGGTGAACTCTTGTACTTACAACCTGTTTGTATTCCTGGTGAACTTGTACTTACAACCTGTTTGTATTCCTGGTGAACTTGTACTTACAACCTGTTTGTATTCCTGGTGAACTTTCTTGTATTCTGACAAATCTTCCACACTAGGATCAAATACTGGAAAAATGAAAATCAATTGAAATAAAATGATATTACAAGTTATATCTTGCAAATTCTAGTAAGTTTGTGATTGTCTCTTCCCTTTCATTTGTTCATGTCCCTGGAATACAGTGAAACCTGTCTTAAGCAGCCAGTCAAGGGAATCACAGAAAGTGGCTGCTTAGCACAGATGGCTGCTTAATAGAGGGCAATTATATAACAAAGTAACACATTGGACAGGGTTCATTCTAGGTCAGAATTTTTGGGAGAAGTGAGAAAGCGCGTGATCGCTTCCTTAAATGGTGTTCTTTAATATACTTCTGCAAAATAGGGTTAAAATGCAGAGTACAACCATTAAATACAACATTTGAATAGAAGGAGTGCTTTATAATGGGCCAGTGTATCTTACTAGACAAAATATTGTTTGAAAATCGTAAAAACCAAACCAAAAATATATTTTTGAGGGCGAAGTCAGGGTCCCTAGGGCGACTATTTCGTCCACAAGAATGATCCTTGATTGGGAATCTGGAAACTGACTGCTTAATACAGGTTGACTGCTTAATAGAGGTGATCATTAACACAGGTTTCACTGTATTGTCATACAAAGTTGTACTGTTGTGGGGAAAAGACATTTTCTGGATAGATAACAGTACCCACCTCCGCAAGCGACCGACAACTTTCTCACATATCATAAATTTATCACCTGTCCATGATAGTGAGCGAACTCACCGTCTCACGGACCAAATGATAGCGATGAAAGGCGAGTTCTAAAAACAGTGTGCTAGACAACTCGACAATGCATATTGATCTAGTTTCCGTTTCTTGGAAGAATGCTAAGCCGGAAATCATTATCATCCAGTCATATGTAGGTACAAGCTGAGCATTATATAGGAGCTAGATTAAATAGATCTATGTCATCTTGAATCAAAGAAATGAGATTACCAGTCACACATATTGTATTAAACAGGAAATAACAGAGAACAATAAAAACATAAATGCTGAATGAAAACGAGGCACATTTTTTTTTACGTTTATTTATAGTCGCTACCGATGACATGACGCTACATGAGCGCCGCCTACTGAAGAGATGAGTCAGTTACAAGTTCAGCGTGTTACCACTGGACTAGCCTGGGAACAGGCGTCGATATATTTTGCCTTGTCAGTCAAATAAATATATTTTAACACCGAGACTATTAATTGGGCCGTATTGAGTTTCGGATCATATCAACTTTCATTTTGCCAGAAGTTAAAAATCGACAGACTGGAACCCGGGCTACCACTGGACTACAGATCCAACAAGGCACATTGGGGTCTCCATTTTCTAATTATATGGGTAATTATGGTTTTAGCCCAGATTATTGCAGAAAACGTACAATATTATGGTATATTGTAAGCATTTTTAGGTACAGTGTAAGCAATTTTAGGCAAACGAAATACATGCCAATTGAACAAATGTAATAACACAAAATTATTTGAAAAAGGTTTATTATCAATATATTATAATCCCAATAAAAAGGTCAACAAAGAAAGCTAACCAAACATTAGGATTTCTAAGCAGAAACATCCAGGTCAAATCCGAACCCCTTAAGTCCATGGCTTACCAGACACTAGTGAGACCCCAGCTGGAATATGGCTTCGAGATTTGGTCATCCCATACACAAACATTTATAGACCACATTGAAGGTGTCCATAGCGGCTGATCGTACCGCTAGTGTTACAGACATGCTACATTCCCTAAATCTACGCACATTTGATCAACGTCGTATTGACAATAGGTTATCCTATAAATTCATAATGATCGTGTTGCTATTCCCATTGAAAATTACCTAGTCCCATCTCCCGTCCTGCTCGCCATTGCCATTCCTTAAGCTATAGGTTAATTACAGCAACTACAGACTACAAGTTTTCCTTTTTTCGAAGAACAATCTACCATTGGAACCATCTTCTTCCTGACATTGTCCAACTAACTACCATAGAGCAATTCAATACGGCAGTTTGCTGTATTGATCATGCCAGCACCTAGTTGTTCTGCGCAGCTGTTTTTAAACTCTTAACCCAACATACTTTTCAATACCTTTTTATATTTATGCTTTCAACCACTCATACTTTTAACCTCTTTGAGGTTTTTGATGCACAACATGTCTACATCCCCGCGAGGGGTTCGACATTAGAGGAAGATAGATTGTCAATTTATCTTTCTTAGATGCTTAAATCCATCGCGGGGATGTCATATTCCAGAATCCTCCTATTATGTCTAGTTCAGTTATTGATTTCAACCATTTATTGGTTTCCCCGTTAATAGAGGAAGATAGATAGTGTCAATTTCATATTATTCAGATATGTTACTCTAGTCTATATCTATGGTTTATCGTCAACATCCCTGATATCGGCCGGCGCCTGTTTTCGGCCTTTGTTTATTCAAGTGATTTTTGTTAACATTCGGCCCGCAAATGCCGTCATTTCTATCAAAACAGCTGCTTTGGTACTTCTGGGTTCACATATTACTTATCAAAGAGCAAACTGTGCGTAAAGCAGATAAATGTTTACATTTTATTTGAAAGTAAGCAAATGTTGATGTTTTCATTAATCCCACAGGCACCAGACACAATTTTTTATTTTTATTTTTGGCCTATGGTCATATAGTAAGTATTATATATTACTTACTATATGACCATAGGCCAAAAAAAATTTGAAACTTTTTTTTGTGTGTCTGGTGCCTGTGATTAATCCCATTTATGTGTAGCCTAAAAATCCCTTAAACAGAGGTAAATATAAATGTGTTTGTTTTTGTAAAATGAGAAATTTCACCATGTGCTCAGGAAGGTCATAAATGTGATAGTTATGCGACAATGTCATAATGCGCATTTTACAGGTCAATTCAAATATAGTGTTCCTCTTACAGCTTTTTAACATTATTTATTCAAAAATACTATTGTCCAAGATATTTATCCCGGCGTGAAGAGTTTTCGCCCAGAACAGGTTTTCGCCCAACTGTGGAAATAGCAAGTCGCGAGAGATCACGCAATATTTCACGCTCCAGTTACCGGAATTATAAATAAACATACCTTGTGCACTTCCAATCTATTTTTAACTGATCATAATATATTAGACAAGGTAAATTAGCGGTGAAAACTTTAAACCTACCCCAGTTTTCACTAATTTCACTATATCCGTTTTATGTCACCATATAAATATTATTTTTTAAAGAAATTGGCAATTTTTTCTCCAAAATGACATATGCATCGTCTGCCACGCCAATATATTTACGAATAAAAATGTCATTATAGTCTCACTGCTCCGTGTTTATGAGTTATGTCCGTTATTACACACAAGGGGTCCTTATTCATAATATCGATTTTCACCATTTTTCGCCTTCAGGTCCATGTGTTTTCACAGAGGTTCTCCAACTGATATACATGGTTGTGTAAACCTAGTTATTCTCTGTTTGGCACCGTGTGATGTGTTCGATGGATGGGTCCAGTTACGGTTCTGCACCCAGTCAGAGTAATTAGGAGGGGCGACGACTTCTTATGCCCCGTGTGTTTGTCTAAGTTAAACTAAATTATTGTTTTAGATACAGTATATAGACAAAATGCTGTCCAACAAATGAATTTTGAGTGAAAATGATAAATTAAGCCTATTATTAAAGTAAGTGTTCCTTATTTATATTGTTTTGTTAAAAGAAAATGTTGCTTACATAATAATGCTCGCGCTGTAGGCTATTTCCACAGTTAGGCGAAAACATGTGACGTCATTTCGGATTACTGAGAATGAGGTACCGCTATTTTGTCAACTTTTCTCAATAAGTAAACAATCGGTTTTCTTCGAGATTTTGGGGAATGAAAGGTAAAATATTGTTTATTTGGTGACATAAAATTGTTTGCAGTGTATGACAATTCTAAACCTATAGGAGTCCATTATGTACTACGTCGTCGAAAACCAGTAACACCGGGATACTATTTATGCTAATTCAGTTTCATCCATTTTTTTCAAATCCAACCTGGCGTCTCTATCAGGCTGTTAGAGACATAGGTTTGCCAGTAAAATCGGCAGCAAGACAGTATGGTGTGCCACTCTCCACATTAAGTGACATTTCTCTCAATGTCACAACTTACCTCATATTGAAGAGTAATAATAATTTGTTGCATGTTAAATTCCTCCATTTCGAGTAACAATGCCCAATGTTAATTAGCGTTTTGGAACTTAACTGTAATTGTCGGCACCTAATCTTCATAAGTGAAGGAGTGCTGTATACACGAAGAAGAAGAGAACATTTCTGTTACATGAATGTTCAAGGTCGGCCGATAATAGATACTTTTTTCGACGCCATATTGAAATCATAAGCGAGTGAAAGTATATTTTATTTTGAACTTATGCAATCTTAGTTTAGACAATTGCATTAAATGCAGAAATTATCATTTTACTTAGTAATATTAGTCCACTTGCCGTAAAAGAGACTGACTAGAAGACATTCACCAAAATGCATTAGACGGCCGATTACCGGTACGCCAATGGACTGAATTGTACTTTTAGCAGGTTAAGCTTTGCAGTATGCATATTATATTGTCTAACTGACAAGTAAATGTATTTGTCAATAAATATTAGAAGGCAGACATTCATTATTCAGGTACAAATATACCTTCGAGATTAAAATATCGATCAAAACTTCACACATATTATGAACTCAGAACTGACAGTCACCGTGAGTGAGAAACGAATTCCAATAATGTTCACAAAGCTGCCTAGCATCAATAAATGCACTTTTAGCAAAAACCAACTGCTACTTACTCAAACATTTTGCTTCTATAAAGCTATCAACTGGTACATGGAAGAATGCACTTCCAAGAAAGCAGAGCAATTCATCGTAAACCCACTCGGACTTTTTGCCTGACATATTTGGCTTCCCCAATATCCAGGAAGTTTACGACTGAACTACTTCCTGTGAAACATAAATGTTGTTTATCTGTGAGAATTGCAAGTGTATAATACATAGGTCCGGTTAGTTCAACCTAATTCACAGACGGATCTGTAGTCCAGTGGTAACACGCTGGACTGGTAATCCAGGGATCGCAGGTTCGATCCCCCGTCTGACCTTAATAAAATTAACAGTCTTTCAGATGGGACGTTAAACCGAGGTCTCGTGTCGGTGCTTTACACCGTGCACGTAAAAGAACCAGAGGAGACTCTGGAATGGGTCTCTGTCTGTATCACTGCACTATCCTCCAAAATCTAAAATGACTAATATCTTCAGGAGGCGTCGCTCATATGGGCAACCGGTAGCGACGATAAATAAACGTAAACACACACTTTAACCTAATTCAGTTGTTCCTTGTGGAATTCATCGCCATGATGGAAAGAGAAGAGGCAAGGAATAATTTAAATACCTGCCGGTCGGTCGGTCGGTCGGTCTGTCTAGAAATGTTCGGGGAATTCATGTGTTTAGTGTATACTGTTAATTTTATCATTGTATCTCCCTTTTAGATAACATATAGGTAGTCGTCCAAGGGGGTCATCAACAAATACTGACGCGAACAAAGTATTCAGTAAATTACCTTTACTGCCATCGTCTTGTATCAATATATCATTTTCATTTTTAAAATCACACACTACAACTGAAAAAATTGTTTTTGTCTTAGGTATCCCCAGAATTCCTTGGGATTTGTCTACATGATTTGGGCAACTTCTTTCTGAAACCGTCGTTTTGAAAAGCAAGTTTCCTTCATACAATAATTCTATGCAGCACACTATTTCTCATAGTCCCGTCCATCTTGAGTATGCAAGTAATTGTTCCATGCCTAGTGTTTCTTTCTGACCACTTCCATACACCTTTTATCCATCCATTTCTGTCTTTTCACCAATACACTCTGTTTTTTCACTGGTATATTTTTCTTAACAGACTTAACATCCATCTTTTGCATTCAATTTATCAAGGTTATTCGATTAGCGCAGTGGTTAGCGCGCTCGCTTCTCACAAATGCAACCAGGGTCTCGGACCGGGAAGTATGTGAGATTGTACGATGTTCGCCAGATCGGACATGTGGGTTTTCTGACCACATTTACCCTTTCATCAGCGCCAATGAGAGTAGTTGTTAAAACTTGCTTCATTGTATAATCGTAGTAAAAGAAATAAAGTCTAAAAGAAAGAAAGAAGGCTGTTCCAAATTACAGAGCTTAAGTCAGATCTATTTGCTTCATAGTCTTGCCGACCCGACCTCCTTGTCGGTTTTAGTCAGTTTCAGAATTATCTTGTACGTGTGTTTAGTTTGTCGTGTAGTTTTTGGAAACTTGCTCGGCGTGCGGTACCGGGGCAGGGTCGGGCTATAACTAAAAATGTCCAATTCACAATTTAAATTTACGAACAGTTTAATTTTTATTTATTTAGTCAGTTTCAGGATTCTGGATTAATCAAAATTTCTCCAGAATCTTGGGTATTTCAACTAGCTCTGGTTAGATCTGCACATGCGCAGTTCGAACACACACCTACCCAGATTGGGCAGCCAATGGATGAATTTTGAATTTTAATGGACGAAGAATGCCCTTTGTGACAAGTTGCTTGCCGACACTTTTATGATGTACACACATACGAGTATGTAACATTATATTTGTGGCAAGATGCTTGGTCCTAGTCCGACACTTTTATGATGTACACACATATGTAACAGAACAAATAATTACTGTTTAAACTAATCTGACACTAATCCCCTGTCATCATATTACGAAGTCTAGCAATCTAGCTGTTTGTATAATAATTATGTAGCGTGAATGACAGTAATTATCTGTGTAAAGATATAAAAATATTTGATACGCTTCATTGCAACGAATACAAAATTCTAAATGTATAAACTCATCGAAATTTAGTAAGGATGAAAACAGTTACTTATTAGTTATGAAATTGAAGTCTCTATGAATAAATTGACTCCCATACTGTATATACAAAATGTACATCTAATAGAAATGAACAAGCTAAGAAATGAACAGGCTATGAAATGAACAGGCTATCAGTTTGAAAGTGCTATGAACATTTATTGTGTTATATGTATTAAATACATGTACTATATATCCAGGCGACGTGCCACTTGTCCATAGGTTAACAAGTACGCTGGACTGCGATCTCCCGCCTGACCTTAATAATATTAGCAATCATTCAGATGGGACAATAAACCAAGGTCTCATGTCTTGGTGTTGTACACAGGGCATGTAAAAGAACCAGGGATGCTTCTGGAATTGGGGCGTCTTCTGTATCATGCACAATCCTCCACAAAATAAAATGACTAATTAATATATTAACAAGCGGACGACGATACATAAGCATAGCAACTCAAAAGCAATCATAAATATTCGATATTTTTAAAATGTGTGTGACTGGCTCCAGTGTGATATTGGTTCAACAAGTATATAGCTTGTCACGATTTCGCTATCTTATCTGTAAATAAATACGGCCTTGGATCCACATTAGACTAGCAGACAACACTATGAGGGGACTCTTATTATTTAGCAATGTAATTGCTGTCACTCTGGGTATGTTGTGAATATTTCATTTTGTTAGAAAACATATTTCATACTGGTTTAAGGAAAGCTTGTTAAGACATATCTACCCACCCAGTGCAAACCAATGCGAATTACCCGCCCAATACAACCCAATGCGAACTACCCGCCCAGTGTAACCCAATGCGAACTACCCGCCATGTGCAACCCAATGTAAACTACCCGCCCTGTACAACCCAATGCGAACTACCCGCCATGTGCAACCCAATGCAAACTACCCGTCCTGTACAACACAATGCGAACTACCCGCCCAATGTAACCCAATGTAAGCTACCCGCCCAGTGCAACCCAATGCGAACTACCCGCCCAGTGCAACCCATTGCTATCTACCCGCCCAGTGCAACCCAATGCGAACTACACACAGTGTAACCCAATGCGACCTACCCGCCCAATGCAACCCAATGCGAACTACCCGCCCTGTACAACCCAATGCGAACTACCCGCCCTGTACAACCCAATGCGAACTACACACATAGTGTAACCCAATGCGACCTACCCGCCCAATGCAACCCAATGCGAACTACCCGCCCTGTACAACCCAATGCGAACTACCCGCCCTGTACAACCCAATGCGAACTACACACACAGTGTAACCCAATGCGAACTACCCGCCCTGTACAACCCAATGCGAACTACCCGCCCTGTACAACCCAATGCGAACTACACACACAGTGTAACCCAATGCGACCTATCCGCCCAATGCAACCCAATGCGAACTACCCGCCCTGTACAACCCAATGCGAACTACCCGACATGTGCAACCCAATGCAAACTACCCGCCCTGTACAATCAATCGATTTCGAAAACGTTCGCGTTGACAACATCTCAAGTTGCAGTAGCCAGGTACCACACGTACCAAGCAGTGAGAAATAGCATGTGTTATGCCACTGCTTTCAACCGATGGAATAACATTTTTTTTTAATTTAAGTTTATTTAACGTCGTTACCGGTTTCCCATTTGAACGACGGCAGTTTACCTAACAACACCTTTCCTGGGCAGGTTCCAGCGTTTAACCAGTACTTGGTGCACCCAACCTTTTTCATATAAATGAAACACGGTCTGAGCGGGGCTCGAACCTGTGACCATCAGAGATGATCGGTTACAGTTGTATACAAGTCAGCGACCTTAACCACTCGACCACGGAGGCGGTAACATGTATGCAGGCTCCAGCGGTTAACCAGTACTTGGTGCACCAACCTCCGTAAGAAACTGCCAACTTTTTCATATAGATGAAACACGGTCTGAGCGGGGCTCGAACCCGTGACCATCAGAGATGGTCGGTTACAGTGGTATACAAGTCAGCGACCGTAACCACCCGACCACGGAGGCGGTAACATTTCACTGATTATGTTTTATATATATTTGGAAAACATTAAATAAAACACTCTCTTGTTTTCAGCTTTCGCATATTCGTCATCGTGTATCCATGGTGATCTTAGCAGATGTATTGATATGGTCTGCACAGATTCTAACCATGTGATTGGTTGCACAGATGAGTTGTGCACGTGCGTTCCTAGTTTGGGCCATGGTGTTGGTATGCATTGTTTGATAGATAACACATATTTTGAAATCATGTTCCAGGGATAGATTATTTTGAGAGATTACAGTAAATTTAAAGGTCGAACATGTTAAATGTGTTCATACCTACTCGTATTTACAATGTACAGTCAGACCTGTCTATAAAGGCCACCCTCGGGAAAGTAAAAAAGTGGCCTTTGTTGGCAAGGTGGCCTCTCAATAGAGGGTTAAAATGCATTGAAAATGGCTCGACAGGAGAGAAAAATGGTGGTCTTTAGAGACAGGTTTTTCATATGCGGCCTTTTTTCGGAGGTGGCCTTTAGCACAGGTTTGACTGTACTTGTATAAGAGAGAGCATGCACGGGATTATCACGTGTAACTCGCGATAATTCATGAAACTGAACGTGAGCACAGTACACGTGCAGAACCTGTGAACAACAGTTGGTGTATCGACTGTGAGGCAATGACGAGTAGCAAACCTTTTAAAACACATTTATATGTTGATGCTTCTGAAGAGTTTTCAATGTCAATTTATGAATATTTTGCAATATTAAATAGTCAGTGAAATATTGTTTTGTTTCAGCTTGCGTGCGGTCTGGCGACTTTTGCCCCTCATCTCATCAAATGCACTGTAAGGGCAGTGAGTCTGTACATTGCGTGGATGGGACATGCGAATGCGTAGATCTATAAATAACTTGACAATGCATTGCCAGTCGCATCATCCGGAGCCGGTGGCAATTGTCGATTTTATTGTATCATACATTCGTCAAATGAAATAAACCATTCTAGTGCATTTAAATACCATGTAAAGTGTTTGTTTATTTTAGTGTCACCCCTATTTAAAGGGCCAGCCATTTCTGACTTATGATACACCTCTTTTTACGAACATCAGTACTTCCCGAATCCTATGCTTGTATGCCAGACGCCAGGCTGGTAGGCAATCGGTAACCATTATTTAACTAGATGGCGGCTCACCAACCGGCCATATCAGAACGAACCCCTGACGAGATTCGAACCTTCGACACCCCGCTCCGTAGGCGGACGCCTTAACCACTGGGCCACGGAGAAGTATGTGTTGTCTCATTTTTCTCTTTTCCCAGTTCTATCTATGTACAGGCATGTTATACATTTATTATTATTACAAATGAAAAAATGCATGCGATATAGGCCTATAATAAACCCCCAATGTGATGCAAAATGCATGCGATATAGGCCTATAATAAACCTCCAATGTGATGCAAAATGCATGCGATATAGGCCTATAATAAACCCCCAATGTGATGCAAAATGCATGCGATATAGGCCTATAATAAACCCCCAATGTGATGCAAAATGTGTTCATAAATCCAAAAGTTGACTGTGTGCGTCGAATAAATGAAACAAATAAAACAGTTGAACATATATTAGCAAAAGCTATTATACTATTATAATATGTCTCTCCCACACAGTCAAAGTGGTGAGATGACATAATTATTAGTTTTGCTACGTTTGCATGTCTGTACTGTCCACCTGTCTCTGTTAGACAACCGCTGTTATATTCTGTGTTTGGTATTCTCAGAATGAGGTGTACACATAACGTGTTATGACAATGTAACATAAAGTGTGTGTACTCTTAAAAACAAATATGTGTGTGTGCTTTACGTTTATTTATAGTCGCTAACGGTTGCCCATATGAGCGACGCCTCCCGAAGAGATTAGTCATTTATGATTTTTGGAGGATAGTGCAATGATACAGACAGAGACCCATTCCAGAGTCTCTTCTGGTTCTTTTACGTGCACGGTGTACAGCACCGACACGAGACCTCGGTTTAAAGTCCCATCTGAAAGACGAATATTAATTGATGGTATATAGTCTACACTGATTCTGTCTCTTATTAATAGTAGTTCATCACGTAACCCTCCAAATTGGCAATCCTCTGCAACCTTGTACATGTTCATAATAACTTGCTCGACACTATCAATACCGGCTGACCTCTTTGATTACACATTGCCCGTTCACACATCAAAAGAAGTAGAAGTGAAGTACATGTACAGCAATTTCTCATTCTCAGCAGCAGCAGCAGCATACTGTCATCTGCTGACAAAGGAAAAGGATCCCATTATATAATATGACTCGCCTCCCATGCATTTAATGAGCGCATTCGCTACAATGTCGTCTGCATTTTCTCCAAGGCCTGATGTTGATCGAAAGCTTTAAGAACAATGTTTGTAGAAGTCAAATGTTTTTGTGGATCTCCGTCAGTAAGTTCGAATTCCTCTGGAGCTATCGAATCATTTCAGGTGAGGAAGCTATCCAGCTGGCTTGTGGAAGGTTGGTGGTTCTATCGGGGTACCAGTCTGTATCTGAAATACTGGTCAGAAGGGATCTATGGTTCTTCCTCCACCAATAATACATGGAGAGTCGCCATATGACCTAAGCTATTGGTACAACTTTAGACCCCAACACAAAACAAACAGAACAAAACAAAACCTTTCCGAATGTTGAAAGTTATGCCCTGCCATTTTGTTAATCCAAGTTATGTCACCAGGCTCCACTTTTAAGGCTTCCACACAGTTATCATATTATTCCGGGTTAAATAATAACTATTAATTTATTAAACTACAGTCAAACTTGTATTAAGAGACCGCCCAAGGGAATGGACAAAAGCGGTCTCTTAATGACACGGTCTCTTAATACAAAGTGACTGAACGGACAATTTCCCAGAGTCGGAGACATGTACTAGACTTTTGTTTGGGTGGACACTACAGTGTCTATATTGATATCAACATCATATACATGTATATATGTTGCATATATGTCATGTATATATGTCATCATAAAATAAAGAAAACTTTTTATAGTAATATTTGCTTGTATTTTTCTATTAATCCATATTTGCAACGTTTATTTATTAAAGAAATCAGTGATCTTTCCTTGCTTACATTCCATCTCAGCTCGGCAGCTGACAAACAATTCCTGTAAGTTCATGATGTTATCCAGCCACTTGTCTTGTCCCTTATTTAAAGCCAACACTTTCAACTTATCCAATATAACATGAGCTTCAGTCATACTGATGACTTCTTCAACAGGTTCATGCTCCTCGCCTTCTGGTTCATCCTGCTCGTCACAATCATTCCTGAGTTGAGTTAGCATTTCACTAGCCGGTGCATTCCAATCAAAAGTGTTTGGATCACAGATAGCTAACTCGGCATCAATATTCAACAATTCCTGGAACTCACACCCAATATTGATTTTTAATAGAGAAAAGAACTATGTTTGACTCGTGTGCATAAAGCCAGAATGCTCAATACAGTAAAACATTGCCCTACTATAATATACCGGCCAAAGGAGTGGCGTTGTGGAAGTCGTGATAGCGCAGTGGATGCGCGTTAGCTTCAGGACCGGAATTCGAGCCCCGCTGGAGCCGTTACGAGTGTGTCCTTAGGCAAGGCAGTTAAATTCCACGTTTCCTCTTCTCTCTCCCTCGTGGCGATGGATTCCACCAGGAATGAGGTCTCGCGAGTGATTAATAAGTTAGAACTAAGTAAGAACTTGTTTCGCAATCGAGCTGAAATAAATTTGTATAAGCTAAAGGAGTGGTGTACTTCCCGGGCGTACCAACTGTGTGTGAAACGGACCATACCCCATGGAGCAGTATCGTGTATTGAGAGTAAAATGTAATGCTTGTGACATATTAAGATATTTGTTTAAATGTTGCATGGGTCATAGTGTACTGCCGGGTGGTGCGTCTAGGGACCGCTGATTGATTTACCTTTTTGCATGTGTGCATTACCCAAAAGTAACGAGATAATGTAATGAGTTGATAGCAAAATATCATAATTTGATGTGTGTTTACGTTTATTTATAGTCGCTACCGGTTGCTCATATGAGCGACACCTCCTGAAGAGATTAGTCATTTTAGATTTTGGAGGATAGTGTAATGATATCGGATACGGACAGATACCCATTCCAGTCTCCTCTGGTTCTTTTACGTGCACCGACACGAGACCTCGGTTTAACGACTGTTAATTTTATTAGGGTTAGACGGGGATCGAACCTGAGATTCCTGGATTACAAGTCCAGCGTTTTACCACTGGACTACAGATCCGTCTGTAAAAACCCGCACTATTGGACTATTACATATGAGTCGTGATTTATGATTGGTCGGTTATTTTTAATTTGCGACCTTGATAGTTGCCATGCATATTTATTTATTTCAGTCTCATCTATGCATACTACACATATAATTAAGAAATAATAAGTATCAACCGTGGTATATCACAGAATAACCCGAGTTTGAAGTTCTTAAACATAAGAACGACAAACGAGGGTTATTCTGCGATATACCACGGTTGATACTTATTATTTCGATTCTAACACGACTTACTTCTAATAATTTTAGACGAGAATCAAAGAAGTATTTTCTTCAAACGCCGTTCTAACGCCGCTGCATTTGGCTTTCGAAATTTCCTCCCGCGTAAGGGGTGATGACGTTATTTTAGTTGTAACTGATCAATAATTTTATTTATTTTGTCAAATAAAACTGTACAGAATAGTAACTGAAACGTTACTTAACAGAAAAACAAGACGGACAAGAGATTATCTGATTATAAAAATAGCTCACTTCCGCGAATTCCCACGGTAGGATTTGCAAACATCACGTGACTTTCATTCATAAAACTTTACACACATTGTATAAATGGAATAGCCAAAACACGGTGCGCGCGCAGCATAGTTCAAGGTAGGTATATCGCAGAATAACCCGAGGTAGATTTTACTCTACAAGTATGTATGTTATTAGATGGGTCGTGTTAGAATAAAAATAAGTTTGATTTGGCTCTGTCCACACACATAAATATATATGTAACAGAAGAAATAAATAATGTTTAAAGCTTAAACTAAACTAAGGATTAGTAAAAAAATAAGTTCGATCTGGCTCTGTCCACACAGGTGTGTAGAATGAATACGGATGAGTGTTACTCAAAGTAAGAGGGTGGTTTTGAGCATCAGTTGATGTTCTCAGGGGATTTACCATATCCGGGCTTCTCAAACTATGTATGTATGTTATTAGCTGGTCGTGTTAGAATATATAATAGTAGTTAGTACATAGCCATATGTATTGTTATTTTATATGGGTAACTACAGTATATATCGACCAATAACAGTTGAAGAGTCGCAGTGTCTTAAGATGGTTCATGGAAGTCGTGATAGCGCAGTGGTAACGCGTTCGCGCCCAGATGTAGCCGTTACGAGTGTGCCCATGGGTAAGGCATTTAAAAGCCACACTGTCTTTTCTGTCTTCCTCGTGTCGATGAATTCCATCTGTAATAAAAATTGTATGAACTTGTTTCGAAATCGAGCTAAACTAAGTTTGTATAAACTAAAATGTCGGTACGACATTAGAACAACATTTGGATGTATGTTCGATACATGCATTGAATAGGACAGTAGGCTACAACAAGATAAGACGGGACAGTTTGATTCCACCAACATCGTGACTATGCGTTAAGATAAAGCAGGGACACCAACCAATCTATCATACAGGGATTCGACGCGTTTGTGGGGGTGGGGGGTGCCAGGTATACACTAGTCACCCCAACACGCATACTCCATGTGCATGGTCGTTGTTAATTTTCTTCCAAATAATTATTGTCCTGCATGAAATAAAGAAAACATTCATTTCTTGCTACAAAGACCACAGCTTCACAAACTCATGATACAAAAGAACAAATTGAAATGTATTAATTCCTACCTTTACTTATTAATGTTTTCAGGTTTATACAACGAACCACATGAACTGTTATCCATGAGCCACCAAAGGTCTCGTACCTCTATCCTAGGACACCCCCTCTATTCTTTTTTATAATACAGGACATTAAAAGAACATTCATACATACATACATACAATCTATTTGTTATGTTATGTTATATTTCGGGTTTTTCAGCACCATTTTGGGCTATATCGCCGGCGGGCAGTTTACCTAACAACACCTTTCCTGGGCAGCCTCCAGCGGTTAACCAGTACTTGGGTGCGCCAACCTCCGTAAGAAACTGCCAACTTTTTCATATATATGAGACACGGCCTGAGCGGGGAAATCTATTTGTTGTTTTACAACCTTCAACCAAAATCACTATGGATTCAGATCAATCAGGACAAGATAAAAGATAAGAACTAGACGGATTTCAACCTAAATCGTGTCTGTGTATATGAGATATAGCAGGGAAAATGTCATGCAGTTATTTCTTCAACGATAAGCGAAATTTAGAGTCGTCTGAAAACTAGAAAGAAACATGAAGATTTTCAGCATATTTTCCGTAGTATTAGTATGCGCTGTAGTGGGTAAGTTAACGTTACATACTTCTCCGCAATGAGAGACATCTCTAATTTTCTATTACCTCCGCTGGCATATACAGACTGATTTATTCCAAAATGTGAATAGATCCTTTAAGTTAGAATCCTTTGTTTTTACTGTTGTTCCCTAACCAGATGTTGCGGTATGATAATTGTGAGTTTATAAAAAACGTGTTAATTAACTGATAACATTCTTTTACAAATACGTACCCATTGCATATACTGTATGAGATCTGTCGAGATATAGTAACTTAATAATCATAAGATGCGAAAGTAGAATACAATTGCTAACATATTGTGCAAAGGAAACAACGATAAAAACAGAGGAAAACACTTAATAGGACCTATCTACTTTTATGGAGTATTCAGGGGCAGTAACTGACCGATGTCTCTCATTAAAGGATGGACCCCTTCGTGCCAGACCTTATCCGTTACCATTGTCCAGTAGTAGTTGTCCTTAATTTCTCAAAACCCACATCTAGCAATTTTCGACGCCGCATCTGGTTATACGACAACGGCGACTATAACAAGTTTAACGACAAACTACGTTCAACAGATTGGAACACTATCATAGATGACGTTAATTTGGAACAGATCGCTGAAAATATTACAGCTTCCATACTCCAAGCAGCAACAGATAGCATCCCCAACAAAACAGTAACCATTCGGCCAGGTGACGTTCCATGGATGACCAGCGAGGTGAGACAATCCACCAGGAAGCGTAACAGAGTCCATCAGAAAGCCAAGCGTCTAAATACCGAACTGGCATGGGAAAACTTTAGACGATGCAGGAACATCACCACCGCTCTAATCAGAAAGACGAAAGATACTCACCTACACAACATAATCGACAGAATGAACTCATCTTCAATTCCAGTTAAAGAGTGGTTCAAACTGTCGAAACAACTCTCAAACAACACTAAATATTCTGGCATCCCTACCCTTGTTAACAACGGAGTCGAAGCGACGTCCAATGAGGACAAAGCTGAGCTTCTGAATACCTTCTTCTGTGAGCAATCCTCAATAGACGACCACAATCAGAACCCACCACCCATCACACCAATGACACCATCCACTCTGTCACATATTAGCATAACACATCAGGATGTTAGAGACGCGATCTCTCTTATCAACCCATCGAAGGCTAGCGGGCCAGACTTGGTTAGTCCTAGACTCATTAAGGAAGGTGCCAACGAGCTCGCTGTACCACTCTCTGTCTACTTCACCAAGCTACTTACGAAATCCACATTTCCTTCTCATTGGAAACTAGCCAACATATGCCCTATATTTAAAAAATCTGATCCATCGAAACCCTCAAACTATCGCCCTATCTCTCTGCTTAGCTGCCTGGGTAAACTTATGGAACGCTGCGTACATAAGTACCTCTACAACTATGTCACGGAACATAGTCTATTGACACCGAACCAGTCTGGTTTCATCAAGGGTGATTCCACTGTCAACCAAATGACCTTCCTTTACAATGACATATCTCGGGCAATGGACGATGGTAAGGAAGTGCGAGCGATCTTCTGCGACATTTCGAAGGCGTTTGACCGGGTATGGCACCGTGGTCTGCTTAGCAAACTGTCTTCTCTCGGCATCACAGGTTCTCTTCTAAACTGGTTCGCATCTTACTTGTCTTCAAGAAATCAACGTGTTGTTATTGCAAATTCATCCTCGCAATGGTCTTCTATTAATGCTGGAGTTCCACAGGGATCGATTTTAGGTCCACTACTCTTCCTCATTTACATTAACGACATCGTTGCTGACATTAATGCCAATATACGTCTGTTCGCTGATGACACAAGTCTTTACATCATCGTTGACGATCCAGCCAATGCAGCTGCCGTCCTCAACAACGACCTTTCTCGTATCCACTCCTGGTCCAAATTGTGGCTAGTTACATTCAACCCTGCAAAAACCGAATCCATGATTTTCTCACGTAAGCGAAACAAGCCCATCCATCCAGATGTCTTCATGAATAGCATTCCCATTACCCAAACTAGAACTCACAAACATCTTGGTCTAATCTTGTCAGATGATGCCAATTGGAATGCTCATATATCTGAGCTTGTTAACAAGTCTTGGCAGCGCATCGGAATTCTCAGATCATTAAAAGTCCTTCTTACCCGTTTCTGTCTAGAGCGCATGTATCTTGCCTACATTCGACCTCTTCTAGAATATGGTAACGTCGTGTGGGACAACTGCAGTAATGATTTGAAAAACGATATTGAGGCCGTACAGAACGAGGCAGCGCGAATTGTGTCTGGAGCTACTAAACTCTGCAACATAAACTCTCTTCTGTCGGACCTGACCAATTATATAACCTTCGACACGTACCCGCCGTTCAACCTATAACTGCACATACTCAATCCCATGCTTCTACATTTCTTCCATCAACTATTCTAATATGGAACTCGCTGCCAAACGAGACACGGAACGCCGATACAGTAGCAACCTTCAAATACATGTTAAGTAAAAACAGGAAAAGACAATCCCCGTTATACAATGTTGGATCAAGAAGGAATCAGATACTCCACACCCGACTACGACTAGGATGTAGTTCTTTGTGCTACGACCTTCACAGGAAAAATATCATCGATTCTCCCTTGTGCGCATGCGGGACTATCGAATCAGTCACTCACTTCCTTTTGCATTGCCCAAGGTACAATCATCAACGTCTACAACACCTATCTAACCTTCCATGTGCTGCCACACTCAACAATCTCTTGTTTGGCGATGAGCATCTCACTACACACTGTAACACAACACTTTACCTGAATGTCCAGAGCTATAATGCAGCAACAAAACGTTTCGATACCTAGGTGAACGTGGGGGTTCTCTCCGTTTTGGTCCCGGCCCGTCGTGTGACAATACTAGATTGTTTTTTGATAGTTTACATATTTGGATATAACGTTTCAGTATTGCTACATTAACATTACAATAACGCGATGCTGTAAATATATGCGGACGTTTAGCAAAATCAAGTCCAAATATTTGCCACTGCTGTTAAGTATTCAATAGTTTCTCTACAATTTATATATACTGAACACATAAACTCGTCATTACTACTCGCCAAGCATATTGTACCATTTAAACGTACTCCAACATGGGAAGGGATTCATATAAGCGTTAAGCTTGTTTCTCGACCCATATCGGTTCCAATGTATAAAATTGTGTTTATATATGTATATATGTATTTGATCCGAATAAAATATGTTTAAACTAAAGATAGCAGAAATTAGTCGCGGTTACTAATCAGTGACCCCATACAGGGTCTATCATATAGACACAACTTTCCCATAAAGCTTATATCATGTTGTTGATGTTGTCGCTAGGCTTTGGTTCTTTCGTGTGGGAGGAAACCGGAGTACCCGGAGAAAACCCACCTGTCTGATCTGGCGAATTATTCATTGTCTGCCATGAATTACGGGGCACTATATTGAATATATACACATGTACAGTTATAAACAATATGTTTCTGGTGTGTTAATTAAGTATTACAAGAATCGAGGGATTCTGATGAAATAATTCACCGTATGTTTACAGTCATAGTTAGTTTTTAAAAATAAACGAAAGTGCAATGAAAACAATGAACCATATTGCACATTATGCGAGTGTCCCATCTTGTAAGGCAGTAATTAACCATTGACCTGCTAGTCAAAACTAAAGTGTGTGTTTTACGTTTATTTATAGTCGCTACCGGTTGCCCAATATGAGCGACGCCTCCTGAAGAGATTAGTCATTTTAGATGTGTGGAGGATAGTACAATGATACAGACAGAGACCCATTCCAGAGTCTCCTCTGGTTCTTTTACGTGCACGGTGTACAACACCGACACGAGACCTCGGTTTAAAGTCCCACCTGAAAGATTGTTAATTTTATTATGGTCAGACTGGGGATCGAATCTGCGATCCCTGGATTACCAGTCCAGCGTGTTACCACTGGACTAAAGATCCGTCTGTCAAAAACTAAAGTTGCTTTTGATGACAACATAGCGCAAGATAGGACGGCGCAAATTATACACACAACAACGTGCAGTCTGATCAGAATCTATGCTTGCTATTCGATAGTGGAGCTAAAACACATGGCTGAATAACAGACAACATATATCCTGATCAGACGCAGCGTTACGCAGCAATGGCCATGTTTTCTCAATGATTTTCACAGTCGCCACGGTCTCCTCAAAGTGTTGACTCGTTTCAAAGCAATCTCCGAAGGACCACCGATGAAAGCAATCTCTCAATGGTCTCTCAAGTGTACCGTAATCGTATAGTATAAGTTCCAAGTCCAATTTATAACACAAGTATTTATTTCACATTAAATTGTTACTATGTGTATAAGCCGAAAGTTGAGTTTATGAAGGTATGCCCACCGAAAGGCGAGTTTATGAAGGTATGCCCACCGAAAGTCAAGTTTATGAAGGTATGCCCACCGAAAGTCGAGTTTATGAAGGTATGCCCACCGAACGTCGAGTTTATGAAGGTATGCCCACCGAAAGGCGAGTTTATGAAGGTATGCCCACCGAAAGTCGAGTTTATGAAGGTATGCCCACCGAAAGTCAGAGTTTATGAAGGTATGCCCACCAAAAGTTGAGTTTATGAAGGTATGCCCACCGAAAGTCGAGTTTATGAAGGTATGCCCACCGAAATTCGAGTTTATGAAGGTATGCCCACCGAAATTCGAGTTTATGAAGGTATGCCCACCGAAAGTCGAGTTTATGAAGGTATGCCCACCGAAAGCCGAGTTTATGAAGGTATGCCCACCGAAAGTCGAGTTTATGAAGGTATGCTCACCGAAAGTCGAGTTTATGACGGTATGCCCACCGAAAGTCGAGTTTATGAAGGTATGCCCACCGAAAGCCGAGTTTATGAAGGTATGCCCACCGAAAGTCGAGTTTATGAAGGTATGCCCACCGAAAGTCAAGTTTATGAAGGTATGCCCACCGAAAGCCGAGTTTATGAAGGTATGCCCACCGAAAGTCGAGTTTATGAAGGTATGCCCACCGAAAGTCGAGTTTATGACGGTATGCCCACCGAAAGTCGAGTTTATGAAGGTATGCCCACCGAAAGCCGAGTTTATGAAGGTATGCCCACCGAAAGTCGAGTTTATGAAGGTATGCCCACCGAAAGTCGAGTTTATGAAGGTATGCCCACCGAAAGCCGAGTTTATGAAGGTATGCCCACCGAAAGTCGAGTTTATGAAGGTATGCCCACCGAAAGCCGAGTGTATGAAGGTATGCCCAGTTTATGAAGGTATGCCCAGTTTATGAAGGTATGCCCAGTTTATGAAGGTATGCCCAACTTATGAAGGTATGCCCAGTTTATGAAGGTATGCCCAGCTTATGAAGGTATGCCCAGTTTATGAAGGTATGCCCAGCTTATGAAGGTATGCCCAGTTTATGAAGGTATGCCCAGTTTATGAAGGTATGCCCAGTTTATGAAGGTATGCCCAGCTTATGAAGGTATGCCCAGTTTATGAAGGTATGCCCAGCTTATGAAGGTATGCCCAGTTTATGAAGGTATGCCCAGCTTATGAAGGTATGCTCAGCTTATGAAGGTATGCCCAGTTTATGAAGGTATGCCCACCGAAAGTTGAGTTTATGAAGGTATGCCCACCGACAGTTGAGTTTATGAAGGTATGCCCACCGAAAGCCGAGTTTATGAAGGTATGCCCACCGAAAGTCGAGTTTATGAAGGTATGCCCACCGAAAGTCGAGTTTATGACGGTATGCCCACCGAAAGTCGAGTTTATGAAGGTATGCCCACCGAAAGCCGAGTTTATGAAGGTATGCCCACCGAAAGTCGAGTTTATGAAGGTATGCCCACCGAAAGTCAAGTTTATGAAGGTATGCCCACCGAAAGCCGAGTTTATGAAGGTATGCCCACCGAAAGTCGAGTTTATGAAGGTATGCCCACCGAAAGTCGAGTTTATGACGGTATGCCCACCGAAAGTCGAGTTTATGAAGGTATGCCCACCGAAAGCCGAGTTTATGAAGGTATGCCCACCGAAAGTCGAGTTTATGAAGGTATGCCCACCGAAAGTCAAGTTTATGAAGGTATGCCCACCGAAAGTCGAGTTTATGAAGGTATGCCCACCGAAAGTCGAGTTTATGAAGGTATGCCCACCGAAAGCCGAGTGTATGAAGGTATGCCCAGTTTATGAAGGTATGCCCAGTTTATGAAGGTATGCCCAGTTTATGAAGGTATGCCCAACTTATGAAGGTATGCCCAGTTTATGAAGGTATGCCCAGCTTATGAAGGTATGCCCAGTTTATGAAGGTATGCCCAGCTTATGAAGGTATGCCCAGTTTATGAAGGTATGCCCAGTTTATGAAGGTATGCCCAGTTTATGAAGGTATGCCCAGCTTATGAAGGTATGCCCAGTTTATGAAGGTATGCCCAGCTTATGAAGGTATGCCCAGTTTATGAAGGTATGCCCAGCTTATGAAGGTATGCTCAGCTTATGAAGGTATGCCCAGTTTATGAAGGTATGCCCACCGAAAGTTGAGTTTATGAAGGTATGCCCACCGACAGTTGAGTTTATGAAGGTATGCCCACCGAAAGTCGAGTTTATGAAGGTATGCCCACCGAAATTCGAGTTTATGAAGGTATGCCCACCGAAAGTCGAGTTTATGAAGGTATGCCCACCGAAAGCCGAGTTTATGAAGGTATGCCCACCGAAAGTCGAGTTTATGAAGGTATGCCCACCGAAAGTCGAGTTTATGAAGGTATGCCCACCGAAAGCCGAGTTTATGAAGGTATGCCCACCGAAAGTCGAGTTTATGAAGGTATACCCACCGAAAGTCAAGTTTATGAAGGTATGCCCACCGAAAGTCGAGTTTATGAAGGTATGCCCACCGAAAGCCGAGTTTATGAAGTTATGCCCACCGAAAGTCGAGTTTATGAAGGTATGCCCACCGAAAGTCGAGTTTATGAAGGTATGCCCACCGAAAGTCGAGTTTATGAAGGTATGCCCACCGAAAGCCGAGTGTATGAAGGTATGCCCAGTTTATGAAGGTATGCCCAGTTTATGAAGGTATGCCCAGTTTATGAAGGTATGCCCAGCTTATGAAGGTATGCCCAATGTATGAAGGTATGCCCAGCTTATGAAGGTATGCCCAGTTTATGAAGGTATGCCCAGCTTATGAAGGTATGCCCAGTTTATGAAGGTATGCCCAGCTTATGAAGGTATGCCCAGCTTATGACGGTATGCTCAGTTTATGAAGGTATGCCCAGCTTATGAAGGTATGCCCAGTTTATGAAGGTATGCCCAGTTTATGAAGGTATGTCCAGTTTATGAAGGTATGCCCAGCTTATGAAGGTATGCCCAGCTTATGAAGGTATGCCCAGTTTATGAAGGTATGCCCTACCGAAAGCCGAGTTTATGAAGGTATGCCCATCGATAGGGCTTGATTAAAGATATATTTTTGAATTGCTTTGTTTGGGTTACATTCCAAAAACGAGCTGCACATTCATGGCATATTTACACTCCTTCTTACTCTCAATTGGATGATTTTTCCAGCAGTTTTTTTACTGTTTACAACACTCAATGGCCTAGCATCTGTCTATCTGCAAGGGTCATTCCGATTTAATTCCGATGTTCGAACTCAAAACTTGCGATCATCCTCCAATCTACATCTTTACCCTCCTAATATTAGTCAAATAGTGAACGTTTGAGACAATCTTTCTTATGTTCAGGGTCACACTTGTGGAATTCCCTCCATTATCACATCAAAGCGCTCATTCTGTTGTGTGTGTTTTACGTTTATTTATCGTCGCTACCGGTTGCCCATATGAGCGACGCCTCCTGAAGAGATAGTGCAATGATACAGACAGAGACCCATTCCAGAGTCTCCTCTGGTTCTCTTACGTGCACGGTTTAAAGCACTGACACGAGACCTCGATTTAAACGTACCATCTGAAAGACTGTTAATTTTATTATGGTCAGACGGGGGATAGAACCTGCGATCCCTGGATTACCAGTCCAGCGTGTTACCACTGGACTACATATCCGTCTGTGCTCATTCTGTTCCACACTTCAAAGCTTTATATAGCAGGTTAATCTAATAAATCATAATTATACATATATATATATATATATATATATATATATATATATAAATGTTAGTTCTTGCAGCTTATATCTTATTTCCCTTACTGGTCATCGTTTACATGTTTTATCATGCGATTTTAGTATAAACAGGGGGCGTAACTCCTAAACGTTCGAGTTTTAATGTATTTCAGCGGAGGTGTTTGCGACTTCATGCACGTATGAACACACTTCTCAATGTGGTTTAAACTGTACAAACACAGTCGAGACTCTTGGCTGCCAAAATGGTGTGTGCACATGCCTGAAAAGTAAGTTACACCACAGGTGTTCGAATTTTCAATTTCTTTAAAACACTATTAAGATGTCTAATGGTAAGGTAATGAGAACCATTAGTCAGTTACTGCCCCTGAATACTCCTAATAGTATATCGGTCCTCTTAATTAGTGTCCTCTGTTGTTATCGCTATTTCCTTTACACCACATGTTTTCCATTCTCATCCGTATTCGCGTCTTATAATTATGAAATTATTAAATCTCGATAGATATCCTTTAGCATGTCCAATGGATACCTTACTGTAAAAATTGGTTCAATTAATAAACACGATTTTGATAAAATTACATTTTGTCTAACGCAACATCTGTTTAGGCGACAACAGTAAAAACAAAGGATTCCAACTAAAATGACCAATTAGGGATAACTCTGACTTTATCCATCAAGGGAGGTAATAGGAAAACCAGTAATGTCTTTCATTGCTTAAAACAAATTGAGATTTCAACCACCGGTGATAATATAGGGGCCTACACGGAATTGTAAGTTCTGCAAGTTATTTTTAGCTTGATTGCAAAAATATATTTTTAAATTAGATTAATCGTTCTTGAGTCGTCACTCTTGATGGAATCCTTCACCATGAGGGACATGAAGTGTGGATTTAAGTGCCATGCCATAGGACACGACCACCGTGGTTCTGACAGGTGTCGAACTCACAACCACTAGAATAATAAACACGCATATATATATATATTTTTTTTTACGTTTATTTATCGTCGCTACCGGTTGCCCATATGAGCGACGCCTCCTGAAGAGATTAGTTATTTTAGATTTTGGAGGATAGTACATGATACAGACAGAGACCCATTCCAGAATCTCCTCTGGTTCTTTTACGTGCACGGTGTAAAGCACCGACACGAGACCTCGGTTTAACGTCCCATCTGAAAGACTGTTAATTTTATTAGGGTCAGACGGGGGATCGAACCTGCGATCCCTGGATTACCAGTCCAGCGTGTTACCACTGGACTACATATCAGTCTGTCATATATATATATATATGCTACACTCTACATTTATATAATTCCCGTCTTCTCTCTCCCTCGTGGCGATGGATTCCATCAGGAATGAGGTCTCGAGAGTGATTAATATAAGTTGTAAGAACTTGTTTCGCAATCGAGCTAAAATAAATTTGTATAAAATATAATATTCCTGGAGAGAAGTTGCAACGTGAAATTTAAATACCTTAACTAATGGCATATTCGTAACGGCTCCAGTGGGGCTCAAACTCCAGGTCGTTCGCACATGAATGTGTTTGGCAGATTAAGGGTTAATATACCTACATGCTTTTGCATTTCAGTTTGCCTAATAAAGGACGACTGCAGGCTGGTATCTTGTAAGGCTCCAACTGGATTTCATTGCCTGGATAGTGCATGCCACTGCATGTAAAACTAAAACTGCTACTCAAACAGAATAAACGATCATTCTAAGCATATATGCTTGGAATTGTCATTGGGTTGATTAATACACGTACTGGTTTACTTCCGTATTAAACAGGGAAGCACCTATGCCTGGTCCCTGGCTACTACCAGTGTGAGATCTAGGTCAGGTCAGATACTACATCGTTGTGCAATCTAAAGCTGGTTCCATAATCCACATAGGTGTCATGTAGATAGGCTTGGTTCTGTACTACATCTGGGTGTAATCCTGGACTGGTTATATACTACATCTGGGTATAACCTTGGACTGGTTCTGTACTACATCTGGGTGTAACCTTGGACTGGTTCTGTACTACATCTGGGTATAACCTGGACTGGGTCTGTACTACATCTGGGTGTAACCCTGGACTGGTTCTATACTACACCTGGGTGTAACCTTGGACTGGTTCTGTACTACATCTGGGTGTAACCTTGGACTGGTTCTGTACTACATCTGGGTATAACCTTGGACTGGTTCTGTACTACATCTGGGTATAACCGTGGACTGGTTCTGTACTACATCTGGGTATAACCGTGGACTGGTTCTGTACTACATCTGGGTATAACCTTGGACTGGTTCTGTACTACATCTGGGTATAACCGTGGACTGGTTCTGTACTACATCTGGGTATAACCGTGGACTGGTTCTGTACTACATCTGGGTATAACCGTGGACTGGTTCTGTACTACATCTGGGTATAACCGTGGACTGGTTCTGTACTACATCTGGGTATAACCATGGACTGGTTCTGTACTACATCTGGGTATAACCTTGGACTGGTTCTCTACTACATCTGGGTATAACCTTGGACTGGTTCTGTACTACATCTGGGTATAACCTTGGACTGGTTCTATGCTACATCTGGGTATAACCTTGGACTGGTTCTATACTACATCTGGGTATAACCTTGGACTGGTTCTATACTACATCTGGGTATATCCTTGGACTGGTTCTATGCTACATCTGGGTATAACCTTGGACTGGTTCTATACTACATCTGGGTATAACCTTGGACTGGTTCTATACTACATCTGGGTTAACCTTGGACTGGTTCTGTACTACATCTGGGTATAACCTTGGACTGGTTCTTACTAGTACTACATCTGGGTATAACCTTGGACTGGTTCTGTACTACATCTGGGTATAACCTGGACTGGTTCTGTACTACATCTGGGTATAACCTTGGACTGGTTCTGTACTACATCTGGGTATAACCTTGGACTGGTTCTGTACTACATCTGGGTATAACCTGGACTGGTTCTGTACTACATCTGGGTATAACCTTGGACTGGTTCTGTACTACATCTGGGTATAACCTGGACTGGTTCTGTACTACATCTGGGTATAACCTTGGACTGGTTCTGTACTACATCTGGGTATAACCTTGGACTGGTTCTGTACTACATCTGGGTATAACCTGGACTGGTTCTGTACTACATCTGGGTATAACCTTGGACTGGTTCTGTACTACATCTGGGTATAACCTTGGACTGGTTCTGTACTACATCTGGGTATAACCTTGGACTGGTTCTGTACTACATCCGAGTATAACCTAGGACTGGTTCTGTACTACATCTGGGTATAACCTTGGACTGGTTCTGTACTACATCTGGGTGTAACCTTGGACTGGTTCTGTATTACATCTGGGTATAACCTGGACTGGTTCTGTACTACATCTGGGTATAACCTTGGACTGGTTCTGTACTACATCTGGGTATAACCTGGACTGGTTCTGTACTACATCTGGGTATAACCTTGGACTGGTTCTGTACTACATCTGGGTATAACCTGGACTGGTTCTGTACTACATCTGGGTATAACCTTGGACTGGTTCTGTACTACATCTGGGTATAACCTTGGACTGGTTCTATACTACATCTGGGTATATCCTTGGACTGGTTCTGTACTACATCTGGGTATAACCTTGGACTGGTTCTATACTACATCTGGGTATATCCTTGGACTGGTTCTATACTACATCTGGGTATATCCTTGGACTGGTTCTATACTACATCTGGGTATAACCTTGGACTGGTTCTATACTACATCTGGGTATAACCTTGGACTGGTTCTATACTACATCTGGGTATATCCTTGGACTGGTTCTATGCTACATCTGGGTATAACCTTGGACTGGTTCTATACTACATCTGGGTATAACCTTGGACTGGTTCTATACTACATCTGGGTGTAACCTTGGACTGGTTCTGTGCTACATCTGGGTATAACCTTGGACTGGTTCTATGCTACATCTGGGTATAACCTTGGACTGGT
This sequence comes from Archivesica marissinica, assembly GCA_014843695.1. Lineage (NCBI taxonomy): Eukaryota > Metazoa > Mollusca > Bivalvia > Venerida > Vesicomyidae > Archivesica > Archivesica marissinica. The sequence goes on along the minus strand of CM026404.1, from coordinate 58,342,192 downwards.
TCTGTACTACATCTGGGTATAACCTTGGACTGGTTCTGCATTACATCTGGGTATAACCTGGACTGGTTCTGTACTACATCTGGGTATAACCTTGGACTGGTTCTGTACTACATCTGGGTGTAACCTTGGACTGGTTCTGTACTACATCTGGGTATAACCTGGACTGGTTCTGTACTACATCTGGGTATAACCTTGGACTGGTTCTGTACTACATCTGGGTGTAACCTTGGACTGGTTCTGTATTACATCTGGGTATAACCTGGACTGGTTCTGTACTACATCTGGGTATAACCTTGGACTGGTTCTGTACTACATATGGGTATAACCTTGGACTGGTTCTGTACTACATCTGGGTGTAACCTTGGACTGGTTCTATACTACATCTGGGTATAACCTTGGACTGGTTCTATACTACATCTGGGTATATCCTTGGACTGGTTCTGTACTACATCTGGGTATAACCTTGGACTGGTTCTATACTACATCTGGGTATAACCTTGGACTGGTTCTATACTACATCTGGGTATATCCTTGGACTGGTTCTGTACTACATCTGGGTATAACCTTGGACTGGTTCTATACTACATCTGGGTATATCCTTGGACTGGTTCTATGCTACATCTGGGTATATCCTTGGACTGGTTCTATGCTACATCTGGGTATAACCTTGGACTGGTTCTATACTACATCTGGGTATAACCTTGGACTGGTTCTATACTACATCTGGGTATATCCTTGGACTGGTTCTATGCTACATCTGGGTATAACCTTGGACTGGTTCTATACAACATCTGGGTATAACCTTGGACTGGTTCTATACTACATCTGGGTATAACCTTGGACTGGTTCTGTACTACATCTGGGTATAACCTGGACTGGTTCTGTACTACATCTGGGTATAACCTTGGACTGGTTCTGTACTACATCTGGGTATAACCTGGACTGGTTCTGTACTACATCTGGGTATAACCTTGGACTGGTTCTGTACTACATCTGGGTATAACCTTGGACTGGTTCTGTACTACATCTGGGTATAACCTGGACTGGTTCTGTACTACATCTGGGTATAACCTTGGACTGGTTCTGTACTACATCTGGGTATAACCTTGGACTGGTTCTGTACTACATCTGGGTATAACCTTGGACTGGTTCTGTACTACATCCGAGTATAACCTAGGACTGGTTCTGTACTACATCTGGGTGTAACCTTGGACTGGTTCTGTACTACATCTGGGTGTAACCTTGGACTGGTTCTGTATTACATCTGGGTATAACCTTGGACTGGTTCTGTATTACATCTGGGTATAACCTTGGACTGGTTCTGTATTACATCTGGGTATAACCTGGACTGGGTCTGTACTACATCTGGGTATAACCTTGGACTGGTTCTGTACTACATCTGGGTGTAACCTTGGACTGGTTCTGTATTACATCTGGGTATAACCTGGACTGGTTCTGTACTACATCTGGGTATAACCTTGGACTGGTTCTGTACTACATCTGGGTGTAACCTTGGACTGGTTCTGTATTACATCTGGGTATAACCTGGACTGGTTCTGTACTACATCTGGGTATAACCTTGGACTGGTTCTGTACTACATCTGGGTATAACCTTGGACTGGTTCTGTACTACATCTGGGTGTAACCTTGGACTGGTTCTATACTACATCTGGGTATATCCTTGGACTGGTTCTGTACTACATCTGGGTATAACCTTGGACTGGTTCTATACTACATCTGGGTATATCCTTGGACTGGTTCTATGCTACATCTGGGTATATCCTTGGACTGGTTCTATGCTACATCTGGGTATAACCTTGGACTGGTTCTATACTACATCTGGGTATAACCTTGGACTGGTTCTATACTACATCTGGGTATATCCTTGGACTGGTTCTATGCTACATCTGGGTATAACCTTGGACTGGTTCTATACTACATCTGGGTATAACCTTGGACTGGTTCTATACTACATCTGGGTGTAACCTTGGACTGGTTCTGTGCTACATCTGGGTATAACCTTGGACTGGTTCTATGCTACATCTGGGTATAACCTTGGACTGGTTCTGTACTACATCTGGGTATAACCTTGGACTGGTTCTGCATTACATCTGGGTATAACCTGGACTGGTTCTGTACTACATCTGGGTATAACCTTGGACTGGTTCTGTACTACATCTGGGTGTAACCTTGGACTGGTTCTGTACTACATCTGGGTATAACCTTGGACTGGTTCTGTACTACATCTGGGTATAACCTGGACTGGTTCTGTACTACATCTGGGTATAACCTTGGACTGGTTCTGTACTACATCTGGGTATAACCTGGACTGGTTCTGTACTACATCTGGGTATAACCTTGGACTGGTTCTATACTACATCTGGGTATAACCTTGGACTGGTTCTGTACTACATCTGGGTATAACCTTGGACTGGTTCTATACTACATCTGGGTATAACCTTGGACTGGTTCTGTACTACATCTGGGTATAACCTTGGACTGGTTCTGTACTACATCTGGGTATAACCTTGGACTGGTTCTATACTACATCTGGGTATACCTTGGACTGGTTCTATACTACATCTGGGTATAACCTTGGACTGGTTCTGTACTACATCTGGGTATAACCTGGACTGGTTCTGTATTACATCTGGGTATAACCTTGGACTGGTTCTGTATTACATCTGGGTATAACCTGGACTGGTTCTGTACTACATCTGGGTATAACCTTGGACTGGTTCTGTACTACATCTGGGTGTAACCTTGGACTGGTTCTGTATTACATCTGGGTATAACCTGGACTGGTTCTGTACTACATCTGGGTATAACCTTGGACTGGTTCTGTACTACATCTGGGTGTAACCTTGGACTGGTTCTGTATTACATCTGGGTATAACCTGGACTGGTTCTGTACTACATCTGGGTATAACCTTGGACTGGTTCTGTACTACATCTGGGTATAACCTTGGACTGGTTCTGTACTACATCTGGGTATAACCTTGGACTGGTTCTGTACTACATCTGGGTATAACCTTGGACTGGTTCTGTACTACATCTGGGTATAACCTTGGACTGGTTCTATACTACATCTGGGTATAACCTTGGACTGGTTCTATACTACATCTGGGTATAACCTTGGACTGGTTCTGTACTACATCTGGGTATAACCTTGGACTGGTTCTATACTACATCTGGGTATATCCTTGGACTGGTTCTATGCTACATCTGGGTATAACCTTGGACTGGTTCTATACTACATCTGGGTATAACCTTGGACTGGTTCTATACTACATCTGGGTATATCCTTGGACTGGTTCTATACTACATCTGGGTATAACCTTGGACTGGTTCTATACTACATCTGGGTATAACCTTGGACTGGTTCTATACTACATCTGGGTATATCCTTGGACTGGTTCTATACTACATCTGGGTATAACCTTGGACTGGTTCTATACTACATCTGGGTATAACCTTGGACTGGTTCTATACTACATCTGGGTATATCCTTGGACTGGTTCTATGCTACATCTGGGTATAACCTTGGACTGGTTCTATACTACATCTGGGTATAACCTTGGACTGGTTCTATACTACATCTGGGTATATCCTTGGACTGGTTCTATGCTACATCTGGGTATAACCTTGGACTGGTTCTATACTACATCTGGGTATAACCTTGGACTGGTTCTATACTACATCTGGGTGTAACCTTGGACTGGTTCTGTACTACATCTGGGTATAACCTGGACTGGTTCTGTACTACATCTGGGTATAACCTTGGACTGGTTCTGTACTACATCTGGGTATAACCTGGACTGGTTCTGTACTACATCTGGGTATAACCTTGGACTGGTTCTGTACTACATCTGGGTATAACCTGGACTGGTTCTGTACTACATCTGGGTATAACCTTGGACTGGTTCTGTACTACATCTGGGTATAACCTTGGACTGGTTCTGTACTACATCTGGGTATAACCTGGACTGGTTCTGTACTACATCTGGGTATAACCTTGGACTGGTTCTGTACTACATCTGGGTATAACCTTGGACTGGTTCTGTACTACATCTGGGTATAACCTTGGACTGGTTCTGTACTACATCTGGGTATAACCTTGGACTGGTTCTGTACTACATCTGGGTGTAACCTTGGACTGGTTCTGTACTACATCTGGGTGTAACCTTGGACTGGTTCTGTATTACATCTGGGTATAACCTTGGACTGGTTCTGTATTACATCTGGGTATAACCTTGGACTGGTTCTGTATTACATCTGGGTATAACCTGGACTGGTTCTGTACTACATCTGGGTATAACCTTGGACTGGTTCTGTACTACATCTGGGTGTAACCTTGGACTGGTTCTGTATTACATCTGGGTATAACCTGGACTGGTTCTGTACTACATCTGGGTATAACCTTGGACTGGTTCTGTACTACATCTGGGTGTAACCTTGGACTGGTTCTGTATTACATCTGGGTATAACCTGGACTGGTTCTGTACTACATCTGGGTATAACCTTGGACTGGTTCTGTACTACATCTGGGTATAACCTTGGACTGGTTCTGTACTACATCTGGGTATAACCTTGGACTGGTTCTATACTACATCTGGGTATATCCTTGGACTGGTTCTGTACTACATCTGGGTATAACCTTGGACTGGTTCTATACTACATCTGGGTATAACCTTGGACTGGTTCTATACTACATCTGGGTATATCCTTGGACTGGTTCTATGCTACATCTGGGTATAACCTTGGACTGGTTCTATACTACATCTGGGTATAACCTTGGACTGGTTCTATACTACATCTGGGTGTAACCTTGGACTGGTTCTGTGCTACATCTGGGTATAACCTTGGACTGGTTCTATGCTACATCTGGGTATAACCTTGGACTGGTTCTGTACTACATCTGGGTATAACCTTGGACTGGTTCTGCATTACATCTGGGTATAACCTGGACTGGTTCTGTACTACATCTGGGTATAACCTTGGACTGGTTCTGTACTACATCTGGGTGTAACCTTGGACTGGTTCTGTACTACATCTGGGTATAACCTTGGACTGGTTCTGTACTACATCTGGGTATAACCTGGACTGGTTCTGTACTACATCTGGGTATAACCTTGGACTGGTTCTGTACTACATCTGGGTATAACCTTGGACTGGTTCTGTACTACATCTGGGTATAACCTTGGACTGGTTCTGTACTACATCTGGGTATAACCTTGGACTGGTTCTGTACTACATCTGGGTATAACCTTGGACTGGTTCTGTACTACATCTGGGTATAACCTTGGACTGGTTCTATACTACATCTGGGTATAACCTTGGACTGGTTCTGTACTACATCTGGGTATAACCTTGGACTGGTTCTGTACTACATCTGGGTATAACCTTGGACTGGTTCTGTACTACATCTGGGTATAACCTTGGACTGGTTCTGTATTACATCTGGGTATAACCTTGGACTGGTTCTGTACTACATCTGGGTATAACCTTGGACTGGTTCTGTACTACATCTGGGTATAACCTTGGACTGGTTCTGTACTACATCTGGGTATAACCTTGGACTGGTTCTGTACTACATCTGGGTATAACCTTGGACTGGTTCTGTACTACATCTGGGTATAACCTTGGACTGGTTCTGTACTACATCTGGGTATAACCTTGGACTGGTTCTGTACTACATCTGGGTGTAACCTTGGACTGGTTCTGTATTACATCTGGGTATAACCTGGACTGGTTCTGTACTACATCTGGGTATAACCTTGGACTGGTTCTGTACTACATCTGGGTATAACCTTGGACTGGTTCTGTACTACATCTGGGTATAACCTTGGACTGGTTTGTACTACATCTGGGTATATCCTTGGACTGGTTTGTACTACATCTGGGTATAACCTTGGACTGGTTCTATACTACATCTGGGTATAACCTTGGACTGGTTCTATACTACATCTGGGTATATCCTTGGACTGGTTCTGTACTACATCTGGGTATAACCTTGGACTGGTTCTATACTACATCTGGGTATATCCTTGGACTGGTTCTATGCTACATCTGGGTATATCCTTGGACTGGTTCTATACTACATCTGGGTATAACCTTGGACTGGTTCTATACTACATCTGGGTATAACCTTGGACTGGTTCTATACTACATCTGGGTGTAACCTTGGACTGGTTCTGTGCTACATCTGGGTATAACCTTGGACTGGTTCTATGCTACATCTGGGTATAAGCTTGGACTGGTTCTTTTTTTAGCATTGGTGAAAATTGTATTTGTGTTGGTGGTATAAAGTCGTACCAACAGCTTAGGTCATATGGCGACTATCGATAATCCAGCCATTATCGTGGAGGAAGACCCTCGGGTGCTCGTCAGAGCAGTATGTAACATAATGGTGGTTAATTATGCTGATTATGTTAATTAATTATCTCCATAATTAATTGTATTGAATGTTATATATTTATAAGTATTGGTCTATTTCTAATAATGCTGTATACAGTTTTATAAAAGACAATTATACATGGAACTGTACTGACTGTTTATGCTGGCAGAGAAGCAAGAACATTTGGCATGGACATCCGTTACACGTATGCCTGATCAGCATCAGCCATCTTAATGGTTTTTCCACACATGTGTGAAATTACATCAGAAATGTACCCAATGTTTAATGTTAAAGTTTTCGAAGGTTTACAATGGTAACTTGTTTATTCACATATAATCAGGTGTTTGCACCAAAACAATATATCCGAATTGATATATTGAGTGACGTTATGCCAAACATGTTTACTGGAACATCTGTTGCTTGACATGTCATGAATTACATGTCCAAGCTTGCTTCTCTGTAAAAGATGAGATCAGATTGGATGGAGAGAAGGCGGGGGATAACAACAGGCAGCGTATGGTGCGTATGCACATAGTAATAGTAACAGATTGGGGTAAAAAAATTGCTTATCTTTCGAGTTGAAATCCAGCTGGATAGCTTCTTCACATGAAAGAAGTCGACACCACCAGTTGGATTCGAACCTAGGTACGGGTAAAGTGATTTGAAGTCAATGACTGCAACTATTCAGCCACAAGATAAAGCAATAGATTGCGTTGTGGTGTGTGTGTGATTTACGTTTATTTATTGTCGCTACCGGTTGCCTATATCAGCGCCGCCTTTTGAAGAGATTAGTCATTTTAGATTTTTGGAGGATAGTGGATTGATACAGAGACCCATTCCAGAGTCTCTTCTGATTCTGTTACGTGCACAGTGTAAAGCACCGACACAAGACCTTGGTTTAACGTCCCATCTGAAAGACTGTTAATTTTACTAGGGTCAGACGGGGGATCAAACCTGTGATCCCTGGATTACCAGTCCAGCGTGTTACCACTGGGCTATAGATCCATCTATCGGTGAGAACATCTGATGTATATCTATATACAATACTGTGCATACATCTGATATCTCTATACGATAGGTCGACGGAAACTTTCTACCTCACTCACAGACCTGGGGTCAATAACATAGCAATATAATTAATTAAATTACCAATTACATGGCAATGTTACAATTACAAATACAATTACACCAAATTGACAATGTAATTAATTAAATTACAATTACTTTCCCAATGTAATTAATTAAATTACAAATTACATTTAAATATAAATTCTCATTAGAAAATAGAGAATGTTTTCAGACAGATACATGATATGAACATGTGCAACTTTTGACACTATAATGTAGTAATCAAATCATGGTTCAGGAGAGAAATGAGACCAAAATCAGAAAATCTGAAAATCTTATTTGTTATAATATTCAGTCCTGGTTGCATTTTAGGAACATCAATGTTTCCAAAAATGCTATCTGTAAGGGAGCATCTCTCAGGCCAGAAAGTAATTGTTAATTACAGGCATATTTTAAAAGTAATTAATTAAATTACAATTACATGTAATTCAAAAATACTCAATTACAAATTACATCCAATTACTTTCATTTTTGTAATTAATTACAGGTAATTACAATTACTCTTACCCCAGGTCTGCTCACTCAGCATTGCTTAAATCTCGTTTGCAGTACAATTATTCGGGTTTCTGTTCCTATTTGTTCGCTTAGCAAACATTCATTAGATTTCATTTAAAATACGCTATTTAAGTTGTCCTTTACTGTTTATTAATACCTATAATGTTGCTCTTCTGTAAAATTAAATGTCATTCGATAGTGCCTGTTTTTTTTACTGTTTAATTGCTTTAAACCTCAGTCTGTTATATACAATAAATCAATCTTTTTTTATTCGTTTATCAAATATCTTATTTCCAATATCTGGTTCTACATGCTCTATGTCAGCTGCATCTATATCTATTTTTTTTTAAATTCTGGCTGGAGTCCACAAATTTCCCATATCTGGTTCAACATGCTCTATGTCAGCTGCATCTATATCTATTGTTTTTATATTCTGGCTGGAGTCCACAAATTTCCCATATCTGGTTCAACATGTTCTATGTCAGCTGCATCTATATCCTATTGTTTTTTATATTCTGGCTGGAGTCCACAAATTTCCCATATCTGGTTCTACATGCTCTATGTCAGCTGCATCTATATCTATTGTTTTTTATATTCTGGCTGGAGTCCAAGGGCCATTCGGTCAATCGTTGCTTGAGGTTGGTTCCTTCTTTTATAATTCTGTGACTTTGCCCGCTTAAACGCTGCAGTTCTCCAATAATGTGGCTTCTTACTAGGTTTATCCAGTGGTAGTTTACCACCATAGCAATATGTCTCGTAGTCAAAACCATCGGGTTTTTTGAAAGTCGATTTTGCGGCACTGTCCGATGGGGAAGCCTTAATGAAAGGATAGTAGTCATTTTCTGATCGATATTCCACTATGTGATGACCCAGTTCATCTGCAATCTCTTGGTGAGTTTTCTGAAGAATAAAAATCCATGAAAACTATAAGCATACACCTTAGTATGAATGTTTTCTATGTAAGTATGCGTGTACATATAACTATGATGACTTTCTCTGTAATTCTTCTTACATCATGTGGAAGTCGTGATAGCGCAGTGGATGCGCGTTCGCTTCAGGAACAAAAGGTCCGTAGTTCTAGCCCCGCTGGAGCCATTACGATTGTGCCCTTAGGCAAGGTATTTAAATTCCACATTGCCTCTTCTCTCTCCCTCGTGGCGATGGATTTCATCAAGAATGAGGTCTCGAGAGTGATTAATATAAGATGAAAGCACATGTTTATCGCAATCGAGCTAAAATAAATTTGTATAAACTAAACTAAAATCTTAGATCTTGACATATTTGCCTAAAGTTTCATACACAATTTCAATGTGGCCCGATCACTTGGCTCAAATCGCTTGGGGTGCAAATCCCACCAGGGGTGTCAAATTCTTTCCCAGCTGTATCCGTTACAATTCTGCCCTTAGGCAAGGCACTTAAATTCCAAGTTGCCTCCTCTCTTCCTCCTGGGCTGGAGGTTATAAAACTTTTCTCCAATCTCAAACTCAGTCTCAAGCTTCGGATTGTTTCCGTGAAACTCACAATCAACCAATCAAATTTTTTGAGTTCGAGATCTGAGAAAAGTTTTATAACCTTGGAGCCTGGTGTTAGATTCAATCAGGAATGAGGTCTCGAAGCGATAATACTAATGGCTGAATTTGTTCCGCAATCAAGCTAAAATAAATGTGTATAAACTAAATTCTTTCATTTCATATGGAGCTGGCATATTGAATATCGATAGTTCTACCAGAGATCCTATGCCTGTTATATGTTATATTTCGGGTTTTACGCCTGCATCAGCACCATTTTGGGCTATATCGCCGGCGGGCAGTTTACCTAACAACACCTTTCCTGGGCAGGCTCCAGCGGTTAACCAGTACTTGGGTGCACCAACCTCCGTAAGAAACTGCCAACTTTTTCATATAAATGAGACACGGCCTGAGCGGGGCTCGAACCCGTGACCATCAGTGATGATAGGTTACAGTGGTATACAAGTCAGCGACCTTAACCACTCGACCACGGAGGCGGACACCTATGCCTGAAATACTGCTTGGAGGGATGGACGCCAGGGTGCTCTCTCCACCAGTTTGTTTTTCGTCGCACCAACATCTTCATACAGCGTCTCTCCAGCTATTATTGGTGGAGGAAGACACCAGGTGCTCCTCATTGCAGGCACGGACGGGCACCCAGGTAGAACCAACGATCTACAGCAAGCCAGCTGGATAGCTTCCCCACATGAAATAATTCGAAATCCCCAGTGGGATTCGAACATACAGCAGAGAGTGGCATGTGATTTGAAGTCAACGACCGTAACCTCTCGCTGGAAAGCTACAATAAGTTATAAGCCATAACTTTAACCCCCCAAACAAATCATTTTCAAGAGTACCATTTGGTTAAGACACGTGTAAGTTAGATATAGCAAGCAGCTTACTAATTTCAGCAATCCGGCCAGGAAAGCCCTACAAAGGTTTAAGTAGTTTCTGACATTTCCCTCCGACTTCACATAAATGTCCTCGATTCCAATTAGTTTGCAAACTATTTTTAGCGTGGGATGACAGCATAATCCAACACCTAAAAAACAAAATATTATTTGGCTATACATAAACTTCAATTAGCGCAGTGGTTAGCGCGCTCGCTTCTCACAAATGCAACCCGGGTTCGCTCCTCGGACCGGGAAGTATGTGAGATGGTACGGTGGTCACCAGATCGGACAGGTGGGCTTTCTCCGGGTACTCCGGTTTCCTCCCACACGAATGACCACATTTACGCTTTCATCTGCTTCGCAATCGTTAATAAAGTTAAAAAAAACAACAACAAAAAAACCCTCAATATAGAAAATTGTGAAAATAGAGGAAATCTGTTAAAATACCGGGGCGGCGGCGGGGGGGGGGGGGAGAAAGAGGATTGCCCCCTGAATAAAAATTGAAAAACTTTCTTTTCTGAATTATAAATATGATAATTTTTGTTTTAACCACATTGACCAAAAAAAAAGAAAGAGATAATTATCAAATTAAAGAGGTAGATTTACAACCCTGATAAGTGTCTGAAAACATATGTCTGCAAAATGACACAGCAGCGTAGGATAAAGAAATCTATTACAGGTGTAAGAACATACTCCTTGGAAGATGAAATCTATACGACTGAATAAAATGCACATTTGTGTACTAATACCGTGAATGTCTTCGGTGGTATCCCTTAGTGTTTCTGGAGTTACATACTAACCATACATTACATACTAACCATACATTAGATACTAACCATACATTATATACTAACCATACATTACACACTAACCATACATTACACACTAACCATACATTACATACTAACCATACATTAGATACTAACCATACATTAGATACTAACCATACATTATATACTAACCATACATTAGATACTAACCATACATTATATACTAACCATACATTACACACTAACCATACATTACATACTAACCATACATTACATACTAACCATACATTACATACTAACCATACATTACATACTAACCATACATTACACACTAACCATACATTAGATACTAACCATACATTACATACTAACCATACATTACATACTAACCATACATTACATACTAACCATACATTACATACTAACCATACATTACATACTAACCATACATTACATACTAACCATACATTACATACTAACCATACATTAGATACTAACCATACATTACATACTAACCATACATTACACACTAACCATACATTACACACTAACCATACATTACATACTAACCATACATTACACACTAACCATACATTACATACTAACCATACATTACATACTAACCATACATTACATACTAACCATACATTACATACTAACCATACATTACATACTAACCATACATTGCATACTAACCATACATTACATACTAACCATACATTGCATACTACTGGTACAGAACATTGCACATTGTGAGATTCTACCTTTAGGTGCCTGTTGAACGGTCACAGATGTTTTATGGTATTTCTCGGTAAAGTTGTGTAGGGCTGAAAAACATTAAACAACAATATGATACTACGGAATACATGCATGGGATACTACCAATGATTAGAGCTATGCATGAATGTGCTAGAGTGAAACATCTGGGGTTACCGAATTCCTGAATTACCATAAGCCAAGTCAAATAATGATATACAGTCAAACCTGTGTTAGTGGTCACCTCTATTAAGCAGCCAATCTGTATTAAGCAGCCAGTTTCCAGATTCACAATATATTTTATGTTTCATTTGACCTCTATTAAGCAGCCAATCTGTATTAAGCAGCCAGTTTCCAGATTCCCAATATATTTTATTTTTCATTTGACCTCTATTGAGCAGCCAATCTATTAAGCAGCCAGTTTCCAGATTCCCAATATATTTTATTTTTCATTTGACCTCTATTAAGCAGCCAATCTGTATTAATCAGCCAGTTTCCAGATTCCCAATATGATATTTACTTTTGACCTCTATTAAGCAGCCACCTGTGCTAAGCAGCCACTTTCTGAGATTCCATTGGCTGGCTGCTTAAGACAGGTTCTACTGTATACACATTTCTACATTCACAGTACATATTTACACCAGCTTTGTACTTTCGCCAAAATGTCTACATCAACATAACATTCCTGTGGAAGTCTTGATAGCACAGTGGATGCGCGTTCACTTCAAGTGCGAAAGGTCTGGAGTTCGAACCCCGCTGGAGCCGTTACAATTGTGCCCTTAGGCATGGCATTTAAAATCCACGTTGCCTCTTCTCTCTCCCTCGTGGCAATGGATTCCATCAGGAATGAGGTCGAGAGTGATTAATATAAGTTGTAACAACTTGTTTCGCAATTGAGCTAAAATAAATTTGTATACACTAAACTACATTTATAGCTTCTAAACAACAGGTAGCTCTGTGGATGGATGCTTTCATTGATTTCTTAATAAAATCTATGATCAGTATACACCAACCCATTATACAAGGATTACATACATATGGGACAAGGGTAATAATACGGGCTACATGTGCAGTAGGCGGAACGTCATTGTTGCCATATGAAGCGCAAGCTATACACACTGCCATATGCACATGATACACACCACACACGGAGTATGGATGATGTGTGATAGATGGACGATGTGTGATAGATGGATGATGTGTGATAGATGGACGATGTGTGATAGATGGATGATGTGTGATAGATGGACGATGTGTGATAGATGGACGATGTGTGATAGATGGATGATGTGTGATAGATGGATGATGTGTGATAGATGGATGATGTGTGATAGATGGATGATGTGTGATAGATGGATGATGTGTGATAGATGGATGATGTGTGATAGATGGATGATGTGTGATAGATGTGTGATAGATGGATGATGTGTGATAGATGGATGATGTGTGATAGATGGACGATGTGTGATAGATGGATGTGTGATAGATGGATGATGTGTGATAGATGGATGATGTGTGATAGATGGATGATGTGTGATAGATGGATGATGTGTGATAGATGTGTGATAGATGGATGATGTGTGATAGATGGATGATGTGTGTTAGATGGATGATGTGTGATAGATGGATGATGTGTGTTAGATGGATGATGTGTGATAGATGGATGATGTGTGATAGATGGATGATGTGTGATAGATGGATGATGTGTGATAGATGGATGATGTGTGATAGATGGATGATGTGTGATAGATGGATGATGTGTGATAGATGTGTGATAGATGGATGATGTGTGTTAGATGGATGATGTGTGATAGATGGATGATGTGTGTTAGATGGATGATGTGTGATAGATGGACGATGTGTGATAGATGGACGATGTGTGATAGATGGACGATGTGTGATAGATGGATGATGTGTGATAGATGGATGATGTGATAGATGGATGATGTGATAGATGGATGATGTGTGATAGATGGATGATGTGTGATAGATGGACGATGTGTGATAGATGTGTGATAGATGGACGATGTGTGATAGATGGATGATGTGTGTTAGATGGATGATGTGTGATAGATGTGTGATAGATGGACGATGTGTGATAGATGGATGATGTGTGTTAGATGGATGATGTGTGATAGATGGACGTTGTGTGATAGATGGATGATGTGTGATAGATGGATGATGTGTGATAGATGTGTGATAGATGTGTGATAGATGGATGATGTGTGATAGATGGATGATGTGTGATAGATGGATGATGTGTGATAGATGTGTGATAGATGGATGATGTGTGATAGATGGATGATGTGTGATAGATGGACGTTGTGTGATAGATGGACGATGTGTGATAGATGGACGATGTGTGATAGATGGACGATGTGTGATAGATGGACGATGTGTGATAGATGGACGATGTGTGATAGATGGACGATGTGTGATAGATGGACGATGTGTGTTAGATGGATGATGTGTGATAGATGGATGATGTGTGATAGATGGATGATGTGTGATAGATGGACGATGTGTGATAGATGGATGATGTGTGATTGATGTGTGATAGATGGACGATGTGTGATAGATGGACGATGTGTGATAGATGGACGATGTGTGATAGATGGACGATTTGTGATAGATGGACGATGTGTGATAGATGGACGATGTGTGATAGATGGACGATGTGTGATAGATGGACGATGTGTGATAGATGGACGATGTGTGATAGATGGACGATGTGTGATAGATGGACGATCTGTGATAGATGGATGATGTGTGATAGATGGATGATGTGTGTTAGATGGATGATGTGTGAAAGATGGATGATGTGTGATAGATGGATGATGTGTGATAGATGGATGATGTGTGATAGATGGACGATGTGTGATAGATGGACGATGTGTGATAGATGTGTGATAGATGGATGATGTGTGATAGATGGATGATGTGTGATAGATGGATGATGTGTGATAGATGGACGATGTGTGATAGATGGATGATGTGTGATAGATGTGTGATAGATGGATGATGTGTGATAGATGGATGATGTGTGATAGATGGACGATGTGTGATAGATGGATGATGTGTGATTGATGTGTGATAGATGGACGATGTGTGATAGATGGACGATGTGTGATAGATGTGTGATAGATGGATGATGTGTGATAGATGGATGATGTGTGATAGATGGATGATGTGTGATAGATGGATGATGTGTGATAGATGGACGATGTGTGATAGATGGATGATGTGTGATTGATGGATGATGTGTGATAGATGGACGATGTGTGATAGATGGACGATGTGTGATAGATGGATGATGTGTGATAGATGGATGATGTGTGATAGATGGATGATGTGTGATAGATGGATGATGTGTGATAATACGATGTGTGATAGATGGACGATGTGTGATAGATGGACGATGTGTGATAGATGTGTGATAGATGGATGATGTGTGATAGATGGAAGATGTGTGATATATGGATGATGTGTGATAGATGGATGATGTGTGATAGATGGATGATGTGTGATAGATGGATGATGTGTGATAGATGGATGATGTGTGATAGATGGATGATGTGTGATAGATGGATGATGTGTGATAGATGGACGATGTGTGATAGATGGACGATGTGTGATAGATGTGTGATAGATGGATGATGATGTGTGATAGATGGATGATGTGTGATAGATGGACGATGTGTGATAGATGGACGATGTATGATAGATGGACGTTGTGTGATAGATGGACGTTGTGTGATAGATGGATGATGTGATAGATGGATGATGTGTGATAGATGGACGATGTGTGATAGATGGATGATGTGTGATAGATGGATGATGTGTGATAGATGGATGATGTGTGATAGATGGATGATGTGTGATAGATGGATGATGTGTGATAGATGGACGTTGTGTGATAGATGGACGATGTGTGATAGATGGACGATGTGTGATAGATGGACGATGTGTGATAGATGGACGATGTGTGATAGATGGACGATGTGTGATAGATGGACGATGTGTGTTAGATGGATGATGTGTGATAGATGGATGATGTGTGATAGATGGACGATGTGTGATAGATGGATGATGTGTGATTGATGTGTGATAGATGGACGATGTGTGATAGATGGACGATGTGTGATAGATGGATGATGTGTGATTGATGGACGTGATACAGATATATGGTAAATGCAATACATGTTGTGTATTTGTGGAAAACATTATACGGTGTTGGTACGATAGCTGCAGTGAGTAAATGATATGTAACGTCATTGTGACACTCTATGCTTCGGACGATGCATGCATTCGGTCGATATGAAGCTAGATATTGAAGCAATATGGTCCAAACCACATTGGACATATGGTGCGCTACGATACATCGTAATCAATACACACAGTACGATACGATAGACTCACAAAACGCTTTAAAATGCATACGTATGATATACGCATAATGATACCCGACAATATTGGCAATGAGAGACAATATTGGGTTTTTGATTACCTCCCTTGACAGATAAAGTCAGAGTTATCTCGAAATATGTATTGGTCCTTTTAGTTGAAAGCCTTTGTTTTTATTGGTGTTCCCTAACCAGATGTTGCGGTATGATAAATGTGATTTTATCAAAAGCATGTTAATTAATTTATAATCAATTTCTACAGTAAAGTATCCATTGGATATGCTGTAGGATATCTGTCGAGATTTAGTAATTTAATAATTATAAGATAAGAAAACTAATGAAAACAGACATCATGTGGTGCAAAGGAAACAACGATAAAAACAGAGGAAGCCAATTAAGAGGACCAATCTACTTTCATGAGTATTCAGGGGCAGTAACTGACTAATGTCTCTCATTAGTTCCTTCTACTGTAACATTTTGCATCTAGGTTCTAGCATTATTCTTCTCCATTCCCGGGTGCCCGTCCCACATCATATACTAGTAGTATATAAGGGAAGTACTTACTTGTATGTCCCTCAAACTTGTCAACATAAACTAAATGCTGGGCAGCTTTATTTTTGGCCTGCAAAGAAAAACAAGAGAAATCCAGTTTAGTTTAACAATCGGGCTGCGTACACATGCCATTATGGCAATCCGTGAAATCTCGTTTTCATAGCTAAGTTATACAGCATGCATATAACAACTATTAGCCAGTAGTTATTTCTAATCCAGCTGGCAGTCTGTCAGTTATGAAGTGTAACATAATGGGGTTATATGTTGATTATGTTAATTAATTACCTCCATAATTAGTTGTATAGCATGATACATATTCATGAGTCATAAGTATTGGTCCATTTATAATAATGCTGTATACGGTCGTTATACAAGGCAACTATACATGGAACTTGTACTAACTGTTTATGTTGGCAGAGAAGCAAGTACATTTGGCAGAGAAACAAGTATACTTGGCGTGGACATCCCTTACATGTATGCCTGATCAGCATATTAAAGGTTTTCCCACATATGTGTGCTATTATTACATCAGAAATGTACTCTGATGTTTAAGGTTAAACAGTACAATTCTAAAATGTTAACTTGTTATGGTCCGTACAAGCACCAAAACAATATATCCGAATTGATGAGTGGCAGTTATAACAAACATGTTTACTGGAACATCTGTAGCTTGACATTTTATGGAATACATGCCCAAGCTTGCTTCTCTATAAAAGATGAGATAAATTTAGATTACTACATGTATAATGCAAATGTCTGCATTTCTTTATTGCAAGCTGCCTTCTGCCATTCTTAGAATTGATGAATATATATATATTTCGGGTTTTACGCCTGCATCAGCACCATTTTGGGCTATATCGCCGGTGGGCAGTTTACCTAACAACACCTTTCCTGGGCAGGCTCCAGCGGTTAACCAGTACTTGGGTGCACCAACCTCCGTAAGAAACTGTCAACTTTTTCATATAAATGAGACATGGTCTGAGCGGGGCTGGAACCCGTGACCATCAGTGATGATAGGATACAGTGGTATACAAGTCAGCGACCGTAACCACTCGACCACGGAGGCGGACCTAGAATTGATGAAACATACAAAATCCCATTTTTGATTTACACAAACATATGATAACTAGTAGCCTGGGTGTCTGTCCATTTTTGATTTACCCAAACATATGATAACTAGTAGCCTGGGTGTCTGTCCATTTTTGATTTACCCAAACATATGATAACTAGTAGCCTGGGTGTCTGTCCATTTTTGATTTACCCAAACACATGATAACTAGTAGCCTGGGTGTCTGTCCATTTTTGATTTACCCAAACATATGATAACTAGTAGCCTGGGTGTCTGTCCATTTTCCCAATAATTTACTTCTGGCAAAATGACATTATCAGAAACTCAATACGGCTCAATTAATTTTTATGTGCACGGTGTAAAGCACCGACACGAGACCTCGGTTTAACGTCCCATCTGAAAGACTGTTAATTTTATTAGGGCTAGACGGGGGATCGAACCTGCGATCCCTGGATTACCAGTCCAGCGTGTTAACAACTGGACTACAGACCCGTCTGTCCTTTGTTCATGTTCTTTCCTGCCTTCATTTATAGTCTAGTAACTCCCAGTGACATTTAGAGCAATTTGACAGGGCAGCGTAATCCATTCCCACTTCTTGAAATCACAATTTCAATTGAGTAAAATGGTGGTAACAAATTACAATCTTAGAGTATACTACGTGTTGTTCAGATATTATCTGTGCTAACCCGTTACCTGCCAATCGGAATTGGATAGTGGAGCTAAAACACTTGTCTGAATAGCAAACAACATAGAACCTGATCAGACGTGGCGCTACTTGCACATTCCGTCCAATTTATTCGGCAGGCTATGGGTTAATTTGTTACCTGGCTTATGGTGAATTATGGACTACCGGTACAGCAGACTGCTGCATATAGACAAGTCACACTCCAATTATGTTTTACATCTTTTTTGTGGTGTGTGGTCTTATGTTTATTTATCGTCGCTACCGGTTGCCCATATGAGCGACGCATCCTGACGAGATTAGTCATATTAGATTTTTAGAGGATAGTGCAATGATACAGACAGTGAACCATTCCAGAGTCTCCACTGGTTCTTTTACGTGCACGGTGTAAAGTACCGACACGAGACCTCGGTTTAATGCCCCATTAGAAAGACTTAATTTTATTATGGTCAGACGGGGGATCGAACCTGCGATCCCTGGATTACCAGTCCAGCAGTTAACCACTGGACTACAGATCCGTCTGTGATCTCTTTTGTTTGATTCGAGTGCTAATTTATCTCCAGTGGGGGAATGAAGGGGGTGAGGCACCTGCAGTGTTCCTACATCGACTAAAGTTGGAAAGTCTTTATCTCCAGTGGGGGAATGAGGGGGGTGAGGCACCTGCAGTGTTCCTACATCGACTAAAGTTGGAAAGTCTTTATCTCCAGTGGGGGAATGAGGGGGGTGAGGCACCTGCAGTGTTCCTACATCAACTAAAGTTGGAAAGTCTTTATCTCCAGTGGGGGAATGAGGGGGGTGAGGCACCTGCAGTGTTCCTACATCGATTAAAGTTGGAAAGTCGCTATATCATATGTGTAATTGTTGCGATGTTAAATCCAGAGACTAAAGTCTCAGTAGATAATGGACACATATTCTGTAGTGTCCATAACCTGTAACTCACCCTTATACTAGGGTTCCATATTTGGGAATGCACACAGTGGCGGATATAGGGGAGCGCTGACTGGGCTGAAGCCAGGGGCCCCCGATATTTAGGGGCTCCCAAATTAGTATTTTAAATCGGTAATTAACTGAATAAAATTTAACAATATTTTTAAAAATAACTACATAAATAGATACAACTTAGAAGATATCCTGAGCTTTCCAACGATGTACGACTTTAATAATATTTTGTGTTTAGTCGACTGCAGCAATAACGTATAGTGCATTGTTCCCTGAGTCTAATAGTCCTGCAATACGCGTCGACAGGTGAAATCCCTTCTTACCAACCAATGCGATAGCGGAAAGCTGTAATTTCGGTGAATTTCGGCCAAGCATGGGTAATGTGAGACAGGTGTATTCAATAGAATGTTCTTGTTTGCTTACACTAGTATTTATCTTGATGAAAGGGCCCCTGTTTGAGCTACAGTCAATCCGCACCTGAATGCACACTAGTATTCCGCACAGTCCACAGTTAGTAAATGGATTTTTTGGGGGGGGTTTAACGTTGCACCAACAGCTTAGGTAATATGGCGACCCTCCAGCTATTATTGATGGAGGAAGACCCTTGATGTCCCTCCGAGCAGTATTGCAGGCACGAACGGACATCCATCCATGTAGAACCACTGACCTGCCACAAGCCAGCATCCCCAAATGCGATTCGAACCTACAGCGGTGAGGGTCAAGTGATTTGAAGTCGACGACAGTGACCACTCGGCCACCAGTTAGTATATGGAACATGGATAATTTCTTACTATATCATACTTACAGTTTTTAATGCAGCTACTGGACTTGATCCCTTCCCGATAGCCATACCTAGAATTGATTATCATGTACCACATAATATTTCTCTTTCAGCTTCTACATTATTAGCTTGTAAGTGCACATTCTTCTGTGTGTTTCATAGCCACAATTGTATGAATGAAATGTATTCCTATTTTGAGGATTAAAGCGACATTACATCGCAAAAAGCAAATAAAATGCAGTTGTTCACGTATAAATGCATTGCTACTACAAATTCTTCCGAATACATACGAACACTAACATTGAATCAATAAACAGTGTTTTTGTGGATCGAAAGTATGGTTTTATATAACGGTCATCCACGCTCCTGACTTGACGTTTGTTTTGTCATCAGAGTCGGTACTAAACTCGAGATAATGTCGTTTACAGATAAATTAACTAAGAATAGTCTACAAATATATAGGCACAAGTGAGATATAACGGTAAATCTGTAGCATACATCGTGTTATTCAGGATACACGAGTTGTGCATGGATGATTACATTATGTTGTTATGTCAACAAGCCGTGTGTATACGACGTTTGCTTATTAGTTGAAATACTCAGTTTTTGAGACAAATATTTGGAAAAAAATTATACCGTATCAGAGCAAATAAATAAGCTTTTGAAATTAATTGGGTATTACCCCCATCATTTGATATTAAATTGGGTATTACCCCCATCATTTGATATTAAATTGGGTATTACCCCCATCATTTGATATTAAATTGGGTATTACCCCCATCATTTGATATTAAATTGGGTATTACCCCCATCATTTGATATTAAATTGGGTATTCACTAAACTGAATTGTGCATTCAAAAATACGGTACTCATGCATTTTTTTCTCATTGGGTATTCAAGGTTATTAGTTTATACAAATTTATTTTAGCTCGATTGCGAAACAAGTTATTTCAACTTATATAAATTACTCTCGAGACCTCATTCCTGATGGAATCCATTGCCACGAGGGAGAGAGAAGAGGCAACGTGGAATTTAAATGCCTTGCCTAAGGGCACACTCGTAACGGCTCCAGTGGGGTTCGAACTCTGGACCTTTCGCACCTGAAGCGAACGCGCATCCACTGCGCTATTACGACTTCCACATTATACATTCTGTAGAAATTTGTGTTTTCACTGATGTAGTGTCGCTTTAAGGATACCTCCATAAATAAGATACTGGTGCCCCTGGCGGCACCATGTTTGTTGACAGATCAAACCAATTTCACAACATGACCTGACAATATTTTGCCTGGTTCCAGATACTCATGGTACCCACGATTATTGATGAATGGAACCGAGGGAAAAAATTAACACAATATTTTAGTGAAATTTTGAAATCCAGCAAACAAATCCTGAAAGTTATTTAAAGTGTCTACTTCAGTTTCCATGGCAACTGGAGCTCAAACTATCTCATATTTGACTTTGAACATAACTTGCCAACAAGTAGATATTTAGCATAATGCAAACTCTAAATTTCCGATTAGCACAGTGGTTAGCGCGCTCGCTTCTCACCAATGCAACCTGGGTTCGATCCCCAGACAGGGAAATATGTGAGATGGTACGGTGGTCGCCAGTTCGGACAGGTGGGTTTTCTCCGATTTCCTCCCACACGAATGACCACATATACGTTTTCATCCGCGCAAACGAGAGTGATTAATATAAGTTGTTAGATCTTGCTTCGCAATCGTAAATAAAGTTTTCTAAATTTAGTAAAAGATGAAAAGACAAAATTAAAGTTTACCAAATAACCCTTTTTTGTTGCCAACAGCAACAATCATGTATGAGCTGAATATTGTCCCCTGACTAGCAGTAATGTTGGACACTCTTTTGCTCTGTAATAAAACAAAAGAAATCAAATTAAACAAAAGAATATCAACATTTTTTAAATAGATTATTTAGATTCATTTAAAATGTTCCAAATTTTATGAAATGACTAATCTCTTCAGGAGGAATCGCTAATGTGGGAAACTGGCAGCGATGATAAAAAACACAAGACGCATAAATGTAGAAACAGTACGCCTTCTGCTGTATAGAGAACATCTGCTATATACCGGTAGATAACATCCAAATGTATTACATAACTCGACATATGAAAAGGAATATCTTTTAAGTTTATATTCAAACATTTACCTCTATTACGTATGTTCCAAAGTCTTTGAAATTGTCTGAAACAAAGAAAGAACAATTTTAAGATTGGGATATTAAATGGTATGAAACAACAGCATGTACTGGTATATCTCATGTACTGGTATATCTCATGTACTGGTATGTGTCATGTACTGGTATATCTCATGTACTGGTATGTGTCATGTACTTGTATGTATCATGTACTGGTATATCTCATGTACTGGTATATCTCATGTACTGGTATATCTCATGTACTGGTATATCTCATGTACTGGTATATCTCATGTACTGGTATATCTCATGTACTGGTATATCTCATGTACTGGTATGTATCATGTACTGGTATGTATCATGTACTGGTATGTATCATGTACTGGTATATCTCATGTACTATTATGTGTCATGTACTGGTATGTATCATGTACTGGTATGTGTCATGTACTGGTATATATCATGTACTGGTATGTATCATGTACTGGTATGTATCATGTACTGGTATGTATCATGTACTGGTATATCTCATGTACTGGTATATCTCATGTACTGGTATGTATCATGTACTGGTATATCTCATGTACTGGTATGTATCATGTACTGGTATATCTCATGTACTGGTATATCTCATGTACTGGTATATCTCATGTACTGGTATGTATCATGTACTGGTATGTATCATGTACTGGTATGTGTCATGTACTGGTATATCTCATGTACTGGTATGTGTCATGTACTGGTATATCTCATGTACTGGTATATCTCATGTACTGGTATATCTCATGTACTGGTATGTATCATGTACTGGTATATCTCATGTACTGGTATATCTCATGTACTGGTATGTATCATGTACTGGTATATCTCATGTACTGGTATGTATCATGTACTGGTATATCTCATGTACTGGTATATCTCATGTACTGGTATATCTCATGTACTGGTATGTATCATGTACTGGTATGTAGCATGTACTGGTATGTGTCATGTACTGGTATATCTCATGTACTGGTATGTGTCATGTACTGGTATATCTCATGTACTGGTATATCTCATGTACTGGTATATCTCATGTACTGGTATGTATCATGTACTGGTATATCTCATGTACTGGTATATCTCATGTACTGGTATGTATCATGTACTGGTATATCTCATGTACTGGTATGTATCATGTACTGGTATATCTCATGTACTGGTATATCTCATGTACTGGTATGTATCATGTACTGGTATGTATCATGTACTGGTATATCTCATGTACTGGTATATCTCATGTACTGGTATATCTTATGTACTGGTATATCTTATGTACTGGTATGTATCATGTACTGGTATGTATCATGTACTGGTATGTATCATGTACTGGTATGTATCATGTACTGGTATGTATCATGTACTGGTATGTATCATGTACTGGTATGTGTCATGTACTGGTATATCTCATGTACTGGTATGTATCATGTACTGGTATGTATCATGTACTGGCATGTATCATGTACTGGCATGTATCATGTACTGGTATATCTCATGTACTGGTATGTATCATGTACTGGTATATCTCATGTACTGGTATGTATCATGTACTGGTATATCTCGTGTACTGGTATGTATCATGTACTGGTATATCTCATGTACTGGTATGTATCATGTACTGGTATATCTCATGTACTGGTATATCTCATGTACTGGTATATCTCATGTACTGGTATATCTCATGTACTGGTATGTATCATGTACTGGTATGTTTCATGTAGTGGTATGTCTCATGTACTGGTATGTATCATGTACTGGTATGTATCATGCAGGGCTTCGAAAATTACCAGTTTGTCGGTTTTCGACCGATTTTTATCATTTCAGACCGATTCTAACAGTCAAAATACCTTTAAAAATCGGTCCAAAATATTGTTGAACAAGTCAAGAAATCGGTCTATAACGAACCTAATTTGGTAAGTATAATCCGTTGACACATTTCACACGTTTCCAATTTACGATCGAACTGGATAATTTCCACCTGAGGCCCCATGTCTCCATGGTGATCAGGCGATCAATGCATGTAATGTCAATTACATGAAATTAGTGCGGTAATCGTTTGATGTTTACAGCAAAACTACCGACATTTGTTAGTTTCTTTGAAGTGGACTGAATGATTGACAGTCGATTATTTTAGAATTTTATAAAGAATTAGTTTTTAAAATGTTTGCATTAAATTAAAGAAGTGTGCTAGGATTAATTTGCAATTAAATAATAATTAATATTTTAAATAGAAATCCGAAAATCCGTTCAAATTTTGGGGCTAATGAACGCAGCGTTCCCGTCGCTAGCCCTGTGCACATCTGTTTGTACACACAATGTGTACACCAGTGTGTCGGATGCGTTCCGTCTGTCATTTACAACTCATCAGCGTCCACTATGGTTTGCCGACGTAACCGACAAACAGTGCAGACCCTGATCAGATACCACATTTTCAGAGGCAGTTGATATAATATAGTTTGACGGGACCGAGTTCGATTTGGGCCGAGTTCACCCGCTTCCACCGGTGATACAGGTGACTAGATAAAATTTACCTCTATCAAAATGTCCTACCATTCATTTATTTTTAAATGCCGTACACTTAAAACTATTATTAGACAAAAGGAAAATTTACCAGACCTATAGTAACGGGTAAAGTACAGTTTGTCCTGAACATACATGCGATTTTTAAATATAATTGACTGGTGACAGCATGGAAATAAAGCAAAAAAAGCAAATTGGGTTTACTTACTTACGATTTTATGGGGGGGGTGCAAAAATATTGGCAGGACATGATGGGGGGGGGGGTACTGACTCGATTTCGGCCTGGACCGATTTGGTTTTGAAAATTTTCGAAGCCCTGGTATCATGTACTGGTATATCTCATGTACTGGTATGTATCATGTACTGGTATGTATCATGTACTGGTATATCTCATGTACTGGTATGTATCATGTACTGGTATATCTCATGTACTGGTATATCTCATGTACTGGTATGTATCATGTACTGGTATGTATCATGTACTGGTATGTATCATGTACTGGTATGCGTCATGTACTGGCATGTATCATGTACTGGTATGTCTCAGGGTTCCCGCTGTCTGTCGCCAATGGCGCCAAAAAATATAAAAATATTGGCACTAAATTTTGTGAATTGGCGAAAATATTCGGCGCAACTTTTTAAAAAAACATTTTTTGGCACATGTTTTGTCAAATACATGGCTTCAAATATTTATTTGTGAACTATATATGGCTCTTAGTTGGCTCCAAGTTTTTTAAATTGGCTCCAGTGTTTTTCAATTGGCGACAGAAATGGCGCAGACAAACATTCAGACATTATCGCTCCACTATGTGTGGGGGGGGGGGATTAGAGCCTTAGAGGACGTGACAAATTTGCACCCTACTAAATCTTATCATAACACAGAAGATAAAGCAGTATTGTACGATGATCAATTTCCAGAAGAGAGGAATTTATATAAGATTGTATTTATCTTGTTTTCCAATCCTTTGTTATCTTCCTGCAACCTGTGTGATTACAATTTCCATGCATATATGCTCTTTGTACAAAAGAAGAACAATAAATAATAGCTTTTATTAGAATTGTTCACAAAAGCTTGTTCAGACTTACAGTCCTCAATAGGGTCTGGATTTTCCACCTTCCTTCCCGGAATTCTGGATCCACGGTAACCTCTATCCAAGGGATCCAGCCTGCGCTTAGTCTTCTTCTTTTGTATTCTACTAGCTTCAGCAGCCGCCGGATCCCTCTCTATATTTGATTTGCGGATTCCGAGGTCAACTATTCTCTCCTGTCCACTTAATCTTGTAGATAACCCAGGGAACCTAAGACCCGACACACCTACAGAAATAAACATACTTTACATTTAGTAGGAGTAATAAAACAGCAGTTAGGTTATGGGAACCAGAGATACAAAGAGGCCAATTGAAATGGTACTGAGTCAATCATAGGTTATTCATCTGTTAACCAATTGGAAGCCGTGATAGCGCATTCGCGTCAGGTGCGAAAGGTCTGGAGTTCGAGCCGCGCTGGAGCCGATACGATTGTGCCCTTAGGCAAGGCAGGTTACTTAACAACACCTTTCCTGGGCAGGCTCCAGCAGTTAACCAGTACTTGGGTGCACCAACCTCCGTAAGAAACTACCAACTTTTTCATATAAATGAGACACGGCCTGAGCGGGGCTCGTACCCGTGACGATCAGTGATGATAGGTTACAGTGGTATACAAGTCAGCGACCTTAACCACTCGACCACGGAGGCGGACTACCTATGGAACAAATTGTTTTCACTGTGAAAATATGCCGCAAAAAAAAACCGAATATCGATTACACATAACTGAAGAATGTGCGATCTATATTAACCAATCTCTATGACGAATGGCTGTGTAGGCCATGGCTGAAAATTAACTCTCTACACTGTATCATATTGATACTTGTTTTTGCTAATTCTACTTGTTCTATGCATGAAATACTAGGAATACATTTGTTTTCTATCAAATTTCATTACAGATTCTTGAATATAAATGTTGGCCTTCTACATTTAACCCTTTCAACACCACAGACCTCTAAATAGGCTTACAAAAAGTGTAGATCCAGATGAGCCGGCTCGTGATGAGCCGTCTCATCAGGATCTGCACTTTTTGCCAGTGATATGACTATTTTTAGACATAATTACTCATTTTGATAAATGAACTTGTCCAAATGTGATTTTCTGATTCATTTATTGGTTTATGAATATCATGGACCAGTCCATGTGAGTTACTTGGAGTTGAATGGGTTAACTGCTACATATTACCTTCGCCCATTCTCTGTCCTGCATTCAAGTTCACTCTCTTAACAAGCTTTCCACGACTGGCTCGACCACCCCTCTTGCCTGCATTACTAACTGACGTGGCACTGTCCCACACTGACTCGGCATCTTCTGCAATTAACACAATAAAAGAGACTTGAATTAATGTCAACACGTACATTGGTCCAATAAGTTTGTTGTCGTTGTTGAGTTGGGTTTCGAGGCACACCAAACAGCAGACTGCAACAATTTTCACATCACTTTAAATCGATAGATAAAACTATGAGATATGGAATTAAAACCTTCATGCATGCTACAATCACAGAGATGTTGCAAAGAGTGCTTAAAGCGACAATACATCTCAAAAAGCAAATAAAATGCATTTTTTCACGTATAAATGCATTGCTACTACAAATTTCTCTTGACACAATATTATACATGAAATCAACGTTCATTCGTCCATTTTGAATATTTGATTATTGCGAAAATAGACGAAAATGTTTACAAGATTTATCTCCGTGCCATTACGGTGAACTAAATAAGATTTCGTTTAATATCCAATTGTTCATACGCATGAAATGTACTAAAAAATCATTCATTCGGATTTCTTTTGTGAAGACTGTGCAGAAAAAATGGGAGAATCTCACTTGTCGATTTCAAACAGCTAAATGATATGCACAACGACAATATATTTTAAAAGTTTTTAATAATTATATCTATATTTAGGATTATTCTTAACACCAATACACTATTTTTTATAACAGTTCATGTCCGAAAAGCTTCAAAATATTGGTCAGAAATCCCGCCATCGGATCAGGGCAGAAAGTGCTATGCGAAAATGAGCTTTAACGATAAGACCTCGAAATAACAGAACAATTTTTTTATGTAGAGGTCTTATTTATATAACTATAAAACGAAGTGTTCATATCAGTCACTACAAGAGTTGCCCCTTTCAATTATGTATACTATACAATTGTGCATTCACCAATAGAGTGGAAGATTTAGATTTCAAGCTTCAGCTTCAAACTATTTACAAACAGTGCCATGAAAATAACAGTTCAAACAGCCTGGCAATGTACAAAACAAGTTGTGCAACAAACAGACAAGAATTAAAATTTTTATGACTTCTGTCCGAGTGATGAAAATTAAACAGACTTCTTTCAGTGAATGAATAAAGCACATACTCTTGTTGAAAAATGATCCATGTCGAATAATTATCATCTGACTCAATACACTGACAGGTCTGCATACAGCTGGGTGGAAATGGGAGAGATGGAGGACGGCATCTGAAAATAATTGATTATAAAAATAATTTATTATAAAACTAGAGAATTACTTGCGTATATTTTCAAATATATCTGTAGGCACAGTGGAGTTTCCCCTGTTCATGAAATTTAAACGTTGATTTTGTGTATAATATTGTGTCAAGAGATGCTATAGACTGCAGAATTCAAGCAACGGTATGTGCGTTAATCTTGCTAGCAATTTTAATTTATAAAAAGTTAAAATTTTATTTTTATGTATACGTGTGTAATTGAGGATTAGTGCTTAGACTTTGAAAAATGCCTTCATAGTAAAATCTAGCATATTTTATATTCTAAAAAATAGTTTTTATAAATTAAAATTGTTAAGAAGGTGTCAAACACACATACCGTTGTTTGAATTCTGCACAGTCTATAACGTCTCTTGACACAATATTATGCATGTAACCATCGTTTAAATTTCATGGGAGAGTTTCAAAATTCAATTTCGTCCATTTTGAATATATTGGTCAGATATGTCAATGTTGGAAATGGCCCATCGGTTTGTCATAAAATTCGCACAAAATTTAAATGTGTCAACAAGTACTGATTTTTCATTGTGTGCATTTAATTTAGACAGCATTGAAGGAATTATTGACACATGCAAATTGCAGTTCTTTGGTCAACTTTGCAGATTACCGAGTCGTTATTTGGCAAAACAAGTGTTCACAAACAGACTAGTTCGGTATATGAACGGAGAATCACAATATTCCGGATTCATTGCAGACATCTACCGAGCGTTACGTAGATACGGTTTAGAATGTTTCCTTCAAACCTATATTGAAACTGGATCATTTCCCGTAAAGCTAACTTGGAAGAGAATAGTGTACCAAAACGTCACTGTTGTTAACAATGGTCAAAGACTAAACCGCCTGTGCTCATTAAGTGAAATGCAAGTGTTAAGTGAACACTTTAGCTTAAACAACCCTTGTTATCTCTGGTCGGTATGTAGGAAAAGGCAAGAGCTCATACCATTTTGTAAAAAAGCTGTGATTATTATGAGTATCATGGTATCTAGGTCTTTTCCGAGAAATTGTCGCAAGTGTTCTTTCTTTTGCGAAAACATTATTGAACACACAATATGTCACAGTCCTAGTAACTATGAACTTTACAAGACGTTGGTCGTGATCTGGTTTGATATTTGTGATAAACAATACTATGTTGATTTCATTAAGCAATCACCATATGAGCAATGTAATAGTTTGATAAACGCTGCATTTAATGTTACTGAGAATTGCATGTTTGAAAACTTTAAGCTGCTGAAGACGCTGTTGCACATGTTTGATGTATAAGTAATGAACAGGGATATAACGTATAACTGCGTTGTGCTGTGCTGTGACAATGAAACATTGTGCATGAATAAATGAACGCAAATTAGGGACTAAAGCTTATCTTGCCAAGTGTGTATCATTCTTTATTTAATTTTGTAATTAAATGCTTAATACAATACTACATTTATTTTAGGTACACATTTGACTGGTTTGCTGTTCATTTTGAACTAGCATTTCGTTTTCGGTCTAGGCAATTTGGCAGATTATCGAGTCAACATTTTGATAGATTGTCCGTAAGGCACTTACCTTTCATTGTTTCTAAGGTTCGTGTCATGCTTTTCGCTACCTGAACATAATTGCTTTATTGTTCAAACTTTTGCGGTTTCGACCTGGGCAAGAATTGCTTTGTTGCAATTAACGTTCTCATAGCCTGGACATTCTTTAGTGCTACTCGCCTGAGCACAAAGTGCATAAGGCGAGTTTGCTTGTTTTTTTGTTTGTTTTTTGTGTGTGCTCATTCTTTATCCGCACCACGGTCTTAACTATTTATTTACTTATGTCTCTTGTTATTACTTATTTTCCCACTTTTGATACAATAATTTTCTGTTCAGTTGACGATTATGATCACATGCTTAGGTGAGCGAATTCAGCTGTTCTTACAGCTCCTCTAACATATGAAAATAATGTAATTTGTATGTTTATATATAATTATGCATGTTTATGTTGATCTATTTGTAAATATATTGTAATCTTCAAATATTGGAGGAAAAATAAATATCTATCTACCATTACAGTAAACCTAATAATATTTCATTCAATAGCAAATTGTTCATATGCATGAAATGTACTAACAAATGATTCATTCGGATTTCTTTTGCACAGAAACGGTGGGAGAATCACACCTGTCGATTTCAAACGGCAAAATCGTATGCACAGAGGTCAGATAATATATTTTAGACGGTGTTTATCTATATAAATTTATGATTATTCTTAACACGAATGCACACATTTCTAACTGTTCATGTCCGAAAAGATTCAAAATCTTGATCCGAAATACAGCCATCGGATCAGGGCAGAAAGTGCTATGCGAAAATGAGCTTCAAAGATAAGACCTCGAAATAACAGATCAAAAAAAAATTAATGCATAGGACTAGACTAGATCTATGCCTTTTTCATATTATCCTGGGTATACCGATAACCGGTGACATAAGCAATAGCCTGTGTATTTTTGTTCCAAATCGAGGCTGTGCAAATAATGTTCACTCTCAATTAAGCATAATCATATTTATGTTATTGTATGCAATATTAGTTAGTAAGAAATAAATCGTAATTAAATCAAAAACAAAGTGAAAGCAACAGCACATGCCTCCATCTTTTATTTAAGCGGTGATACCAATAACCGGTGACAATGTAAATTTCACCTCACAATTTATACCAGTAGCAATACATGCCATATAAGGCAATCATGTGACGTCACACGAGTAGCGGGCACCTTACAAATGTCAAATGCAGCCGATAGATAACAAATTCATTGAAATTCACCTAAATATTGACAACATGAACACAAACTTACGAGTGTAAGAGGAAAAAACAAGTTTTTAATAAATTAAGGTAAATTTACCCGTAGAAATGACATTTCAGCTAGTTTTTGCTATGGACAGTTGCAGAAATCCGACGGAAATTGTCAATAGTAAATACAAAATGACCATGTGCAGTTCATTTGGATTAATTCTGATATTACCACTTTTTAGTATTCACCGATATTAGGGATATGGTGTATGTATGTATGTTACATTAATGTCAAACCCCTTGCAGGGACGTAAACATGGTGTTTTTCTACACTGACATAAATTGCATACATGATCGAGGTCCCTATCAATGGTATGATATCAAGGATTGGAAGATTATTTTCAAGGTTATTTTCTTAGAATATCATTCAAAATGACACGAACATATTTTTAGTGTTCTATGTTGAATAAGAATTTAGACTTATTATTGTTGAAAGTTGTCTGTCGGTATAATATGCGGATTTGCATTATTGGCTACATGGCTAGCTACCTGTGATTGCAACGGTTTTATTTAACAACAATGCGGACCGCAGACAGGCGGTCGCCATTTTGATACATCTACTAAAGTAAATATATGTCGATGATTTTCATTGGTCAGTGTTATTATTAATAGCGAATTAAGACTGGTGTATTATAACCCACGATAATTATATCATGTTCTCCGTACCGTACCGCACTATATAAAGAAAATGACATTAGATTAGCCAGATACAGACGGATCTGTTAGTCCAGTGGTTACACGCTGGACTGGTAATCCAGGGATCGCAGGTTCGATCCTCCGTCTGACCATAATAAAATTAACAGTCTTTCAGATGGAACGTTAAACCGAGGTCTCGTGTCGGTGCTTTACACCGTGCACGTAAAAGAACCAGAGGAGACTCTGAAATGGGTCTCTGTCTGTATCATTGCACAACCCTCCATACTCTAAAATTACTAATCTCTTCAGGAGTCATCGCCGGTAGCGACGATAAATAAACGTAAAACACACACATTAGCCAGATAACCGCCTACGTGGTCGAGTGGTTACGGTCGCTGACTACAAATACCACGGTAACTTACCATCGCTGATGGTCACGGGTTCGAGCCCCGCTCAGACCGTGTCTCATTTATATGAAAAAGTTGGCAGTTACTTACGGAGGTTGGTACACCAAGTACTGGTTAACCGCTGGAGCCTGCCCATTTAGAGGGTGCGCATGCGCTAAAGTTTGCATGTCTTTCTTCTTCCGAGTCCGAAATATTTCATTACTATACCTTTAAATCTTCTTTACTGATATTGGAAGCTAGCAGAGACATCCATGAAGGTTTAATCTGCAATCTGAGGGTAGAAATCTGTGGTAAATCTTCGTCCTGGTGATCTCCATCGTACTTTTCCAATTCTTGATCCCACTTCCGGTTTGACACAGCAACCACCGCGGAAATAATGTAAACAAAGAATATTTTTACAGAAGGAAAATGACACTTCTGCTATACCTTATCACCATTGTTGTTCTTGCCAAAAACATCCTTCCACAGGAAATCCATGTATCCGACCATACCCTGGCACTAGTCGGCAACAGGGCTGATGTACACAGTTGCCATACCATGAAGCTTCTTCTTGCCATCGCTAAAACACACACAGAAAAGCACTTCAAACCAACGGGCCGTCTGATTTATATATTCATCCTACTTCTGGCAAATTCCAACGATGTCCAGCTCAATCCGGGTCCAATGCATAATGAGACCACCATCTACCCATGCGGGACCTGCGACCAACCCGTCACCTGGGACCACCGTGCGGTGGTGTGTGATACGTGTGACCAATGGTATCGCATAGACTGCCAGGATGTTCACACTGGAACATACAGTATCCTCAACGAAGACAGCGCCATCAGATGGGACTGTATCGTTTGCAACAATCCCAACTATAGTACCGTATGCTTTGACCTCTACTCTATCTCTACGAACAATCCATATAGTATTCTCTCAATCAGTAGCACCAACCTACCGAGTCCAAATGCAAACCGCCAGATCAAACCAATTCATTCCTCAACCCCAGAGCGAAAACAACATAAACAAAACCAACCGGCGACAAATCGACCACCTCTCCGCATCTTGAACATTAACTGTCAGTCCATCAAGAAGAAGCAGGATAGAATTGAGAACATCATCGAAAGTACAAAACCCGACATCATTATGGCCACTGAAACCTGGCTGGACCCAACCATCACCGACAACCAAATCTTTCCATCCAACTATAAACTATGGCGTAAGGATCTGTTATCAGGTACAGGCGGCGGTGTCTTACTTGCCATCACGGACAACTTGATCAGTTCTGATGTTACCGAGTTACAGACGGACTGTGAGATTATCTGGGCAAAGATCAACCTTATTGGTTCTAAAACACTTTATCTATGTTCCTACTATAACCCGAAAACCAATGATGAACTCAGTCTAAATCATTTTGAAGAATATGTCAACCGAGCATCCTTAATCAAAGACTCAATACTACTGATCGGAGGAGACTTTAACTTACCTGGCTGGGATTGGAACTCCAAGACTCTGAAACCAAACTCAACTCATACACGTCTCCATTACAAATTCTCTGACTGCTTAGATGACAATGGACTCACGCAACTTGTTGAAGAGCCAACACGAAATAAAAACACTCTATATCTACTCCTTACCAACCTCACAAGTACAGTCTTACGTACAAGCACCATGCCAGGGTTCTCAGACCATGATTCAGTCTTTATGGAGTTTGACATGCGGCCCATATCACACAAACAAATCCCGAGGAAAATCGCTCTCTACAAGAACGCCCAGTGGGATAGCATGAGATCCGACCTGACCACTCTACATACACAGATCCTGGAACTAGCTCAACAAAACGAGACCACAGAAGTTTTATGGACAACCTTTAAAGAAAAACTGAAACTGAGCATAAATGCACACATCCCACACAAAACAGCAAGACCAAAAGACTCTGCCCCATGGATTACACCTGAAATAAAAAAACTTGTCAAAAAAAGAGACCATCTACACAAAGCAAAGATGAAATCCAACAATCCGGCTCACATCAAGAAATTCAAATCCGCTAAACAACCTGAGCTACTACAGAAGAAGCTCCGTCAGGCATATTGGTCATACATTGACAATATGATCATACCACAGCCCACTGATACACACAACAAGAACTCCACCCAGCGCTTCTGGACCTTTATTAAACATAAGAAGAAAGACAACGCCTCAATCACTGGACTCCGGAGCCAAGGTCAACTCCATTCAGACCCGAAGACCAAAGCAAATATCCTCAACCATCAGTTCCAGTCAGTTTTCACCAAAGACACGCCTTACTCTGAACAAAATTCAAGACTGGAGGTTACACTCAAACCAAGGATTATCCAGTTGCTCCTGACATCACCATCACTTCTAACGGCGTCGAAAAACTCCTAAGCTCTCTTAACCCTCACAAATCCCCAGGTCCAGATAGCATCAACCCGAGAGTATTAAAGGAACATTGCTCCCATCCTCACCATCATCTTTAACTACTCTCTCAACACTGGTACAACCCCCGATGACTGGCGGAAAGCAAATGTCTCTCCAATCTACAAAAAAGGGAGTAAATACAACCCAGAAAACTACCGACCTATCTCCTTAACCTGCATATGCTGCAAACTCATGGAACACATCATCACCAGTCACATCATGCAACATGGCGAAAACAACAACATACTTTATCCACTACAACATGGCTTCCGAAAACGTCGATCCTGTGAAACACAGCTTCTAGAATTCACGGACGACATCACATCAAACCTGGAAAGCGGAACACAGACGGACGTCTTGGTGATGGATTTTTCCAAGGCGTTCGACAAGGTATCACATAGTCTTCTCCTCCACAAGCTGTACCACTACGGCATCCAAGGAACGACCAACCGCTGGATACATGCCTTCTTGAGCGGAAGATCCCAGTCAGTAGTACTGGAAAGGGAGACTTCAGACACAGTCAAGGTAGAGTCCGGTGTCCCTCAAGGCTCTGTCCTTGGACCCAGCTTGTTCCTGTATTATATCAATGACATCCCTCACGGTTTGGATGCTACCATCCGATTGTTCGCCGATGATACCATCGCCTACCTAACCATCGCAAATAACATCGACTGCACCAACTTACAAAAAGATCTTGACAAACTATCACAGTGGGAAAGCAAGTGGAAAATGGCCTTCCACTCAGACAAATGCCAGGTCATCTCTATCTCTCGAAAGAAAAGAACCATCCATTTTGACTACCAACTTCATAACCAATCACTACAACACGTCAAATCAGCAAAATACCTGGGAGTCGCCATCAACAACACGCTTGACTGGGGAGAACATATTACCAACATCACAAACAAAGCTAATAGAAACCTGAACTTCATACGACGGAACCGTAACATTGCCTCATCCCCAACAAAAGAACTCGCTTACAAGTCACTGGTCAGACCCACCGTAGAATACACCTGCTTAGTATGGGATCCCTACGAAACAATAGATATCAACAAACTGGAGATGGTTCAACGTCGTGGGGCACGATTCGTCAAACACTGCTACCAGAGCAGATCCAGTGTCACCGAGATGCTCCAAGACCTACAGTGGACATCACTCCAGGACAGAAGAAAAACATCTCGCCTAGTTCTACTATTCAAAATAGTCAACGACCAAGTCACTGTCAACAAGACCGACCGCCTATTAACCCCTCCGCGCCGCTCGCGTCACACAGCAGACCATGCCTTCCAAATTCCACGCTGTTCTACTAGCTACCGCCAACAGTCATTCTTCCCAAGAACCATCAAGGAGTGGAACAGTCTTCCTCCGGACACTATATCAGTTGGCACAGTTGACGCCTTCAATGCTCAACTAGCCACCATCTTTATCTAATCTCCTAACAGTCTTATTTAGTTATTTTAACTCTCCACTGTACATACTATCACCTTTATTCCAATTCTTTCTCTATGCGCACCCACCTGGCAATAATGTTCAGTTTGTTGAACTTGGCCAGTAACTGGTAGAAGTAGAAGTAGAAGGAAAGGTGTTGTTAGGTAAACTGCTCGTCGCTCAAATGGGAAACCGGTAGCAACGTTAAATAAACTTAAATAAAAATAAACCTACATATAGGCTATGTGTACGCATTGCATAAATTCCACCAACACTATGCCTATATAAATAAGAAATAACTTGTTGATCCACAACCATCAGAAACCAATCTGACAACAATAACTTCATTTCGCAGTCCTGCTGAACCCAGTGATGGATGCCACACAAGACACACAAAAACAAAAACAAGTTCAGTTTTATCGATGTCCGGCACCGACAGCCATCCAGCATATATAGAAAGCTCGTTTTTATAAGAAGTATAGGTGGAGTGAATACGCTGCTAACTTAACAGACTCCGAAGAGAAAGAACAAAGAACAATATATATTTATTTATTTATTTATTTATTCAACTAGTATAATAGCAGTTATAAAATGTGTTGATTTCACAGTTGACTGTTCTCAAATGTATCATCATCATCATCATCATCATCATCATCATCATCATCATCATCATCATCATCATCATCATCATCCATCATCATCATCATCATCATCATCATCATCATCACCACCACCACCACCACCACCACCACCACCACCACCACCACCACCACCACCACCATCATCATCATCATCATATCATCATATCATCATATCATCATATCGTCATCGTCATCGTCACCGTCACCGCCACCGCCATCGCCATCGTCATCGTCATCATCATCATCATCATCATCATCATCATCATCATCACAATCATCATCATATCATCATCACATCATCATCATCATCATCATCATCATCATCATCATCATCATCATCATCATCATCATCACATCATCATCATCATCATCATCACCATCACCATCACCATCACCATCACCATCATCATCATATCATCATCATCATCATCATCATCCCACCACCACCACCACCACCACCACCACCATCATCATCATCATATCATCATATCATCATATCATCATATCATCATATCGTCATCGTCATCGTCATCGTCACCGTCACCGCCATCGCCATCGTCATCGTCATCATCATCATCGTCATCGTCATCGTCATCATCGTCATCATCGTCATCGTCATTATCAATCATCAGCAGTAGCAGCAGCAGCATCATCATCATCATCATTATGAGCCTCTTTGTGACTTACATCGTCAAATATATCAGCAGAGCCAGTGGATGAGGTTTCAGAGTCAACATGTTAATGGTTTTATTTATTCTTTTGCTAAACATGTGTTAGTTTCAAGATGTCTTCTTAGTTTAAACGGTCTTACAGTGGCTGTTTGACAGTTGGTACACTGAGTTGGTAGGTACACTGATGTTTACCCATCGATTGCAAGAATGGAAATGACAATAACTCTTTGTTACGTTTATCTATCGTCGCTACCGGTTGCCCATATCAGCGACGCCTTCCAAAGAGATTAGTCAGTTTAGATATTTGGAGGATAGTGCAATGATACAGACATAGACCCATTCCTGTATCTCATCTGGTTCTTTTACGTGCACAGTGTAAAGCACCGACACGAGACCTCGGTTTAAAGTCCCTTCTGAAAGACAGTTACTTTTATTAGGGCCAGACGGGGGATCGAACCTGCGATCTCTGGATTCCAAGTCCAAAGGACGGTTTGTTCTTTGTAAGACCTGCTATATAACTATTTTAAGTGTGGAACAGAATGAACTGTTTTAGTGTGATAAGAGAGGGAATTTCGCAAGTTTTGAGTTCGAACATCGGAAGTAAATCTGAATGACTCTTACAGATAGACAGGTGGTAGGCCATTGAGTGTTTTAAGCATTAAGACTGTTTTTTCTCTCCAATAGCTAACCATTTCTCTACATATATTATATCTGGTCCCCGTGGCCAAGTGGTTAAGGCACCCGCCTACGAAGTGGGAGGTCGAAGGTTCGAATCTCGCCAGTGGTTCGTTCTGATATGACCGGTTGTTGAGCCGCTCAGCTAGTTAAATAATGGTTACCGATTGCCTACCAGCCTGGCATACAAGCACTGATATTCGGGATGGAAGAATTAGTTCAGCTAAAGCTAAAGCTACCGAAAGCGATCGATAATACTTGGAAGCTGAACATTAAAGCGACACTACATCAGTGAAAATACAAATTTCTACAGAATGTATTTTTCTATTACATGTATATGGTATCAATGTTTCCAAATACTGAGTATTTCAACTAATAGACAAACGTCGTATACGCGGTTTGTTGACATAGCAAAATAATGTAAACATACATGCGTAATACAACTAGTGTATCACGAATAACACGAATTATGGTATATATTTACCGTTATATCTCACAGTTGTGACGTGGCTAAATATTTGTTTCTGTTATATACCCTCATGTTGTACACATGTACCTGAGAGAATAAAAGTATATGTCTGTCTGTCTGTCTGTCTGTCTGTCTGTCTGTCTGTCTGTCTGTCTGTCTGTCTGTCTGTCTGTCTGTCTGCCTATATATTTGTAGACTATTCTTAGTTAAATTATCTCTAAACGACATTATCTCGCGTTTAGTATTAACTCCGATGACAAAACAGACGTCAGTTTGGGAGCATGGATGACCGTTATATAAAATCATACTTTCAATCCACAAAACACTGTTTATTGATTCAATGTTAATATTCGAATGTATTCGGAAGAATGTGTAGTAGCAATGCATTTATACGTGAACAAATGCATTTTATTTGCTTTTTGCGATGTAATGTCGCTTTAACATGATATTGTCTGTTTGACTTGAAAATATCAAATGAGCTATCGATGGGCAGAGTTAAATAAAAGTCTATTTTCGCAATAATCAAATATTCAAAATGGACGATTTGGAATGGCGAAACCCTGCCATGAAATTTAAGCGTTGATTTCATGTATAATATTGTGTCAAGAGAAATTTGTAGTAGCAATGCGTGAAAAAATGCATTTTATTTGCTTTTTGAGATGTAATGTCGCTTTAAGCACTCTTTAAATTGCAACATCTCGGGAAATACCGACAATGTTGGAATATGGACACTACAAAATATATGATGCTTTCATTTATCCATTAATTGTCTCTAATTGGTCACACATTACTATGACGTCATGGCACATCATTATGACACCATCATGGCCTGATTTTACTCATTCAATAGATGCATACCAATGTGGAAAGATAAACATTGCAAAGTAGGCCTACTACCTGTTCTGTACTACGAAGAATAGCTTCATATAGGTTCGTTGTTCTATTATTCTCCCTTTCTATTTTTTTTTGTATATTGTCACCAGGGGCTGTTTAATGATTATGTTAACATTACCCCCCGCTTGGCCGAAATTCACCGAAATTACGGCTTTCCGCTATCGCATTGGTTGGTAAGAAGGGATTTCACCTGTCGACGCGTATTGCGGGACTATTAGACTCGATAAACAGTGCACTCACTATCACAGGGGTAATGATATATATATGAAATAATGACCTCTATGATATATATGAAATAATGACCTCTATATATATATGTAATTATGACATCTATGATATATATATATATATATAGAGGTCATTATTTCATATATCATAGCTAGCGGTCATTATATACGTCATATGTGTCATAATCTACATTGATGACATTAATCATAACATAGTAATTACTGCAGATAATCGTGTATGTGAATTGTTTATACATGTACATGCACAAGTAAGTAAGTACGTTTTTATTAAAGTGACATGTGCACATTTCAACACATATATATAGCAAATATTAAACAACAAGAAGACGCACCCGACCCCGTGGGCCTATAAGTCACCTAATAATATGCATTCAATAATAATTATATAGTGTGAACAGAAGCGATCTGATCATTAGATTAATAAATTGAAAATTGAAAAATATGGCGCTATTCACAAATCATGTGGGTTATCAATGTACAAAATATACACAATATAGTACAAACATGAATAGTTGGAATGTGTATTATCAGTGTTATCAATTTGAATAATTATCTAGTCTATGCACGTATTGCGCTTAGTAGGCCTACGTGTAATACTATTATTATATAAACAACATGAACTGTTTCTATTCTTAAATGCAGACGGGCGGATCAAACGTTCACAAGAATGCCGTCGGATACTGTTATTCATGACTTCATCGCCGGTGCTGTCGGGGGTAAGTCACTTGCTAAGGTGCTACACTTCTAAGATGAGTTAATCATTTCACCAGGATTCTGTTATTTGTAAGATATAATAAAGTATTGTATTAACTTTGATATTTATAAATGAAATGTTTGCTACTTAATACACATTTATTATAGCTCGATTGCGAAACCAGTTCTTACAACTTTAATCACTCTCGAGACGGTATACCTCATTCTTGATGGAATCCATCGCCACGAGGGAGAGAGAAGGGCACACTCGTAACGGCTTCAGCGGGAATGGTAATCCAGGGATCACAAATTCAATCCCCCGTCTGACCCTAATAAAATTAAGTCTTTCAGAGGGGACGTTAATCCGAGCTCTCGTGTCGGTGCTTTACACCGTGCACGTAAAAGAACCAGAGGAGACTCTGGAATGGGTCTCTGTCTGTATCATGCACTATCCTCCAAAAATCTAAAATGACTAATCTCTTCAGGAGGCGTCGCTCATATGGGTAACCGGTAGCGACGATAAATAAACGTAAAAAACAACAAATAGCGGGAATGTTTGTTTGAATCTGTACATTTCTATATAATGATGCTCTAGACAAATAATATTCTACTTTCGTCACAATCTATTATTGTATGTTTTTTCTTGTACATTAGATTACAATCACTAGATGATTAAGTTTGTTAACCCTCGGCACCGGCGAACCATGTTGGCGAGCATTCTCAGCATATCGTGCACTCCTAGCACCGTCGACTAACAGACGTATCTGTAGTCCAGTGGTTATCAAGTTGGGCTGGTAATCCAGGGATCGCAGGTTCGATCCCCCGCCTGACCCTAATAAAATTAACAGTCTTTCAGATGGGACTCGTGTCGTTGTTTTACGCCATACACGTAACAGAACCAGAGGAGACCCTGGAATGGGTCTCTGTCTGTATCATTGCAATATCCTCCACCAATCTAAAATGACTTATCTCTTCATGAGGCGTCGCTCATATGGGCAACCCGTAGCGGTTATAAAATAATAAATAATCGTAAACACACCGTCGAATAGTCGTGTAGTGTCTGTTAGTTTTGAAGTGTTCGGTGCTGACGGAGACATCATCTTCCTCGTCAGGGTGATGCGTCCTTATGGGTTCTTCTCTTAAAAGGCTCGTCTTAGGGCCACCCTTCTCACCATTGGTCATCCCACTGCAGCATATAAACGGACAGTTATACATGAGACGGATCTGTAGTCCAGTGGTAACACGCTAGACTAGTAATCCAGGGATCGCAGGTTCGATCCAGGGATCGCAGGTTCGATCCCCCGTCTGACCATATACAATTAACATACTTTCAGATGGGACGTTAAACCGAGGTCTCGTGTCGGTGCTTTACACCGTGCACGTAAAAGAACCAGAGAAGACTCTGCAATGGGTCTCTCTCTCTGTATCATGCACTATCCTCCAACATCTAAAACGACAAATCTCTTCAAGAGGTGTCGCTCATATGGGCAAACACACACATACATCTGGTCGTCTAGGTCGTTCCAGAGTCCGTCCATACCTCCACCACTTCTGTTGAATGAGGCAGAAGTATTGGAGCGTGTGTCCCGTGTCCCAGGTTCGACAACCAAACTATCACAATGTCCTACGCTGCTGCTGTGAGATGTGCATCCGACTGCGACTTGCACACCGTAGAGGAGATCAACCGTGTTACAATCACTAAACATTGAGTATTCCTTTTCTGCGTTTCATCGAGGTATGAAATGTCAATTATTTACACCTAATTTCAATCATAAAAACGACATGAAACAAAAGTTTTGTAAGAACAAATTATGTGTAATAAAACCTGATTAATGTTGCAGTTCATAACACGATGAACCGCAAAATTAGGTGAGATCAACTTTAATTGCAGTATTTGGCTTAATCCAAATACAAAGCAGCGAATGGCCGTACGTCTTCAAATTTGCCACTGCTTACAGAACCTTCCCCCAAATAAAACATGCCAATATATAGAAACAACTTACGAACATTCGAAATGGCACACATCGGCCACCATAGAAAAGCGATGTTGACACCTAAGTTCATACAACCGTATAGTACACATATCCAATACTCAACTCGACATTTTCTATTTTCAGGGACAGCCGGTGTGATAGTTGGACATCCATTTGACACAACGAAGGTAAATGTTTTCCTGGGCAGGTTAGCCGACCTAAGCGATTAACCAGTACTAAGCAATGTGTGTGAGGTGCCTTGCTCAATGACACTACATACGTGGCCTGACCGAGTATCGAACCAGGGATCGTTCTATTTCAAATCCGACGCTGGACCACGGACGCCACACTATCAACTAGTCAATACGGAGTCAATACGTCAATACTAAACACACGATACTTTCGTTTACAGATAATTTAACTAAGATTAGTCAGCAAATAAATATGCTTAGTCTACAAATAAATATGAATACTCACAAATGTAAGATATCACGGTAAATATGTACCATATCTCGTGTTATTCAGGATAAGGGTATTGTATTACGCATGCATGTCGATCCTATGTACATTATAATATTTTGTTATGTCAACAAACCGCGTATACGACGTTTGTTTATTTGTTGACATATACAGTTCTTGAGGCAAATATTTGGGGGGGGGGGGGGAAATGATATCATATAAAAGCAAATTACATTCTGTAGAAATTTGCGTTATCACCGATGTAGTGTCGCTTTAACAAATAATAAACAACACTGTAAAATCAAAACTCACAAAATAACACAACGCAAGACCCGATATTTTAAATTGGATTTCTCGAGTATGGTGCAAGATATTAATTTGAAATTATAGATTATGTTATTCGCCTACATTGGCTGTACAAAAAAAAAGGATAAAATC
This sequence comes from Archivesica marissinica, assembly GCA_014843695.1. Lineage (NCBI taxonomy): Eukaryota > Metazoa > Mollusca > Bivalvia > Venerida > Vesicomyidae > Archivesica > Archivesica marissinica. The sequence goes on along the minus strand of CM026404.1, from coordinate 58,298,648 downwards.
GGTCACGTGTGAGACAGAGGGGTGTGTACGTCGTAAGAGCCATGGGGTGACACACTAGATATCAGTTTCTCGGACGTATTGGGATTCGGTGACTTTTCACATTGTTTAGATTTTGCGTTGCGTCATCATTTTTGTGAATTTTGATTTTACGGTAATGTTTGTTATTTGTTAAGTTTTATGTCTTATTGTTGATGAATTAAACAGAAAGTTATAGTATGTACGTATGATATGTCGATTTCTTCATGGTTCAAGTGTTAACAACATCCTTTTACAAATAATCGAATTATACAGAATTATATAAGTGTCGGGTTACACGTGGCCCTAAGTGTATATATATATATATATATATATATATATGGTATATATTATATATACACACTTAGGGCCATATATGTATGTGTGTGTGTGTGTGTGTGTGTGTGTGTGTGTGTGTGTGTGTGTGTGTGTGTGTGTGTGTGTGTGTGTGTGTGTGTGTGTGTGTGTGTGTGTGTGTGTGTGTGTGTGTGTGTGTGTGTGTGTGTGTGTGTGTGTGTGTGTGTGTGTGTGTGTGTGTGTGTGTGTGTGTGTGTGTGTGTGTGTGTGTGTGTGTGTGTGTGTGTGTGTGTGTGTGTGTGTGTGTGTGTGTGTGTGTGTGTGTGTGTGTGTGTGTGTGTGTGTGTGTGTGTGTGTGTGTGTGTGTGTGTGTGTGTGTGTGTGTGTGTGTGTGTGTGTGTGTGTGTGTGTGTGTGTGTGTGTGTGTGTGTGTGTGTGTGTGTGTGTGTGTGTGTGTGTGTGTGTGTGTGTGTGTGTGTGTGTGTGTGTGTGTGTGTGTGTGTGTGTGTGTGTGTGTGTGTGTGTGTGTGTGTGTGTGTGTGTGTGTGTGTGTGTGTGTGTGTGTGTGTGTGTGTGTGTGTGTGTGTGTGTGTGTGTGTGTGTGTGTGTGTGTGTGTGTGTGTGTGTGTGTGTGTGTGTGTGTGTGTGTGTGTGTGTGTGTGTGTGTGTGTGTGTGTGTGTGTGTGTGTGTGTGTGTGTGTGTGTGTGTGTGTGTGTGTGTGTGTGTGTGTGTGTGTGTGTGTGTGTGTGTGTGTGTGTGTGTGTGTGTGTGTGTGTGTGTGTGTGTGTGTGTGTGTGTGTGTGTGTGTGTGTGTGTGTGTGTGTGTGTGTGTGTGTGTGTGTGTGTGTGTGTGTGTGTGCGTGCGAGTGTGTGCGTGTGTGTGTGTGTGTGTGTGTGCGTGTGTGTGTGTGTGTGTGTGTGTGTGTGCGTGTGTGTGTGTGCGTGCGTGCGTGTACGCGTGGCGTGTGCGTGCGTGCGTGTGTGTGCGTATATCAGCTTGCCTCGTGTGTGAACAAAAACACAGACACGTGTGGTCTGGACAAGTTGTTTCGGGTTCAAAACCAACTTGATAAACGATAGGCTTGACACTATACATACAAACATATTTGGCCATATCCAGGCATATTTAAAAATGACATCCCATCACTATCAGTAATTTATGGACACGATGGACGCATTGTGAGACTTCAAATAACTTGTCTCTCCTTTGGTGCTGTTGAATTCTTACACGTGAGGAAGCTATCCACTGGCTTATGGAAGGTAGGTGGTTTTACCCGGGTGCCTGTCCGTGCCTGAAATACTACTCGATGGGAGCAGGGGTCTTCATCCACCAATAACTGGAGAGTCGCCATATGACCTACATGTACGTTCAGTTGATGCGAAATTACACACTAAAACAAACAAGCAAACAAACAACCAACGGTTTCACTAACGGGAATACAAATAAAAACCGTTTATTTTCAGGTACAATTACAAACGAAACATCACGGCTACCAGTACAGAGGAACCTATGATGCTATGCGGAACATTTATAAATTTGGCATTGTAAGATATGAGTATACTTGTTATACGTAGTCATACCCAACCGACCATGTCTACAAGCTCATAGACGTTGCTTTAACAATTAGAAAAAGTAACTAGAGTGTTGTGCTCGGAAATAATATTTAGGCCTACGTCATCCATTCGAGTAACAGACGGATCTGTAGTCCAGTGGTAACACGCTGGACTGGTAATCCAGGGATCGCATAATATTTAGGCCTACGTCATCCATTCGAGTAACAGACGGATCTGTAGTCCAGTGGTAACACGCTGGACTGGTAATCCAGGGATCGCAGGTTAGACCCCCCGTCTGGCCCTAATACAATTAACAGTCTTTCAGGTGGGACAATAAACCTAGGTATCGTGTCGGTGCTGTGGTCTCGTGTCTGTGCTGTACACCGTGCACGTAAAATAACCAGAGGAGACTCTGGAATGGGTCTCTGTCTGTATTATTGCAATATCCTCCAAAAATCTAAAATGACTAATCTCTTCAGGAGGCGTCGCTCATATGGGCAACCGGTAGCGACGATAAATAAACGTAAAACGCACACACTTCGAGTTTATATAGAGGTATTGGTATAGACCCGCTTAAAGGTGCTTATATTAGCAGAGATGTATACGCTTGAATTGGATATATTTTGAAAAATACATTCCTCTATTTGCTGCCATGTACGTGTTTCTCAGCACCTCGTAATTGCAACTTCTCTTCCAGATGAAAGGCTTCTACAGGGGACTGTCTTTGCCCCTATTTTCTTTCGGTATCGTAAATTCGACTTTCTTCGGTGTATACGGACACACGCTAAGATATCTAGAACCTGACAAGTCCAAGAGGAAATCTAACTACTTTCATATATACATGTCTGGGTGTGTGGGCGGGGCTGCTCAACTCGCGTTCCTCGTGCCAGTAGACTACATGAAGACAGCACTACAATCACAGATTCCACATGATATGCCGACAGCTGCTAATGGTATATATAAAATTGTATGCCCACATAATTTAAGTATTTTTGTCATGGTTCATCTATTTTTGTCCGGAAGATTACGGCACATTTTCATGGGTTTTAGTGTTACACATAAATTAACACTTCAGCCAATAATATGGCAGATATATAACATGTGACGTTATCAACCAATCGCTTGGCGTATTGGTATCAACCAATCGCTTGGCGTATTGGATCAACCAATCGCTTGGCGTATTGGTTATAGTTTGGCAGGGTACACGCCAACATTTTTCTCTAGAAATAATTTGAAGATTACTGTTCATATTGCATTTTTCAAGGTGTAATATGTATGCCTCGTTAGGCGTGGTATATGTATATAATACATTAACCCTCGTGTATTGACTTAAGAGTATGATATATGCCTATAGCAAAACAATACATGTACATGTTATAGCAGTAAGCTGCATGTTTTTTGCAGAAGAGCATACATGTACATGTACAGTCGTGAACATAATTTAAACGTATTGTTGATATGTGTTCTGTTAGATTCTAAGTTTATATGCATACTATACGAATCTGAGTAAAGTTGTAATAAGATCTAACCATTTTTGAACTCGCCGACATTGAACTGGCGATTGCTTAAGATTATATGCATACTATACGAATCTGAATATATTTCGAATAGATCTAACCATTTTTGAACTCGCCGACATTGAACTGGCGATTGCTTAAGATTATATGCATACTATACGAATCTGAATATATTTCGAATAGATCTAACCATTTTTGAACTCGCGGACAGTAAACAGGTGATTATTGGCTAGGGAAAATGATACATTTTACTATATTTATTTCGTAGTACGTTGTATGTTCGGGAAATGAGTAGGGAATGATATTCATGAATTGATATTCATTTTCCGGCATATATTTATGTGAGTTAGTACATAACGCTTGTTGGGTAAATACACTCACATTTGCACATTTGTGACATAGATCCAGATCAGCCGCAGCGTAACGCCACGTCTGATCAGGTTCTATTGTGTTTGCTATTCAGCCAATTCATTTAGCTCCACTATCCGAATAGCAAACACCATAGAGCCTGATCAGACTCAATGCTGTTTGCAAATGTGATTTTTATCAGCATCCGTGGTGGCATACCGTGTCACACGCATATTATACACGTCTACTACTTTGGTTTTTATGTCTACCACTATTTTGTTTAAGAATGTTTTATACCACAATTATTCTTGTTTGTCCAAACGTATTGTGTTCATCGTTTTGGTATTGTATTGTCTTCTTGTAGGCGCAAAACATATATTCAAGGGCCCACTTCAATGTGCCATGATGATTTACAAAGAACGAGGACTACTGGGTTTTTATAAAGGCGGACTTGCAATGGCGTTCCGGGAAATACCGTCTTACGGCATATATTGTCTATCGTATGAATTTATCAGTGTCCAGATGCACGACTACAGACTTACAGACACCAATGGTTTCATTGCCAGTTTCGTATCTGGAGGTATAGCCGGGTGTTTGACTTGGGCATCCGTTATTCCATTTGACGTCATAAAAAGCCGATACCAGTCGGACTTTTCCGGAGAGTACCGAGGTTTTATGCATTGTGCCCGGATGCTGTATAAGGAGGGTGGTTGGAGAATGTTCTACACCGGATGCCTTGTTACATGTATGAGAGCATTTCCCGTTAATGCAGTGACATTTACTGTGTATACACAGACACTAAAACACTTGGAGAGTAATTCTTAGTAACTCTACTTTTATTTTACAACGTTTCCGAAATCAGCAGTTATTGACAACTTAATATATTAATACCTCTCGTTGGTGCAGATAAAGGTGTAACTATGGTAATTCGTGTGGGAACTAGGAAACCGGTGTACCCGTAAAAATTAGCCACCTGTGTGATCGGGAGTGTATTTGGGACTGATATATTGCACTGTGGATGCAGGTACGACCATGACCCTTCATGTAAGCTTGGCATTCATATGGATGTTCTAGTATAAATGAGCTGATGCATTCGACGATGTTCACACAGACGGATATGTATTCCAGTGGTAACACGTTGGACTGGTAATCCAGGGATCGCAGGTTCGATCCCCCGTCTGACCCTAATAAAATTAACAGTCTTTCAGATGGGACGTTAAATCGAGATCTCGTGTCGGTGCTTTACACCGTGCACGTAAAAGAACCAGAGGAGACTCTGGAATGGTTCTCTGTCTGTATCATTGCACTATCCTCCAAACATCTAATATGACTAATCTCTTTAGGAGGCGTCGCTCATATGGGCAACCGGTAGCGACGATAAATAAACGTAAAACACACACAAACACACGATGTTCAGATTGTCTAAGCGACATCTTGTATATTTCACACTCAAAGGCGCGTTCTGTATTTCACACTCAAAGGCGCGTTCTGTATTTCACACTCAAAGGCGCGTTCTGTATTTCACACTCAAAGGCGCGTTCTGTATTTCACAATCAAAGGCGCGTTCTGTTGATGATTTCGAAGACTTCCAGTCGCTTCACTAAACGCATTTTTAAACGTATTTTTGCAGATTTCACATTGATAAAGTGTTCTAATGTATCGCTCGTCGCTGATCAGGCATGAGGACACGGTTGTACAAAAGTAAGTGACGGAACTCAGCATAAAGTAAGTGGCGATATCGACAAACAAGGGAAATAACTATTACAATGTACTGGGTCTGGACATCCGGCCTTTGTATTGATGCATTCAGGATGCATGCTTGCAAGCGAACACTGTTGCACACGTTTGTTGTACATACGCATGTGCTGTTGTTTGTTCCTATAGCAATACGAGATAGCAGAATACCAAAGTAGATATATAACTACACGCATGCACTCTCAATTAAAACTTGTACGATTAGCGCAGTGGCTAGCACGCTCGCTTCTCACCAATGCAACCCAGATTCGATCCTCGGACAGGGAAGTATGTGAGATGGTACGGTGGTCGCCAGATCGGACAGGTGGGTTTTCTCCAGGTACTCCAGCTTCCTCCCACACGAATTAACACATATACGCTTTCATCCGCGCCAACGAGGGTGATTAATATAAGTTGTTAGAACTTTCTTCACAATTGTTGTAAAATAAATAAAGTTTAAACTTTTAATATTTAACCTTGTCAGTCATATACATATATGTTTAACACCGATAACATTAATTGAGCCGTATTGGGTTTCTGACAATATCAACCATTTTGCCATAAGTAGAAAAGTGAATAATCAACAGACTGGAACCCAGGTTAATGACAAGTTATCATTCATTATGTGTTGTTCCGTCACTAAACATATACTTGCCTTATGCAAAAGTATTATGTCCAGATGATGTGCTATTTTTATAGTTGCTTGGATGTCGCCGAAAGTGTGTGTGTGTGTGTGTGTGCGTGCGTGCGTGCGTGCGTACGTACGTGCGTGCATGCGTACGTGCGTGAATAAATTTTTTTTGTTTAAACATAATTTATTGCCAAATATATACAGCAAAAGGTTTGGGCCACAAGTGCTATACACATTATAAAACGGCCCTCCCCAATACAATTCATTTACAGAAATATATTATGGCTACAAAAGTACAGTTAAGAAAAAGATATGTTATTTTAAAGAAAAAATGCCAGCAGAAGTATTCACGTGAATGTGCTCGTGTGATGCTCGCCCCGGTCCGCGATCTCGAAACCCCCCACGCATAATAAGAAATAGAAATACTATTATTACGCTAATTTGAAAACCTCGCAGTATCATGTATAAACTTTTGAACTGAATTAAAAATACTTAGGTTCTGTTCATCTGAGAGTTCTTCTTTACCTTTAAGTAGAGTTCTTACACTAAGTGGATGATATTGACGTGTATATCTGAATAGTGCTATCCTTTGATTTAAAAATAGAGGACATTTGAAAAAATAATGTTCGGCATCTTCGATGCCACGTTCACACTCACAAATCGGGTCATCTTTTAAGTGATTATTACATAAGTCCGCATTCAAATTACTGCAGCCATTTCTTATGCGTGTTTGGAGAACGGTTAGAGATCTTGAACCTTTGTAGTAATATGAAGGTACTTCATTTTGCTTAAATAATGCACATTTCAGTCGATACTTAAAACTAGATAAAGTAGGTGATGTTCGGTTATTCTCTGTTAATGTATTCCATAAATCAACACTTGATGGTACAAAGGAATTCGAGAAGAGAGCTGTTCTTCTTGCCATTACTATGAAATTATCGGCATTTCTTAAATTGTATTGTTTTCTTCACCGACTACCCTTGGAAAAATTGTTGAAAAATGCTCCGGCAGTAGACCGTTTTTTAGTTTGTACATTATGACTAATTTCTGAAGTTTTCTTCTATCATTTAAGGAGATCCAGCCTATTTCTTCTATCAAGTTATTTATAGAAACCGATCGAGTTAAACCAGTGACAACACGAGCTGCTTCAAATTGTAATTTTTCTAGTCTATTCTTATCGAGTTCAGTACAACTGTCCCATACTACTGCAGCATATTCTAACAGTGGCCTCATATAAGATATATTAATTTGATTTAATGTTTTCCTGTTGATTGTAAATTTTAACGCTCGCATTAAATTTAGTACCTTTGATGCCGATTTAAAAATATTGCCTATATGCTCGTGCCATTTACCATTGTTGCTTAAAGTTACACCTAAATGTTTGTGGTGTTCAGCAAAGGGTAACTGAATCCCATCAAAAAATAATACTGGATAGTTTTGTTCCCTAGTGGTGCTAAAGAACATAGCTTCTGTCTTATTGGGATTAAAATTTACCAACCAACGTTTAGACCAATCGGATATTAACCTCAAATCATGATTCAGTATTCCCTCTAGATCTTGAATAGTTGATGTCGTTTGGGCCAATGATGTATCGTCAGCAAATAACCTAGTTATACTTAATAAATTGTCCGCTATATCATTAACATAAACGAGAAAAAATAAAGGTCCGAGGATCGATCCTTGTGGTACACCAGAGCTAATAGTTTCACTGTTTGATATGCTGGACCCTACTACTACATTTTGAGTCCTATTTGATAAATAATTTTCTATCCAGCTTAATAGCATTCCAGTTATACCATTTTGTTTCAATTTAAATAATAAACCTTTATGCCAAACCCTGTCAAAAGCTTTAGAAATATCACAGAAGATCATGCACATAAATTGTTTTGAGTCTAAGGTCTGGCATATTTGATGATACATTTCTATCAGTTGATAAACACTAGAATGATTAGGTCTGAAGCCGCACTGGTTATAGTATATAAGGTTATTAAAAATCAAATGATTGTGAATATGTTTATAAATAACTCTTTCCATAACCTTACCTAAACAACTCAAAAGTGAAATTGGTCAATAGTTACTAGGAGTTTCGGCCGGACCCTTTTTAAATAGAGGAATAACATTAGCGTTTTTCCATAAAGAGGGAAATACTCCTTCTTGAAGTGATCTATTAAAAATGACAGATAAAGGTTTGACAATATAATCCGCTGTTTCCTTTAACATTTTGTAACTGATACCATCAGGACCATTTGCTTTGTTAATATCAAGGTTTTTTAAAACATCACAAATTTCAATTTCTGTTATATGTATGACTGGGTATCATTTATTCAGAACCCAAGCATCTGTGATATCTTCCGGACAAATAACATGGACAACTGATGCAAACATACTAATAAATAAAATTATTTACATAAAATATGTCATTGTGGATATTGATAAAGTTAAAGCGAATATTGTAAAACAATCTTAGTTTGATTCGTGTGGGTATTGATTAGAGTTAAAACGAATATTGTAAACAATCTTAGTTTGATTCGTGTGGGTATTGATTAGAGTTAAAACGAATATTGTAAACAATCTTAGTTTGATTCGTGTGGGTATTGATAGAGTTAAAACGAATATTGTAAACAATCTTAGTTTGATTCGTGTGTGTATTGACAGAGTTAAAACGATTATTGACTGACTAATACGTTTATCTAAAGTCTCCATTGCATAAATGCATTTGGGCGACTGGGAACGATTATTGTAACCAATCTTAGTTTAATTCTTAGCTGTTGTATATTGAGCGCATCCATTAGTGGAATGGCATGGCTCACGCGATTGTCAGACTTTTCGGAACCGGAAGTATGGTATCTTCATTTTTAGAAGCTTGGTTGTTAGGGTCTTGCAGAGAGGAATATAACCGAGTTGGTGGTTCCAGGAATGCTCTTGTTTCAGAATTTCTGAAAAGAATAAATAAGACGTTATTAGTATGATGAGACCAATAAAATAAATGTCATAGCTTTATATAACTAACTAATAAGTTTATTTAAAGTCGCCACCGCATAAATGCATTTGGGCGACTGAGCTTTATATATATATTTTATTGTATTTAAGTTTATTTCCTGAAGAGATTAGTCATTTTAGATTTTATCGAGTTGAGTAATTAATTTTAATAAACCACATTAATATAGCTAGGATTACCATTGGTCAATTTCCTACCACGTGTTAGAAACCAGTCTATATTGCATCCCTCAACAGAACTGAGCGGTTAATATTGAATCGTCTCTCAGAAAAACCGGAATTCGCGCGTACGGTTCGTTGATGCGCACTTAATATGTACAAGCGGCCGAAATAAATATTGAGGTAATGTATCTACATGGTTCACCTTTTCATGATTTTGAATTTCTCAACACACGATAAGACTATAAACAACGAAACATGGTATGAAACTCTATTGGATATTTATGGGATCCTAAATCTTGACATGCCGGTGTTACGGTAACAATCACACATTCGTGAACTTACTCAATTGATGCAGTTGAATGTGTGAATATGTCATCATGTAGTTGTATTCGATATAATATACAGACGGATATGTAGTCAAGTGGTAACACGCTGGACTGGTAATCCAGGGATCGCAGGTTCGATCCACCGTCTGACCATAATACAATTAACAGTCTTTCAGATGGGACGTTAAACCGAGGTCTCGTGTCGGTGCTTTACACTGCACGTAAAAGAACCAGAGGAGACGCTGGAATGGGTCTCTGTCTATATCATGCACTATCCTCCAACAATCTAAAATGACTAATCTCTTCAGGAGGCGTCGCTCATATGGGCAACCGGTAGCGACGATAAATAAACGTATTAAAAAAAAATCGATATAATAAAATAGATATTGCACTTGGTTGAAGTGGGTATAGTGGATTATCTCCTTTCGGATTATTATCTTTCGCCTTGGGAGATAGTGTTCACGAGAGGAGAAAAAAAACCCAAACGAAGAGCAATTATAAATATATATAATATAATTATATAGGATTAAAAACTGTGTCTGAGGGTGTATTTGGTACAGGCAATACGTGTTTGAAATTATACAGTTGATCTCTTAAATGTAAAATGACATTAGTCAATTGTTCAAAATAAGAAATAATAATGTCTTGGACAGGTTTTGTGAACAAATCGATTTTACTTTGTATACCAAACAGTCAGGTGACGTGTAATACCAACCTAGTAAATCAAACCAAATGACTTGTTTAATGGGGATTAGCTACAGTTAGCTCTATGGTGTATTTATAGAGGCATACAGATTTTATTTTTCCATTTAAAGCTCTAATTACTATATATAATAATGAGAGAATGTATAAGCACTGCGTGTTCTACTGACCGGTCGTCGCCGCGTACTTGTTCCGACACATGCTCGTCAGAGGTGTGTAAAGGAGACACGCTAGAAGGTTGGGAAGATGGTCGAGAATTATCTATTGAGGATGGTGACGATCCCCGGCTTGTTCCATGCTTGCTGTATTTTGCTAGACGTCGCTTGTGCTTGACGTCAAATCCATCCATGAACTCCCTGAATGAATCAAATTACTGAAATAGGAGTTTCGTCATATTTCAAGTTCAATGTCACTCTTGTTGGCGGGACTTGTTATGGGGACAGGGAACAACCCATGGAAACAGTATCCAAGTTATGAGATGTTATGGGGACAGGAAACAACCCATGGAAACAGTATGCAAGTTATCAGATGTTATGGGGACAGAGAACAACCCATATAAACAGTATGCAAGTTATGAGATGTTATGGGGACAGGGAACAGCCCATAGAAACAGTATGCAAGTTATCAGATGTTATGGGGACAGGGAACAGCCCTTATAAACAGTATGCAAGTTATCAGATGTTATGGGGAAGGGAACAGCCCATAGAAACAGTATGCAAGTTATCAGATGTTATGGGGACAGGGAACAGCCCTTATAAACAGTATGCAAGTTATCAGATGTTATGGGGAAGGGAACAGCCCATAGAAACAGTATGCAAGTTATCAGATGTTATGGGGACAGGGAACAGCGCATAGAAACAGTATGCAAGTTATGAGATGTTATGGGGACAGGGAACAGCCCATAGAAACAGTATGCAAGTTATGAGATGTTATGGGGACAGGGAACAGCCCATAGAAACAGTATGCAAGTTATCAGATGTTATGGGGACAGGGAACAGCCCATATAAACAGTATGCAAGTTATCAGATGTTATGGGGAAGGGAACAGGTTATCAGTATAAGTTATGAGATGTTATGGGGACAGTATGCAAGTTATCAGATGTTATGGGGGGACAGGGAACAGCGCATAGAAACAGTATGCAAGTTATGAGATGTTATGGGGACAGGGAACAGCCCATAGAAACAGTATGCAAGTTATGAGATGTTATGGGGACAGGGAACAGCCCATAGAAACAGTATGCAAGTTATCAGATGTTATGGGGACAGGGAACAGCCCATATAAACAGTATGCAAGTTATCAGATGTTATGGGGACAGGGAACAGCCCTTATAAACAGTATGCAAGTTATCAGATGTTATGGGGAAGGGAACAGCCCATAGAAACAGTATGCAAGTTATCAGATGTTATGGGGACAGGGAACAGCGCATAGAAACAGTATGCAAGTTATGAGATGTTATGGGGACAGGGAACAACCCATGCAGTATCCAAGTATCAGATGTTATGGGGACAGGGAACAGCCCATAGAAACAGTATGCAAGTTATGATATGTTATGGGGACAGGGAACAGCCCATAGAAACAGTATGCAAGTTATCAGATGTTATGGGGACAGGAAACAACCCATAGAAACAGTATCCAAGTTATGAGATGTTATGGGGACAGGGAACAGCCCATAGAAACAGTATGCAAGTTATGAGATGTTATGGGGACAGGGAACAACCATAGAAAGAGTAGCCAAGTTATGAGATGTTATGGGGACAGGGAACAGCCCATATAAACAGTATGCAAGTTATCAGATGTTATGGGGACAGGGAACATCCCATAAAAACAGTATGCAAGTTATCAGATGTTATGGGGACAGGGAACAACCCATAGAAACAGTATGCAAGTAATGATATGTTATGGGGACAGGGAACAACCCATGGAAACAGTATGCAAGTTATGAGATGTTATGGGGACAGGGAACAACCCATATAAACAGTATCCAAGTTATGGGGACAGGGAACAACCCATAGAAACAGTATCCAAGTTATGAGATGTTATGGGGACAGGGAACAACCCATAGAAACAGTATCCAAGTTATGGGGACAGGGAACAACCCATAGAAACAGTATCCAAGTTATGGGGACAGGGAACAACCCATAGAAACAGTATCCAAGTTATGAGGACAGGGAACAACCCATAGAAACAGTATCCAAGTTATGGGGACAGGGAACAACCCATAGAAACAGTATCCAAGTTATGGGGACAGGGAACAACCCATAGAAACAGTATCCAAGTTATGAGGACAGGGAACAACCCATAGAAACAGTATCCAAGTTATGGGGACAGGGAACAACCCATAGAAACAGTATCCAAGTTATGGGGACAGGGAACAACCCATAGAAACAGTATCCAAGTTATGAGGACAGGGAACAACCCATAGAAACAGTATCCAAGTTATGGGGACAGGGAACAACCCATAGAAACAGTATCCAAGTTATGGGGACAGGGAACAACCCATAGAAACAGTATCCAAGTTATGAGGACAGGGAACAACCCATAGAAACAGTATCCAAGTTATGGGGACAGGGAACAACCCATAGAAACAGTATCCAAGTTATGGGGACAGGGAACAACCCATATAAACAGTATCCAAGTTATGGGGACAGGGAACAACCCATATAAACAGTATCCAAGTTATGGGGACAGGGAACAACCCATATAAACAGTATCCAAGTTATGGGGACAGGGAACAACCCATAGAAACAGTATCCAAGTTATGAGATGTTATGGGGACTGGTAACAGCGCATAGAAACAGTATGCAAGTTATGAGATGGTAAGGCGACAGGGAACAACCCATAGAAACAGTATCCAAGTTATGGGGACAGGGAACAACCCATAGAAACAGTATCCAAGTTATGGGAACAGGGAACAACCCATAGAAACAGTATCCAAGTTATGGGGACAGGGAACAACCCATAGAAACAGTATCCAAGTTATGGGGACAGGGAACAACCCATAGAAACAGTATCCAAGTTATGGGGACAGGGAACAACCCATAGAAATAAGTATCCAAGTTATCAGATGTTATGGGGACAGGGAACAACCCATATAAACAGTATCCAAGTTATGAGATGTTAAGGTGACAGGGAACAACCCATGGAAACAGTATCCAAGTTATGAGGACAGGGAACAACCCATAGAAACAGTATCCAAGTTATGGGGACAGGGAACAACCCATAGAAACAGTATCCAAGTTATGGGGACAGGGAACAACCCATAGAAACCATATGCAAGTTATGGGGACAGGGAACAACCCATATAAACAGTATCCAAGTTATGGGGACAGGGAACAACCCATAGAAACCGTATGCAAGTTATGGGGACAGGGAACAACCCATAGAAACAGTATCCAAGTTATCAGATGTTATGGGGACAGGAAACAACCCATGGAAACAGTATGCAAGTTATCAGATGTTATGGGGACAGAGAACAACCCATATAAACAGTATGCAAGTTATGAGATGTTATGGGGACAGGGAACAGCCCATAGAAACAGTATGCAAGTTATCAGATGTTATGGGGACAGGGAACAGCCCTTATAAACAGTATGCAAGTTATCAGATGTTATGGGGAAGGGAACAGCCCATAGAAACAGTATGCAAGTTATCAGATGTTATGGGGACAGGGAACAGCCCTTATAAACAGTATGCAAGTTATCAGATGTTATGGGGAAGGGAACAGCCCATAGAAACAGTATGCAAGTTATCAGATGTTATGGGGACAGGGAACAGCGCATAGAAACAGTATGCAAGTTATGAGATGTTATGGGGACAGGGAACAGCCCATAGAAACAGTATGCAAGTTATGAGATGTTATGGGGACAGGGAACAGCCCATAGAAACAGTATGCAAGTTATCAGATGTTATGGGGACAGGGAACAGCCCATATAAACAGTATGCAAGTTATCAGATGTTATGGGGACAGGGAACAGCCCTTATAAACAGTATGCAAGTTATCAGATGTTATGGGGAAGGGAACAGCCCATAGAAACAGTATGCAAGTTATCAGATGTTATGGGGACAGGGAACAGCGCATAGAAACAGTATGCAAGTTATGAGATGTTATGGGGACAGGGAACAGCCCATAGAAACAGTATGCAAGTTATGAGATGTTATGGGGACAGGGAACAGCCCATAGAAACAGTATGCAAGTTATCAGATGTTATGGGGACAGGGAACAGCCCTTATAAACAGTATGCAAGTTATCAGATGTTATGGGGAAGGGAACAGCCCATAGAAACAGTATGCAAGTTATCAGATGTTATGGGGACAGGGAACAGCGCATAGAAACAGTATGCAAGTTATGAGATGTTATGGGGACAGGGAACAACCCATGGAAACAGTATCCAAATTATCAGATGTTATGGGGACAGGGAACAGCCCATAGAAACAGTATGCAAGTTATGATATGTTATGGGGACAGGGAACAGCCCATAGAAACAGTATGCAAGTTATCAGATGTTATGGGGACAGGAAACAACCCATAGAAACAGTATCCAAGTTATGAGATGTTATGGGGACAGGGAACAGCCCATAGAAACAGTATGCAAGTTATGAGATGTTATGGGGACAGGGAACAACCCATAGAAAGAGTAGCCAAGTTATGAGATGTTATGGGGACAGGGAACAGCCCATATAAACAGTATGCAAGTTATCAGATGTTATGGGGACAGGGAACATCCCATAAAAACAGTATGCAAGTTATCAGATGTTATGGGGACAGGGAACAACCCATAGAAACAGTATGCAAGTAATGATATGTTATGGGGACAGGGAACAACCCATGGAAACAGTATGCAAGTTATGAGATGTTATGGGGACAGGGAACAACCCATATAAACAGTATCCAAGTTATGGGGACAGGGAACAACCCATAGAAACAGTATCCAAGTTATGAGATGTTATGGGGACAGGGAACAACCCATATAAACAGTATCCAAGTTATCGGGACAGGGAACAACCCATAGAAACAGTATCCAAGTTATGAGATGTTATGGGGACAGGGAACAACTCCATAGAAACAGTATCCAAGTTATGAGATGCTATGGGGAGAGGAACAACCCATATAAACAGTATCCAAGTTATCGGGACAGGGAACAACCAATATACAGTATCCAAGTTATGGGGACAGGGAACAACCCATAGAAACAGTATGCAAATTATGGGGACTGGGAACAACCCATAGAAACAGTATGCAAGTTATGAGATGTTATGGGGACTGGGAACAACCCATAGAAACAGTATCCAAGTTATGAGATGTTATGGGGACTGGTAACAGCGCATAGAAACAGTATGCAAGTTATGAGATGTTAAGGTGACAGGGAACAACCCATAGAAACAGTATCCAAGTTATGAGGACAGGGAACAACCCATAGAAACAGTATCCAAGTTATGGGGACAGGGAACAACCCATAGAAACAGTATCCAAGTTATGGGGACAGGGAACAACCCATAGAAACAGTATCCAAGTTATGAGGACAGGGAACAACCCATAGAAACAGTATCCAAGTTATGGGGACAGGGAACAACCCATAGAAACAGTATCCAAGTTATGGGGACAGGGAACAACCCATAGAAACAGTATCCAAGTTATGAGGACAGGGAACAACCCATAGAAACAGTATCCAAGTTATGGGGACAGGGAACAACCCATAGAAACAGTATCCAAGTTATGGGGACAGGGAACAACCCATAGAAACAGTATCCAAGTTATGGGGACAGGGAACAACCCATAGAAACCGTATGCAAGTTATGGGGACAGGGAACAACCCATAGAAACAGTATCCAAGTTATGGGGACAGGGAACAACCCATAGAAACAGTATGCAAGTTATGGGGACAGGGAGCAACCCATAGAAACCGTATGCAAGTTATGGGGACAGGGAACAACCATAGAAACAGTATCCAAGTTATGGGGACAGGGAACAACCCATAGAAACAGTATGCAAGTTATGGGGACAGGGAACAACCCATAGAAACAGTATGCAAGTTATGGGGACAGGGAGCAACCCATAGAAACAGTATGCAAGTTATGGGGACAGGGAACTACCCATATAAACAGTATCCAAGTTATGGGGACAGGGAACAACCCATAGAAACAGTATCCAAGTTATGGGGACAGGGAACAACCCATAGAAACAGTATGCAAGTTATGAGGACAGGGAACAACCCATAGAAACAGTATCCAAGTTATGGGGACAGGGAACAACCCATAGAAACAGTATCCAAGTTATGGGGACAGGGAACAACCCATAGAAACAGTATCCAAGTTATGAGGACAGGGAACAACCCATAGAAACAGTATGCAAGTTATGGGGACAGGGAACAACCCATAGCAAAAGTATGCAAGTTATGGGGACAGGGAACAACCCATATAAACCGTATGCAAGTTATGAGATGTTAAGGGGACAGGGAACAACCCATAGAAACAGTATCCAAGTTATGAGATGTTATGGGGACTGGTAACAGCGCATATAAACCGTATGCAAGTTATGAGATGTTATGGGGACTGGTAACAGCGCATATAAACCGTATGCAAGTTATGATATGTTAAGGGGACAGGGAACAACCCATAGAAACCGTATGCAAGTTATGAGATGTTATGGGGACAGGGAACAACCCATAGAAACAGTATCCAAGTTATGGGGACAGGGAACAACCCATAGAAACAGTATGCAAGTTATGGGGACAGGGAACAAACCATAGCAACAGTATGCAAGTTATGGGGACAGGGAACAACCCATGGAAACAGTATGCAAGTTATGAGATGTTATGGGGACAGGGAACAACCCATTGAAATCGTATGCAAGTTATGAGATGTTATGGGGACATGGAACAGCCCATAGAAACAATATGCAAGTTATGAGATGTTATGGGGACAGGGAACAACCCATAGAAACAGTATGCAAGTTATGAGATGTTATGGGGACAGGGAACAACCCATGGAAACAATATGCAAGTTATGAGATGTTATGGGGACAGGGAACAGCCCATATAAACAGTATGCAAGTTATGAGATGTTATGGGGACAGGGAACAACACATGGAAACAGTATGCAAGTTATGAGATGTTATGGGGACAGGGAACAACCCATGGAAACAGTATGCAAGTTATGAGATGTTATGGGGACAGGGAACAGCCCATAGAAACAGTATGCAAGTTATGGGATGTTATGGGGACAGGGAACAACCCATAGAAACAGTATCCAAGCTATGGGATGTTATGTGGACAGGGAACAAGCCATAGAAACAGTATCCAAGTTATGAGATGTTAAGGGGACAGGGAACAACCCATAGAAACAGTATCCAAGTTATCAGGTAATTAAATTTACGGTTTTTTAAGTAACGTGTAAATATGTAATTGTTGACGGAGCCACCGCCACCGGAAATGTGACTGTTTAGTCTGGCTCTCCTCTAAAGCGGCGAGCGAGATAACACATATAGGGTAATGGTCCAAAGTCTAAGTTACCCCGGAACACATATATATGTCAGCTTAGTTGGAATCCGTTGCTCTTTACTGTTGTTCCCTAACCAGATGTTTATGTTTAAACTTTATTTATTTTACAACGTTTGCTATGCAAGTTCTAACAACTTATATTAATCACTCTCGTTGGCGCGGATGAAATCGTATAATTTATGTGGTCATTCGTGTGGGAGGAAACCGGAGTACCCGGAAAAACCCCACCTGTCCGATCTGGCGACCACCGTACCATCTCACATATTTCCCGGTCCGAGGATCGAACCCGGGTTGCATTGGTGATAAGTGAGCGCGCTAACCACTGCGCTAATCGGACAGCCAACATCCAGATGTTGCAGTATTGTCAATGAGATTTTATCAACACATTAACGTATCCATTGGATACACTGTAGGATACATATCGAGATTTAATAATTTCCTATTTATAAGACAAACAAACAGCTGAAATTTGATAGCAATGAAACAACGATAAAACCCGACGAAGGCAATTGTGTGTGTGTTTTACGTTTATTTATCATCGCTACCGGTTGCCCATATGAGCGACGCCTCCTGAAGAGATTAGTCATTTTAGAGTTTTGGAGGATAGTGCAATGATACAGACATAGACCCATTCCAGAATCTCCTCTGGTTCGTTTACGTGCACGGTGTAAAGCACCGACACGAGATCTCGGTTTAACGTCCCATCTGAAAGACTGTTAATTTTATTAGGGTCAGACGGGGGATCGAACCTGCGATCCCTGGATTACCAGTCCAGCGTGTTACCACTGGACTACAGATCCGTCTGTGGAAGGCAATTAGGATCAGGATCTATGCTCCTTAAGACGTATTCAGGGGTCAGTAACTACCCAATCTATCCCAATGCAAGTACGGTCAAGTCAGGCATGCCGACGGAATACGTGTAGATTGTGTACAAACAAATATATATAGTTGTACATATATTACGGTATCATACATGATGTCGATTTCCCCACTTCTATCCGCGTCTAGCACATCGAGTAGATGGTTTACTTCCATCGTCTTCAGTGGACAATCTAGCCGACATAGTCCCGCTTTAAACTCGTCTCTAGTCAAGGTACAACTCTTGTCTTTATCAAAGAGTTTAAACATATCAACCACTTTCATATTACGGTCTTCAATAAAGTTTATGAACACCAGCACGGGGTCTTTCTTCCAAGCTTCCGATTTGGACTTCACACCCGCTTTACACATGTCCCTGGCGTTCATGAAGCCACCAAGCTGGACTGTGAACTTCGGACGTGATAGTTGTACTTGTTCCAGAACCTCGTAAAACTCTCTCGGTACACACGCATCCTGCATATGGTATTGACAGTTAGCAAAACGTAACATAACATAATCACCCTCTGCAACCCGATACAACATACCGGATTGAATGTGAAGCGTTAATACAAAGGAACACGACATTCCATTGATATTACTATATATATATGCGACTTGCAATTGTTTCAGTATATTTTGACGTATCGGTGCATCATGTTTTCACAGTAAAGACGAGTTGTTGTATCGGGTGGCACAGTGTGCTATAGGGCCTAGTTGTCACAAGAGCTTAGTTTAATCATAGTTTATTTCAAACAATACAACATACAGTCAAACCTGTCTTAAGCAGCCAGCCAAGGGAATCACAGAACGTGGCTGCTTAGCACAGGTGGCTGCTTAATAGAGGTAAAATGTATAATAAAAACAACACATTGGGAATATGTAAACTGGCTGCTTAATACAGTTTGGCTGCTTAATAGAGGTGACCACTAACACAGGTTTGACTGTATACAAATATACATTTACACAACATTTAGATACATGAAATGAAAAAGGATTAGAACCGAAAGCGATAGCTTATAGAGGTCTTCTCCTATAGCAAGGTACTTAATGCAATTATGATATGACAGTGTTGTAATATTTTCTAAACAGGAGCTTGAATTGCTTGCCCTAAGATCCATATAGGTAGGCCTATAAACATAAATATAGCCGTACCGTATGTATTACGTTAAATTGTGATGTTTTAGGGCAATGCGGTGATGGCGTTCAAGCGACTGTGGCGATAGACAGTAACGTAATCAATAACGCATGGCATTTATCATAATCTGAATTTACATTTAGTATGTAAAATAATTAGTTTATACTTTATGAATGCTAAATAGGATAATATAATACTATAGTCAGATCTGAGATAGTCGCCATGTAACGTCATTTCTGCTACCAGCTGTTGCGGCTCCATGAACAAACTTAAGTCATTTGTTTCTTTTAAATGTCTGGGCTCATTGTGTCTCCTGGCGGCCCCCATTAATTATAATATTTAACAATAGACACAATATATATATATATATATATATATATATATATATATATATATATATATTATATATAGATACGCATACATATATTAATTAATAACATGTACATGTACATATGCATATATATACCGTCTCCGTGGCCTAGTGGTTAAGGCGTCCGCCTACGTAGTGGGAGGTCGAAGGTTCGAATCTCGTCAGGGGTCCGTTCTGATATGGCCGGTTGCTGAGCCGCTAGCTAGTTAAATAATGGTTACCGATTGCCTACCAGCCTGGCGCTTGGCACACAAACTTAGGATTCGGGAAGTACTGATGTTCATAAAAAAAGAGATGTCTCATAAGTCAGAAATGGCTGGTCCTTTAAATAGGGGTGACACTATAATAAACAAACACTTTAGTAAATGCTGCTATGTACATCCATAGAAAGAGAGGTAGTGTTCAGTGTTTATATTCAAGACACAGTGTGAATGCCATCACTGCACAGTTTATTTAGCTAACACGAGAGCTTAATTGTTAACGTATATATGATCAGAAACGAACGGTCGTTCGTGAAACCGGCCACAAATGTATCCGCATTTGGTGTATATATAGTGAATCTAGTACTACCAAGAGTTGCAGATGACATCCCACCCGAGGGCTGACTATGCGTGCAAAGAACGTGGCTCTGCTCAGCTCCTCGCACGCATCTTCATCCCGGTGGGATTTCCTTAGCTCTAACTCTATGCACTTGTGTGTGTTTTACGTTTATTTATCGTCGCTACCGGTTGCCCATATGAGCGACGCAAATTCACGGCAGTGTTCCGATTCTACCGTTATCCAATGAAATGATATCAATTTTGACGCGGAAATAAACGGAAACTACCGGACATACACACAACGGCGAGAAAAGCCAAAATCAATGTTACCGCTATTTCAATTTCCTCTAACACGCTGACGTCACTCTGCTGTATATGTGCGAGGGCGACCATAGGGCCCTGCATCGTTATTGGATTATTTGTCAACTGAAAGAAACAAAACAAAACAAAAAACATTCTTAAAGGACTTCCAGATAACAGGATTCGACTTAAACATACTGATCTAAATGCTAACTGGGATGACAACATTCTTGACTTCGAGTTATCAATATGTACATGTGAACACGGCATTTCACTGTATCCCCAATATAAATATGCACAATTTTAGACAATACATTTTCACACACACACAAGCGTTATATTTCGGACGGGCTTGTCTCAGTTTTAAACGATTGCGAAGCAAGTTCTAACAACTTATATTAATCACTCTCGTTGGCGCGGATGAAAGCGTATATGTGGTCATTCGTGTGGGAGGAAACCGGATTGCCCGGAGAAAACACACCTGTTCGATCTGGCGACCTCCGTACCATCTCACATACTTCCCGGTCCGAAGATCGAACCCGGGTTGCATTGGTGAGAAGCGAGCGAGCTAACCACTGCGCTAATCGGATAACAGTATATTTCGTCATTCAGTTGTATGAAATGCACACTATTTTGCCAAAGTAGCGTGAAACATCATGATAAATCCATAGTACATTTCGACCAAACATGTATAGGTCAACACATCGTTATTTAATATTTATGCATTGTGTCGATCGCATATAAACATCTCCGATCTAATAGTCACTGGTTGGGGCTTAAGGAAGGTGCCCGCCCACCCCTAAAATACTGCTCGATGTGGCTCCGGGTTCTTCATCCACCAATAATAGCTGGAACGTCGCCATATAACTTAAACTGTTGGTGCGCGATAATCCCCAAATACAGGCAAACCTGCTTTAGTCTCTATTAAGCAGCCAACCTGCATTAAGCAGCCGGTTTCCAGATTCCCAATATGCTGTATTATACATTTACACTCTACTAAGAGCCACCTGTGCTAAGCAGCCACTTTCTGTGATTTCCATGACTGGCTGCTTAAGACAGGTGTTACTGTACAAACTCGACACTGGTTATCATACCGATGACACATTTAAGATAATTTTATCTGCGTTATTTGCACCACTTATTTTGAGGTTGTGGCGACGGAGTGGTCAGATTTGCGTAGATGAAGCTTTATTTATTTAACAACGATTGCGAAACAAGTTTTAACAACTTATATTAATAACTCTCCTTGGCGCGGATGAAAGCGTATATGTGGTCATTCGTGTGGGAGGAAACCGGAGTACCCGGAGAAAACCCACCTGTCCGATCTGGGGACCACCGTATCATCTCAGATTTGTTTGCAAACATTGCATATGACTATATAATTAAATCTATATATTAAATAAATTAAACGATAAATGTGGTATTATTTATATAATTACTCACTCTGACAATTTTGAGACAGTCGTTTTTACCAATATATTTAAATAAGCTGGACATCCCTTCCAGCCCCACTCTATTAGAGCTGAGATTAAGGTCCGTTAGGGTTCTGTTATGAACGAGAGCCTTTCCTAGAAGTTCAGCCCCGTGGTTGTCGACACCATTGGAAGATATATCGAATGATTTTAAAGAAGTGTTTTCCTGTAATATGTAGACAAGAGAACATTATTTTTTAAACATTATAAATGATAAATAAGTTGCATTGTTATACGTATGTACACTGTACTTCGGCAACATAAACAGTCCGGTCAAATTATATTCGACTAAATTTAGAACTGTTCCATGTTTTAAGAAGTGAGAAAAAGAACAACCGAGTTGGACAGATTGGAAGATAATGAGGGGTGGGTGTCCATGTTCATTTCCCGTGCTATTATTCTCCAGGGGCGGTTTAATGTTGCATGGGGCCCCTGACTGTAGCTCAAACAGGGGCCCTTTCATCAAGATAAATACTAGTGTAAGCAAACAAGAACATTCTATTGAATACACCTTTCTCACATTACCTCCGCTTGGCAGAACTTCACCGAAATTACGGCTTTCCACTATCGCATTGGTTGGTAAGAAGGGATTTCACCTGTCGACGCGTATTGCGGGACTATTTGAGTCGAGGAACAGTGCACACTATACGTTATTGCTGCAATCGACTAAACACAAACTATTATTAAAGTCATACATCGTTGGAAAGCTCAGGATATCTTATATCTATATCTGTAGTCATTAAAAAAAATCGTTAAGTTTTATTCAGTTAATTACAGGTTTAAAATACCAATTTGGGGACCTCTAAATATCGGGGGCCCCTGGCTTCAGCCCAATCAGCCCACCCTAATCCACAACTGTTATTTTCCCATTTCAGTTAATGCACTGCCAATTAGCAGACATATGAGCTACATAGTAGAAGAATTGTCCTGTGTTTCGCCTTCCCATGTCACGACAGCCATATTAAATAAAACACTTTCACCGGGGGATGATTGAGAATTATGTTAATACAGATAGTGGATAGAACACCACTACCGCACTGTAATTACACAACTTGTGTGGGTGGCCTACGTGGCTACGTGGCTACAGTTGTTGACTTAAGATCATTTCCCCCTCACCGATGTTAGTTCGAATCCAATCAAGTAAGTCGATTCTAGTATAAAATGTAGTTAATCAGTTGTCTTTCCTGAAAATGTGTGGATTTTATCTCATTGAATACAGTGTCTTAAAATATTAACCAAAGGAGTCTCTGGGATCTGATGACGTAAATGTGTGTCCATATTGGACTAGTTCGCGCATTCAGGCCATTTAATCGCATATCCTGAAACATTGATATAGCTACTCCAATGAGTATACGATCAATTTGTAGCATTATTACATCGTAGGTCTTATTGTCAGAATTAAGTCCGGGATTAAAATGGGAGCGAACATTTTACGCACCCTGTATAGACAAGTATCAGTATGGACCATGCTGACTTTATTAATTCCTACTGCCCTAAACAACTGTAGCCATAGATTGATAACTAGATATACTAATTTAATAAAATTTACTTTACAACACTGACGAGAATTTAACAATGTATACACAAGCATAATTATATTTATAACTTCTTACTTCGATTCCTTTTGAAATGCATCGTATTCCAGCTCTGCGAATTTGATTCCATGACAGATTTATATGTGTTAGCGTTTCGTTATCTCCTGCAACATATACAAATAGAATGTCTGATAACTTCTACAAAACTACAATTCATCAACACCATCATCATTATTATCATCATCATCATTATCATCATCATCATCATCATCATCATCATCATCATCATCATCATCATCATCATCATCATCATCATCACCCTTCATCATCATCATCATCATCGTCATCATCGTCATCATCGTCATCATCGTCATCATCGTCATCATCGTCATCATCATCATCATCATATCATCATCATCATCATCATCATCATCATCATCATCATCATCATCATCATCATCATCATCATCATCATCATCATATCATCATCATCATCATCTCATCATCATCATCATCATCATCATCATCATCAGCATCATCATCATCATCATCATCATCATCATCATCATCATCATCATCATCATCATCATCATCATCATCATCATCATCATCATCATCATCATCATCATCATCATCATCATCATCATCATCATCATCATCATCATCATCATCATCATCATCATCATCATCATCATCATCATCATCATCATCATCATCATCATCATCATCATCATCATCATCATCATCATCATCATCATCATCATCATCATCATCATCATCATCATCATCACATCATCATCATCATCATCATCATCATCATCATCATCATCATCATCATCATCATCATCATCATCATCATCATCATCATCATCATCATCATCAGTGATTGAGAAGTCTTCACAATTAACACATACTGTGCATGTCAGCTGGCAGAATAAAAGAATATGTGTGCATCTACACGTGTCTCTTTGCACAAATGTTAAGAAGTAGGTTGTTCCATAAGGACTGTGATGGGGTGTGAGATGAAGATATGTTAGTAGACATCAGTGTGTGCCCGTGTCTGTATCTTTGTTTATGACCTCTTTCACTTGAGCCAGTTGGTGATAGCATGTGCTGTGGATCGATGTCAATACGTAGATTTCGAACTTAGTAGGCCTACATGGTGATTGTGCGAGCGTTGTCACGTCGATCGACAAGCGTGTCCCAGCTAAGGTCACGAAGCATGATTGCGTACTTACCTATTGCATGCCCCAATATTTGAGCTCCTATATCTCCCAACACATTGTGTGATAGGTCCAAGTTCCGGAGTCCCGTAAAGTGCTGAAAGTGTAAACTGCATTGTTCATCATCGCTTGCTTGTTCCATAAGAAACACGTTGTTGAATAACCAAACTCTTATTTAGTGTACTATATGTTCGCCCTCTTTACCGTAAATTGTAATCAGTAATATACTGATTAACTTTCTTATTAGAATGATAGAAATTATATTAATATTATTGTACTATTAACTATTGTTATACACCGTCCTTACATTACATGACAATAACTATGCATAATATATTGTATACTTTTCGACGATATACTATGTACAAGTCTTGAAAATAAAAAATCTGTTCTGTTCTATACCACAGCCGTATACAAGTTAATTTAACGAGGATCTGAGATCACCGATAAGGCATAATGTCTATTTTGTTTAAGCAACACATAAATGTATAAACTTTATTTATTTTACAAAGCTTCGAAAAAAGCTTTAACAAATTATATTACTCATTCTCGTTGACGCAGAAATACGCATGTATGTGGTATTTCGTGGGGGAGGAAACCGGAGCACCCGGAGAAATCATACATGTCTGATTTGGCGGCCACCGTACGATCTCACATACTTCCTGGTAAAAGTACCTAACCAAGGTTACATTGGTGTGAAGCGAGCGTGCAGTGCACACACATACCAGTCTGTTTATAAATATTCTCGATGGACCTTTTCTATAGCACGACCATTT
Organism: Archivesica marissinica; assembly: GCA_014843695.1. Lineage (NCBI taxonomy): Eukaryota > Metazoa > Mollusca > Bivalvia > Venerida > Vesicomyidae > Archivesica > Archivesica marissinica. Next base: position 58,272,660 of record CM026404.1, on the reverse strand, counting down.
TCTATTAACATGTGGAAGTATGCACAATAAATTTAGTATTGCATACATTGGACCTTTGTTGCTCATAAATATCCGCTCAGTGATTATTTTGTGTAGATTCAGGAACGTGACATATATCAATCATTTGTCACAGTCACGTATAAAGATGGCGTCTAATATGTCCGCTAAAAGCTAGTATTGTAATAAAGTGTCCACAACTGCAGTTGGTCACGCAATGTTAGCAGAGAACTTATGCGTGAAGAATACGATCACAATAGGAGGGTTTGAATGTTATTGTATATATTAGAGATTTGAAAAATGATTAGGCAGTGTACATGCAAAGCAGATTATACAGGCATATGTCACAGACTAAAATGTCACAAATATGTGAACAATGAGATACGATTGGATTATTCACATTTGTGAATAAATTGATGCGTTCTGTGACATGGAAATAGATATACATGTAGATAACATTCCTAATTGGTCATCTGTTGTTTTTTTATAATATTGGGAACACAACAAATATAATAATCGTACAATATCATAAACTATTTTCATTTGTAGCAAAATTGACTAGATGCATTTTATTCCATATGATTATACAGCAATTCATTGCATATACATCTGTAATAAAATCTATCTATGAGACAAGATGATACACGAATCTATGAATATTGATACTATACAGTCAAACCTGTGCTAAAGGCCACCTCCGAATAAAGGCCGCATATGACAAACCTGTTTCAAAAGACCACCATTTTTCTCTTCCGTCGAGCCATTTTCAATGCATTTTAACCCTCTATTGAGAGGCCAGCTGTCAACAAATGCCATTTTTGACTTTCCCGAAGGTGGCCTTTATATACAGGTTTGACTGTATATGGTTATTAGTTTGCTCGACATATTGTGAAATACCAGGTGACCGATTAGAAATGTTGTTGAGTGTATGTATATCTTGTGAAAGAACGATAGATAGTTTATTAGTTTATACAAATTTATTTTAGCTCGATTGCGAAACAAGTTCTTTCAACTTATATTAATCACTCTCGAGACACATTCCAGATGGAATCCATCGCCACGAGGGAAAGAGAAGAGGCAACGTGGCATTTAAATGCCTTCCCTAATGGCACAATCGTAACGGCTCCAGCGGGGTTCGAACTCCGGACATTTCGCACCTGAAGCCAAAACGCATCCACTGTGCTATCACGACTTCCACGATAGTTTATTACAAATGTATCATATAATTTGCACATATAAATGTTATCGTAAAGAGTATTCATTAACAACATTTATACATATATACAACATAACGTTCTTTCCTACATCAATTCACTATTATGCATGTGATATGTAGAAAGCAATACTCGTTCATTGAAAGCAGCATGGATGGAGAATGCGCGCGTGTGTTTTACGTTTATTTATCGTCGCTACCGGTTGCCCATATGAGCGACGCCTCCTGAAGAGATTAGTCATTTTAGATTATTGGAGGATAGTGCAATGATACAGACAGAGACCCATTCCAGAGTCTCCTCTGGTTCTTTTACGTGCACGGTGTAAAGCACCGACACGAGACCTCGGTTTAACGTCCCATCTGAAAGACTGTTAATTTTATTAGGGTCAGACGGGGGATCGAACCTGCGATCCCTGGATTACCAGTCCAGCGTGTTACCACTGGACTACAGATCCGTCTATCTAGTGATTTGAGAACGCTTAGTTTTGGTTATTTTAGGAGAACACAAGTATGTTACTGTTTCTTACTGTTTCTTGTCACTTCGGATATTCCCGTATGCATTACATTGCAACATATAGTAGCGATTCAGCCAGTGGCCAATAGGTCAACATAGTACATTTGGATGTCGATGTTTGAATCCATTTTGCAAGTTATACAATTTCATTATAAGAATTATACTAGAGGACATAGAAAACGCACACCTACATTATATAATTATTATTACATGAAAACGAAATACGAAGGATTCCATCAATTTGAAAGATATATCACACCTTTTTTACAAAACACAAACTGAACATCTAAAAATATTCCAAAATGTTTAAATCTATGTATTTATATAGTTATTGTTTTTCATGTAAACACACACATATCAGAAGTGTGCGTTTTTTTGTGTTTTTTTTGTTTTTGTTTTTTTTTACGTTTATTTATCGTCGCTACCGGTTGCCCATATGAGCGACGCCTCCTGAAGAGGTTAGTTATTTTAGATTTTGGAGGATAGTGCATGATACAGACAGAGACCCATTCCAGAATCTCCTCTGGTTCATTTACGTGCACGGTGTAAAGCACCGACACGAGACCTCGGTTTAACGTCCCATCTGAAAGACTGTTAATTGTATTAGGGTTAGACGGGGGATCTAACTTGCGATCCCTGGATTACCAGTCCAGCGTGTTACCACTGGACTACATATCCGTCTGTGGTGCGTTTTCTATGTCCTCTAGTATAGGTATGTTCTTGCTTTGTGAAACTGTTTGTATTTTAGCTGTCAACATTACAACATATTTTACAAATAACTAAGAACACTGTGCGTTCTAGAATTGACTGAGTTAACATTGCAATACGTTTCCCAAATTGAAAATAATTTGTCCGAAAACACAAATATAAGGCATGGTGGAGAATACATATCTAGTATGTCATTTCCGGTGACAAGAGACAAAAATCGACATACATTGTTTTGACATCATACGTTGAAATACTAATATACATACTGTATAATAATACACGCTAAATGTGATATTAACAGTCACAGCTCACAGACGTGTGAAGTTTCAACAATAAACAACAATAAACATTTTTAATTTCGTTCCTTACCCCACCCACCTACCAAATATATACGTTATAATTCTGATTACGACTGGAAGGTTCGTCATTCATTTGGAAACTTTGGGAAACACTCAATCCCGATGTAACCCACCCAAAAAGAGAGACACAATGTGGAATTAAGAGTCTAACCTAATAGCTCAATCGTGGCTACAGCTGGGCGCTAACCCCGGGCCCCTCGCACCTGAAACGATCGCGCTACCACTTCGCTATCACGACTTCCACATATATAATGACGAAGTCTTTGTGAAAACCATATCTTCGACCCCATGTAAAGATCTTGGTTGAGAATTTCAGTTTTAAAATTTTTAAGATTATCAAGATATAAATATATTTACTTTTAATTTCAATATAATTGATAAATAAAACTATTGCAGATTCTAACGTCTATTGTTGTAAATTATTTCTAAGACAAGTAGCAGTCAGTTACGTGTACATACACAAGCAGGCTGGTGTAAATTATTTCTAAGACAAGCAGCAGTCAGTCACGTATACATACACAAGCATGCATGTAAATAGTTTGTAATACTTACACCATTTCTGAAGCGGGACTGTTGACATTCAAAATTGTGAAATATAACATAAAATTAATTCTCTTCTAGTAAGAACCATCAACAAGAAGGACGCGATGGTGAGTTTACAATAGCACAGCAAATAAAGCAATACATATTATATTCACTGCAATGAAGTTACTTTTGTGTGTTTATGACATATTAAACACACAACAAAATAAAAAATGACAGCCAGTTTTTCAACATTACAATTTCACAACATTAAAAAAAAAATATTCATAGTTTTTGCCTCACAAAAATGTCGAATTAGCACCGATTTACTTATGCAAACACATGTTGAAGTATTTAAAAGACGACTATCTTCGGTTATTTATGGTGAAGCCATGACATATACATAGACACTTTGATAAGATTTAAAAAAATATGTTAAAGGAAAAATACAATGTGCACGAAAATCGGATATTACATTAAATCGGATATGTGCACGGGGATATATACTAAGAACATACTGGGTAACATTTATAAAACATTTTCAATATGATCTTACTTACCCCAACACTAAGCATGGCGGCGAATTGTTCGGCATCGTAGTCTTTGAAATGATTACCTGCAAATGACCGATTATTGTGATGTTTGTATTAATATTCTAATTTTTTATGTACGTGCTATTTATAGTTTAAACATTTCAAACCATACAGCATATACAAATATCTTGTTTACACAACATGTAGATACATGAATGAAAACGGATTAGAACCGAAAGCTATTATAGCTTATAGAGGTATTCTCCTATAGCAAGGTACTTAATGCAATTGCGATATGACAGTGATGTAATATTTTCTAAACTATTCATTTAAATTTGAAATAGTGGTCGGTAAGCGTTTTAATAATGAACTGTAAATTAGAATATCAATAAGATAAAGAAAATATTAAGGTGAAAATATGCTATTTATAGTTTGAGAATGGTCACGTGATATGTATGTTCCGCTGTATGTTAGTTTGATCAATGGTTTGTTTTTATTTCACCGTCAATTCGTTGATCAATGGTTTGTTTTTATTTCACCGTCAATTCGTTGATCAATGTTTTGTTTTTATTTCACCGTCAATTCGTTGATCAATGTTTTGTTTTTATTTCACCGTCAATTCGTTGATCAATGGTTTGTTTTTATTTCACCGTCAATTCGTTGATCAATGGTTTGTTTTTATTTCACCGTCAATTCGTTGATCAATGGTTTGTTTTTATTTCACCGTCAATTCGTTGATCAATGGTTTGTTTTTATTTCACCGTCAATTCGTTGATCAATGGTTTGTTTTTATTTCACCGTCAATTCGTTGATCAATGGTTTGTTTTTATTTCACCGTCAATTCGTTGATCAATGGTTTGTTTTTATTTCACCGTCAATTCGTTGATCAATGGTTTGTTTTTATTTCACCGTCAATTCGTTGATCAATGGTTTGTTTTTATTTCACCGTCAATTCGTTGATCAATGGTTGTTTTTATTTCACCGTCAATTCGTTGATCAATGGTTTGTTTTTATTTCACCGTCAATTCGTTGATCAATGGTTTGTTTTTATTTCACCGTCAATTCGTTGATCAATGGTTTGTTTTTATTTCACCGTCAATTCGTTGATCAATGGTTTGTTTTTATTTCACCGTCAATTCGTTGATCATTGGACACTAGAACAAATTCGATGTTTTTAATAGTTTAACGTATTGGTGGGCTACTGGTCGTTTGCGAAAGGGAAGCAGTTCCTACTGGACACCAAGCGCAATGAGAAAAGGCATGTCAAGGTCCCCCCATACTACTAAAGGATGATATACCATTTTAATAACCGGTATTCTCTGATTTTATCGTTGTTTCCTTTGCAGCCACATCGTAGTTACGGATATTTCTCAGGATACCGCAGCATAGCAGCATAGCAGCATAGCGTACCATACTTGGAAAGGACGTAATACCAAACATGCAACTTTTCAGGAGAGCGAAAAGACTGTTTTTTTTTTTTTTAAAAACTGATAGAAGCTGCTAGTGTTGAGAATGCTTAAAGATTATAAGTTCGTAAATATGCAGCACAATTTTGGTGTCGTTTTATTGAACAAAATTCGTGGTAAGCGAGTTACGACTTTTCCTTCTGAAATTTTGATCACATGATATGAGTTACGGCCTTTCAGTTGCTCACTGTATTATAGTATTGCAGTGAATACCGCCACTAAAATATGTGATACAAGGTACACTTGGTTGATTGTTGTGTTATCGAGGTTTCCACACAATTGGACTAGTTTTTTATTTCTTAACTAATAACTAATTATTTTTTTAAATAACTAATTAATGACATAAAACATGATAAATGGCTGCTATTACCTAGTTCGAAAATAGTATTTCTACGTCTTCCCTGCACGTCAGTTAGTCACTAGTCTTGTACAAGTATAGAGTTAGAAACAATGTAGTTACAATGAATAGCATATTCCTTATTTATTTAAACATTATTTATTTTACAACGATTGCGAAGCAAGTTTTAACAACTTATATTAATCACTCTAGTTGGCGCCTGATGAAAGCGTATATGTGGTCATTCGTGTGGGAGGAAATCGGAGTACCCGGAGAAAACCCATCAGTCCGATCTGGCGACCACCATACCATCCCATATACTTCCCGATACGAGGATCGAACTGGGGTTACATTGGTGAGAAACGAGCACGCTAACCACTGCGCTAATCGGACAGCATATTCATTAAACGTTGACCACTTTTAAGCTTTAAACTAAGAGAATTGACAAATATCCAAGAAGAATATATAAAGGATGACGTTCTAATACCCCACTGGGGTCGTTACGATTGTGCCCTTAGGTAAGGCATTTAAATTCCACGTTGCCTATTCTCTCTCCATCGTGGCGATGTATTCCATCAGGAGTGAGTTCTCGAGAGTGATTAATATAAGTTGTAAGAACTTGTTTCGCAATCGAGCTAAAATATATTTGTATAAACTAAAGTGTATGGTGACTGAAGGCATCACGTTAACATTAAACATGCCGATGTAGTTCATACCCCGATGGAAACTATTAACCTATATATATATATGCCTTTATACATGTTTCATTTTTCTATTAATGCTTAAATACATGTATTGCTATACCCCATGTGTGCATCTAGACAGTCCTTCCGGCGAAACTATGACGTATCAAAAGCCTAAAGTACAAAGCATTACGTGTGGCGATTCTTGATCAAGGACATTACACAGTACATGATATTAACATAACCGTGTTTTTTATGTCATTTACCAGATAAATTAAGAAACATCAGCGTATCGTTTACTTTGAACACATTCGATATCATATCAGCAGCATAGGAATCTAGGTCATTCTCTGACAAATCCTGAAATGTATACAAATTACATGTACAGTTTTTATTACACAACTACTACATACGTAAGTAAATTCTTTATTTAGAGAGCGTAATACATTTAGCGAGGCTAATCGTCCACAGTGTCCCCCTAAATTGTGAAACATATCTATACACAGAATGACATGCCATTTAACAGAAGGAAGCTACTTGTGGTATTACTAAGAAATCACTTACGGTTGTATATACGTAAATAGGCAGAAAGTGCATCCGCGGTAGTAGTCCGAGTCGAAAATAGTCCCAATAACTAATATAGTTCATTTTTCTTTTCGGTAAAAATGCATTTTAATGACAGGCGGTGTATAGTTTTTGTGTTTTTTGAGAAATTATATGACTTGAGAAGACTTCAGACTAGTTGATGTGTAGAAAAGATGTGGTATAAGAATTCAGGCCATTGTAAACTGAAGGCTACAGACGGATCTGTAGTCCAGTGGTAGCACGCTGGACTGGTAATCCAGGGATCGCAGGTTCGATCCCCCGTCTGACCCTAATAAAATTTAACAGTCTTTCTGATGGAACGTTAAACCGAGGTCTCGTGTCGGTGCTTTGCATCGTGCACGTAAAAGAACCAGAGGCGACCCTGGAATGGGTCTCTGTCTGTATCATACACTATCCTCCAAAATCTAAAATGACTAATATGTTCAGGAGGCGTCGCTCATATGGGCAACCGGTAGCGACGATAAATAAAAATAAAACACACACAACTGAAGGCTGGTGCACTGTATTATTTGGACATCCTACAGTAAGATCATGATGTCGCATAATTAGTATCCAGTCTGCGCAGTGTCAAGTATACACACTTGATGCGAAGTTTGGGGTTCTCGGATTGCCATGTATTTCGGATGTTTACAAAAAACCAAAGTCGCATATTATGAAACGCTACACGTACTAGGACCGTTTCAATGGATAATGATGAAGATGACCGAACACCTGACTGAACAGTAACTGTTCTTCTTCTTCCGATTAATGGACAGAACTGCAACACTGAAGTGTTCATTGACTTTCTTAACCTAAGCTGTTAACCAATATTAACTCTTTCAGCGCCGAATAAATTCAGAGCATGTGCAAACAACATAGATCCAGATCAGCCGCGGCGTAACGCCGCTTCTGATCAGGATCTATGTTGTTTGCTATTCGGACAGGTGCTTCAGCTCCACTGTCTGAAGAGCAATCAGCATTATAGCCTGATCAGACGGCATGTTCTGTTCTGTCTGATCGGTTCTTCGGCTTTTCTACAAAGTCGCTTTTATGCGACATTGGTGGTGAAAGAGTTAAGCATGTGTGTGAGGTGTGAGGAGTCTGGCTCAAGGACACTACACACGTGACCGAGTATCCAACCCGGAATCCTTCGATTCCAAATACGACGATATGTATTGGAAATAAAACCAACACAGCCGTTCTGAAGCAAGAATGATTATACTTAGAGATACTCGATAACTCGAAGTCATTCGAACCAGTTTCATAATCTCTGAAGAAAGACTACATATTAAACACGTGTCGCTAGAAACCACGATTCTGGTCTCCTATTTAACCGTTTGCAATGCATTGTACATGGCATGACAGATCTTCTGTTAACAACGACCACTGTTGGCGTATGTTGTTCCCGGGTGCGGTCTGTACATATAGACTTGAATGTACTTACATATCTAGCCGTTTGCAATGCATTTTACATGGTATGAGAGATCTTCTGTTAACAACGACCACTGTTGGCGTATGTTGTTCCCGGGTGCGGTCTGTACATATAGACTTGAATGTACTTACATATCTAGCCGTTTGCAATGCATTTTACATGGCATGACATCTTCTGTTAACAACGACCACTGTTGGCGTATGTTGTTCGCGGGTGCGGTCTGTACATATAGACTTGAATGTACTTACATATCTAGCCGTTTGCAATGCATTTTACATGGCATGACAGATCTTCTGTTAACAACGACCACTGTTGGCGTATGTTGTTCCCGGGTGCGGTCTGTACATATAGACTTGAATGTATGTACTTACATATCTAGCCGTTTGCAATGCATTTTACATGGCATGACAGATCTTCTGTTAACAACGACCACTGTTGGCGTATGTTGTTCGCGTGTGCGGTCTGTACATATAGACTTGAATGTACTTACATATCTAGCCGTTTGCAATGCATTTTACATGGCATGACAGATCTTCTGTTAACAACGACCACTGTTGGCGTATGTTGTTCGCGTGTGTGGTCTGTACATATAGACTTGAATGTACTTACATATCTAGCCGTTTGCAATGCATTTTACATGGCATGACAGATCTTCTGTCAACAACGACCACTGTTGGCGTATGTTGTTCCCGGGTGCGGTCTGTATATATAGACGTGAATGTACTTACAAGATATGTGATATACTAGTTTTCCGTGTGCGGTCTGTACATATAGACGTGAATGTACTTACAAGATGTGTGATATACTCGTTTTCCTTCAGCATCTCGCACACATTCCGGATACCGCCATGTCCGATAAAGTTACCAGCTAGATACAGCTGTATAGTATGCACGTTTATCTGAAATAGAACATTCTATTGTATGTCCACACTGTCTAAATATCATGCAGAGGGACATATGGTATGTATGTATGTATGTATGCTCCATTAATGTCAAACCCCTTGCGGGGACGTAGACATGTTTTTCCTGAGCAGGCTTAGCCGACCTAAGTGGTTAACCAGTACTAAGCAATGTGTGTGAGGTGCCTTGCTCAATGACACCACTACATACGTAGATTGACCGAGTATCGAACGCGGGACCGATCGATTCCAAATCCGACGCTCTACCACTGGACCACGGATCCCACTATGGTGGGATTTAATTCTCTGAAAAAAACACGTAATATACGTAAAACCTTATTTCCATACATATATATATGTATATATATACTCATAGTGGACAAATACCGTACTTTTGCTTTGACCCTAAGGGACTCCGTGGCTGAGTGGTTACGGTCATCGACTTCAAAGTAGTTGCCCGCCACCACTGAAGGTTCGAATCCCATTGGGGATATCGAATGATGTCATGCCCGTGCGTGCCTGAAATATTGCTCAGAAGGGCACCGGCGCCTTCCTTCGCCAACTCTTGCTGGAGAGTCGCAATATAACACGAGCTGTTGGTGATACATTAAACATCCAAACAAATTAATTTTAGCACAACTTTTCAATTTCTACGGTTGTTTCTGTCTGAAGTGAAAGGTAACACGTATTGATGGGACAACACGCTTGCTATAGTCGAAGTACGCAATGGTTCAAGTTATCATCATTGTTCTAACCAATCGCAGTGGCAAGATCCTAGCACATGCACTGAGGCCTCAGTTATAGGTCAATATTCGAACAACTTACCAACATTGCGGTTGCTACAGCTCGGGCACCTGTAGGACCAAGTCCCTGGAAGTTGAGCTTCATGACTTCCGTGCCTATAGCTTTAAGGAAGCAATTGACTGGCACGATGTTGAGTTGCCGGCATGCCGCCAGGTACACCTTCTTGACCGGCTCACCACTCAGATACTGTCGCTTTATATCACAACCTAAAATATATAACCTGAGCGTTTCAACATACCAGTTTAAGTTTCTGCATGGCTGAACTCAATGCTAATGTAGAACACAAAGCGCAGCACATGCCTGTGACACGTGGATAGTCCTCTCCATCAAGCACAACAAGGTAATATAAAACCTCTACAATCTCAACCTCATTCTGAAGCTTCTGATTGGTGTAAATCTGGCGTCCGTGGTCAAAGGGTAGAGCGTTGGATTTGGAATCGAACGGTACCGGGATCGATACTCGGTCAGGCCACGTAGTGTCATTGAGCAAGGCACATCATACACATTGCTTAGTACTGGTTAACCACTTAGGTCGGCTAAGCCTGCCCATGAAAACATGCCTAGGTCCCCGCAAGGGGTTTGACATTAATGGAACATACATACATACAATCTCAGAATCTACAATTCAAATTACTTGAGTTTGAGATCTAAGAACGGGTTTATAACCTCCAGGCCAAGGGTCTGTTTGAAGTTGACGAATACATGTTTACTGCCTGATCATTTATACGCTGATATAGTGAGAAACAGCATGGGTTGTGGCTATCAAAACTCTTGCACCATACTCCAACACCGGACATAATTAATATATATCTAGAGACGCCAACCCTGTTAACCAGAGACGTCATCCCTGTTAACCAGAGACGCCAACCCTGTTAACCAGAGACGTCAACCCTGTTAACCAGAGACGTCATCCCTGTTAACCAGAGACGTCATCCCTGTTAACCAGAGACGCCATCCATGTTAACCAGAGACGCCATCCCTGTTAACCAGAGACGTCATCCCTGTTAACCAGAGACGTCATCTCTGTTAACCAGAGACGTCATCCCTGTTAACGTGAGAGCGACGATACAGACATGTATCAAGAAATAAGTAATATGTCACATCTGGAAGTAACGTAGATTAATAGCTGCCAGATCAAAGACCAAAGGAAGGACGGGCCTCTAGTTGATGTGGAATAAAAGACTGTCTACGAAGATATGTACCTATAGGTAAGCTTAGTTCAATTCGCCCAGATGGGTCGCCGTTTGCTTGTGAAACTACACTTAATGACTACCTGTACGTTTCCAAAACGGGTAACACAGGATGTTCCTTCATTCGTATGGTACATGCTTGCCGAGAAAATATCTCGGAATATAAGCAGACTTGTAGCATAATTACACCAGACATACCAACCGTCTCCGTGGCTTAGTGGTTAAGGCGTCCGCCAACGTAGCGGGAGGTCGAAGGTTCGAATCTCGTCAGGGGTTCGGTCTGATATGGCCGGTTGGTGAGCCGCCAGCTAGTTAAATAATGGTTACCGATTGCCTACCAGCCTGACGTCTGGCACACAAACATAGGATTCGGGAAGTACTGATGTTCATAAAAAAGAGGTGTCTCATAAGTCAGAAATGGCTGGCCCTTTAAATAGGGGTGACACTATAATAAACAAACACTTTACTTTTTTACTTTTTTTTACATAGATATTCATAACGAATGTCACCCAATTGTTAATAGTAAGAATGGAACTGCCTAAATGGTGGGTTTTATCTATAATTATATTTGGAATTAGTTACGGCATACAGATAGGCATTGCTTCAAGTCTCTAACCTGTGTGGTCGGATATTAAACCGGAAATCCAGAGTTCAAAGCCGGTTAACGTGTGGCACATTGCTTCAAGCCTCTAACCTGTGTGGTCGGATTTTAAACCGGAAATCCAGAGTTCAAAGCCGGTTAACGTGTGGCACATTGCTTCAAGCCTCTAACCTGTGTGGCCGGATATTAAACCGGAAATCCAGAGTTCAAAGCCTGTTAACATGTGGCACATTGCTTCAAGCCTCTAACCTGTGTGGCCGGATATTAAACCGGAAATCCAGAGTTCAAAGCCTGTTAACATGTGGCACATTGCTTCAAGCCTCTAACCTGTGTGGTCGGATATTAAATCGGAAATCCAGAGTTCAAACCCTGTTAACGTGTGGCACATTGCTTCAAGCCTCTAACCTGTGTGGTCGGATATTAAACCGGTAATCCAGAGTTCAAACCCTGTTAACGTGTGGCAATCGGAATATTTCACATGTTAACGTTAAAAGAGTGCATGTAAATCACTGATAGTAATATTATGCGAATATTGCGAGCGTTCAGCGAAATGGTGACAATTAAGCTTGCATATACACGGTATAAAATCCCATTCAGTACGAGAACAGACGGATCTGTAGTCCAGTGGTAACACGCTGGACTGGTAACCCAGGGATCGCAGGTTTGATCCCCCGTCTGACCATAATACAATTAACAGTCTTTCAAATGGGACTTTAAATCGAGATATCGTGTCGGTGCACAGTGCATGTAAAAGAACTAGAGGAGACTCTGGAATGTGTATCATTGCACTATCCTCCACATATCTAAAATGACTAATCTCTTCAGGAGGCGTCACTCATATGGGCAACCGGTAGCGACGATAAATAAACGTAAAACACATACACGCTTAATAAGCACTCCAATTTTATGGCGATTACTTTAGAGAATGTTTACCCCATATCTAATTAATCGGTACAGCGACGTGAGTGATAACCATGGAATGCTTCTGGATTAAAACAGAAACGGTAAATAATAGTATAAACGTTCTGAATAGAATATTTCTTGGGAATATATACAATTAGTAACAGTTCATTCTTCAACCTATACAACCTATTCAAGTGGGCTTCTCACCAATGCGACCTGGGTTCGATCCTCGGACCGGGAAGAATGTGAGATGGTACGGTGGTCGCCAGATCGGACAGGTGGGTTTTCTCCGGGTACTCCGGTTTCCTCCCACATGAATGACCACATATACGCTTTCATCCGCGCCAACGAGAGTGATTAATATAAGTTGTTAAAACTTGCTTAGCGATCGTTGTAAAATAAATAAAGTTAAAAAAAAAGTGTCATAATTATAATTTTTATTCATATGAATGTTCATTATCCAACATACAAACTTTAATGTTGAAGTACATTAAAAAATAAAAATGTGTAGGATCTACACTAATTTGTCTGAAAATGTTTACACAATTGTATTCAAATATTATACCTAGCTTTATTGTGAATGGAAATGAACAAAATATGTAAATTACACTATAGGTTATACTTGACGTGTGTTTTAATTGACCAATTAAATGTTCTTTCTATTGTTAATACGTCATTCTTCTTCCCATAGAGAAGTATATCTGACTGTATTACCTTTACTGACGGGAGAGCAATACAAAAAACATTGACATTGAAAACATATATAAATTGAAATGACTTAGCATAAATCAAATATATTGTCATATATACATGTACTCGTACATGTATAATATGAATTAAACCTGAAATCAGTGACTTTACATGTTTACACATAGTTTCACAAAATGCTCCCCAAAGCATCTTTATAATCCCAAAACAAAACACTTGACGAAACGAAATACAATAATTAATCGAAATATAATATTTAATTAAGGAATCATGTACAATGAAGTGTACGAACAGTTCTAAAACGCAATGTGAACATACACTTGCATACCACTGCGCTAATCGATACAGCTTAGACAATGATATTTCCTTTACATAATCAAGTTCAAAACATTTAGTATTAGTATAACAGACCTAGCATTAGTATAAAAGACATAGCATTAGTATAAAAGACTTAGCATTAGTATAAAAGCTTTAGTATTAGTATAAAATACTTAGCATTAGTATAACATACTTAGCATTAGTATGAAAGACCTAGCATTAGTATAAAATATTTAGTATTAGTATAAAAGACCTAGCATTAGTATAAAAGACTTAGCATAAAGACTTAGCATTAGTATAAAAGACTTAGTATTAGTATAAAAGATTTAGTATAAAAGACTTAGTATAAGTATAAAAGACTTAGCATAAAGACTTAGCATTAGTATAAAAGACTTAGTATTAGTATAACAGATTTAGTATAAAAGACTTAGTATTAGTATAAAAGACTTAGCATAAAGACTTAGCATTAGTATAAAAGACTTAGTATTAGTATAACAGATTTAGCATAAAAGACTTAGCATTAGTATAAAAGACTTAGTATTAGTATAAAATACTTAGCATTAGCATAACAGACTTAGTATTAGTATAAAAGATTTAGTATAAAAGACTTAGCATTAGTATAAAAGACTTAGCATTAGCATAACATACTTAGCATTAGTATAAAAGACTTAGCATTAGTATAAAATACTTAGCATTAGCATAACAGACTTAGCATTAGTATAAAAGACTTAGTATAAAAGACCTAGCATTAGTATAAAAGACCTAGCATTAGTATAACAGACTTAGTATTAGTATAAAAGACCTAGGATTGGTATAAAAGACTTATCATTAGTATAAAAGACTTAGCATTAGTATAAAAGACCGAGCATTAGTATAAAAGACTTAGAATTAGTATAACAGATTGAGCATTAGTATTAAATACTTAGTATTAGTATAACAGACTTAGCATTAGCATAACATACTTAGCATTAGTATAAAAGACTTAGTATTAGTATAAAAGATTTAGTAATAGTATAAAAGACTTAGCATTAGTATAAAATACTTAGTATTAGTATAAAAGACCTAGCATTAGTATGAAATACTTAACATTAGTATAAAAGACTTAGCATTAGTATAAAAGACTTAGCATTAGTATAAAGACCTAGCATTAGTATAACAGACTTAGCATTAGTATAAAAGACTTAGCATTAGTATAAAAGTTTGAGCATTAGTATTAAATACTTAGCATTAATATAAAAGACCTAGTATTAGTATTAAAGACCTAGCATTAGTATAAAAGACTTAGCATTAGTATAAAATACTTAGTATTAGTATAAAAGACCTAGCATTAGTATGAAATACTTAACATTAGCATAAAAGACTTAACACTAGTATAAAAGACTTAGCATTAGTATAAACTACTTAGCATTAGTATACCATACTCAGCATTAGTATAAACTACTTAGCATTAGTATAAAAGACTTAGCATTAGTATAAAAGACCTAGCATTAGTATAAAAGACTTAGCATTAGCATAAAAGACTTAACATTAGTATAAAAGACTTAGCATTAGTATAAACTACTTAGCATTAGTATAAAAGACTTAGCATTAGTATAAAAGACTTAGCATTAGCATACAATAATTAGCATTAGTATAAAAGACTAAGCATTAGCATACAATAATTAGCATTAGTATAAAAGACTTAGCATTAGCATACAATAATTAGCATTAGTATAAAAGACTTAGCATTAGCATAAAAGACTTCTGGGTATGATATAAACGTGATTGATTATGAAATAATGGGTATGTATGATTGGCCAATCGGAAACTAAGGCGCAAGAAATTATTCTGTACTTCCTCAGTGCCACCTAACATGAAAACTAACGTCCAAATGTTCTTAAATGGTACAATAATGTCTTTGAACAATTGCATAAAATCCAATTGACAATGTATATTCTTACACATGAATACAAAAAAAAAGGAAATATAAATCACAAAATGTAAACTTCTGGACCACGTATAGTCCTTTAAGTGGACGCCATCTTGGATTTCTCCGAACGCCACAAGTTATGCCAATTTAGGCCGCATGTGTGACAAACTTCAGACATTTACAAACATGTTGGTAATATAACTCGTTTTGTTAGCTGACCGGGTAAGGTTGAACATTTAGTATAGCCTGAAAGTCACCTAACCATATGTTCTTCGTCATCTCAACGGAACATAAACAGGAACTTTCATAGGAATTTACAGGGTGTTACTCTGTTTTACATTTAGTGAACTACAGTCAAACCTGTCTTAAGCAGCCAGCCAAGGGAGTCAGAGAAAGTGGTTGCTTAGCACAGGTGGCTGCTTAATAAAGGTCACATATATAATAAAACAACGTATTGGGAATCTAGAAACTGACTGCTTAATACAGGTTGGCTGCTTAATGGAGGTGACCACTAATACAGGTTTGACTGTATGCGTGTTTCCGTTGACAGGAAAAGTCCACTAAGATTACATATATATTATTTTGAGCATACAAGTTTATGAAAAATACAAATCCACCTTCAGTTTCCAGATCAGTGTCCCACTCCTCGTCCGAATCTAGTCGCGGTTGTGGCGTCATGTGCTTGTCCCAATCCGGCTCCGGCTCAGGCTCAGGCTCAGCGATATTAGGTATGTCAGCATCCACACCGTCATTGTTTCCCTTTAACTGGATGTTATGAAACACAGTTCGCGCAGCTAACCTATTCATTTTAGCGCTTCTAAGCTAAGTTATCTTGATGCAAAAAATGACTGAAATTTGAGAGACAAGAGATATGTAGGCGACTTTTTAAATCAAGAAATTAACATTTCCGTTCATTTCCGTTCATTTCCGTACATTTCCGTAGTATTTCCTATGTCCGTCTGGAAACAACTACATGTATATTAAAAATTTATTAGAAATAAATTGATATCAGTACACTATAGATATGAATACAATCCTCGAAAATATCAAATGAAAAGTTTTAATTTTTAACACAGTCGTTCTATTCTATAATATGAACTGTATATAATTCAGTAAATAATATTATTGACAAGTTCGGATGTCCAATAGCCTGCCTGACATAAGTATTTAAGCAAACTATTTAGTATATATTTTTTTGTCATTCATTCGCTTTCAATTTTCTGGTCCGTTTAAATAGAGCTTTTGAAAAGAACTATCCATTTTAAATTTACTTGTCAACATAATAAATAAACTGTCGTCCTTCGGTATGTCTCTAAGGGTTCGATCGATTCAATTATTTAAACTGTTTTATTTTCACCTTGGTGTTTGTATATATAGACTATTAATGATGATTTACTTACAGACGGATCTGTAGTCCAGTGGTAACACGTTGGACTGGTAATCCAGAGATCGCAGGTTCAATCCCCCGTCTGACCATAATAAAATTAACAGTCTTTCAGATGGGACTTTATATGGGTCTCGTGTCGGTGCTGTACACCAAGCACGTAAAAGAACCAGAGGAGACTCTGGGATGGGTATCTGTCTGTATCATTGCACTATCCTCCAAAAATCTAAAATGACTAATCTCTTCAGGAGGCGTCGCTGTTATGGGCAACCGGTAGCGACGATAAATAAACGTAAAACACACATAGAACACGTTTAAATTAAAAAATAAATATTGAGATATATGTATAATTCGCAATATATTGTTACATGTATATAGAGTGTGATAATTTTTAACTATATATGGTCGATAGGGAGAAAAGAAATATACATTTGATTAAAACGATTTACACGCAAGAAGTGTAGATTTTCCGACAGAATGACGTGAATTAACATGCTTGACCAACTTGTTTAGAAACATGTATGGGGACTGATTTGAATGCAATTGAGAGTTAACGAGGTGCGTATAACCAAAGCAGCATGATGGTGGATATCTTAAAGATATATTACTGTTCGGAAAGGCGAAATTCCACAGTATACGAGTGTCCTGTTGTTTATACTTGCAAGGTGAATAAGGCGTGCTAAACTGATTTATACACGTTCAACTCTTCGCTTTTGTGATTTACTCAGCCGATGGAACAGAATAAAAACACTTCACAACTTTTGAATCCCCCCACCATTCATTGACAAGCCACTGAACGTGTGGAAGTCGTGATATCGCAGTGGTGGCGCATTCGCTTCAGGTGCGAACGGTCCGGAGTTCGAGCCCCGCTGGAGTTTTTACAATTGTGCCCTTAGACAAGGCATGTAAATTTCACGTTGCCTCTTCTCTCTCCCTCGTGGCGACGGATTCCATCAGGAATGAGGTCTCGAGAATGATTAATATAAGTTGTAAGAACTTGTTTCAAATCGAGCTAAAATAAATTTGTATGAACAAGCCACTCAGAAACGACGTGTGATACCAATTTGCATTCGGTGTGTGTGTGTGTTTTACGTTTATTTATCGTCGCTACCGGTTGCCCATATGAGCGACGCCTCCTGAAGAGATTAGTCATTTTAGATTTTTGGAGGATAGTGCAATGAAACAAGCAGAGACCCATTCCAGAGTCTCCTCTGGTTCTATTACGTGCACGGTGTACAGCACCGACACGAGACCTAGGTTTAAAGTCCCAGATTTGAATCTCCCACCATTGACAAGCAGCTCAGAAACGACCTGTGATTCTACTCTGCATACGCTGCGCTATTTTAAGAACTTATTTAAATTACGAGCATGTGACTAGAATGCGAATGGTTACGAAAAAAGCCGAACATTTTCTGCCAAATTCAGGATAACAATTTTATAAAAAAGACTAAACTTTATTTATTTTACAACGATCGCTAAGCAAGTTCTAGCAACTTATATTAATCACTCTCGTTGGCGCGGATGAAAGTGTAAGTGTGGGAGGAAACCGGAGTACCAGGAGACAATCCACATGTCCGATCTGGCGACCACCGTACTATCTCACATACTTCCCGGTCCATGGATCGAACCCAAACTCAAACCCAAACCTAAAAAGGAATATGTTCGTCAAACGTATATTGTTACTTTAATATACATTTTAAATGCCTTTGACTTCATTTGTTTACTCAGACATTTGGGATGTATGTATGGAGAGTAAATATGTGGAAGTCGTGATAGCGCAGTCCTGAGTTCGAGCCCCGCTGGGACCACTGCGATTGGCACGTGCCCTTAGGCAAGGCATTTGAATTCCACGTTGCCTCTTCTCTCTCCCTCGTGGCGATATATTCCATCAGGAATGAGGTATCAGGAGTGATTAATAAAAGTTGTAAGAACTTGTTTCGCAATCGAGCTCAAATAAATTTGTATAAATAAATTAAAAAATATATGAAATCTGGTAATAATGGTTTTATAATTAATACACGGTAACAGCCATGCATTTTAGAAATTGTGACAGTGGTGTTGAACAGGAATACATCTTTAATAACATATACAGTCAAACCTGTGTTAGTGGTCACCTCCATTAAGCAGCCAACCTGTATTAAGCAGCCAGTTTCCAGATTCCCAATCGGTTGTTTTATTATATAGTTGACCTCTATTAAGCAGCCACCTGTGCTAAGCAGCCACTTTCTTTGACTCCCTTGGCTGGCTGCTTAAGACAGGTTTGACTGTAGTTGGAAGAGTGTCGACACAATTGTATCAAATATATTCGAAGATTAGTGCGTTGCGGGTATAATCAATACCGGGATTTCATGTCCTGTATTCACCTATACACCACAGCTATGTGGCCGACTGGTTCCATTGCCGCGTGTTCGGTTGAACGATTTAGTATCATTAACCACCTCGTCTGTTCTCTTTAGGAATTTGTCAAATCGGTTCTTGAAGCTGATACTACGTCTTCTGGAAGCTTGTTCCAAGATTGAACCCGTTCTTTTCGAAAAGAAGTATTTCCTACATTTGTTATAATATTAGCTTTTGCATCTTTCCTCTTAGATGAATGCCATTTGCCTCGCTCTTGGTGAGCATGTAAATATGGGTTCCAAGATTAAACTGCATACTCCAGCAATGGACGAACGAGCTGCTTATATAACTTTTAATATATATATGTGCGCTTAGTTGTTATATTCTATTAGTTTTCTTAAAGCGACATTACATCGCAATAAGCTCTGAACATGTTTTTTACGTATAAATAGCATTGCTACTGCAAGTGCTTCCGAAATCATTCGAACACTAACGTTCTATACATAAACAGTGATTTTGACGTATCGATGTCCGTCGTGGCGATGGATTCCATCAGGAATGAGGTATCGAGAGTGATTAATATAAGTTGAAAGAACTTGTTTCGCAATCGAGCTAAAACGAATTTGTATAAACTAAATTGTAAGAACTTGTTTCGCAATCGAGCTAAAACAAATTTGTATAAACTAGAACTTGTTTCGCAATCGAACTAAAACAAATGTGTATAAACTAGTTACAAACGACAAGACAAGGGAGAGAAGAGCTCGAACTCGGGGCCTTTTGCGCCTGAAGCGAACGCGCTACCACTGTGCTATCACGACTTCCACATGAAGTTGTATAAACTAAGAGATCAGAAAAATATAACTCTGACTTCATCTGTCAAGGAAGGTAATAACAAGCCAGCGATTTCTCTCATTGGTGCTGCGATGGGATAAAATACACAATAAATACTGTACATGATTTGTTCAAATTTTTTTATAACAGAAAATCCTTTTTTCGCAACAAAAATACATAGATTTCAAACTAAGCAAATGTATTGTTTTATGGCACAAGCGATTCGTAAGTATAAATAACAAATAACATGATACAATCTTAATGACAGACGGATCGGTAGTCCAGTGGTAACACGATGGACTGGTAATCCAGGGATCGCAGGTTCAATCCCCCGTCTGACCCTAATACAATTAACAGTCTTTCAGATGGGACGTTAAACCGAGGTCTCGTGTCGGTGCTTTACACCGTGCACGTAAAAGAACCAGAGGAGACTCTGGAATGGGTCTCTGTCTGTATCATGCACTATCCTCCAACACTCTAAAATAACTAATCTCTTCAGGAGGCGTCGCTCATATGGGCAACCGGTAGCGACGATAAATAAACATAAAAACATACACACACAATCTTAATGACACAAATCCAATAACACTACCAAACTCCACACAGCGGTATCAAGTACAGGGTCCGAGGTTATAAATCTTTCCTCAGATCT
This sequence comes from Archivesica marissinica, assembly GCA_014843695.1. Classification (NCBI taxonomy): domain Eukaryota; kingdom Metazoa; phylum Mollusca; class Bivalvia; order Venerida; family Vesicomyidae; genus Archivesica; species Archivesica marissinica. Next base: position 58,251,776 of record CM026404.1, on the reverse strand, counting down.
CAAACTCGAGTAATTTGATTGGTAGATGTTGTAACTTAAGCTCTACTGAACCAATCGGAAGCTTGAGACTGAGTTTGAGATTGGAGAAAAGATTTATAACCTCCTGACCAGGCGTCCAGTTGTGATTGACTTCATTATAACAAGTTTAATTTATTTAGAGAAATATTCTTTTAAGCACTTTCTTTACCATTAGGCGATATCTGTACGAATAAGTCTTACATGCATAAGCAAACAAGTGGAGAAAAATGAAGGACTTGTGCTGGCCGTGACCCTTAGTGAGCAAAGCTGAATTGCTGGAAAGGGAGGTAACTGTGTAGGAGTTTGCGACATTACATTTTACCTGTCTGGCATGTTATCAAAGGAGGTCAGTATGAAGGTGCTAACATGTTTTAGTTAGGCGTGTTGGAGTCTCAACTAACAACATCACAAACTACTATGAATGCATATAAGGGTTGTCCGATTAGCGCAGTGGTTAGCGCGCTCGCGTCTCACCAATGCAATCCTGGTTCGATCTTCGGACCGGGATGTGTATGCGAGATGGTACGATGGTCGCCAGATCGGACAGGTGGGTTTTCTCTGGGTACTCCGACCCCCCTCCCCACCACACCCGAATGACCACATTTACACTTTCCGCGCCAACGAGAGTGATTAATATAAGTTGTTAAAACTTGCTTCGCAATCGTTGTAAAATAAATAAAGTTTAAACTATGAATGCATATAAACATGTCACAACCCCCACCTGTCTGTTATTTGTTCACATAAGGGAGTTCTACCTCTAATCTTGGTCCAATGTTGTGCCGTGGTACGGTCTGGTTGTCAAACGACCACTTTTCAACGATTCCTTGTACAACTACACGAGAACCAGACACAATGATACTTTCACTACGCTAGTCTAGATAGCAAATCCCCAAATCAAGGAGCCTGGATTGTTATGTGACATGAACTCAAACTTATTTAATTAATATCACGCCCCTTAGCCTGCCTTGTGTTTTAAATTCCGTAGACTATTCAACTTGCTAATTTGGCGTCCGTGGTTCAGTGGTAGAGCGCAGGGTGTGCACTTGTGGGGTCCCTGGTTCGATACAGGGTCATGGCATGTATGTAATGTCCTTGAGCAAGATATCTCACTCACGATGCTTAGTACTGGTTAACCGCTTAGGTCGGCTATGCTTGCCCAGGAAAACGTATCTAGGTCCACACACGTTTGACATAAATGGAACATATATACAATATTGACGTTAACGGTTAAATATTAATCCCAACTGCAATATACGACAGGGAAAACATACTATTTTGAAAAATAGTGTACTGTATGGAACGAGCATGGGTAGAATGTAGTGTTGTCTTTTGAAATCCGTTGCAAACAACTTTATAACGCCAAAGAAACCCAGTGTTATGTTTTACTACGCCGGGAACCATTCAATGGTGATGATTGAGCTTATATATAATTGCGGCCAGATAACCATATGGGCGAGTGTTCGCCGGGTACCATTCTACTGATGTACATTGTTTTGGTATGGCTCTAGTGTACTGGTCAAACAAGAATGTGTTGATACGTGATGAATTGACAACCTACCTATCTCTGGCCAAAAATTCAGGTAGGCCTTTTTTCTCAACCACCCAACTGAATAATGTCATCAACCACACGTTTTGACCCTAACCCTAACCCTGGGCGGGGCAAGTGATGAAGGCGCGTTATGCGTTGTCGATACTATATTCTGATCGGCTGGTTGAGATAAAGATTTTACCAAAAATTCATCTGCCACATATTAACTCTGATAAAAATAATTTCACCGGTATGTATCCGTAACTCTAATCAACGTGTGTATTTGTATATTTATGCATGTATGCACAGTATAACAATGGAGTAACACGTCCATCTCTTTCAAATTAAGTCATTCCGCGCTGGCACGATGTTGCAGAATGCATTGTGATAGTGTTTTCAAAATAAAATAACTGCGTCACAATAAAAATCTCGAGACATATTGGCATTCGCTTCAGGTGCGAAAGGTCCGGAGTTCTAGTCCCGCTGGAGTCGTTACGATTAGGCAAGGCATTTAAATTCCACGTTGCCTCTTCTCTCTCCTTCATGACGATGGATTCCATCAGGAATGAGGTCTCGCGAGTGATTAATATAAAGTTGTAAGAACTTGTTTCGCAATCGAGCTAAACTAAATTCCCGAGACAAGACCTAATGTGTGGAAGTTTCCTGTATTCATATCTCCAGCTAAGCACTAATACAAATACATATATGCTAAACAATCTGCGTATATCAGTTATCAGACTTTTCTCCGGCCCCGCCTTCAGGTACAACAGGTTCTACTATATCTTCTCCTGGTTCGACCCCGTGGTGTAATGTACCATCCTTGGCACACGCCCATGCCATGCGCTCTGTTGTGAATGACGTTATGTGATCTCCATTGGTTGAAAGAACGATTACTCCTCCATAGCCATGTACTCTCTCCGCCATATTGGCCAAAGCTTTGTCAGACGCCTCCTGAGCCGACAATCCTGGAAAGAGAGTGATTCGAGTGTGTGTTTTACGTTTATTTATCATCGCTACCGGTTGCACATATGAGCGATGCCTCCTGAAGAGATTAGTAGTTTTAGATTTATTGAGGATAGTGCAATGATACAGACACATACCCATTCCAGAGTCTCCTCTGGTTCTTTTACGTGCACGGTGTACAACACCGACACGAGACCTCGGTTTAATGTCCCATCTGAAAGACTGTTAAGTTAATTAGGGTCAGACGGGGGAACGAACCTGCGATCCCTGGATTACCAGTCCAGCGTGTTACCACTGGACTACATATCCGTCTGTGTGAACATCGTCGAATGCATCAGCTCATTTATACTAGAGCATCCATATGAATGCCAAGCTTACATGAAGTTTAATAGGGTCAGACGGGGGATCGAACCTGTGATCCATGGATTACCAGTCCAGCGTGTTACCACTGGACTACAGATCCGCGTGAGAGTGATTCGATTTTATATAATATATATTTATTATGTGATATGTGATTATTATGGCCGAGTGGTTAATGGTGCTGACTTCAAATCACGTTCCCCATAGCTGTAGGTGCGAATCCAGAAGCTTAATTGTATATATCAGGTATTTTTCTACATTAGATCATACATAACAGAAATTGTTCATCCAACATTGTTAATTTAGTTTGAAGTGATGGGAAGGGCTGTAAATAATGGTGTCATAACTTGTAGCCCAACCCATTACCCCCCCCCCCCCGATTAAATAGTATACAGCAATAATAATAAATCCTAATATAATGTCATATTGTTTTCTACATATTTCATTGTGTGTATAATTGTAATGTAATGTAATGTATGAAAACAAAATGCAATAAAATAGTATTAAACTCAAGAAGGTCGGGGCACCGGGGTCCTCCTCCATCAATACTACGTAACCTAATTAAACTGTTGGTAAAAGTATAAAATAAGCAAAATATCTATCCTAGCCTTTTCCTTAAAATGACGACACAAATCAATCAGCGTTACATAATAAGAGTTTAAACTTTAAAGATAATTCAAGATGCATAGCTAGCTTAAAATAAACTTTATTTATTTTACAACGATTAGTTTAAACATTATTTATTTCAGTATTTGTACATGTAATCAAGAAATGAACATTTTACATATAGTTTAACAGCAGTTGACTGAAAGGGATTAGAACGAAAGAAATCTTATATTGTTCTTCTCCCTATCAATTGATTGATATACAATAGGCAGGAAAATAATATATAATATAACAATGAAAATACGTGAAATCTATTCTAGGTATTTGCTAAAGAATTTCAGAACTTAATGTATTAGTGAGTCAATAGTTTTGGATGTAAACAAGAAAATGGTTAATATTTAAAGGAATATATGAAGAAAGTTCAAGAACATGAACTATCAAATCGGAGCACGAGAAGAAAAAGAGATTAGTATAGAGAAAAGTGGTGGAATAGGGTCGGTTGTTGTGTCAATAACGAATTCGCCATATGAACCTTTTAGAAGTCATCCATCTCAGAACCTTTCACTGCCAATAATGTATTCGTGTACAGTAAGGAAAATTATGGTGTTGGTTGCAATATCCTTATTAATGTCACCGAGAAGTAGTGTGTTTAAGTTGACATTACAAATTGTGGACAGCTTATTGAAGAGTGTTATACGTAGTTGATCATAGAAATGGCATTGAAAGAAGAAGAAACGATTACAACGATTGCGAAGCAAGTTTTAACAACTAATATTAATCACTCTCGTTGGCGTGGATGAAAGCGTAAATGTGGCATTCATGTGGGAGGAAACCGGAGTACCCGGAGAAAACCCACCTGTCCGATCTGGCGACCACCGTACCATCTCACATACTTCCCGGTCCGAGGATCGAACCCGGGTTGCATTGGTGAGAAGCGAGCGCGCTAACCACTGCGCTAAACGGACAGGCATAAGTAAAACATGAGCTAAGCAGCAAGCCAAAGGAATCATAGAAAGTGGCTGTTTAGCACAGGTTGCTGCCTAAGAGAGGGCAAATATACAATAAAACGACTTATAGGGAATCTGGAAACTGGCTGCTTAATAGAGGTGACCACTAACACAGGCAATCAAACAAGTCTTAGGAAACCAGCAAGGGTTAGAACGTTACCTGTTTTAGCAAATATAACATGTGGATGGTTGTATGGTCAATTACTGTTTAGTACACGGTAGCTGCTTAATAGAGGTGACCGATAGCACAGAGTTGACTGTGTAATAGAGGTGACCGATAGCACAGAGTTGACTGTGTAATAGAGGTGACCGATAGCACAGAGTTGACTGTGTAATAGAGGTGACCGATAGCACAGAGTTGACTGTGTAATAGAGGTGACCGATAGCACAGAGTTGACTGTGTAATAGAGGTGACCGATAGCACAGAGTTGACTGTGTAATAGAGGTGACCGATAGCACAGAGTTGACTGTGTAATAGAGGTGACCGATAGCACAGAGTTGACTGTGTAATAGAGGTGACCGATAGCACAGAGTTGACTGTAGTGGAGCTTTATCTTAGTGTAATCATGTTTTATTTTGCTCAATTATGAGCAATATATTAAAAAAAAGCATGGGTCGAGTGCTTTACCTTGTACTCATGTGAATTACATATGGACGTTTACATGAATTCCAAAAATATAAAAGTGTAAAATATAAGCATTTTGTTTACATGAATTCCAAAAATACTTCTAAATGTAAAATATAAGCATTTTGTTTACATGAATTCCAAATATACTTCTAAATGTAAAATATAAGCATTTTGTTTACATGAATTCCAAATATACTTCTAAATGTAAAATATAAGCATTTTGTTTACATGAATTCCAAAAATACTTCTAAATGTAAAATATAAGCATTTTGTTTACATGAATTCCAAATATACTTTAAATATAAAATATGAGCATTTTATGAAACACAAATGTTTTGATTATGTCTTAAAATGCCTTAGTGAATACGGGTATATTTACCTTGTTTCATTAATGATATAATTTGATGTGCTAACACAACCTTGAAGATGGATTCGCCGTGTCCGGTGCATGATACCGCACCTGTCTCGTTGTCAGCGTAGCCCCCGGCACCTGCAATATCACAACGAATCTCAAAATGTATTGTTAGTTGTACGATTCGAACTTGATCGATTGCATACACTAAATACGAATTTGGAAAACGTACTGTGTGTGATTTACGTTTATTTATCGTCGCTACCGGTTGCCCATATGAACAACGCCTCCTGAAGAGATTAGTCATTTTAGATTTTTGGAGGATAGTGCAATGATACAGACAGAGATCCATTCCAGAGTCACCTCTGGTTCTTTTACGTGCACGGCGTACAGCACCGACACGAGATCTCGGTCTAAAGTTCCACCTGAAAGACTGTTAATTTTATTAAGGTCAGACTCAGACTGGGGGGGGTCCAACCTGCGATCCCTGGATTAACAGTCCAGCGTGTTACCACTGGACTACAGATCAGTCTGTTCAAGTTTCCGTGACACACTGGGTATGGTGTCTGCCTCGTCATTGAGGGGTTGCAAGATAGACCCCACCAGAACCACGGAAATGGTCTCATAGTTGAGACACATACTCTCACATTGAGTACTCTCTCCTTTATGGTCATGAATTACATCAGGAATGCAGTCTCCAGAACAATTAACATAATCATGTAAATCTGAAACTTGTTTCACAATCGAGCTATGCCGTCTTTCAAAATCGAGCTATACTTGTTTCACAATCGAGCTAATACTTGTTTCGCAATCAAACTAACACTTATTTCGCAATCGAGCAAATACTTATTTCGTAATCGAGCTAATACTTGTTTCGCAATCGATCTAATACTTATTTCGCAATCGATCTAATACTTGTTTCGCAATCGATCTAATACTTGTTTCGCAATCGAACTAATACTTGCTTCGCAATCAAACTAACACTTATTTCGCAATCGAGCAAATACTTATTTCGTAATCGAGCTAATACTTGTTTCGCAATCGAGCTAATACTTGTTTCACAATCGAGCTAATACTTGTTTCGCAATCGAGCTAATACTTGTTTCGCAATCCAGTTAATACCTATATATTTCGCAATCGAGTTAATACTTATATATTTCGCAATCGAGCTAATACTTGTTTCGCAATGGAGCTAATACTTGTTTCGCAATCGATCAAATACTTATTTCGCAATCGAGCTAATACTTATTTCGCAATCGATCTAATACTTGTTTCGCAATCGAGCTAATACTTATTTCGTAATCGAGCTAATACGTATATAGTTCGCAATCGAGCTAATACTTATTTCGCAATCGAGCTAATACTTGTTTCGCAATCGAGCTAATATTTATTTCGCAATCGAGCTAATACGTATATAGTTCGCAATCGAGCTAATACTTATTTCGCAATCGATCTAATACTTGTTTCGCAATCGATCTAATACTTGTTTCGCAATCGATCTAATACTTGTTTCGCAATCGAGCTAATACTTGCTTCGCAATCGAACTAGGACAACATGTGTATATACGATGTATTATCAGTTGCTTGTATACATGATTGATTTATTTTAAAGCAGTGTGGGTACACCCAATTGTCGGTCAATAACTATAAAAGTTTAAATTTTATTTATTTTACAATGATTGCGAAGCAAGTTTTAGCAACATATATTAATCACTCTCGTTGGCGTGGATAGAAGCGTACATGTGGTCATTGGTGGGGGAGATAACCGGATTACCCGGAGAAAACCCACCTGTCCAATATGGCGACCACCATACCATCTGACATACTTCCCGGTCCGAGGATCGAACCCGGGTTGCATTGGTGAGAAGCGAGCGCGCTAACCACTGCGCTAATCAATAACTATACATAACTAATGCTTATTAATTTTTATTATTTTTCGGACACAAAATAAAGTTTTATTTTTACCCAAAATGAATGCGGGTGTAAACACTAAGCAATTTTACCCTTAGACCCTTTCATACAAAATACACACCCATGATGGGACTGTCCCCCACTCGTCCTGGTTTTTTGCATGCTATTCCGCCTGTTGAGGTTGCGAATGCTATGTTCCCATGACAGTCCATCGCTACTGCCCCAACCGTATCGTGGCCTGAGCCGCTGAAATAATTTAATAACATAATATAATATATCCTCTTCCTTAGCCGGGGAACAGGCGTTGATATATGTTGCCGGGCCAGTCATAACATACATGTTTAACAACGAGATCATTAATTGAGTCGTATTGAGTTTTGATAATACCAATAATATCAACAATGTCATTTTACCAGAAGTGAACAATCGACTGTAACCCAGGCTACCTATTGCTATATGGGTGTTACCAACCAAGCTCTATGTGTGTGTCATGCGTTTATTTATCGTCGCTACCGGTTGCCCATATGAGCGACGTCTCCTGAAGAGATTAGTCAGTTTAGATTATCGAAGGATAGTGCAATAATACAGACAGAGATCCATTCCAGAGTCTCCTCTGGTTATTTTACGTGCACGATGTACCGCACCGACACGATACCTCGGTTTAATGGCCCATCCGAAAGACTGTTAATTTGATTAGGGTCAGACGGGGGATCGAACCTGCGATCCATGGATTACCCCCCGTAAGAAACTGCCAATTCTTTCATATAAACAGACACTGCCTGAGCGGGCATTTACCGTTGAATGGGAGAAGATTACAAATAACAGTTTAATGTTACCTCAAACGAGCCAAACCGCAACACTATATACATAGCCATATGCAGTAGACTTCACTGCGTAATGGTTTGATGTATGCGTGTCTTAGGACGCCTACTGCAGAGTAGAATAGAAGGCTTAGTACCAACATAGGAATACAGTCAAACCTGTGTTAGTGGTCACCTCTATTAAGCAGCCAACCTGTATTCAGCAGCCAGTTTCCAGATTCCCAATATTTAGAGGTTATTAAACCGCGGAGGTGGGCCATTTGTGGATATTGGCGCACCCTATCGGATAAGTGCGCCAATATCCACAAATGGCCCACCGCAGCCGTTTAATAACTTCTTTATTGCATACATAGCCGTATGTTTCTTCTGCTGTTATTTGCTTATTTCGCTCAGCCAATGTACCGTCAAGAGACAACAATCTGTCAGACAACGACTTTAGTGTTGCTTCGGCGGCCATGTTTACACAATGTAGTTACTATGTTGTTGCTACCTGTGACACGTGCTCGTGATTCGTTCTCGGCGCGTGCCAGGCCAATATCGGATATTGGCCCGGCAGAGCCGAAAATCGAAATATATTGCCCGCGTCGACCAGATATTTTGCTTTTCTACCATTAAATTTGTTACTATTAATAGTAACGTATGCAATAAGTTGTTTTAGTATACATTTGACCTATATTAAGCAGCCACCTGTGCTAAGCAGCCAATATCTGTGATTCCCTTGGCTGGCTGCTTAAGACAGGTTTAACTGTATGTCCAATTTGGTTGAATCCGACCCACCGAGGGAGCGGCAAGTATTTAATGTTAATCTTAATAAACAAAGGCGCAAATAAACATTATAATAGTTCTGTTCGCAAGGATATAATATGACACACATAGCTTAGTAATACATGTAAGCGATATGACTTGTGCATGAAGATACACATCAATAAATAAGCAATAACAATCACAACCCTTTAATTACAACTCATCCTACCGTTGAAAAATAAAAATATTATCCCATCAAGGCCGCACACACGCCAATATATAGATGTATGGAATTACATCCTAGTTGCTTTAACAGCTGCATCATGGTATGAGAGTCGGGTGGTTTAATACTGAATTGTGTTCAAGCTTATTTATCGTCGCTACTGGTTGCCCATATGAGCGACGCTTCCTGAAGATTTTAGATTATTGGAGGATAGTGTAATGATACAGACAGAGACCCATTCCAGAGTCTCCGCTGGTTCTTTTACGCGCACGGTTTAAAGCACCGACACGAGACCTCGGCTTAACGTCCCATCTGAAAGATTGTTAATTGTATTAGGGTCAGACGGGGGATCGAGTGTTCAAGCTAACTGTAGCATGGTATGTATTAAAATCATAATACTAATACTACTACCAATAATAATAAAAAAGACTTTTGATGTGATAAAGGAGGAAATTGGCTGTCCGATTAGCGCAGTGGTTAGCGCGCTCGCTTCTCACCAATGTGATCGGGTTCGATCCTCGGACAGGGAAGTATGTGAGATGGTACGGTGGTCACCAGATTGGACAGGTGGGTTTTCTCCGCGTACTCCGGTTATCTCCCACACCAATGACCACATATACGCTTTCATCCGAGCCAACGAGAGTGATTAATATAAGTTGTTAAAACTTGCTTCACAATGGCTGTACAATAAATAAACTTTAAAGGAGGAAAGTCCACAAGTGCCACTCTGAATATAGTGTCGTGTACCACTCGTTTAATTATAAATACGAGTAAGAAAGTGTCCTAGGGTGCAATTGGTGTTAATAAATACAAAACGCTTTGAACACATATATTCGCTTGTCATTGTTGCCCCTATTTGAAGCAGTGAGATGAAAACGTTGTAGCACCTTCCAGTTAGATTGCAATGTAGCATAATTATGTAGTACCGTGTAGTATAGTTTAGTTATTTCCCTTGGACCAATAGTTAAAAGACTGTCCGATTAGCGTAGTGGTTAGCTCGCTCGCTTCTCACCAATACAACTATGCAATGAAGTATGTGAGATGGTACGGTGGTCGCCAGATCGGACAGGTGGGTTTTCTCCGGGTACTCCGGTTTCTTCCCACACGAATGACCACATATAGACTTTCATCCGCGCCAACGAGAGTGAGTAATATAAGTTGTTAAAATTTGCTTCGCAATCGTTGTAAAATAAATAAAGCTTAAACAAAATATAACACAAATAGTTAAAATAAGTGACACGTACAGTTGACATGCCACATGACAATACTTCAACTCACTGCTTCAAATAGGGGCAAAAAGGTCAAGCGAATATATGTGTTCAAAGAGGTTTTGTATTTATTAACAACAAGTGAACCCTATGACAAGAGCACGAAATTAAAGAATACCGCTGTTTGAAGAGATCATCTACTGTGTGTCCGTACTCCTTGTAGCAGGCTAGCTCTCTCAGGGCCTCTTCCGATACTAGTGATTCTGTCTCTACACGTTTAATGCCGACTTCTTCTGCAAATTGGTTGGCCCCTGGTCCCACAAGTAAGCAATGGTCTGTCTGAAACAGTATAATTAAAGCGACACTACATCGGTGAAAACGCAAATGTCTACAGAATGTAATTTGCTGTTATATTGTATAATATTTTTCTAAATATTTGCCTCACAAACAGAGTATTTCAACAATTAAAAAACGTTGTATACGCGGTTTGTTGACATAACAAAATAATGTAAATAGGGTCGACATGCATGCGTAATACATAGCGTTTATCATGAATAACACGAGTTATGCTACATATTTACCGTGATATCTCACAATATGTGCCTATGCATATTTATTTGTAGACTAATCTTAATTAAATTATCTCTAATGAAAGTATCGCATGTTTATGACAACTTCAATAACAACAAACGTCAATTCAGGAGCATGGATGGTCATGAAATGCTACTTTCACGTTTGAAAGTTTGTATACCACAGAAACACAGTTAAATTGATTCAATGTTGGTGTATTCAGAATAATTTGTAGTAACAATGCATTTATACGTGAACAAATGCATTTTATTTGCGTTTTGTGATGTAATGTCGCTTTAAGCAATGATTAAAATTCGATGTATTTTTGGTTTCTAGTGAAGGTATAAGCAACATCAGTCTGTTCACTCTATCAATGGGCTGGTGATGGTGGCAGCGATGATGTAGTTAGACAATATCGTGATACTGACGGGGATGGGGTAAGTAGGTATGATTGAGCTAGTGACGACGATGCTACAATACGATAAGAAAGCGATGGAGGTAGGGATTATCAGGGTAAATAAGATGGCGATGACGGCACTAAAGTTAAATCAGATGAATTAATGGTGGCGGTGGTGATTTAGTTAGATGTGATGGTGACAGTGATAGAGAAGATAGTGATGGTGGTAGTGATGGTAATCTTAGTTAGTATGGTATTGGTGCAAGCGAGTTTGTGGTTAGAGTAGATAATGATAGTAATTGTGACAGCGATGGTGATGCTAGCCTTTAATATGGTGATCGTGGAAAGATTATGTGGATATATATGATGGTGATCGTGGAAAGATTATGTGGATATATATGATGGTGATCGTGGAAAGATTAGGTGGATATATATGATGGTGATGGTGGAAGCGATTATGTGGATATATATGATGGTGATGATGGAAGCGATCAGGTGGATATATATGATGGTGATGGTGGAAGCGATTATGTGGATATATATGATGGTGATGGTGGAAGCGATTATGTGGATATATATGATGGTGGAAGCGATTATGTGGATATATATGATGGTGGAAGCGATTATGTGGATATATATGATGGTGAGCGTGTGGATTATATGATGGTGGAAGGTTATGGGATATATATGATGGTGATGGTGGAAGCGATTATGTGGATATATATGATGGTGGAAGCGATTATGTGGATATATATGATGGTGGAAGCGATTATGTGGATATATATGATGGTGATGGTGGAAGCGATTAGGTGGATATATATGATGGTGATGGTGGAAGCGATTAGGTGGATATATATGATGGTGATGGTGGAAGCGATTAGGTGGATATATATGATGGCGAGGGTGGAAGCAATTAGGTGGATATATATGATGGTGATGGTGGAAGCGATTATGTGGATATATATGATGGTGATGGTGGAAGCGATTAGGTTGATATATATGATGGTGATGGTGGAAGCGATTAGGTGGATATATATGATGGCGAGGGTGGAAGCGATTAGGTGGATATATATGATGGTGATGGTGGAAGCGATTATGTGGATATATATGATGGTGGAAGCGATTAGGTGGATATATATGATGGTGATGGTGGAAAGATTATGTGGATATATATGATGGTGATCGTGGAAAGATTATGTGGATATATATGATGGTGGATGCGATTAGGTGGATATATATGATGGTGATGGTGGAAAGATTAGGTGGATATATATGACGGTGGAAAGATTAGGTGGATATATATGATGGTGATCGTGGAAAGATTATGTGGATATATATGATGGTGGATGCGATTAGGTGGATATATATGATGGTGGATGCGATTAGGTGGATATATATGATGGTGATGGTAGAAGCGATTAGGTGGATATATATGATGGTGCTGGTGGAAGCGATTATGTGGATATATATGATGGTGGAAGCGATTATGTGGATATATATGATGGTGGAAGCGATTATGTGGATATATATGATGGTGGAAGCGATTATGTGGATATATATGATGGTGGAAGCGATTATGTGGATATATATGATGGCGAGGGTGGAAGCGATTAGGTGGATATATATGATGGTGATGGTAGAAGCGATTAGGTGGATATATATGATGGTGATGGTGGAAGCGATTAGGTGGATATATATGATGGCGAGGGTGGAAGCGATTAGGTGGATATATATGATGGTGATCGTGGAAAGATTATGTGGATATATATGATGGTGATGGTGGAAGCGATTAGGTGGATATATATGATGGTGGTGGTGGAAGCGATTAGGTGGATATATATGATGGTGGTGGTGGAAACGATTATGTGGATATATATGATGGTGATGGTGGAAGCGATTAGGTGGATATATATGATGATAATGGTGGAAGCGATTAGGTGGATATATATGATGGTGCTGGTGGAAGCGATTATGTGGATATATATGATGGTGATGGTGGAAGCGATTAGGTGGATATATATGATGGTGATGGTGGAAGCGATTAGGTGGATATATATGATGGTGATGGTGGAAGCGATTAGGTGGATATATATGATGATAATGGTGGAAGCGATTAGGTGGATATATATGATGGTGATGGTGGAAGCGATTATGTGGATATATATGATGGTGATGGTGGAAGCGATTAGGTGGATATATATGATGGTGATGGTGGAAGCGATTAGGTGGATATATATGATGGTGATGGTGGAAGCGATTAGGTGGATATATATGATGGTGATGTGGAAGCGATTAGGTGGATATATATGATGGTGATGGTGGAAGCGATTAGGTGGATATATATGATGATAATGGTGGAAGCGATTAGGTGGATATATATGATGGTGCTGGTGGAAGCGATTATGTGGATATATATGATGGTGATGGTGGAAGCGATTAGGTGGATATATATGATGGTGATGGTGGAAGCGATTAGGTGGATATATATGATGGTGCTGGTGGAAGCGATTATGTGGATATATATGATGGTGGATGCGATTAGGTGGATATATATGATGATGATGGTTGAAGCGATTAGGTGGATATATATGATGGTGATGGTGGAAGCGATTAGGTGGATATATATGATGGTGCTGGTGGAAACGATTAGGTGGATATATATGATGGTAGAAGCAATTAGGTGGATATATATGATGATAATGGTGGAAGCGATTAGGTGGATATGGATGGTGATGGTGGACGCGATTATGTGGATATGTATGATAGTAGAAGCGATTAGGTGGATATATATGATGGTGATGGTGGACGCGATTAGGTGAATATGTATGATAGTAGAAGCGATTAGGTGAATATATATGATGGTGATGGTGGACGCGATTAGGTGGATATATATGATGGCGAGGGTGGAAGCGATTAGGTGGATATATATAATGGCGAGGGTGGAAGCGATTAGGTGGATATATATGATGGCGAGGGTTGAAGCGATTAGGTGGATATATATGATGGTGATCGTGGAAAGATTATGTGGATATATATTATGATGATGATGGAAGCGATTAGGTGGATATATATGATGATAATGGTGGAAGCGATTAGGTGGATATATATGATGGTGCTGGTGGAAGCGATTAGGTGGATATATATGATGGTGCTGGTGGAAGCGATTATGTGGATATATATGATGGTGGATGCGATTAGGTGGATATATATGATGGTGATGGTTGAAGCGATTATGTGGATATATATGATGGTGATGGTTGAAGCGATTAGGTGGATATATATGATGGGTGGTTGGAAGGATTAGGTGGATATATATGATGGTGATCGTGGAAAGATTATGTGGATATATATGATGGTGTGGTGGATGCGATTAGGTGGATATATGATGGGTGGTGGAAGCGATTAGGTGGATAATATGATGGTGGTGGTGGAAGCGATTATGTGGATATATATGATGGTGATGGTGGAAGCGATTAGGTGGATATATATGATGGTGATGGTGGAAGCGATTAGGTGGATATATATGATGGTGATGGTGGAAGCGATTATGTGGATATATATGATGGTGATGGTGGAAGCGATTAGGTGGATATATATGATGGTGATGGTGGAAGCGATTAGGTGGATATATATATATGATGGTGATGGTGGAAGCGATTAGGTGGATATATATGATGATAATGGTGGAAGCGATTAGGTGGATATATATGATGGTGCTGGTGGAAGCGATTATGTGGATATATGATGGTGATGGTGGAAGCGATTAGGTGGATACATATGATGGTGATGGTGGAAGCGATTAGGTGGATATATATGATGGTGATGGTGGAAGCGATTAGGTGGATATATATGATGGTGATGGTGGAAGCGATTAGGTGGATATATGATGGTGATGTGGAAGCGATTAGGTGGATATATATGATGATAATGGTGGAAGCGATTAGGTGGATATATATGATGGTGCTGGTGGAAGCGATTATGTGGATATATATGATGGTGATGGTGGAAGCGATTAGGTGGATATATATGATGGTGATGGTGGAAGCGATTAGGTGGATATATATGATGGTGCTGGGGGAAGCGATTATGTGGATATATATGATGGTGGATGCGATTAGGTGGATATATATGATGATGATGGTTGAAGCGATTAGGTGGATATATATGATGGTGATGGTGGAAGCGATTAGGTGGATATATATGATGGTGCTGGTGGAAACGATTAGGTGGATATATATGATGGTAGAAGCAATTAGGTGGGTATATATGATGATAATGGTGGAAGCGATTAGGTGGATATGGATGGTGATGGTGGACGCGATTATGTGGATATGTATGATAGTAGAAGCGATTAGGTGGATATATATGATGGTGATGGTGGACGCGATTAGGTGAATATGTATGATAGTAGAAGCGATTAGGTGAATATATATGATGGTGATGGTGGACGCGATTAGGTGGATATATATGATGGCGAGGGTGGAAGCGATTAGGTGGATATATATATGGCGAGGGTGGAAGCGATTAGGTGGATATATATGATGGCGAGGGTTGAAGCGATTAGGTGGATATATATGATGGTGATCGTGGAAAGATTATGTGGATATATATTATGATGATGATGGAAGCGATTAGGTGGATATATATGATGATAATGGTGGAAGCGATTAGGTGGATATATATGATGATAATGGTGGAAGCGATTAGGTTGATATATATGATGGTGCTGGTGGAAGCGATTATGTGGATATATATGATGGTGATGGTGGAAGCGATTAGGTGGATATATATGATGGTGCTGGTGGAAAGCGATTATGTGGATATATATGATGGTGGATGCGATTAGGTGGATATAATGATGGTGATGGTGGAAGCGATTAGGTGGATATATATGATGGTGGTTGAAGCGATTAGGTGGATATATATGCGATTAGGTGGATATATATGATGGTGGATGGTGGATTAGGTGGATATATATGATGGTGATGGTGGAAGCGATTAGGTATATGATGGATATAAGCGATTAGGTGGATATATATGATGTGAAGCGATTATGTGGATATATATGATGGTGATGGTGGAAGCGATTAGGTGGATATATATGATGGTGATGGTGGAAGCGATTAGGTGGATATATATGATGGTGCTGGGGGAAGCGATTATGTGGATATATATGATGGTGGATGCGATTAGGTGGATATATATGATGATGATGGTTGAAGCGATTAGGTGGATCGATTAGGTGGATATATATGATGGTGCTGGTGGAAACGATTAGGTGGATATATATGATGGTAGAAGCAATTAGGTGGGTATATATGATGATAATGGTGGAAGCGATTAGGTGGATATGGATGGTGATGGTGGCGATTATGTGGATATGTATGATAGTAGAAGCGATTAGGTGGATATATATGATGGTGATGGTGGACGCGATTAGGTGAATATGTATGATAGTAGAAGCGATTAGGTGAATATATATGATGGTGATGGTGGACGCGATTAGGTGGATATATATGATGAGGGTGGAAGCGATTAGGTGGATATATATATGGCGAGGGTGGAAGCGATTAGGTGGATATATATGATGGCGAGGGTTGAAGCGATTAGGTGGATATATATGATGGTGATCGTGGAAAGATTATGTGGATATATATTATGATGATGATGGAAGCGATTAGGTGGATATATATGATGATAATGGTGGAAGCGATTAGGTGGATATATATGATGATAATGGTGGAAGCGATTAGGTTGATATATATGATGGTGCTGGTGGAAGCGATTATGGATATATATGATGGTGATGGTGGAAGCGATTAGGTGGATATATATGATGGTGATGGTGGAAGCGATTATGTGGATGGTGGTGCGATTAGGTGGATATAATGATGGTGATGGTGGAAGCGATTATGTGGATATATATGATGGTGATGGTTGAAGCGATTAGTTGGATGGTGATGGTGGAAGCGATTAGTTGGATATATATGATGATGGTGGTGAAGCGATGGTGGATATATATGATGGTGATGGTGGAAGCGATTAGTGGATATATATGATGGTTGAAGCGATTAGTGATATATATGATGTGTGGTGGAAGCGATAGGTGGATGATGATGGTTGAAGCGATTAGGTGGATATATATGATTGGTGATGGTGGAAGCGATTAGGTGGATATATATGATGGTGCTGGTGGAAACGATTAGGTGGATATATATGATGGTAGAAGCAATTAGGTGGATATATATGATGATAATGGTGGAAGCGATTAGGTGGATATGGATGGTGATGGTGGACGCGATTATGTGGATATGTATGATAGTAGAAGCGATTAGGTGGATATATATGATGGTGATGGTGGACGCGATTAGGTGAATATGTATGATAGTAGAAGCGATTAGGTGAATATATATGATGGTGATGGTGGACGCGATTAGGTGGATATATATGATGGCGAGGGTGGAAGCGATTAGGTGGATATATATAATGGCGAGGGTGGAAGCGATTAGGTGGATATATATGATGGCGAGGGTTGAAGCGATTAGGTGGATATATATGATGGTGATCGTGGAAAGATTATGTGGATATATATTATGATGATGATGGAAGCGATTAGGTGGATATATATGATGATAATGGTGGAAGCGATTAGGTGGATATATATGATGGTGCTGGTGGAAGCGATTAGGTGGATATATATGATGGTGCTGGTGGAAGCGATTATGTGGATATATATGATGGTGGATGCGATTAGGTGGATATATATGATGGTGATGGTTGAAGCGATTATGTGGATATATATGATGGTGATGGTTGAAGCGATTAGGTGGATATATATGATGATGATGGTGGAAGCGATTAGGTGGATATATATGATGATGATGGTTGAAGCGATTAGGTGGATATATATGATGGTGTGGTGGAAGCGATTAGGTGGATATATATGATGATGATGGTGAAGCGATTAGGTGGATATATATGATGGTGATGGTGGAAGCGATTAGTGGATATATATGATGGTTGAAGCGATTAGGTGGATATATATGATGATGATGGTGGAAGCGATTAGGTGGATAATATGATGATGATGGTTGAAGCGATTAGGTGGATATATATGATGGTGATGGTGGAAGCGATTAGGTGGATATATATGATGATGATGGTTGAAGCGATTAGGTGGATATATTGATGATGATGGGTGGAAGCGATTAGGTGGATATATATGATGGTGATGGTGGAAGCGATTAGGTGGATATATATGATGGTGATGGTGGAAGCGATTAGGTGGATATATATGATGGTTGAAGCGATTAGGTGGATATATATGATGGTGCTGGTGGAAGCGATTATGTGGATATATATGATGGTGATGGTGGAAGCGATTAGGTGGATATATATGATGGTGCTGGTGGAAGCGATTATGTGGATATATATGATGGTGGATGCGATTAGGTGGATATATATGATGGTGATGGTGGAAGCGATTATGTGGATATATATGATGATGATGGTTGAAGCGATTAGGTGGATATATATGATGGTGATGGTGGAAGCGATTAGGTGGATATATATGATGATGATGGTTGAAGCGATTAGGTGGATATATATGATGGTGATGGTGGAAGCGATTAGGTGGATATATATGATGGTTGAAGCGATTAGGTGGATATATATGATGATGATGGTGGAAGCGATTAGGTGGATATATATGATGATGATGGTTGAAGCGATTAGGTGGATATATATGATGGTGATGGTGGAAGCGATTAGGTGGATATATATGATGGTGATGGTTGAAGCGATTAGGTGGATATATATGATGATGATGGTGGAAGCGATTAGGTGGATATATATGATGGTGATGGTGGAAGCGATTAGGTGGATATATATGATGGTGATGGTGGAAGCGAGTAGGTGGATATATATGATGGTGATGGTGGAAGCGATTAGGTGGATATATATGATGGTGATGGTTGAAGCGATTATGTGGATATATATGATGGTGATGGCAGACGAGATGATGATTGTAGTAGAGATGCTGGTGTTGGGTGTGATGATGCAGCTAAAAATATGCCCCGATACTGAAACCAGCATGGAACTATGTAATATTGATCTTGTGTAATCGATGTATAGACATCAGACTGTTTAGAACTTTTTATGATCTGTTTGATGTTTGTGTGGTTCCCAGTGGAATCTATATGAGAAGGATGCACAACATATACTAAATGTTGCATGCGTATCTCTGCCATTGAACTATCCGAATGAATCTATCATATTCCTTATTCTATAATGTTGCATGCTTGTCTCTACCATTGAACTATCCGAATGAATCTATCATATTCCTTATTCTATAATGTTGCATGCTTGTCTCTACCATTGAACTATCCGAATGAATCTATCATATTCCTTGTTATATAATGTTGCATGCGCGTCTCTGCTATTGAACTATCCGAATGAATCTATCATATTCCTTGTTCTATCATGTCTTCTTTCTTCTGAGTCAATCTCAATTTCAACCTTCTAAATTAGTTACTATATGTACTTGTTTCATCCTTATTAATCTTATTACCTTATTGATATTCTAATTTACAGTTCATGATTAAAACGTTTACCTACCATTATTTCAAATTAAAATTAATAGTTTAGAAAATAGTACAACACTGTCACATCGCAATTGCATTAAGTACATTCTTGCTATAGGAGAATACCTCTATAAGCTATAATATATTTGTATATGCTGTATGATTTGAAATAAACTATGTTTAAACACAGTACAACATATACAATACACATAACCACCTGGGGGTAATCCAGGGATCATAGGTTCGATCCCCCGTCTGACCCTAATAAAATTAACAGTCTTTCAGATGGGACGTTAAACCGAGGTCTCGTGTCGGTGATTTACACCGTGCACTCTTCAGGAGGCGTCGCTCATACGGTTGGATGTTAAATATATTGTGTAAGCGCATAGTCGGCTCACACAAATGGATTGTTAAATAAGCTTTTAATGATACGATGTATATATATATATAGATCACTGATTATATATATATGGATATTTCTGATGCCAATTTAAACAAGATATTATATAGAAGAAATGTAATACTGTGTTGAGTTATCAGTAATACATATAATAACGAAGAAACCCCCTAGACAACTCCAGCGAGTCTACATAGGATAGACCCTGGTAAGAGCCGTAGCAACCGAGACATATTATTACGAGAAGAAAAAGGAGAGTTTGCGACAATTGGGGGCTCGTCCGGGATTGGAAATAAAGAAGAAATGACATATCGTGACATATTGTGAAGGACACTAGAATTTATATATGGAATATTGTGAAGGACACTAGGATTTATACATGAAGAATACAAGGGACTATTAATTAACGTGGGAAAACAGAAGTGCATGCGAGACAGTGTTAGAATTTGGAAATAAGTGAAAGACGTCAACGAATTATTAAATTAATGAACTGGATTAAATTATTGGAAATGTGCAAACTTTGAATATGTGATAAATTATATATTGGATTAACGAACGAGACAGACTTCGGTAAGTACCAGTTTTCTTTTCATAGAGTCTTAATATTATCATTAAAATTATATTAGTGATTTACTTCCTTTTATTGAACTCAATTCTATAATACATTTGGAGATACATTCTGGGGATTAAAAATTTTGGGAAATAAAAAAATAAAATGGCTACAACTAGGAGTGCTAATAAGTAAACTGAGGGGCCGGTTCACCCCGACTTGCAGACAACAGGTGATGAGATATGGGACAAATTAATGAGACTTCCCTTCTTTAATCAGGCAAATCTGGAACGTCAGGGTGAGATTTATGAGAAAGAAAGAGAGAGAGAAAGAGAGAGGGAAGAAGTAAAACAAAGAGAAGAAAGAGAGAGGGAAAGAGAAGAAAGAGAAAGAGAGAGGGACGAAATAAAACAAAGAGGGGAAAGAGAAGAGAAAGAAAGGGACAGGGAGGAAAGAAGGCAAAGGGAGAAAATGCAGACGGAGATTCGCCTGAGAGAAATCCAGAGAGATCAGGAATCTCAGCAAAATAACCCCCTCCATACAGATAATAGGCCCTCTAAGACAAACATTTCTGTTCCTATTTGGACCCAGACTATGAGGCCAGATAAATTCTTCGCAACATGTGAGAGACTGTTCGAAGCTAGCCAGGTCGCCAAACAAACATGGTTGGGCCATATTATAGACAAGTTGTCCGACAAGGCCAGAAATATATATTCCACTCTTCCTGTCCAAGACGCTAATAATTACGATACCCTCAAGGCCGCCATCTTGGATGAATATAGACTCTCACCCACTGTATATAGAAAGAATTTCTTCTCTTGGGTAAAGAAACCTCAGCAGACATATTCCGAATTCATTAAAGAATTAAGGGAGCAAATGACTCTATGGACGGAGAACAATGATCCGAGCGAGGTCAACTGGATCGAGCTGCTCTTGAGATATAGATTCGATTCCCAGCTAAGTGATGAGCTTAATTTGTTCATTCTGGATAAGAAAGCATCTACTCTCCAGGACTGTATTTCCCTGGCTGATGAATATAACCTCCATCGCAGATTAGCGCCCAGGACACGGATTAATTCAAATCCGAATGTGAAACCCAGAGATACAGAACACCGACCTCCAGCCCCAAGGCCATATATCCCATCACCCATGTATCGACCCTATATTAGGATAGATAATTCCCAAGCTACCCATAGAACTCCCCGGATAGAAAAATATTGTAGTTATTGTAGGCGTAATGGCCACGGACGAACAGAGTGTTGGGCAGATCCCAATTCACCTAGGTACAGGGGTACTAGAAATCTAGCAAACGGACACCAAGTGTCAAACACTACTCATAGTTCAGCCTTTATAACCAATGAGCCAGTGAACTCGTATGAAAATACCGAGATGGTAAATCCATTACTTGTCAAATATACAGGTCAA
>CM026404.1:58174112-58228486 GCA_014843695.1 Archivesica marissinica | reverse complement strand
TTGAAGACATTTTATACCGGTCAATGTATGTATTGTGCAAATTATATGAAAAACAAACAATATTTGCACGAAATGTTATTATTGTCATACATAAATAGTAATGTATTATATAAATACATGGAAATATATACTAGTACTACCACTAGCATGCTGTGTCATGTCGGGATCCTATTGGTACAGTCCACGCTCTGGTATGAGGACCATCCATAGTTACAGGATATAAACCAGTACTCAATTTTCCAAGACGATGGAGATTTCTTTCACTGTGAAAACACGTATCTTTCCTTGGAAAGCATAAACGAAAAGGAACGTATTGACGATCTGATGGAAGCGATGAAAGGCGAGTTCTAACAACGGTGTACTAGACCAAGGATGACGGTGTACTAGACCAATGATGCGCATACTAGATATAATACGTCTCTATCACGTCATACCATCAGCTATTTACCAGAAATACTAGACTAATGGAAGTCGTGCTAGCGCAGTGGATACGCGTTCGCTTCAGGTGCAAAAGGTCCGGAGTTCGAACCCCTCTGAAACCGTTACGATTGTGTCCTTAGGCAAGGCATTTAAATTCCACAGTGCCTCTTCTCTCTCCTTCATGGCGATGGATTCCATCAGGAATGAGGTCTCGAGAGTGATTAATCGAGCTAAAATAAATGTGTATAAACTAACTATTTACCATTACACAATGTCTTATAATGATAATACCACTTATTGTCTCCCTCTCTGGGTTCGTCCGAAAATAAATATTTTCTTTCCTGAACCCCGTCTAGATTAAAACACAAACACGCTTTAAATTAGAATGCGGGTCGTTACCGTTCATTTAATGTGTACATGCTAGCATGTTAACAAATGTAATGGCGAATCATATTATGATTCAATGTATGCATAATATTGTCATCAGCTAAATATAATTATTTGAAATACATCAATATTATATATCTACTAATAAATATTGTGACTTAGCTTTTTCAACTAATACAAAGTCTGTATGTACTGTTGCTATATTATCCCGCTATATTATATGTCTCGTACTGTAGACCTATTTCCCTAGAATAATGTCTAAAGACATTAAGATGACGTTAATTTAACGTGTAATTTTACAGAACCCCGTACATTGTTAAAGTGTAGACTTAATTCACACTATCACGTGGAATTAATTGCACCCAAGTTCTCCTAGCTCTACGGTAGCCGACCTTCGAATGATAATCAGACCATATTTCACCCCAAATTCTTCCGAGCGTATATCACGCTATAGCGCCTAAACCTCGTGCACCGCGTGCACAACTACACGGCGTAGCGAAAAGAAAAGACATAATATACACTGCCACCAACATGAAACTGTGCACTTACCTGAGAGGTAAAGTCTATGTCCTTTTAGGAAATTAGTATAGGCAAATGTGGACGTATACGCGCTTAAATATGGGGTAAATTAGTGCAATGTGTAAAGGATTATTGCCCACACTAGTGACACTCTGTCGCCCTCCCTATCTCCTCCCTCATCGACTCTCTCTGTCGCCCTCCCTATCTCCTCCCTCATCGCCTCTCTCTGTCGCCCTCCCTATCTCCTGCCTCATCGCCTCTCACTGTCGCCCTCCCTATCTCCTCCCTCATCGCCTCTCACTGTCGCCCTCCCTATCTCCTCCCTCATCGCCTCTCTCTGTCGCCCTCCCTATCTCCTCCCTCATCGCCTCTCACTGTCGCCCTCCCTATCTCCTCCCTCATCGCCTCTCACTGTCGCTCTCCCTATCTCATACGTTTTTCTTTATCTTATTCTTTATTATTTAGTTTTTATAATTATACAACATGTACTTTTTTCATAAATAGGAATTTGAGAAAAAATTCGCTATATTTCATTATTTATGCTTGAAATCATTAGTCGCTATTTCTCTTGAATCACTATCTGTCGGGAAGGGCCGTAACTAATGTTGCTAGAACTTGTGGCCCGACCCGTTTGCTTTTCTTTAATTTGTCATGTTTGTATTCACATGTATATATGTAAAAAAAACTAATCGAGCAATAAAATATGATTAAACTAAATGATAGTAAAATCCATAATTATATAATAGACATAATGTATAGCGAAAAAGTAACGCTCAATATAAAAGTGCACAGTTTTTTATAGTGTCAGTTTATAATCAATAATTATGAAAATGATATTGATAAAACAACAGAATACTGATAATGATGCATTACCGTCTACATCTACTTCTGCAATGATCCTTGCAAGTTCCGCATCCGATTTAGATTCTCCCAGCGACTTCATAAGAATGCCCAACTCCTTAGTAGAAATTGTACCGCTCCCATCTTTGTCAAACAATTTAAACGCTTCTTTGAATTCTAAATATAGAACACCATTATAGTGTAATGGTAAATTCTTGACCGATACGTATCAAAACAATTTAAAGGTTCCAGTAGTCAAGGCGGTTCCGCGTACACAGTGACCCTTTCTATATATGTATGCGACCTCCACATTGGAATTAGGGATATTTTTATAAACAATATGTCAATGTGTCATTAAATTATGTGTCATCTGCTCTATTTATATAATTGGTAAACAGGCTTGACTTGTAATCGTAGATTCCATCTCCCGCTATGCCATACTAAAATGATTCATATAATGGTATTTCAGACGGATCTGTAGTCCAGTGGTAACACGCTGGACTGGTAATCCAGGGATCGCAGGTTCGATCCCCTGTCTGACCCTAATACAATTAACAGTCTTTCAGATGGGACGTTAAACCGAGATCTCGTGTCGGTGCTGTACACCGTGCACGTAAAAGAACCAGAGGAGACTCTGGAATGGGTCTCTGTCTGTATCATTGCACTATCCTCCACAATCTAAAATGACTAATCTCTTCAGGAGGCGTCGCTCATATGGGCAACCGGTAGCGACGATAAATAAACGTAAAACACACACACACATTATTTACCTAATAATTCATAGCGTATTTTCGCCTTTTATTGTCACACACATCTAATTTCAAAATAGCCCCCATTCCAAGCTCGGAGCAGCATAGATATATACAGAAGGGGTTACTCCAGTGTGGTCTGGCGCCGAGGCCTTGACTACTGGTTTCTATGAAATCTGAATAGAAACACATTTTTTATTTTTGTATTAGAGCTTAGTATGCCTCAAGAAATACAATAGTTTTTATTAGAGCTTATTATGCCTCAAGAAATACAATAGTTTTTATTAGAGCTTATTATGCTTCAAGAAATACAATAGTTTTTATTAGAGCTTATTATGCTTCAAGAAATACAAGACACGTATTTAACAACGAATTATGTCAGACTCGTGATAGACTATTCATAGTCATTCCTATCAACACCATTATCAATATGGCATCCGTCCGTCTGTCCGTCCGTGGCCGAGTAGTTACAGTCCTTGGCTGCGAATCAATTTCCTCTCACAGTTGTAGGCTCGAATCCCATTGGGGTGTCTAAATCTTTCACATGAGGAAGATATCCGGTTTGCAGGAGACGGATTCCTGTGGTTCTACCCAGGTACCCGCCCGTGCCTGAAATACTGCTCGATGAGGTATCAACCACAAATAACAACCCGGTGGCAGCCATGGGAGCTAAGCTGTCGACGTGATGCAAAGAAAATAAACAAGCAAGTATTTATAATCAAGCTACAATGTTAGGACTATTTGCTATACTATGATTATATATTAATTATAACATGGCCCGGCATTGTGTCAGTATACGTAAAGAGGGAATTGACTGTGTTTAAATCTGCAGTAAAACATTAGCACGTGACGTCAAACGTGGCGTCATTTCACTAGTAATTTGTAATTATATGACTTCGTAAAATTAGTAT
Source organism: Archivesica marissinica (assembly GCA_014843695.1). NCBI lineage: Eukaryota > Metazoa > Mollusca > Bivalvia > Venerida > Vesicomyidae > Archivesica > Archivesica marissinica. The sequence continues at coordinate 58,224,660 of CM026404.1, read as the reverse complement.
TTGTATTGTAATTTTTTTTAGAGGAAACATACACAAACGTGTGCATCTCGACGAAGGCCAAGGGCCGACAATTCGATCACGAGTACATTTACACCTATATTATCTCACTTTATGGATTTATTCGATGATGAATTTATAACAGGTTTACTGAAGTTAACATGGGATAATAGTGCATTTTGGATTATAGTTCTTTTTACCCATTTAAACAAACTATAATACAGAGATATTAAAATATATTGCAACAGAATAAAATGCAAACACTTACCTGCAATTTGTTGTGGGCTCAAGTTGGAAGCCTATATTATGAGACAGAAAGGCGGTATGGTTACGTGATTCTGTGAAGCTTGTGTAATGCATACATATAAATAATAAACAACAAGAGTTGTTTCATTAGTTTTTCTATTAAAAACAAGATTAAACTTCATTTATTTTAGAACGATTGCGAAGCAAGTTTTAACAACTTATATTAATCACTCTCGTTGGCGCGGATGAAAGCGTAACTGTGGTCAATCGTGTGGAAGGAAACCGGAGTACCCGGAGAAAATCCACCTGTCCGATCTGCGACCACCGTACCATCTCACATACGTACGGTCCGAGGATCGAACCCGGGTTGCATTGCATTGGTGAGAAGCGAGCGCGCTAACCACTGGTTTATTAGGCACTGACTAAGCAAATGTTATTGGGCAAGCAGTGTTCAACCATTATTACACATGAAGGTAGGTTAAAGTTTAATTATGTACACATGTCAAACTGAATTTGCATAATAGCATCAGCATCAGCTCTGTAATGTTCTATAATAAAATTATTGTATTATGCTTAAATGCACAAATATACAAATTAATATTTACCATCACAAATTCACAACGACTTTAATTCGGTCCGTATCTGAATAGTTCCGCTAAATGATGCCACACTCATATGGAACGGTTATATATATTTATAGTTCCTGTATTTAGTTTTATTTCGTATATGTAGTACTTCCTTACTTATAATATTATGATGTAGATCTAGTATACTCAGAATTTAATTGAAAACCTATGTTGCTATAGCAATGCCTTCTAAATGCATGTGTTTATAAACGCAATCCATATACGTTATGCATAGCTCCCTCGATAGCTGCCAATGTATATATATTATTATACTATGTGTTTATAAACGCAATCCATATACGTTATGCATAGCTCCCTCGATAGCTGCCAATGTATATATATTATTATACTATGTGTTTATAAACGCAATCCATATACGTTATGCATAGCTCCCTCGATAGCTGCCAATGTATATATATTATTATACTATGTGTTTATAAACGCAATCCATATAAATCCACGTGATATACAGCTACAACGAGAACTGTCAATGTATATACATTATTATACTGTGAATATAGCTTATTGCAGCATATTGATATTGAATATTCTATACATGTATTGGTCTATTGATGCATCTGAAAGGATCTTATGAGTAGCTTTTCATAAAAGTTTTACTACCGTTTTGAAAAGTGGTGTTCAGTGTAAGCAAGTAAATTAACTTTAGCGCGTTATGATAAATGCTAAATATGTATACAGTCAAACCTGTCTTAAACAGCCAGCTAAGGGAGTCAGAAAAAGTGGCTGTTTAGCACAGGTGGCTGCTTAATAGAGGTCAACACTATAGTAAAACAACATATAGGGAATCTTGAAACTGGCTGCTTAATACAGGTTGGCTGCTTAATGGAGGTGACCACTAACACAGGTTTGACTGTACACAGTTTGTTTATCATATTACAGTCAAACCTGTGTTAGTGGTCATCTCTATTAAACAGCCAGTCGGTATTAAGCAGCCAGTTTCCAGATTCCCAATATCTTGTACACAATTATTATACATTTGACTTCTATTAAGCAGCCACGTGTGCTAATCAGCCACCTCCTGTAATTCTCTTGACTGGCGGCTTAAGACAGTTTTGACTGTAAACACATTTAGACGATATTGACAATCATAATTTACAGCTGTCGATTAAATAATACATTTTAAGACGATATTTATGTGTTTCCGTGTACGATTGGATATTATAAAGCCACCCACGAGTGAATATACACTGTTTCGGAGCTCACGAGAGGAGATAAGCTCGAATCTTACACTGAAAACCACACATTGTCATTGTATTTATGTTTTCCTTTTGCCTAAGTTAAATCGCATGTCTTTATTTCCCCGCGCTGAATGCCCCTCACATTGACTTTGAAAAACCTCATTACTACCATTCAATACACACTGGAAATAGTTCGCATTTAAAATTTAGTAGATGTTAATTATTCGCTTCAAGTCACTTGTGTGTATGTTCCATTAATGTCAAACCCCTTGCGGGGACGTAGACATGTACTTGCCCCTCATCGCTGTAGGTCCCGCTGTATGTTCCATTAATGTCAAACCCCTTGCTGGGACGTAGACATGTACTTGCCCCTCATCGCTGTAGGTCCCGCTGTATGTTCCATTAATGTCAAACCCCTTGCGGGGACGTAGACATGTACTTGCCCCTCATCGCTGTAGGTCCCGCTGTATGTTCCATTAATGTCAAACCCCTTGCGGGGACGTAGACATGTACTTGCCCCTCATCGCTGTAGGTTCCGCTGTATGTTCCATTAATGACAAACCCCTTGCGGGGACGTAGACATGTACTTGCCCATCATCGCTTTAGGTTCCGCTGTATGTTCCAATCTCACTGAGGTTGTCGAATTATTTCAAATCAGGAAGTTATCCAGCTAGCTTGCGGAAAGTCGGTGGTGCTATCCGGGTGCTCGACCGTGCCAGACCTATTGTAGAGAGGGCCCTCGAGATCTTCCTCTATAGTATCTAGACAATACTAGCCGGAGAATCGCCATCTGTTGGTGCGACTGTAAACCTCAAAAACAAAACAAAAACTATATTTAATCATATTGTATTGCAAATCAATAGTACATATGTCATACACATAAAGCTACAATACATAGCATGAAACTACACATGGTTTGGCCACAAGTTTTAACAGCATTGGACAACGGCCGGCACCAGAAAACAATTGTCTGTATTTCCAAAATTGTTGAATTGCTTATTGCATATTTCTTGGTCACATGGTGTCTCATCTAGTTCCCTCGTGGCGATGGATTACATCAGTGAGTACGTCTCTAATCTAATATAGTAAGAAATTAATTCACAATCGAGCTAAATAAATTGATATAATCTAGTTTCTCTAAGATTAAATCATTTCAGAGGGAATGAACTCGTGATGTATTATAGCAGTTATTGTGTTTTATTATTTCCCCTTCCCACAACCGGAAATAGCGTGTCTGAAATATAAATCGTCTCTGTATCCGTACCCTAGAGGTACAGACGGATCTGTAGTCCAGTGGTAACACGTTGGACTGGTAATCCAGGTATCGCAGGTTCGATCCCCCGTCTGACCATAATACAATTAACAGTCTTTCAGATGGGACGTTAAACCGAGGTCTCGTGTCGGTGCTTTACACCGTGCACGTAAAAGAACCAGAGGAGACTCTGGAATGGGTCTCTATCTGTATCATGCACTATCCTCCAAAATCTAAAATGACTAATATCTTCAGGAGGCGTCGCTCATATGGGCAACCGGTAGGGACGATAAATAAACGTAAAACACACACACACCCTATAGGTTAAAGCATTCGCTCTACGGAGCGGGAGGTTAATGGTTCGAACCTGGTATGGGGCTAATTCTGAAATGACGTCTGCTATATAGTCGGGTCAAATGCTCACTGTTGCTATCTTACCGACTCAAAATAAAATGTATCTTATCTGACCTGTTGGCGAGCCGCCAGTTATTTAAATAATGGTTACCGACTCAGTTTGAATTCATGTCTGCAGGATAGGATACGGGACGGTAGATGTTCATTATTGCACCTTCCACTAAATTATATCCTTTCCATTAGTCAAAGGCGGTCACGTGGTGACCCTACGTGGAATTGTGGAGGGTCAGTAAATATATCGTGTAGGGTAGACCGTCAGTAGAAAAATGGCGGCTTTCTAAAACTCTCAATTCAGAATTTTAAGTATTTGAATTATTGTCTGAACTTAATCGGCATCAAAATGTAGTTCGAATGAAGCGATAGCCTCCTATCTTGCAGTTCCAGTCAGTAACGGAACCAAATATATTTGCGACAATCAGTGTTTACACGGACAACAATAAATGTCAAGGTCGACGAAAATGGGTTTGACGCCGATTTATTAGACTAAAATGCATTCAGAACAATTAAACACTTTTAAAATTCTGAATCGATACAATAATGTTAACGCCCCGCCCCACCCCCCTCCCCATATATTAGTTTAAACATTATTTATTTCAGTATTTGTACATGTAATCAAGAAATGAACATTTTACATATAATTTAACAGCAGTAGACTGAAAGGGATTAGAACGAAAGAAAACTTATATAGTTCCTCTCCCTATCAATTGATTGATATATTATAGGCAGGAAAATAATATATTATATAACAATGAAATTACGTGAAATCTATTCTAGGTATTTGCTAAAGAATTTCAGAACTTAATGTATTAGTGAGTCAATAGTTTTGGATGTAAAAAAGAAAATGGTTAATATTTAAAGGAATATATGAAGACAGTTCAAGAACATGAACTATCAAATCGGAGCACTTGAAGAAAAAGAGATTAGTATAGAGAACAGTGGTTGAATAGTGTCGGTTGTTGTGTCAATAACGACACTGACAGCATTCAGATTGGAATCCGCCATATGAACCTTTTAGAAGTCATCCATCTCAGAACCTTTCACTGCCAATAATGTATTTGTGTACAGTAAGGAAAATTATGGTGTTGGTTGCAATATCCTTATTAATGTCACCGAGAAGTAGTGTGTTTAAGTTGACATTACAAATTGTGGACAGCTTATTGAAGAGTGTTATACGTAGTTGATCATAGAAATGGCATTGGAAGAAGAAGTGGAAGTTATCTTCTATGCCACCACATCTGCATAATGGTGATTCTACAATGTTCTTTAGAAATAGGTGATGGTTTAGGGAACTACATTTCGTTCTAAGCCGTGTATGTAGAACCTGGGATCTTCTTTTCACACAGTAAAATAGTTTTCCAATTTTACTTTTGTTAGTGTTAAGACAGGCCTTGAAAGAATCCAGTGACTAAATAGTTCTAGCCTCGTTAGGTAAGCTGTTCCATTCACGAAGTACCGATGGAAGGAAGGCATTTGAATATAGGGTAGTTCTAACTGGAATAGTTACTAGATTATCAGAATGTCTAAGGTTATACCGAGTGGATTGGCCAACATCGTGTGGAACAAGAGATGAAATATAAGACGGGACAATATTATTTTTCATTTTATAAAGTAGGACAAGTTTGTGTTTTCGTCTTCTGTCAGAAAGTGTTTCCCAACCTACTTCTTTTTGAAGGGCATGAATAGAAATAAGTTTTGTAGCGCCTGTTACAATTCTTGCAGCTTCATGCTGTATTTTATCTAGTTCCTCTTTTTAATACATTGCACAATTATCCCAAATTACGTCAGAGTATTATAGTAATGGTCGAATGAAGGAAATGTAGATAACTTCCAATGCTCTACGATCGAGTGTGAATTTTAATTTTCTCATAACATTGATCAATCCAAGCCTTTTTGCTGATTTGATCAATATGAGTATGCCAAGATCCATCACTGGATAAGAAGACACCCAAGTGTTTATGGTCAGAGACAAACGGAATGTGTTGACCTAACATCTGCATAGGAGGATGTTGAGGTTTATTTCGTTTCTTTGACAATATAAGAGATTCAGATTTGAAGGGATTAAAGGTTACTAACCATTTATCGGCCCACTCGGAGATTTTGTCAATATCAGATTGGAGAATACGCTGAGAAGTGATAGGATTATTGAATATTAAGTGTAGACTAGTATCATCTGCAAATAGATTGATGTTAGAACCTATGTCCTTGACAATGTCATTTATGAATACTAGAAAAAGTAGATGACCTAATATAGAACCCTGAGGAACACCTGCCCCTAAAGACGCTAAATCTGATTTTGAACCTATATATTGTACTGACCCCATATAACGCTGTGAAGGGACGGCAGCAATAGCATAGGTGTCTCGTAAGTATACGGTATCTGTAATTATAAATGAGCAGACAGTCGGTCGACTCGGTTAATTCAATACGACATTCCAAACGTGACATCGATATTGTTCCGGGCGTAACAGTTTAGAATCTTCACAGACGGATCTGTAGTCCAGTGGTAACACGCTGGACTGGTAATACATGGATCGCAGGTTCGATCCCCCGTCTGACCCTAATACAATTAACAGTCTTTCAGATGGGACGTTAAACCGAGGTCTCGTGTCGGTGCTTTACACTGTGCACGTAAAAGAACCAGAGGAGACTCTGGAATGTGTCTCTGTCTGTATCATTGCACTATCCTCCAAAATCTAAAATGAGTAGGCGTCGCTCATATGGGCAACAGGTAGCGACGATAAATAAACGTAAAACACACACTTACAATCTTCGTGACATTTAGACGTGACACAGACTTTAGCACATCACTATAAACTGTGCGTCTCGATATTGACAATACAGCTTATTACAGATCGATTGTTATTTTGCCAGCATTAAGATTCATGCATTCATAGCAGACCTCGCGTCCTTGTTTGATCCGTGATTCCTTAGACATATGTTTGATCAATTATTCGCTCGTGTCTCATGCCAGGATAAACTCATTGACAGTTATAAGTGAAAACATGTCATGTTTTTATCAATATCTGTGGAATGACATTATTGATTCAAAAATAGTTTGGGACAATCAAAGACACACTATAATATGCAGACAATTTCATCAGCACCACCGTGAGTGCATACACAATGAGAGACATCGGTCAGTTCCTTCCCCTGAATACTCACTAAAAAGTAGACAGGTCCTATTGAGTATTTTCCTCTGTTTTTATCGTTGTTTCCTTTGCACAATATGCTAACAATTTTATTCCACTATCGCTTCTTATGATTATTAAATTACTATATCTCAACTGATCTCATACAGTATATGCAATGGGTAATTATTTGTAAAAGAATGTTATCAGTTAATTAACACGATTTTGATCAAATCACATTTATCATATAGCAAAATCTGGTTAGGGAACAACCTTTTTAAATGTTCATATCCATGGAACATAAATATCGAACTGTGTCTGTGCTCAATCAGGATTAAGACTGCAAATGAACACATTTAATTGTTACCTATATTTTAATTTGTTATAATTTTAGATCCGAATATTTTATAGCATATTTAGAATCCATTGTAATTGTGTTTGCTATTTTGTCTTGTTTTATCTCATTGTATGTGGAAGTTTTTATCAATATGTGTGATATTTAGGCTGTAAAGCGCTTTTGAACGTTTTATTTTTAGATGCGCTATATAAGTTTGGTATATAATACTAATAATAATAACAGTAAAAACAAAGGATTTTTAGAAACAGCTATAAGAATACATGGTAATACTATCGCAGGGTTTCTTGGAGGTAATACTATCGCAGGGTTTCTTGGAGGTAATACTATCGCAGGGTTTCTTGGAGGTAATACTATCGCAGGGTTTCTTGGAGGTAATACTATCGCAGGGTTTCTTGGAGGTAATACTATCGCAGGGTTTCTTGGAGGTAATACTATCGCAGGGTTTCTTGGAGGTAATACTATCGCAGGGTTTCTTGGAGGTAATACTATCACAGGGTTTCTTGGAGGTAATACTATCACAGGATTTCTTGGAAACAGCTATAAGAGTACATGGTAATACTATCGCAGGGTTTCTTGGAGGTAATACTATCACAGGGTTTCTTGGAAACAGCTATAAGAGTACATGGTAATACTATCACAGGGTTTCTTGGAAACAGCTATAAGAGTACATGGTAATACTATCACAGGGTTTCTTGGAAACAGCTAGAGTATAATATTACATGGTAACAATATCACTGGATTTCATTTACTCATATAGTGTATGTGTAGGCGCGCTCGCTACTCTAGCCTGGTCCGTCTATGTATATTCATGAACATGCTAACACCCGACAATGAGAGACACCGGTCAGTTACTGCCCCTGAATACTCCCTAAAAGTAGATAGGTCCTATTAAGTGTTTTCCTCTGTTTTTATCGTTGTTTCCTTTGCACAACATGCTAGCAAATTTATTCCACTATCGCTTTATATGATTATTAAATTAACTATATCTCGACAGATCTCCTACAGCGTGCAATGGAATGGGTACTTATTTGTAAAACAATGCTATCAGTTAATTAACACGATTTTGATAAAATTACAAGTATCATACAGTAAAATCTGGTTAAGGAACAACAGTAAAAACAAAGGATTCTAACTAAAAGGACCTATTCACATTTTGGAATAAACCACTTTTATCTGCCAAGGGAGGTAATAGAAAATTAGCGATGTATCTTATTAACATAGAACCAGTATGAAAACCTTTGTACAAATAACAAAAATCATACTCGACATCATGTATAGTCGGTGTGCTATATTTAATACCGTGTCTGTCCGTCGTGGTAGTTCTCTCCCCTGAACTCCGCATACACACCCCTGCTGCAGGTCGTCAATTGGAACACATCAATTTCCTTTATAGTTTAGTCTATACAAATTTATTTCAGCTCGATTGCGAAACAAGTTCTTACATCTTATTCTCGAGACCTCACTCGTGATGGAATCCATCGCCACGAGGGAGAGAGCGAGGAGGCAACGTGGAATTTAAATGCCTTGGCTAATGGAACAACCGTAACGGCTCCAGTGGGGCTCGAACTCCGGACCGTTCGCACCTGAAGCGAACGCGCATCTACTGCAATATCACGACTTCCTTCTAAAGATGTCTTACATATGGTGCATCGCATCTCCTTACAAAACGAGTTACTATATTAGCGGATAAATTACAGGATTCGTTATGGATTTAAACAAAAACTCGATATGAGATGCATATCAAGGGTTGTTTATATCGACATCGTAACTACAACGTCTATAAATTAAATGCATGATTTGTCAGATAATGTACTGGTTTTGGGTGATATTATTGTAGATCAACTAAATCCGAGAAATCGTAATTTAAAGATATTGCAAACGAGTTGCTCGTTTATCATCAATGCAACCCGGGTTCGATCTTCGGACCGGGAAGTATGTGAGATGGTTAATAAAACAACCCATATCTCAAATAAGTCGCAACTTTGCGAGAACCAATTGCTTTATCAATGAATATCGCAACACATAAGTCTGGTATACTTCCAACCAACCACGACATCAGTGATCATACTGATACCTACATGTATATGTAATATGTATCTGACCTCTATATATGTACATGGTATCTGTCCACAGCCTTGTAGACGACGAGGTTGGTATTATGAAAGAGCCGAGTTCGCAACGTAATCGACTACAGATGAATCTGTAGTCCAGTGGTAACACGTTGGACTGGTAATCCAGGGAACTCAGGTTCGATCCCCCGTCTGCCCATAATAAAATTCACACACTTTCAAATGGGACTTTCAACCGAGGTCTCGTGTCGGTGCTGTACACCGTGTACGTAAAAGAACCAGAGGAGACTCTGGAATGGGTCTCTGTCTGTATCGTTGCACTATCCTCCAAAAATCTAAAATGACTAATATCTTCAGGAGGCGTCGCTCATATGGGCAACCGGTAGCGACGATAAATAAACGTAAAACACACACCGCCATTTGTTACCAGTTTTAACACTTTAACAGTGTAGTCAGTGTTTATATATATATATAATATATATATATATATATATATATATATATATATATATATATAATATATAATAGTATAAAGCGCAACCTGTGCATACAATCAATACAAAACAAGATCAACTTCAAGTTCCACGCTCTAGAACCAATTTATATGAAAACTCCTTTTACCTTCAGTAGTTAGAGCGTTTAATGATTTACCACCATTAATCAAGCATGCACCATCTCTTTCATCGTTCAAGATGCAACTTAAAAGCGACTCTTGTCCTATTCCCGAATTATACTTTTCTGGTATACGTAAGAACCAGATACTACTTGCTCGATTGAGAACAAATTGTAGTTATTTAAAACATGATCTCTTCTCCAAAAACATAATTGATTCACCACTATGCACATGCGGTCAAGTCGAGTCAACTTACCATTATTTCTTTGAATGTCACAAGTACTACAATATACGCCCTGAACTAGTTAACACTATTTCTCATCTCTGTCATATAACCCTAAATGTGATCCTATTCGGTGACATTTCTTTGCCATCTGAACATAATGAAATAAGAGTCTTAGCTGTCCACAAATTCATAGAAAAGTCTAAACGTTTTTAGTATTCTGTGAACAGAAACTGACGCACTAGCCGAGTGATTCACTTCAAACAGTGTGCTTACTTATGGTTCATCGCTTTCTGCCCACCCTCCCCAACCTCCCTTTTACTGTTAGCTTTTCACCTGATAACAAGCTATATTTTCAAATACTTATTATATATTTTGATATTACTACATTATATGTTTATCTCATAATCGCCATTTGTGCACAACATTATATATGCAATGGAGAAAATCTCAATAAGCTTTAAGCTTCCGATTTAATCCATTTTCGTTTTGTATACAATGTATATGTAATGTACATTATTATCGAATAAATATGTTTAAACCAAAACAATACATTACAAACAGCCAGCCGCGTGGGTTTACTTCAATATCAACTGTTGACGATTCGCAAAACATCCTTCCGCCTATCATACTAAAAACTGATGTACATAACCTTAGAAAGCATTGCTGTCTCTGAACAAGAAATAACAGATATCCCTAAATCACGCCTTGTTCGAAACGGCAATGAACCAGACGATACCAGTCGTAAATTTTAAGAAACCTCATGAACAATGTGCAAGCCATTATGCACATTATTCAATCGATCGTTATTGCAGTTGTTATCCTAGTGTATGGAAATCTGCATACGTTATGCCTCTGAATTCTTTATTTGGGTTTTTCGAATGCATCAGCATAATTTTGGACTATATCGTCGGCGGGCAGTTTACATATAAACACTTTTCCTGGGCAGGCTCCAGCGGTTAACCAGTACTTGATACACCAACATCCGCATGAAACTGCCATCTTTACTATACAGGTATATCATTTTTATGAAGTCTAACTATAGGCCGATATCTTTGATCAGATGTGCAGGACAGGTTATGCAACATATAATTTATAATCACTTATATTCAAATAAATTAATATAAATAAACAATCGGTGTTTTACCAGGACACTCTAAAGTTTAGCAACTAATTGACATATACAATCAAAATTTGATCCGGGGGATGAATTACGTTCCACGCCGGGAATACACGTCCGGGGGATGAATTACGTTCCACGCCGGGAATACACGTCGGGGGATGAATTACGTTCCACGCCGGGAATACACGTCCGGGGGATGAATTACGTTCCACGCCGGGAATACACTTCCTGGGGATGAATTACGTTCCACGCCGGGAATACACGTCCGGGGGATGAAGCTTAAATATATATAACATAGGGAAAATACTATGTAAGTTCCTATACAGTCACGTGCTATAAATGCACTAATAGTATACTGGCTATACTATTTCAGTCACCAAATGTCACACTTGTTACCTCCCTTACATTTACATGGTTCATTTGAACGTTAGTTTATAACAATCGATCGTAGTGAATGAAAAGTATCTCAATGATATGCATATATCTGTACAAATTATGTAAATGCAGCCAATGACCTTAATCATTAACAATTTCAATTACCAATACAAATGTATGAACAATAACTCAAGTTGTATTGTACCACGTGCTATGCACCACGTGCTACTGACCACGTTCTATGTACCACGTGCTACTGACCACGTTCTATGCACCACGTGCTACTGACCACGTTATATGCACCACGTGTTACCATACACGTGCTACCATCCACGTGCTACTGACCACGTGCACCTGACCACGTGCTTCAACTCCATTGAATACACGGTCATATATAACAAGTACAATCATTAAACCATCATCTACTGTCAGTAATAGTTAAGTATGGAGCCGTGATAATAGAACCACATCCACATACAGCAATGGCGTTCCATAATTCCATATTGTAACAAATAATATTTCCAACAACTTATAGTTGCTTACAATAGGACTGCATTATTATTAATCCGTAAGCATAACCTCCAATAACATGTTACGACTACGGCATACCATATAACATATATCTCAACAAACATATTTCCCACAATGGTTCGATACTATATAATCTCGACGTAAAGTATGGCTAACAACATAGAGCTGACCCGCTAATTCACAACTTGCGAAAACGGTCATTTGCTGTCCTAACAATAGTTATATTTACGACATTGTACAAAATGTTCAATTGCTATAAAGACAATTTTAACAAATGTTTCACATACCTCGCATCCGAGCAAAAATAAAAAGGTCCTTCGTCCTATCCAAGTCAAATGTGTGTGCGTCGATATAATCAGAACGTCATTCATATATACACCCCAGAATACCAACCACTAGATATTTTCCCGAGATGCATGCATAATCCGTGAATTTAATATCACGCTATCTTGCTTTAGTAATACATCATCGAGGCCTGACCTAGGGGTTTATAACGTTTTGTCAATCAGACAAAAGTTACGGGAATAATAACTATGTCATTTTTGACCCGAATTGGATAAACTTTACATGTGTGTTTATGTTTTCTAATGCAGAAACAATACCCTAAGGTTTAAAAGAAAACTCTAGCAATGTCGGCATAAACACGAAATTTACAAACGATGATGCTATATCTTAGCATACAAACATTGATAAAAAGAGGCCCGTCTCTCAACTGTGTGACAACTAGCCAGCGTTTGGACCAGTCTGATATTATTTTCAAATCATGATTGAGTGTTGTTTCAATATGGCGTGTATCGGAAGAAGAAACTGCAAGGGAACTGTCATCTGCAAAAAGCCTTGTTGTACTAAGTAATGAATCAGCGATACCGTTAACATAAATCAAAAACAATAGTGGTCCTAAAACTGATCCCTGGGGAACCCCAGCTTTAACAGTTTTGGTATCTGAAAAAGAAGGACCTACAAAGACCCTTTGTGATCTGTTAGACAGATAATTTGATATCCATTTTAACAGGTTGTCATTTATTCCATTTTGCTGAATTTTAAAAGTTAAACCTCGATGCTAGACTCTATCAAAAGCTTTTGATATATCACAGAAAACCATACAAGAGTTCTTACGCTCGTCGAAGGCCTTGCAAATTTGGTTATATATATCTATCAGCTGATATACCGTTGAATTCCCGGGTAAGAAGCCAGATTTTAACCTGTAAATGAGGTTATTTGTATGTAGGTGATTGTATAAATGCTTAAAAACTACACCTTCCATAACTTTTCCGACGCAACTTATCAATGATATCGGTCTATAATTAGAAGGAAGAGACTTCTCACCCTTTTTAAAGATTGGCATCACATGTGCAATTTTCCACATGGACGGATAAGAAGATTCGTTTATAGATCTATTAAAATAATATTGAACTAAGAGGGTATGAAACAGAGTTAGAAGTGTCTTTAAGCATCCTATGGCTGATTCCATCTGGACCGCTTGCTTTGTTCACTACTAAGTTAGATAAAACATCTTTAATTTCTGCTTGCGATATGTTGATATTCGATAGCGTCGAGTTTGTTTTGTGTATGAGTGTGGGAAGCGTAACATTAGAATCATCAACTGTTGAAACAGACACAAAATAGGTGTTTAGTGCATTAGCTTTTTCTTCATCAGACAGATGCTATTGGTCATAGTTAGTTTTTATTAGAGGTGGTATGGAGTCATTACTTTTACAATTGTCCTTTACTAACATTTTAACTATTTTCCAATATTGGCGCGGATTAGAAGTGCTCACATCTTTAAGGGTGATTTCTAAGTTGTTATAAAATATCTGCTTAGCGTGTGTTTTCATATTGTTAACTTTGTTTTTTGTAGACTTGTATGAACACCAATCAGATAACTTGCCTGATAGTACAGCTGTGCGTTTCAATCTGTCGCGTTTCCTTAGAATTCTTCGTATGTCATTATTAAACCATGGCTTATCCTTTGGACGAATAGTACTAAGATGTGAGGGAATACAGTATACGTTTGCAATTTCTAAGAATCTTTCTGAGAAGATCTTGTATTTGTTTGTAAGAAATGCCAATTTGTAGTAGCAATGAGGTGATTGAATAATTGGAAATCAGCATTTTTATAGTTCCAAACTCGTCCGTTATGTGATGGTGTTGCTTGTTTATTAGATTTTATTTAAACATATGTCCCATAATAATCACTTATATGACTTGGCGTATTAAATGTTCCGACATCCAGATACATTATATTGTTCGAGATTGCAATAGGATCGAGTAAAGTACTAGAATGTGTTGTGATACGTGTTGGTGTTGTTATTACGTTATTCATGTTTGTAATTGCTAAAATATCTCGAAACTTGTGACAGGAATCATTCAATTGATCCTCATTAATGTCTCCTAGAATAATTATTCCGGAAAAAGTTTCGCTCATTCTGTCGATGGCAATGCTTAATCTCATCCAAAAATCAACTGAAATATGGGGTGGTCTATAGATAGTACAAACTAGAAATGTGTTATTCGTGTCTCGAATGGAGACACATGTATAAGGCTTCAGGCAATAAGACATCAAAATCATTAATTCTTTTCGGGCATACATGCTTTGAAGCATATACGAGAATTCCACCAGAATGTGCCGACACATCTTTGCGAAAAGGGTCATCATACGCTTCAATTTGAAGCCAGCTATCTACTACAGTTCCAGATAAATGTGTTTCGGTGAAACATAACATGTCGAAATCGGAAAGGTTGTCTCGAATAAAGTCTTATTTATTCCGTATACTACGGATATTTTGGTGAAATATGGAGAAGCATTGGTTCAAACAAAGTTCTGGACCAGGATTTACATCTACATCGCCACAGCGTAAAAGGAGACGACATGCAACTATTGAAAGAAATAACTCTAAATGTCCTAATTGGAAACAGTCTATCAGTAGATGTGTCTCTATACATTGTTGGCATGTAATAATTAACATACTATTTTCAAAGTGAATGTTTAAGATATTGAGGCGCAACAATAATAGAAAACGTACGATTGCATCAAAAATGTATTTTAGGATTATTGTTGGATTCATTACCAATATTGAAAATGGATGGCAACTTAACGAAATAGGTCCAACATTTAATTTTATTTGTCCCCTGTTAAATAAGCCTATCGCTACCCTCCACAATCCAATATTATTACCCATGATCCAAAAGTTTAACGTCAATGGTTGTGGAGGGCGACAGTAGGACCGTGTGCGTGAAAACAATAGGGAAGCATGGTCGGGGGAGAGCAAGACCCGGGGAAACGCATGAATGTTAAAGGATAAAGTAGGAAAAGAAAAATAGTTATAGAAAAAACACAAAAATGAAATAATTAATAAATACTATCGAGATACATCGAGGAAACAACAGCAACAAATTACACTGAAAATCTACAAGATATATAGTCAAGTGTGTTGCTTGGTAACATTGCTCGATTGTTAGTAGTTGATAAACGAAATCCCAATGACATTAATGTCCCATAGTATAAATTCATTGGGAACGCACACTGTGAGTACATACTTTAGGCATGGACCACGTCAACTATTTGCTGTAATGGAATAGCCCACTATTTGTTCAGACATCTCGGATGCACTGTGGTTTGGTCGTAGTTCGATCCCGCAGTTGACAGCACACACCATTACACATGTAGACGTCCACTATATACTCAGATAATCAAATTGCATACTGTGCTGTGCTGATATAGGGCGGTGTAAACGATTAAATATATATACATGATCAATATTAATTTTTATTACGACAATACATCACAGGCGGCCTGCATTTCACCAAGTTAGTATAACTAAATTGCACACTCCGTAAACCTTATCTAGTTATTATAAGCTTAATATTTAGATATATTGAGAGTGTATTTAGTTGTCTATACCATGCCTACTCGTTATTATTAGATCAAAAATAAGCGTATTGTTACATAGCACTCATTAATCACAGATAAAATAATCGGCAAACATCCATAAATCAGTTATTGGTTTATGTGTAAAATTATAATACAAAAATGTTAAATTTGTACTCAAATTATAGTTTTATGAGTAAAATATACCTACCTGACATTACCATGTGGATATTCTCATTCGGTAGAAGTTTAGACTCGCTTCTTTTTTTAAAACCGGAAGTAATTATCTCCCTTGAGTACTACCTGTGTCACCATACGGTATTTCCTCAGTTTACATTTCGGCGAGCAAAGTCGCCTGCAACTAGAGGGGAAGATGGGAGGGCTACCTGTAATGTCAGGTAGGTATATTTTACTCATAAAACTATAATCTGAGTACAAATTTAACATTTTTATTTCGTAAAAACCTACCTGACATTACCATGTGGATTATTCTAGATTCCACAGCAATTCCAAAGGTGGTGGGCTTTATATTTACAAAATAACCAATCCCAACCAACAAATATGTATACAAAACTTTGAATAATAAATACATTGTTTACCTACCATGCATGAAATTGCTGGTATGTATACTTTTCACGTTGAGTTTCCTTTTCTTACATCATCCTCGATGTAAAAAATAAATCTGTACACATATAATTACTAACACCAATAAGTGTCCCACCATTGAATAGTCTCCCTATTCTGTGCATATCACATGAATATTTACAAATATTCCGGTCGCGACTCGCCGGATAGAGATCCTCTCTAGTATAATAGTATACGGGTGTATTTACTCCAACCCATGAGACTTATTTACACTTTCAGGAAATCAATGTTCACAGACCTCAAATAATGTTTAATGAATGTATTTTCACGTGACCAATTTGCTGCTTGCATTTCATCACTCATTGATACACCATTGTATAGTGCCCAAGATGGACCAATACTTCGCGTGGAATGACAGTTTTGTTGTTCATGTCATAACAGACACGAATCCAATGTACTATCCATTTAGAAATAGTTTGTGCAGAAACCGGTTTATTTGGTTTCTTACCTGACAAGAACAGTTTCACTATGTCATCATCTTTTACCAAATTCCTAAACTGTTCAGACTTTTTCAGATAATAGCCAATTGCCCTCTTTGGATCTAACAGTTTGCTTCCCGGGAAAGACGGAACGAAAATAATATGTGAACGATGAGTAGGTCTATCTTGCTTAGCCAAACCTGTCCGAAGAACAGTGATGCCTTTCTTCTGCACATTGACATTGCCTTCGCCCAGCTGTAGCGACTGAAGGTCAACACAACGTCTAAAAGTAGTAATGGCAATAAAAAAACACGTCTTCCATGTGATCTATTTCAAACCTACATCCCGCATAGGTTCAAATGGTCTGGACTTCAGGCAACCTAAAACGAAAGGAAGATCCCATTCTGGGATTAATTTCTTGACAGGAGGTCTTTCATTAAATACTGCTCTCAATAAACGTATGACATAAGGATGTTGACCCACGTTAAAATTCTCTACCTGTGAAAGGACAGATGATAACATAGATCTGTAGCCATTGATTGTTCTGTACTTCAGACCTTTTTTGAACAATCTTTTACAGACGGTGAAACCTGATCAACTTGTTGTGAAGAACACCAGCTACAAAATTGTCGAAATTTTGATTTGTAAATCTTTTTGTGTTCCTTTTCTCCATGAAGCTGTGACCAATTTACGAGTGTCATCTGCAAAGCCTTTTGCAAACAACTGTCTGTTGATAACAGCCATGCAGTCAGTTTCAGTTTCCCCGGATCGGGATGGTACATTCTGCCTTGTTACAACAGATTTTAACTGATGGGAAGTTTCACTGGATATGCAATCAACATCTGTATCACCAGTGGAAACCAATGTTGTCTGGGCCAATGGGGCGCAATTAAGATTATCTTGCATATGACTCAGAATGTTTGGTATTAATTGGATTGGCGGAAAGACATAGGCATACATGTTCTGCCATGCCATAGACAGGGCATCCAATGCAAATGCTTGTGGATGAGGAATGCATGAACAAAACAGAGTTGTCTTTGTTTTCCATGGTTGCAAAAAGATCCATCAAAGGACGACCCCATATTATAAACAGTTGCTTCACCACTGTTTTGTTCAAGGACCACTCTGTCTGAATGATAGTCTGTCTGCTCAACCAATCTGCCAGAACGTTTCGTTTCCCCATTATGTGTGCTGCCTTCAGTGACATTGTTTTCTGGCGCCATTTGCCATAAATCCCATGTCAGTTGACACAGTTTCAGAGACTTTGACCCCCCCCCCCTGACGGTTCAAGTACTGACAAACTGTGGTGTTGTCTGACCGGATTAACACATTCTTGGTTGGTGACATTCAATCCATCGAAGACGGAATCCATGATTTCCTCCAGGAAGCGCAACAGACTCAATCACCCACTACTGTACATGGATGGCATCCCCATTAACCAGGTTAGTTCTCACAAGCACCTAGGTCTAACATTTACCGAAGATGGGAAGTGGTCGGCACATATTACAGCTATGGTTAATAAAGCATGGCGGCGTATTGGCATTCTTAGATCACTCAAATTGTATCTATCTAGACGATCTTTAGAGCGGATGTACATATCGTATGTTAGGCCCCTTCTGGAATATGGTGATGTGGTATGGGACAACTGCTCTGACGAATTGAAAAACGATATAGAATCTGTACAGGTTGAAGCTGCGCGAATTGTTGCAGGAGCCACAAAGCTTTGCAACAAAAACAGCCTCCTTAGAGAACTTTGCTGGGAAACACTCCGATAGAAGAGCAAAACACCAACTTATCTTATTCTACAAGATGAAGACTAGTCGAGCCCCACTTTACTTATCCTACCTTGTCCCAGAACCCACCACTCCAGCTTATTCCCTTCGCTCTATACCAGCTGTACCTGTCCCCCAAACACGCACGCAATCTCATGCAGCTTCCTTCCTCCCTTCCACTATCAGAAAATGGATTCCCTTCCAGAAGAAACCCGTAACACCGAAACGAATCAGTCTTCAAGGCCAAGTTGAGCATCAACAAGAAAAAGTCTTCACCTCTTTATAATATCGGACAGAGAAAGCTACAACTCTACCACGCTCGACTACGATTAGGGTCAGCTTTTGCGGCTTTTGATTTACATAGGAAAAACATAATCGACTCTCCCTCATGTACTTGCAGTACTCTGGAGGACGCTAGCCACTATCTTTTGCATTGCCCACAATTTGCAGTCCAACGTCAACATCTATCCAACCTTCCATGTGCCACACTCATTAACAATTAGGCGACGAGTACTTGTCCTTTGATAGCAGCTCTCTCGTCTTCATCAATGTCCAAGCATTCATCGCAGCCACCAGGCGGTTCGATGCTTAGTTAATATATCCTAACACCTCATATTCATAATACAAAATATCACTAAGTATAACTGTTCTGCCTTATGCATACAGTTTTAACCAATGAAGAATAAAGACGCACGTCGTCACTTCTAGCTTGTATTCTCCCAGCGGTAAAACACTGAAAGTACACAATATGTAACAATCATAAGTAATTACCAAATAACTGAACATTCATGTACAAAACAAAGTTGTTTTACATTATAACAAATTATTAACTATTATATCCATAAAACATAACAAGTATGCACACCATATTCCTATATAGAGACCTTTTAATAATATAAACTTTTAGAATTGAGTACGAAATTATCCAAAAATATGACGCGTAGCGAGGGCGAAACATCATGCTCAAAAGTTAATCTCAAATTCTATTTCAATGCCACAAAATACAAAGTTCATAGCTTACACATTAAAAGACTAGATACATTCGATATAATATACATCAACTTACACGCTGCTAATAAGACCGCATTAATTGAACGTTTTCGTAAGAAAACGAAGAAACGCTGTTCCTCCCGGAAGTTTCGATATGAGAGCGGAAAATAACGAAAAGTGAAATGTGACGGAAATAATCAAACTAACGAAAAGGAAAAACGGTAATCGGTCCAACACAATAACCATTCATTACCCTCCGATTGACATACACTAGACTTATGTAACCTTAATGTCCAGCCCAGTTGACTTCTGTAAACAAACGCCAAACCGGTGGATGCGCAGCTACCCGTTCACCATTCCCTACCGATGCCAAGTGTGAGTCCAAATTATTTCTGATATTGATGTTTTGAATGTATTGGGGGGGTTTTGGGGGCGGGTGGGGGAGGGAGGGTCATTCATTGCAAGCATAACCTATCTTGATTCGAGAACCATATATATCATACAATTAAACTTTAACGAGCAATTTAAGCCGTGAACAGACAAAGAACAACAGCTTATATTACTTATACCGGATTGCTAAATGCTCCATCTAGGAGAGGAATTTATATAAGATTGTATTTATCTTGTTTTCCAATCATTTGTTATCTTACTGCAACCTGTGTGTTATATAATTTCCATGCATATATGCTCTTTGTACAAAAGAAGAACAATAAATAAAGTTGAAACTAATACATTCTGATTCCGTAACTGTGGAAGAAAAGTGTGTACAGTCAGAAAAACAGCTTTCATTTCTAGCAAATTTATGTGTTGCAATTTTTCTATCCGGGTCCCTGGACTATCAAGTTGTTCATATGGCCTCCCCAGCCCCATTTTACGAAATAAAAACAGGTTTTGCAGCGGCTGACAATCTAACAAACTAAGGAGTGTAGTTCGTGTAATCATGCTCGTGACCAGCTATTGGTTATGATATGGTTTGGTTTCATCAATGATAGAATTGTACACACAACTCTAAATGAAGGCTATAGTCACATTACGTTTACCTTTGCCAAATCGGTGCATGATATGCACCAAATTCACTCCTTAAATGTATGTTCAAGATATTTGGATATAACACATGTAGTGTAATATGTACGGTACGAAATTTCTGACTTATTTTAACAGTTAATTATCACCTTGCAAATTGAATGTTACATGTCATTCATGATATAAATGTTGTAATTGTATAACATATTAAACCATACACATATACAGGCAAAGGCGAGATTTACCCCCAGTCAACTATTTCCCACAATTATTTAACTCGGACAACCGAAGTGTTGCCAAGTATATAAATATCGTATCAATTCGCTGGTCATAAATGACTAATGATGAATTTATCTTATGAGTACACAGTAAACCACATGATCACATGTATGCTTATTAGTTTATACAAATTTATTTTAGCTCTATTGCGAAACAAGTTCTTATAACTTATACTAATCACTCTCGAGACCTCATTCCTGATGGAATACATCGCCACGAGGGAGAGAGAAGAGGCATATGGAATTTAAATGCCTTGCCTAAGGACACAATCGTAACGGCTCCAGCGGGGCTCAAACTCCGGGCCTTTCGCACATGAAGCGAACGCGCTACCACTGAGCTATCACGACTTCCATGTATGCTTATTGGTTAGCGAAATAAATGGATAATTCCATAGGAAGATTTAAAAGTAAAAATCGTATTTTGTTCGTAAGGTGTTATGGAACGGTTTACATGATCATGGTAATACAGGTGTTATAGAATTATATACTTGATCATGGAAATACACTGGCGACATAGTAAAAATATATTTGTCTTAAACCTGTTTGTGGCAGCCACAGGGATTCGCACGTTTGGGGGTACTAGTATATATATTTAAGTACAGGGATTCTACTCTGTGGGATGTCAGATTTCGCATCGATCAGTAAAATGGCCCTATCTGAGACAATTTTGTACAAAGCTGTCCAAATATAACGCCTATCCCGAGTCTTTATATTGTTCTTCAAATAAAACACAACTTTCAGCTGCTTGGGTAATTTTTTTCCAAGCACTTTGAAATTTCGGCCCCAAGACTCAATCGAAGATCCATCAAGATAGGGGGTAGGACTAACAAATTTAAGTCTCTAGTCACTTCTTGTCTAGGTATGATAATGGAAATTGGCAGGAGGTTACAAAGGTGATTACTCTTCTCTGGGGTCAATGGAGCAAATTGATGTGATGATGTAATCATGACGAAATCCAAGATGGCGTCCATTTTGGCGGGAAAAACGAAAATATTGGTTACCAGTCAACTCACGTCATTCTGACTTGAGAAATATATTCTATACCAGCCTGTAATGTAATTTGATGTATCTCTCTTGTAGATCCTCACAGTTTGATTTGCATTTCTGGTGCCTTGCGTAGTGTCCTGGGTTCGAATCCCAGGTGTGACAATATTGTTTCCGTCTTTTTCGCCAGGGTAGGTGGCAGTAGAAAAGATGTGCTTTGCTTCCAAAATACGGCATCATACATAGTCAGTGATGAGTGGTACAAGGAGAGGAACAATGATAGCAAGAAAGAGTCAGAAAGGGTGATGATAGCTGCTGCAAAGCTTGTCCGGGAAGAAATACGAGCGAGAAATTATAATAAAGATGTGTATCCAGGAATAAATGAGATTAAAAGTTCCGAAGAATGCGGAGACTTTTTGACTCCTAGTCTACGTGTGTTCCTGGAAACACTGATTAAAGATGAGCTAACGTGTGACGTAATTGGGCAAGCCATCACACAAGCCGCACGTCCGAACTCTGTAATTTCACCACTGCTGTTCGGTCTTGGTATAGAGTTAGATCACGTCTTTGGATCAAAGTGGCTCACAGAAGAACTTTCCTCATTTGGCTTGTCCATCACATACAATGAAGTTCAGCTTTTCAAGCAGTCCATTCTTCAGCAGCAAACATTGCAATCGTTGTCCCCACCGCCATTCCCGACGTTAGGACAGTACATTGCAGATAATGCAAATTCAAACATACGCACCTTGGACGGGACCGGAACCTTTCACGGTATGGGTATTATTGCTTGGTATCAACGCCGAAATAGCCAGCAAATTACCGACCAGCGTGTAAAACGTATGGCAAGGGTCAACATTTCCGATCTTACTTACGATAAAGGCATACCAATTATTCTTTATGTCACACCAGCCATCCCCGCCTTGTCAACGTTCAAGTTCAATACGATATATGAAACGATATTACCATTCACTATCCCACCTGTGTCATATTATTCAAAGGTGCTCTGGAGTTCTGCCAAAGTACTTGCAGCCAAAATGACTCCTAGCCCGGATTGGACAACTTGGTCTGGATTCATGCACTGTGTCTATCAAAACGACACAGATGGAATTAGTGCCGATGAAGTGTTGATGCTTCCAATCATAGACCTGAACCCTAGTGATGAAACCTGCATCTACTCCACGTTGTCTTACATACAAGACCAAGTGACGAAACTGAAACTGCCAAGTACATCAGTAACATTTGACCAACCGCTCTTCATTAAAGCTGTTGAAATTGCTGCCACAAAACAGCTTAACAAACTTGTGATTAGACTGGGTGTGTTCCATACATTAATGAGCGCAATCAGTAGCATCTTTCATACGATGCGAGGATCTGGAATATAATTATGAAGCTCTGGGTCAGATATTTGGCCCCAATGCTATTTTGCACATATTGTCTGGCAAAGCCATTGCACGGGCACTACGGGTTGTCTATCGTCTCGACGCATGCCTGACCACCAACTTACTGGAACAGATAATACCGGACTGCGAGGCACATCGTGACGAGAATGATGATTATGACGGTGGTATCAATGAGAAATTTCAGTCCAGTCTTACTACAAAGGATGTGGAGGCCTTGCAAAAGCTTCTCGGTGACGTATTGAATTCCGATGCTGAAACTCGTTGTGATGACATTGTAAACTCGGAGCCACTTGTCTTGTTAGATAAATGCATTGAAGAATTGAAAATATCATTGTCATCACAGTCTAGAACAGCACAATTATGGATCCAATTACTGAATTATATTCGGAAAATAGAAGACTTTGTAGCATGTGAGAGACTAAAGGACTGGAACGGACATTTGAGAGTATGTAGTGAGTTTCTGAACTTATTTGCAGCAACAGGACATATTCACTACGCAACAAGTGCAAGGCTTTACGTGCACAATATGGCCAAGCTACCAGAACAGCATCCCTGGCTATATCAGAAGTACATAGAAGGCGCTCATGCTGTGGAAAGAACAGAACACTGTTTTAACGGACTCTGGTCAGACTTGGTGATAGAGCAAACGCTCATGTGTTCGCTAAAAAGTCGTGGTGGTTTGACACATGGACGAGGTCTGACTGAATCTGTCGTCACCAATGGGTGTTCACCTTACCAATCTGTATGGCAATCCATGATGCAATGACAACTCGCTCGCAGTAGAAGATACGGACGTCCGAACAACACGTAGATCTCAGCATTGCTCGAAAATACCGCGACCTCACTGATCTTGATAAACTGTTAGACTGGTTTGGTGATCACAATCCATTCGTCAGCAACGGTTGTGACTTGCGTTCATTGTCAACCGGTTTGACAGCGGAACAAGGGGATGGTATCAACTGTGATATCACCGAGGAAGTTGGCTCTAAATTACAGTCAAAGATAGACTCCGTGTCATATAACGGCGCAAAGATTAAGCGATCTGAGCAAATTAAGACTTTGCAAGATCTCCAACCCGGAGCAAGGGTAGGACGAAAGAAAACACTGCACATTGATCCGGCTATTCTACTCAGTCGATGTTCGGCCATCTCACAAAGAATCAGCGAGAACATGGAGCCATATTTCCAATGGGAAATGTGTGTGAGTCCTCCATCCTTGTTCAAGGACAATTTCATGAGGAAGCCGGTGAAGTCTGAATTAGCTAACGCACTGTATAATGATGTAGCAGATACTAGGCCATCTGGTGAGCAAATGCGTGTTGTCGACGGCGGTTGGCTTCTTCACTACATACGGTGGAAACACAACACATACCAGGAAGTCTTCGAGCAGTACTCGTCATATCTCACACATCAATTCGGTCAGTGTATTGTTGTATTCGATTGATATCCTGAGTTTTCAACTAAGGATCACGAACACCACCGACGCAAATCAGATCGACTTCCCGCCGCTACAATAGAAGTGAACCCGTCACGTCGTAGGTACAATGATCAGGAAGCGTTCTTTGCTAACATTGCAAATAAAGTTGGCTTCATTGCTATGCTCACTGATCCCTTGGAAGCAAATGGTCATATCATAAAGCAAGCAGATGCCGATACACTAATAGTCTCTACCGCACTAGCTTATGCCAAGAACCAGCAAACTGTTGAAGTAATCGCAAATGACACGGACATCTTGGTTTTGTTTCTGCATCACTGGAAAGAGGATATGGCGAACATATACGTTCATAAGGTCATCATGTCGTGATGGTGCAGTGGATGCGCGTTCGCTTCAGGTGCGAACGGTCTGGAGTTCGAGCCCCGCTGGAGCCGCTACGATTGTGTCCTTAGGCAAGGCATTTAAATTCCATGTTGCCTCTTCTCTCCCTCGTGGCGATGGATTCCATCAGGAATGAGGTCTCGAGAGTGATTTATATAAGTTGAACGAACTTGTTTCGCAATCGAGCTAAAATAAATTTGTATAAACTAAGGTCATCGGAGGAACAAGGCGAAAACTAGTGGGGCCTTCCACAATTCATTCCGTAAAGGATGTGTCATCAAAGGTTGATCCAGTCACTAAAATAAACATTCTGTTCATACATGCATGGAGTGGATGTGACACAACATCTTCAACATTCGGACATAGCAAGACTAAACTGATGAAAACTATAGCAAAAGACCGCTCAATTCAAGCGATTGCCGACAATTTCTATTCAGCTGAAACTCAGGACACAGTCAGGAAGCTTGGCATAGATTTATTCACTTTTTTGTCTGGTGAATATTGCAAGGAAAGGACTCTGGCGACCATTCGCTTTCACAAGTACCAGACGATGAGTGCGCAGTCAAACATCTTGGAACCGCAACGAATGCCTCCGACAGTACGTGCCGCCCATTTCCACAGCCTCAGGGTATTTCTACAAACTATTCAGTGGATGAACTTGGATACTGAAGTGCGTGATCCATGCTCATGGGGTTGGCAACATGATCGTTCCGGACTTGTACCATTAATGACGGACATGGACGTAGCACCGGAGAGTGTGTTGAAATTCATTAGGTGCAAGTGTAAAAGCCAAAATCCCAACCAATGTGGTACGAACTTGTGTACCTGTTTCAAGCATGGAATCCAGTGTGTTGAGGCTTGTGGAGGATGTCATGGAGTAAACTGTAAAAACACTGTCAGAGTCGATATCCAAGAATAATTGGTAGCCTACATGAAACAAAAACAGTAAACAATGAGTCAGAATGACGCGAGTTGACTGGTAGCCAATATTTTCGTTTTTTCCGCCAAAATGGACGCCATCTTGGATTTCGTCATGATTACGTCATCACATCAATTTGATCCATTGACCCCAGTGAAGAGTAATCATTTTTGTAACCTCATGCCAATTTGCATTATCATACCTAGACCAGAAGTGACTAGAGACTTAAATGTGTTAGCCCTACCCCTCATCTTGATGGATCTTCGATTGGGTCTTGGGGCCGAAATTTCAAAGTGCTGGGAAAAACATTCCCCAAGCCCAATTCATGGGGATTTTTTTTCTGATGCGCTATGGGGTGTACTGATTCAGAAAAACTAAGAATTATTTTTCCTTTACTTTTTTCCTGCAAAATGTTCATATAGGAGTTATACAACCAGACTAGTTAGTGCCTCTGTGTATATGGAAGGGTACGAAAAACATTATATTAAGTACATATATATACAAGAGCATTGTCTATTGGAAAAATTTGTTTCAAAACTTTATCTTATGTACATGTATAACCAAGAGCATTGGCTATTGGAAAATTGTTTCAAAACAATATCTTTGTACATGTATATTTATTTAGTTATTTGAAGTTTTGTTTCAAAACAATTATATTAAATAAGCATTTAGCTATTTGAAGTTTTGTTTCAAAACAAATTATATTAAATAAGCATTTAGCTATTTGAAGTTTTGTTTCAAAAACAATTATAATAAATAAGCATTTAGCTATTTGAAGTTTTGTTTCAAAAACAATTATAATAAATAAGCATTTAGCTAGTTATAGTTTTGTTTCAAGACAATTATATTAAATAAGCATTTAGCTATTTGAAGTTTTGTTTCAAAAACAATTATAATAAATAAGCATTTAGCTATTTGAAGTTTTGTTTCAAAAACAATTATAATAAATAAGCATTTAGCTATTTGTTGTATTGTTTCAAAAACAATTATATTAAATAAGCATTTAGCTATTTAAAGTTTTGTTTCAAAAACAATTATAATAAATAAGCATTTAGCTATTTGAAGTTTTGTTTCAAAAACAATTATATAAAATAAGCATTTAGCTATTTGAAGTTTTGTTTCAAAAACAATTATAATAAATAAGCATTTAGCTATTTGTAGTTTTGTTTTCAAAACAGTGTAAGTGTACATTGTAAGTATAAGTGTACATTGTCAGTGTAAGTGTACATTGTAAGTGTACGTGTACATTGTAAGTGTATGTGTAAATTGTAAGTGTACATTGTAAGTGTAAAGTGTAAGTGTACATTGTAAGTATAAGTGTACATTGTAAGTGTATGTGTACATTGTAAGTGTACATTGTAAAGGTAAGTGTACAGTGTAAGGGTAAGTGTACATTGTAAGTGTACATTGTAAGTGTACATTGTAAGTGTACATTGTAAGTGTAAATTGTAAGTATAAATTGTAAGTGCATGTGTAAATTGCAAGTTTAAGTATATATTACAAGTACATTGTAAGTGTAAGTGTACATTGTAAGTGTACATTGTAAGTGTACATTGTAAGTGTACATTGTAAGTGTATGTGTACATTGTAAGTGTACATTGTAAGTGTACATTGTAAGTGTACATTGTAAGTGTACATTGTAAGTGTACATTGTAAGTGTAAGTGTACATTGTAAGTGTACACTGTAAGTGTACGTGTACATTGTAAGTGTACATTGTAAGTGTAAAGTGTACATTGTAAGTGTACATTGTAAGTGTACAGTGTAAGTGTACATTGTAAGTGTAAGTTTACATTGTAAGTGTAAGTGTACATTGTAAGTGTACATTGTATGTGTACATTGTAAGTGTACATTGTAAGTGTATGTGTACATTGTAAGTGTACATTGTAAGTGTAAGCGTACATTGTAAGTGTAAGTGTACATTGTAAGTGTACATTGTAAGTGTAAATTGTAAGTGTATGTGTACATTGCAAGTGTAAGTGTACCGTGTAAGTGTACATTGTAAGTGTAAGTGTACATTGCAAGTGTAAGTATACATTGTAAGTGTAAGTGTACATTGTAAGTATACATTGTAAGTGTATGTGTACATTGTAAGTATAAGTGTACATTGTAAGTGTACATTGTAAGTGTAAGTGTACACTGTAAGTGTAAATGTACATTGTAAGTGTACATTGTAAGTGTACATTGTAGGTGTAAGTGTACAGTGTAAGTGTAAGTGTACATTGTAAGTGTAAGTGTACACTGTAAGTGTAAGTATACATTGTAAGTGTATGTGTACATTGTAAGTGTATGTGTAAATTGCAAGTGTAAGTATACACTGTAAGTGTAAGTGTACATTGTAAGTATGTGTGTAAATTGCAAGTGTAAGTGTACATTGTAAGTATATGTGTACATTGTAAGTGTAAGTGTACATTGTAAGTGTGCATTGTAAGTGTAAGTGTGTATTGTAAGTGTACATTGTAAGTGTATATTGTAAGTGTAAGTGTACATTGTAAGTGTACATTGTAAGTGTAAGTGTAAGTGTACATTGTAAGTGTAAATTGTAAGTGTACATTGTAAGTGTTTTTGTAATTGTAAGTGTAAATTGTAAATGTACATTATAAGTGTAAGTGCATATTGTAAATGTATGTGTAAATTGCAAGTGTAAGTGTACATTGTAAGGGTAAGTGTACATTGTGGTGTAAGTGTAAAGTGTAAGTGTATATTGTAAGTGTATGTGTAAATTGCAAGTGTACATTGTAAGTGTATGTGTAAATTGCAAGTGTACATTGTAAGTGTAAGTGTACATTGTAAGTGTAAGTGTACATTGTAAGTGTATGTGTACATTGTAAGTGTATGTGTAAATTGCAAGTGTAAGTATACACTGTAAGTGTAAGTGTACATTGTAAGTGTGTGTGTAAATTGCAAGTGTAAGTGTACATTGTAAGTGTACATTGTAAGTATATGTGTACATTGTAAGTGTAAGTGTACATTGTAAGTGTGCATTGTAAGTGTAAGTGTACATTGTAAGTGTAAGTGTATATTGTAAGTGTACATTGTAAGTGTAAGTGTATATTGTAAGTGTACATTGTAAGTGTAAGTGTACATTGTAAGTGTAAGTGTATTGTAAGTGTACATTGTAAGTGTAATTGTAAGTGTAAGTGTACATTGTAAGTGTAAGTGTACATTGTAAGTGTAAGTGTACATTGTAAGTGTACATTGTAAGTGTAAGTGTACATTATCAAAACATAGCACAATATACAGTAAGTATGTTATTTATAAATGTAATTCGATATTTCAATTTAAGCAATGGAATATTTCATTACACAGCAAGCATATGATGAACTATTAAATGGTTCGTATCCCATTCGGAATCACTTTCAATGTAGACTACGAAAGATATAACTATATCTATAATATGTTCTGCGACACTCGAGAGGAAACATATATCTAAAGCATGCAATCATATCGCATGCTCCATCGTTCATGCATGTGTGAATGATATGCATTAGTGATTGCTGTTTGCGTATATATATGTCCATTTGATATTTGTAAATTGACAGCATATATGCATTCTTTTAAATCAATTGAACGTTAGTTTATACAAATTTATTTTAGCGCGATTGCGAAACAAGTTCTTGCAACTTATATTAATCACTCTCGATACCTCATTCCTGATGGAATCCATCGCCACGAGGGAGAGAGAAGAGGCAACGTGGAAATTAAATGCCTTGCCAAGGGGCACAATCGTAACGGCTCCAGCGGGGCTTGAATTGAACGTTCAAATGGTTCTTAGAAATCCGTGAATAGTCATATTTTCAGAGATTTACTAAAAAAGCCAACAACATACTACACTTCATTTCACATCATTGTACCACTGTATGTGTCACGCAAAATGAATTCAAGTCAAACGTTGGTTGTAACTAGAACATAAAGTGTCTGCTTTACGACCAGTATTAACATTAAGTAATTCTACTCTCCAATTATGGAAATGGAATACAAGATATCATATCTCTAAGAGGAGAAAGCAAATAAATGACTTGCTGTGTTCCTCTCTCAGTGTGTAATTATGTAGTATAACCGTCTGGGACATTCCAATTATTTGTCTATTTGTAGCACCGGGAATACTTTCTCTCCGCTTATCTTGGCTTGTAAATGGTTGGATTCTGACAGACGTTTTCACATTACGAAAAGATAATTAACAGAAGGAAAAGACGCTGATTGGCCGCCAGAGAATGAACAATTCTCAAACGTGTTTTCCTGTTGCAATTCCGTTGGTGCTGGTAAAAGTTAACACACTGAATTATGCTTTCAATAACAGAAATCTGTTCTCAGCGATCGACCTGCATCCCGATTCCCATTGAGGCTATGCTTTCGGAATTCTGCAATATGTTTGCTTAGACGAGAAGAAAATATATAACGAAATTGACTGTCAATCAAATCATGAATTTCATCTTGCCGTGAATTACATGTATTTCCAGAACATGCTCTAATATGGAACGTTTTCTTAGAATAGTGTACGTTCTATATATGCCTGTTAGATTCCCCCAGTAGACATGGAAGAGGACCAGTGGTTCAGTAGACTCGTAAACGAGGTTGCGAGTTCAATCTCATCACCATACTGCAATTGCAATAATTAATCTTAAAACACTATAGTGACGTTATACCTTTGTACTTGCAGTCCATTATTATTAATAGTATCTGTGGTGGAATGGAGAGTATCCGTGGTGGAATGGAGAGTATCCGTGGTGGAATGGAGAGTATCCGTGGTGGAATGGAGAGTATCCGTGGTGGAATGGAGAGTATCCGTGGTGGAATGGAGAGTCTCCGTGGTGGAATGGAGAGCCGCCGTGGTGGAATGGAGAGCTGACGTGGTGGAATGGAGAGTCTCCGTGGTGGAATGGATAGTCGCCGTGGTGGAATGGAGAGCAGCCATGGTGGAATGGAGAGTATCCGTGGTGGAATGGAGAGCCGCCGTGGTGGAATGGAGAGTCGCCGTGGTGGAATGGAGAGTCGCCGTGGTGAAATGGAGAGCCGCCGTGGTGGAATGGAGTCGCCATGATTGAATGGAGAGCCTCCGTGGTGGAATGGAGAGCCGCCGTGTTAATGGAGAGTATCCGTGGTGGAATGGAGAGTATCCGTGGTGGAATGGAGAGCCTCCGTGGTGAATGGAGAGCCGCGTGTGAATGGAGATCCCGTGTGGAATGGAGAGCCGCGTGGTGGAATGGAGAGTCGGCGTTGTGGAATGGAGAGCCGCCGTGATGGAATGGAGAGTATCCGTGGTGGAATGGAGAGCCGCCGTGGTGAAATGGAGAGCCGCCGTGGTGGAATGGAGAGTCGGCGTTGTGGAACGGAGAGCTGCCGTGATGGAATAGAGAGTATCCGTGGTGGAATGGAGAGTCGGCGTTGTGGAATGGAGAGCCGCCGTGATGGAATGGAGAGTATCCGTGGTGGAATGAGAGCCGCCGTGGTGAAATGGAGAGCCGCCGTGGTGGAATGGAGAGTCGGCGTTGTGGAATGGAGAGCCGCCGGATGGAATGGAGAGTATCCGTGGTGAAATGGAGAGCCGCCGTAGTGTAATGGAGAGCTGACGTGGTGGGATGGAGTCTCCGTGGTGAATGGAGAGCCTCCGTGGTGGAATGGAGAGCCGCCGTGGTGTAATGGAGAGTATCCGTGGTGGAATGGAGAGTATCCGTGGTGGAATGGAGAGTATCCGTGGTGGAATGGAGAGTATCCGTGGTGGAATGGAGAATCGTCGTGGAGGAATGGAGAGCTGACGTGTTGGGATGGAGAGCCGCCGTGGTGGAATGGAGAGCCGCCGTGGTGTAATGGAGAGCTGACGTGGTGGGATGGAGAGTCTCCGTGGTGGAATGGAGAGCCGCCGTAGTGTAATGGAGAGCTGACGTGGTGGGATGGAGTCTCCGTGGTGGAATGGAGAGCCTCCGTGGTGGAATGGAGAGCCGCCGTGGTGTAATGGAGAGTATCCGTGGTGGAATGGAGAGTATCCGTGGTGGAATGGAGAGTATCCGTGGTGGAATGGAGAGTATCCGTGGTGGAATGGAGAGTCGCCGTGGTGGAATGGAGAGTCGCCGTGGTGAAATGGAGAGCCGCCCTTGTGGAATGGAGAGTCGCCATGATTTAATGGAGAGCCTCCGTGGTGGAATGGAGAGCCGCCGTGGTGGAATGGAGAGCCTCAGTGGTGGAATGAAGAGTCGCCATGATTGAATGGAGAGTCGCCATGATTGAATGGAGAGCCTCCGTGGTGGAATGGAGAGCCTCCGTGGTGGAATGGAGAGCCGCCGTGGTGTAATGGAGAGCTGACGTGGTGGGATGGAGAGTCTCCGTGGTGGAATGGAGAGCCGCCGTGGTGTAATGGAGAGCTGACGTGGTGGGATGGAGAGTCTCCGTGGTGGAATGGAGAGCCTCCGTGGTGGAATGGAGAGCTGACGTGGTGGAATGGAGAGCCGCCGTGGTGGAATGGAGAGCCGCCGTGGTGTAATGGAGAGCTGACGTGGTGGGATGGAGAGTCTCCGTGGTGGAATGGAGAGCCTCCGTGGTGGAATGGAGAGCCGCCGTGGTGTAATGGAGAGTATCCGTGGTGGAATGGAGAGTCCTGGTGAATGGAGAGTTCCGTGGTGGAATGGAGAGTATCCGTGGTGGAATGGAGAGCCGCCGTGATGGAATGGAGAGTATCCGTGGTGGAATGGAGAGTATCCGTGGTGGAATGGAGAGTATCCGTGGTGGAATGGAGAGTATCCGTGGTGGAATGGAGAGTATCCGTGGTGGAATGGAGAGCCGCCGTGATGGAATGGAGAGTATCCGTGGTGGAATGGAGAGCCGCCGTGATGGAATGGAGAGTATCCGTGGTGGAATGGAGAGTATCCGTGGTGGAATGGAGAGTATCCGTGGCGGAATGGAGAATCGTCGTGGAGGAATGGAGAGCTGACGTGGTGGGATGGCGAGTCGCCGTGGTGAAATGGATAGTCGCCGTGGTGAAATGGAGAGTCGCCGTGGAGGAATGGAGGGCCGCCATGGTGGAATGGAGAGTCGCCGTGGTGGAATGGAGAGTCGCCGTGGTGAAATGGAGAGCCGCCCTTGTGGAATGGAGAGTCGCCATGATTTAATGGAGAGCCTCCGTGGTGGAATGGAGAGCCGTCGTGATGGAATTGAGAGCCGCCGTGGTGGAATGGAGAGCCGCCGTGGTGGAATGGAGAGCCTCAGTGGTGGAATGGAGAGTCGCCATGATTGAATGGAGAGTCGCCATGATTGAATGGAGAGCCTCCGTGGTGGAATGGAGAGCCTCCGTGGTGCAATGGAGATTACGTGGTGGGATGGAGAGTATCCGTGGTGGAATGGAGAGCCGCCGTGATTGAATGGAGAGCCTCCGTGGTGGAATGGAGAGCCGCCGTGGTGGAATGGAGAGCCGCGTGGTGTATGGAGAGCTGACGTGGTGGATGGAGAGTCTCCGTGGTGGAATGGAGAGCCGCCGTGGTGGAATGGAGAGCCGTCGTGATGGAATTGAGAGCCGCCGTGGTGGAATGGAGAGCCGCCGTGGTGGAATGGAGAGCCTCAGTGGTGGAATGGAGAGCCGCCGTGGTGTAATGGAGAGCTGCATGGTGGGATGGAGAGTCTCCGTGGTGGAATGGAGAGCCTCCGTGGTGGAATGGAGAGTATCCGTGGTGGAATGGAGAGTATCCTGGTGGAAGGAGAGTATCCGTGGTGGAATGGAGAGTATCCGTGGTGGAATGGAGAGTATCCGTGGTGGAATGGAGAGTATCCGTGGTGGAATGGAGAGTATCCGTGGTGGAATGGAGAATCGTCGTGATGGAATGGAGAGTATCCGTGGTGGAATGGAGAGTATCCATGGTGGAATGGAGAGTATCCGTGGTGGAATGGAGATTCCGTGGTGGAATGGGATCGTCGGGAGGAATGGAGAGCTGACGTGTTGGGATGGAGAGCCGCCGTGGTGGAATGGAGAGCCGCCGTGGTTAATGGAGAGCTGACGTGGTGGAATGGAGAGTCCGTGGTGGAATGGAGAGCCGCCGTAGTGTAATGGAGAGCTGACGTGGTGGAATGAGTCTCCGTGGTGAATGGAGAGCCTCCGTGGTGGAATTTAGAGCCTCAGTGGTGGAATGAAAGCGCCATGATTGAATGGAGAGCGCCATGATGAATGGAGAGCCTCCGTGGTGGAATGGAGAGCCCCGTGGTGGAATGGAGAGCCGCCGTGGTGTATGGAGAGTATCCGTGGTGGAAGGAGAGTCCGTGGTGAATGGAGAGCCTTCGTGGTGGAATGGAGAGTCGCCGTGGTGTAATGGAGAGTATCCGTGGTGGAATGGAGAGTATCCTTGGTGGAATGGAGAGTATCCGTGGTGGAATGGAGAGTATCCGTGGTGGAATGGAGAGCCGCCGTGATGGAATGGAGAGTATCCGTGGTGGAATGGAGAGTATCCGTGGTGGAATTGAGAGTATCCGTGGTGGAATGGAGAGTATCCGTGGTGGAATGGAGAGTATCCGTGGTGGAATGGAGAATCGTCGTGGAGGAATGGAGAACTGACGTGGTGGGATGGCGAGTCGCCGTGGTGAAATGGATAGTCGCCGTGGTGAAATGGAGAGTCGCCGTGGTGAAATGGAGAGTCGCCGTGGAGAAATGGAGGGCCGCCATGGTGGAATGGAGAGTCGCCGTGGTGGAATGGAGAGTCGCCGTGGTGAAATGGAGAGCCGCCCTTGTGGAATGGAGTCGCCATGATTTAATGGAGAGCCTCCGTGGTGGAATGGAGAGCCGTCGTGATGGAATTGAGAGCCGCCGTGGTGGAATGGAGAGCCGCCGTGGTGGAATGGAGAGCCTCAGTGGTGGAATGGAGAGTCGCCATGATTGAATGGAGAGCCTCCGTGGTGGAATGGAGAGCCTCCGTAGTGGAATGGAGAGCCGCCGTGGTGTAATGGAGAGCTGACGTGGTGGGATGGAGAGTCTCCGTGGTGGAATGGAGAGCCTCCGTGGTGGAATGGAGAGCCGTCGTGATGGAATTGAGAGCCGCCGTGGTGGAATGGAGAGCCGCTGTGGTGGAATGGAGAGCCTCCGTGGTGTAATGGAGAGCTGACGTGGTGGATGGAGAGTCTCCGTGGTGGAATGGAGAGCCGCCGTGGTGTAATGGAGAGCTGACGTGGTGGGATGGAGAGTCTCCGTGGTGGAATGGAGAGCCTTCGTGGTGGAATGGAGAGTCGCCGTGGTGTAATGGAGAGTATCCGTGGTGGAATGGAGAGTATCCTTGGTGGAATGGAGAGTATCCGTGGTGGAATGGAGAGTATCCGTGGTGGAATGGAGAGCCGCCGTGATGGAATGGAGAGTATCCGTGGTGAATGGAGAGTATCCGTGGTGGAATGGAGAGTATCCGTGGTGGAATGGAGAGTATCCGTGGTGGAATGGAGAGTATCCGTGGTGGAATGGAGAGCCGCCGTGATGGAATGGAGAGTATCCGTGGTGGAATGGAGAGCCGCCGTGATGGAATGGAGAGTATCCGTGGTGGAATGGAGAGTATCCGTGGTGGAATGGAGAGTATCCGTGGCGGAATGGAGAATCGTCGTGGAGGAATGGAGAGCTGACGTGGTGGGATGGCGAGTCGCCGTGGTGAAATGGATAGTCGCCGTGGTGAAATGGAGAGTCGCCGTGGAGGAATGGAGGGCCGCCATGGTGGAATGGAGAGTCGCCGTGGTGGAATGGAGAGCCGCCCTTGTGGAATGGAGAGTCGCCATGATTTAATGGAGAGCCTCCGTGGTGGAATGGAGAGCCGTCGTGATGGAATTGAGAGCCGCCGTGGTGGAATGGAGAGCCGCCGTGGTGGAATGGAGAGCCTCAGTGGTGGAATGGAGAGTCGCCATGATTGAATGGAGAGTCGCCATGATTGAATGGAGAGCCTCCGTGGTGAATGGAGAGCCTCCGTGGTGGAATGGAGAGCCGCCGTGGTGTAATGGAGAGCTGACGTGGTGGGATGGAGAGTCTCCGTGGTGGAATGGAGAGCCGCCGTGGTGTAATGGAGAGCTGACGTGGTGGGATGGAGAGTCTCCGTGGTGGAATGGAGAGCCTCCGTGGTGGAATGGAGAGCCGTCGTGATGGAATTGAGAGCCGCCGTGGTGGAATGGAGAGCCGCCGTGGTGGAATGGAGAGTCTCAGTGGTTGAATGGAGAGTCGCCATGATTGAATGGAGAGCCTCCGTGGTGGAATGGAGAGCCGCCGTGGTGTAATGGAGAGCTGACATGGTGGGATGGAGAGTCTCTCCGTGGTGGAATGGAGAGCCTCCGTGGTGGAATGGAGAGTATCCGTGGTGGAATGGAGAGTATCCGTGGTGGAATGGAGAGTATCCGTGGTGGAATGGAGAGTATCCGTGGTGGAATGGAGAATCGTCGTGGAGGAATGGAGAGCTGACGTGTTGGGATGGAGAGCCGCCGTGGTGGAATGGAGAGCGCGTGGTGTAATGGAGAGCTGACGTGGTGGGATGGAGAGTCTCCGTGGTGGAATGGAGAGCCGCCGTAGTGTAATGGAGAGCTGACGTGGTGGAATGGAGTCTCCGTGGTGGAATGGAGAGCCTCCGTGGTGGAATGGAGAGCCTCAGTGGTGGAATGAAGAGTATCCGTGGTGGAATGGAGAGTATCCGTGGTGGAATGGAGAGTATCCGTGGTGGAATGGAGAGTATCCGTGGTGGAATGGAGAGTCGCCGTGGTGGAATGGAGAGTCGCCGTGGTGAAATGGAGAGCCGCCCTTGTGGAATGGAGAGTCGCCATGATTTAATGGAGAGCCTCCGTGGTGGAATGGAGAGCCGCCGTGGTGGAATGGAGAGCCTCAGTGGTGGAATGAAGAGTCGCCATGATTGAATGGAGAGTCGCCATGATTGAATGGAGAGCCTCCGTGGTGGAATGGAGAGCCTCCGTGGTGGAATGGAGAGCCGCCGTGGTGTAATGGAGAGCTGACGTGGTGGGATGGAGAGTCTCCGTGGTGGAATGGAGAGCCGCCGTGGTGTAATGGAGAGCTGACGTGGTGTAATGGAGAGCTGACGTGGTGGGATGGAGAGTCTCCGTGGTGGAATGGAGAGCCTCCGTGGTGGAATGGAGAGCCGTCGTGATGGAATTGAGAGCCGCCGTGGTGGAATGGAGAGCCTCAGTGGTGGAATGGAGAGTCGCCATGATTGAATGGAGAGCCTCCGTGGTGGAATGGAGAGCCTCCGTAGTGGAATGGAGAGCCGCCGTGGTGTAATGGAGAGCTGACGTGGTGGGATGGAGAGTCTCCGTGGTGGAATGGAGAGCCGTCGTGATGGAATTGAGAGCCGCCGTGGTGGAATGGAGAGCCGCCGTGGTGGAATGGAGAGCCGCCGTGGTGTAATGGAGAGCCGCCGTGGTGTAATGGAGAGCTGACGTGGTGGGATGGAGAGTCTCCGTGGTGGAATGGAGAGCCGCCGTGGTGTAATGGAGAGCTGACGTGGTGGGATGGAGAGTCTCCGTGGTGGAATGGAGAGCCTTCGTGGTGGAATGGAGAGTCGCCGTGGTGTAATGGAGAGTATCCGTGGAGGAATGGAGAGTATCCTTGGTGGAATGGAGAGTATCCGTGGTGGAATTGAGAGTATCCGTGGTGGAATGGAGAGTATCCGTGGTGGAATGGAGAGTATCCGTGGTGGAATGGAGAATCGTCGTGGAGGAATGGAGAGCTGACGTGGTGGGATGGCGAGTCGCCGTGGTGAAATGGATAGTCGCCGTGGTGAAATGGAGAGTCGCCGTGGTGAAATGGAGAGTCGCCGTGGAGAAATGGAGGGCCGCCATGGTGGAATGGAGAGTCGCCGTGGTGGAATGGAGAGTCGCCGTGGTGAAATGGAGAGCCGCCCTTGTGGAATGGAGTCGCCATGATTTAATGGAGAGCCTCCGTGGTGGAATGGAGAGCCGTCGTGATGGAATTGAGAGCCGCCGTGGTGGAATGGAGAGCCGCCGTGG
Source organism: Archivesica marissinica (assembly GCA_014843695.1). NCBI lineage: Eukaryota > Metazoa > Mollusca > Bivalvia > Venerida > Vesicomyidae > Archivesica > Archivesica marissinica. The sequence continues at coordinate 58,186,443 of CM026404.1, read as the reverse complement.
TGGAATGGAGAGCCTCAGTGGTGGAATGGAGAGTCGCCATGATTGAATGGAGAGCCTCCGTGGTGGAATGGAGAGCCTCCGTAGTGGAATGGAGAGCCGCCGTGGTGTAATGGAGAGCTGACGTGGTGGGATGGAGAGTCTCCGTGGTGGAATGGAGAGCCTCCGTGGTGGAATGGAGAGCCGTCGTGATGGAATTGAGAGCCGCCGTGGTGGAATGGAGAGCCGCTGTGGTGGAATGGAGAGCCTCCGTGGTGTAATGGAGAGCTGACGTGGTGGGATGGAGAGTCTCCGTGGTGGAATGGAGAGCCGCCGTGGTGTAATGGAGAGCTGACGTGGTGGGATGGAGAGTCTCCGTGGTGGAATGGAGAGCCTTCGTGGTGGAATGGAGAGTCGCCGTGGTGTAATGGAGAGTATCCGTGGTGGAATGGAGAGTATCCTTGGTGGAATGGAGAGTATCCGTGGTGGAATGGAGAGTATCCGTGGTGGAATGGAGAGCCGCCGTGATGGAATGGAGAGTATCCGTGGTGGAATGGAGAGTATCCGTGGTGGAATGGAGAGTATCCGTGGTGGAATGGAGAGCCGCCGTGATGGAATGGAGAGTATCCGTGGTGGAATGGAGAGCCGCCGTGATGGAATGGAGAGTATCCGTGGTGGAATGGAGAGTATCCGTGGTGGAATGGAGAGTATCCGTGGCGGAATGGAGAATCGTCGTGGAGGAATGGAGAGCTGACGTGGTGGGATGGCGAGTCGCCGTGGTGAAATGGATAGTCGCCGTGGTGAAATGGAGAGTCGCCGTGGAGGAATGGAGGGCCGCCATGGTGGAATGGAGAGTCGCCGTGGTGGAATGGAGAGTCGCCGTGGTGAAATGGAGAGCCACCTTTGTGGAATGGAGAGTCGCCATGATTTAATGTAGAGCCTCCGTGGTGGAATGGAGAGCCGTCGTGATGGAATTGAGAGCCGCCGTGGTGGAATGGAGAGCCTCAGTGGTGGAATGGAGAGTCGCCATGATTGAATGGAGAGCCTCCGTGGTGGAATGGAGAGCCTCCGTAGTGGAATGGAGAGCCGCCGTGGTGTAATGGAGAGCTGACGTGGTGGGATGGAGAGTCTCCGTGGTGGAATGGAGAGCCGTCGTGATGGAATGGAGAGCCGCCGTGGTGAATGGAGAGCCGCCGTGGTGGAATGGAGAGCCGCCGTGGTGGAATGGAGAGCCGCCGTGGTGTAATGGAGAGCTGACGTGGTGGGATGGAGAGTCTCCGTGGTGGAATGGAGAGCCGCCGTGGTGTAATGGAGAGCTGACGTGGGGATGGAGAGTCTCCGTGGTGGAATGGAGAGCCTTCGTGGTGGAATGGAGAGTCGCCGTGGTGTAATGGAGAGTATCCGTGGTGGAATGGAGAGTATCCTTGGTGGAATGGAGAGTATCCGTGGTGGAATTGAGAGTATCCGTGGTGGAATGGAGAGTATCCGTGGTGGAATGGAGAGTATCCGTGGTGGAATGGAGAATCGTCGTGGAGGAATGGAGAGCTGACGTGGTGGGATGGCGAGTCGCCGTGGTGAAATGGATAGTCGCCGTGGTGAAATGGAGAGTCGCCGTGGTGAAATGGAGAGTCGCCGTGGAGAAATGGAGGGCCGCCATGGTGGAATGGAGAGTCGCCGTGGTGGAATGGAGAGTCGCCGTGGTGAAATGGAGAGCCGCCCTTGTGGAATGGAGTCGCCATGATTTAATGGAGAGCCTCCGTGGTGGAATGGAGAGCCGTCGTGATGGAATTGAGAGCCGCCGTGGTGGAATGGAGAGCCGCCGTGGTGGAATGGAGAGCCTCAGTGGTGGAATGGAGAGTCGCCATGATTGAATGGAGAGCCTCCGTGGTGGAATGGAGAGCCTCCGTAGTGGAATGGAGAGCCGCCGTGGTGTAATGGAGAGCTGACGTGGTGGGATGGAGAGTCTCCGTGGTGGAATGGAGAGCCTCCGTGGTGGAATGGAGAGCCGTCGTGATGGAATTGAGAGCCGCCGTGGTGGAATGGAGAGCCGCTGTGGTGGAATGGAGAGCCTCCGTGGTGTAATGGAGAGCTGACGTGGTGGGATGGAGAGTCTCCGTGGTGGAATGGAGAGCCGCCGTGGTGTAATGGAGAGCTGACGTGGTGGGATGGAGAGTCTCCGTGGTGGAATGGAGAGCCTTCGTGGTGGAATGGAGAGTCGCCGTGGTGTAATGGAGAGTATCCGTGGTGGAATGGAGAGTATCCTTGGTGGAATGGAGAGTATCCGTGGTGGAATGGAGAGTATCCGTGGTGGAATGGAGAGCCGCCGTGATGGAATGGAGAGTATCCGTGGTGGAATGGAGAGTATCCGTGGTGGAATGGAGAGTATCCGTGGTGGAATGGAGAGTATCCGTGGTGGAATGGAGAGTATCCGTGGTGGAATGGAGAGCCGCCGTGATGGAATGGAGAGTATCCGTGGTGGAATGGAGAGCCGCCGTGATGGAATGGAGAGTATCCGTGGTGGAATGGAGAGTATCCGTGGTGGAATGGAGAGTATCCGTGGCGGAATGGAGAATCGTCGTGGAGGAATGGAGAGCTGACGTGGTGGGATGGCGAGTCGCCGTGGTGAAATGGATAGTCGCCGTGGTGAAATGGAGAGTCGCCGTGGAGGAATGGAGGGCCGCCATGGTGGAATGGAGAGTCCGCCGTGGTGAAATGGAGAGCCGCCCTTGTGGAATGGAGAGTCGCCATGATTTAATGGAGAGCCTCCGTGGTGGAATGGAGAGCCGTCGTGATGGAATTGAGAGCCGCCGTGGTGGAATGGAGAGCCGCCGTGGTGGAATGGAGAGCCTCAGTGGTGGAATGGAGAGTCGCCATGATTGAATGGAGAGTCGCCATGATTGAATGGAGAGCCTCCGTGGTGGAATGGAGAGCCTCCGTGGTGGAATGGAGAGCCGCCGTGGTGTAATGGAGAGCTGACGTGGTGGATGGAGTCTCCGTGGTGGAATGGAGAGCCGCCGTGGTGTAATGGAGAGCTGACGTGTGGGATGGAGAGTCTCCGTGGTGGAATGGAGAGCCTCCGTGGTGGAATGGAGAGCCGTCGTGGTGGAATTGAGAGCCGCCGTGGTGGAATGGAGAGCCGCCGTGGTGGAATGGAGAGCCTCCGTGGTGGAATGGAGAGTCGCCATGATTGAATGGAGAGTCGCCGTGGTGGAATGGAGAGCCGCCGTGGGTAATGGAGAGCCGACTGGTGGGTGGAGAGTCTCCGTGGTGGAATGGAGAGCCTCCGTGGTGGAATGGAGAGTCTCCGTGGTGGAATGGAGAGTATCCGTGGTGGAATGGAGAGTATCCGTGGTGGAATGGAGAGTATCCGTGGTGGAATGGAGAGTCGTGTGGGGTGGTGGTTGGGTGGGGCCGTGTGGAATGGAGAGTCGTCGTGTGGAATGGAGAGCTGACGTGTTGGGATGGAGAGTCTCCGTGGTGGAATGGAGAGCCGCCGTAGTGTAATGGAGAGCTGACGTGGTGGGATGGAGTCTCCGTGGTGGAATGGAGAGCCTCCGTGGTGGAATGGAGAGCCGCCGTGGTGTAATGGAGAGTATCCGTGGTGGAATGGAGAGTATCCGTGGTGGAATGGAGAGTATCCGTGGTGGAATGGAGAGTATCCGTGGTGGAATGGAGTCGCCGTGGTGGAATGGAGAGTCGCCGTGGTGAAATGGAGAGCCGCCCTTGTGGAATGGAGAGTCGCCATGATTTAATGGAGAGCATCCGTGGTGGAATGGAGAGCCGCCGTGGTGGAATGGAGAGCCTCAGTGGTGGAATGAAGAGTCGCCATGATTGAATGGAGAGTCGCCATGATTGAATGGAGAGCCTCCGTGGTGGAATGGAGAGCCTCCGTGGTGGAATGGAGAGCCGCCGTGGTGTAATGGAGAGCTGACGTGGTGGGATGGAGAGTCTCCGTGGTGGAATGGAGAGCCGCCGTGGTGTAATGGAGAGCTGACGTGGTGGGATGGAGAGTCTCCGTGGTGGAATGGAGAGCCTCCGTGGTGGAATGGAGAGCCGTCGTGATGGAATTGAGAGCCGCCGTGGTGGAATGGAGAGCCTCAGTGGTGGAATGGAGAGTCGCCATGATTGAATGGAGAGCCTCCGTGGTGGAATGGAGAGCCTCCGTAGTGGAATGGAGAGCCGCCGTGGTGTAATGGAGAGCTGACGTGGTGGGATGGAGAGTCTCCGTGGTGGAATGGAGAGCCGTCGTGATGGAATTGAGAGCCGCCGTGGTGGAATGGAGAGCCGCCGTGGTGGAATGGAGAGCCGCCGTGGTGTAATGGAGAGCCGCCGTGGTGTAATGGAGAGCTGACGTGGTGGGATGGAGAGTCTCCGTGGTGGAATGGAGAGCCGCCGTGGTGTAATGGAGAGCTAACGTGATGGGATGGAGAGTCTCCGTGGTGGAATGGAGAGCCTTCGTGGTGGAATGGAGAGTCGCCGTGGTGTAATGGAGAGTATCCGTGGTGGAATGGAGAGTATCCTTGGTGGAATGGAGAGTATCCGTGGTGGAATTGAGAGTATCCGTGGTGGAATGGAGAGTATCCGTGGTGGAATTGAGAGTATCCGTGGTGGAATGGAGATGTGTGGGGTGGGTGGTGGTGGGTGGGGTGGTGGTGTGGTGTATCCGTGGTGGAATGGAGAGTATCCGTGGTGGAATGGAGAATCGTCGTGGAGAATGGAGGGCTGACGTGGTGGGATGGAGAGTCGCCGTGGTGGAATGGATAGTCGCCGTGGTGAAATGGAGAGCCGCCCTTGTGGAATGGAGTCGCCATGATTTAATGGAGAGCCTCCGTGGTGGAATGGAGAGCCGTCGTGATGGAATTGAGAGCCGCCGTGGTGGAATGGAGAGCCGCCGTGGTGGAATGGAGAGCCTCAGTGGTGGAATGGAGAGTCGCCATGATTTAATGGAGAGCCTCCGTGGTGGAATGGAGAGCCTCCGTAGTGGAATGGAGAGCCGCCGTGGTGTAATGGAGAGCTGACGTGGTGGGATGGAGAGTCTCCGTGGTGGAATGGAGAGCCTCCGTGGTGGAATGGAGAGCCGTCGTGATGGAATTGAGAGCCGCCGTGGTGGAATGGAGAGCCGCTGTGGTGGAATGGAGAGCCTCCGTGGTGTAATGGAGAGCTGACGTGGTGGGATGGAGAGTCTCAGTGGTGGAATGGAGAGCCGCCATGGTGTAATGGAGAGCTGACGTGGTGGGATGGAGAGTCTCCGTGGTGGAATGGAGAGCCTTCGTGGTGGAATGGAGAGTCGCCGTGGTGTAATGGAGAGTATCCGTGGTGGAATGGAGAGTATCCTTGGTGGAATGGAGAGTATCCGTGGTGGAATGGAGAGTATCCGTGGTGGAATGGAGAGCCGCCGTGATGGAATGGAGAGTATCCGTGGTGGAATGGAGAGTATCCGTGGTGGAATGGAGAGTATCCGTGGTGGAATGGAGAGTATCCGTGGTGGAATGGAGAGTATCCGTGGTGGAATGGAGAGCCGCCGTGATGGAATGGAGAGTATCCGTGGTGGAATGGAGAGCCGCCGTGATGGAATGGAGAGTATCCGTGGTGGAATGGAGAGTATCCGTGGTGGAATGGAGAGTATCCGTGGCGGAATGGAGAATCGTCGTGGAGGAATGGAGAGCTGACGTGGTGGGATGGCGAGTCGCCGTGGTGAAATGGATAGTCGCCGTGGTGAAATGGAGAGTCGCCGTGGAGGAATGGAGGGCCGCCATGGTGGAATGGAGAGTCGCCGTGGTGGAATGGAGAGTCGCCGTGGTGAAATGGAGAGCCGCCCTTGTGGAATGGAGAGTCGCCATGATTTAATGGAGAGCCTCCGTGGTGGAATGGAGAGCCGTCGTGATGGAATTGAGAGCCGCCGTGGTGGAATGGAGAGCCGCCGTGGTGGAATGGAGAGCCTCAGTGGTGGAATGGAGAGTCGCCATGATTGAATGGAGAGCCTCCGTGGTGGAATGGAGAGCCTCCGTAGTGGAATGGAGAGCCGCCGTGGTGTAATGGAGAGCTGACGTGGTGGGATGGAGAGTCTCCGTGGTGGAATGGAGAGCCTCCGTGGTGGAATGGAGAGCCGTCGTGATGGAATTGAGAGCCGCCGTGGTGGAATGGAGAGCCGCTGTGGTGGAATGGAGAGCCTCCGTGGTGTAATGGAGAGCTGACGTGGTGGGATGGAGAGTCTCCGTGGTGGAATGGAGAGCCGCCGTGGTGTAATGGAGAGCTGACGTGGTGGGATGGAGAGTCTCCGTGGTGGAATGGAGAGCCTTCGTGGTGGAATGGAGAGTCGCCGTGGTGTAATGGAGAGTATCCGTGGTGGAATGGAGAGTATCCTTGGTGGAATGGAGAGTATCCGTGGTGGAATGGAGAGTATCCGTGGTGGAATGGAGAGCCGCCGTGATGGAATGGAGAGTATCCGTGGTGGAATGGAGAGTATCCGTGGTGGAATGGAGAGTATCCGTGGTGGAATGGAGAGTATCCGTGGTGGAATGGAGAGGTTGGTGGGGCCGCCGTGATGGAATGGAGAGTATCCGTGGTGGAATGGAGAGCCGCCGTGATGGAATGGAGAGTCGCCGTGGTGGAATGGAGAGTATCCGTGGTGGATGGGAGTTCCGTGGTGGAATGGAGAAATGGAGAGCTGACGTGGTGGGATGGCGAGTCGCCGTGGTGAAATGGATAGTCTCCGTGGTGAAATGGAGAGTCGCCGTGGAGGAATGGAGGGCCGCCGTGGTGGAATGGAGAGTCGCCGTGGTGGAATGGAGAGCCGCCGTTGTGGAATGGAGAGTCGCCATGATTTAATGGAGAGCCTCCGTGGTGGAATGGAGAGCCGTCGTGATGGAATTGAGAGCCGCCGTGGTGGAATGGAGAGCCGCCGTGGTGGAATGGAGAGCCTCAGTGGTGGAATGGAGAGTCGCCATGATTGAATGGAGAGTCGCCATGATTGAATGGAGAGCCTCCGTGGTGGAATGGAGAGCCTCCGTGGTGGAATGGAGAGCCGCCGTGGTGTAATGGAGAGCTGACGTGGTGGGATGGAGTCTCCGTGGTGGAATGGAGAGCCTCCGTGGTGTAATGGAGAGCTGACGTGGTGGAATGGAGAGTCTCCGTGGTGGAATGGAGAGCCTCGTGGTGGAATGGAGAGTCGTCGTGGTGGAATGGAGAGCCGCCGTGGTGGAATGGAGAGCCTCCGTGGTGGAATGGAGAGTCGCCGTGGTGGAATGGAGAGTCGCCATGATTGAATGGAGAGTCTCCGTGGTGGAATGGAGAGCCGCCGTGGTGTAATGGAGAGCTGAATGGTGGGATGGAGAGTCTCCGTGGTGGAATGGAGAGCCTCCGTGGTGGAATGGAGAGTATCCGTGGTGGAATGGAGAGCCGCCGTGGTGTAATGGAGAGTATCCGTGGTGGAATGGAGAGTATCCGTGGTGGAATGGAGAGTCGTCGTGGAGGAATGGAGAGCTGACGTGTGGGATGGAGAGCCGCCGTGGTGGAATGGAGAGCCGCCGTGTGTAATGGAGAGCTGACGTGGTGGGATGGAGAGTCTCCGTGGTGGAATGGAGAGCCGCCGTAGTGTAATGGAGAGCTGACGTGGTGGGATGGAGTCTCCGTGGTGGAATGGAGAGCCTCCGTGGTGGAATGGAGAGCCGCCGTGGTGTAATGGAGAGTATCCGTGGTGGAATGGAGAGTATCCGTGGTGGAATGGAGAGTATCCGTGGTGGAATGGAGAGTATCCGTGGTGGAATGGAGAGTCGCCGTGGTGGAATGGAGAGTCGCCGTGGTGAAATGGAGAGCCGCCCTTGTGGAATGGAGAGTCGCCATGATTTAATGGAGAGCCTCCGTGGTGGAATGGAGAGCCGCCGTGGTGGAATGGAGAGCCTCAGTGGTGGAATGAAGAGTCGCCATGATTGAATGGAGAGTCGCCATGATTGAATGGAGAGCCTCCGTGGTGGAATGGAGAGCCTCCGTGGTGGAATGGAGAGCCGCCGTGGTGTAATGGAGAGCTGACGTGGTGGGATGGAGAGTCTCCGTGGTGGAATGGAGAGCCGCCGTGGTGTAATGGAGAGCTGACGTGGTGTAAGGAGAGGGTGGTGGATGGAGAGTCTCCGTGGTGGAATGGAGAGCCTCCGTGGTGGAATGGAGAGCCGTCGTGATGGAATTGAGAGCCGCCGTGGTGGAATGGAGAGCCTCAGTGGTGGAATGGAGAGTCGCCATGATTGAATGGAGAGCCTCCGTGGTGGAATGGAGAGCCTCCGTAGTGGAATGGAGAGCCGCCGTGGTGTAATGGAGAGCTGACGTGGTGGGATGGAGAGTCTCCGTGGTGGAATGGAGAGCCGTCGTGATGGAATTGAGAGCCGCCGTGGTGGAATGGAGAGCCGCCGTGGTGGAATGGAGAGCCGCCGTGGTGTAATGGAGAGCCGCCGTGGTGTAATGGAGAGCTGACGTGGTGGGATGGAGAGTCTCCGTGGTGGAATGGAGAGCCGCCGTGGTGTAATGGAGAGCTAACGTGATGGGATGGAGAGTCTCCGTGGTGGAATGGAGAGCCTTCGTGGTGGAATGGAGAGTCGCCGTGGTGTAATGGAGAGTATCCGTGGTGGAATGGGGAATTGAGAGTATCCGTGGTGGAATGGAGAGTATCCGTGGTGGAATTGAGAGTATCCGTGGTGGAATGGAGAGTATCCGTGGTGGAATGGAGAGTATCCGTGGTGGAATGGAGAATCGTCGTGGAGGAATGGAGAGCTGACGTGGTGGGATGGCGAGTCGCCGTGGTGAAATGGATAGTCGCCGTGGTGAAATGGAGAGTCGCCGTGGTGTGGAGGTGGTGGGAATGGAGGGCCGCCATGGTGGAATGGAGAGTCGCCGTGGTGGAATGGAGAGTCGCCGTGGTGAAATGGAGAGCCGCCCTTGTGGAATGGAGTCGCCATGATTTAATGGAGAGCCTCCGTGGTGGAATGGAGAGCCGTCGTGATGGAATTGAGAGCCGCCGTGGTGGAATGGAGAGCCGCCGTGGTGGAATGGAGAGCCTCAGTGGTGGAATGGAGAGTCGCCATGATTTAATGGAGAGCCTCCGTGGTGGAATGGAGAGCCTCCGTAGTGGAATGGAGAGCCGCCGTGGTGTAATGGAGAGCTGACGTGGTGGGATGGAGAGTCTCCGTGGTGGAATGGAGAGCCTCCGTGGTGGAATGGAGAGCCGTCGTGATGGAATTGAGAGCCGCCGTGGTGGAATGGAGAGCCGCTGTGGTGGAATGGAGAGCCTCCGTGGTGTAATGGAGAGCTGACGTGGTGGGATGGAGAGTCTCAGTGGTGGAATGGAGAGCCGCCGTGGTGTAATGGAGAGCTGACGTGGTGGGATGGAGAGTCTCCGTGGTGGAATGGAGAGCCTTCGTGGTGGAATGGAGAGTCGCCGTGGTGTAATGGAGAGTATCCGTGGTGGAATGGAGAGTATCCTTGGTGGAATGGAGAGTATCCGTGGTGGAATGGAGAGTATCCGTGGTGGAATGGAGAGCCGCCGTGATGGAATGGAGAGTATCCGTGGTGGAATGGAGAGTATCCGTGGTGGAATGGAGAGTATCCGTGGTGGAATGGAGAGTATCCGTGGTGGAATGGAGAGTATCCGTGGTGGAATGGAGAGCCGCCGTGATGGAATGGAGAGTATCCGTGGTGGAATGGAGAGCCGCCGTGATGGAATGGAGAGTATCCGTGGTGGAATGGAGAGTATCCGTGGTGGAATGGAGAGTATCCGTGGCGGAATGGAGAATCGTCGTGGAGGAATGAGAGCTGACGTGGTGGGATGGCGAGTCGCCGTGGAATGGATAGTCGCCGTGGTGAAATGGAGAGTCGCCGTGGAGGAATGGAGGGCCGCCATGGTGGAATGGAGAGTCGCCGTGGTGGAATGGAGAGTCGCCGTGGTGAAATGGAGAGCCGCCCTTGTGGAATGGAGAGTCGCCATGATTTAATGGAGCCTCCGTGGTGGAATGGAGAGCCGTCGTGATGGAATTGAGAGCCGCCGTGGTGGAATGGAGAGCCGCCGTGGTGGAATGGAGAGTGGACATGGTTGGATGGATAGCCTCCGTGTGGAATGGAGAGCTCCGTGGTGGTGGAGAGTATCCGTGGTGTAATGGAGATCTGCGTGGTGGGATGGAGAGTATCCGTGGTGGAATGGAGAGTCGTCGGGTGGAATGGAGAGCTGACGTGTTGGGATTGAGAGCCGCCGTGGTGGAATGGAGAGCCGTCGTGGTGGAATGGAGAGTCGTCGTGGTGGAATGGAGAGCTGACGTGTTGGGATGGAGAGTCTCCGTGGTGGAATGGAGAGCCGCCGTAGTGTAATGGAGAGCTGACGTGGTGGGATGGAGTCTCCGTGGTGGAATGGAGAGCCTCCGTGGTGGAATGGAGAGCCGCCGTGGTGTAATGGAGAGTATCCGTGGTGGAATGGAGAGTATCCGTGGTGGAATGGAGAGTATCCGTGGTGGAATGGAGAGTATCCGTGGTGGAATGGAGAGTCGCCGTGGTGGAATGGAGAGTCGCCGTGGTGAAATGGAGAGCCGCCCTTGTGGAATGGAGAGTCGCCATGATTTAATGGAGAGCCTCCGTGGTGGAATGGAGAGCCGCCGTGGTGGAATGGAGAGCCTCAGTGGTGGAATGAAGAGTCGCCATGATTGAATGGAGAGTCGCCATGATTGAATGGAGAGCCTCCGTGGTGGAATGGAGAGCCTCCGTGGTGGAATGGAGAGCCGCCGTGGTGTAATGGAGAGCTGACGTGGTGGGATGGAGAGTCTCCGTGGTGGAATGGAGAGCCGCCGTGGTGTAATGGAGAGCTGACGTGGTGTAATGGAGAGTCTCCGTGGTGGAATGGAGAGCCTCCGTGGTGGAATGGAGAGCCGTCGTGATGGAATTGAGAGCCGCCGTGGTGGAATGGAGAGCCTCAGTGGTGGAATGGAGAGTCGCCATGATTGAATGGAGAGCCTCCGTGGTGGAATGGAGAGCCTCCGTAGTGGAATGGAGAGCCGCCGTGGTGTGGAGAGCTGACGTGGTGGGATGGAGAGTCTCCGTGGTGGAATGGAGAGCCGTCGTGATGGAATTGAGAGCCGCCGTGGTGGAATGGAGAGCCGCCGTGGTGGAATGGAGAGCCGCCGTGGTGTAATGGAGAGCCGCCGTGGTGTAATGGAGAGCTGACGTGGTGGGATGGAGAGTCTCCGTGGTGGAATGGAGAGCCGCCGTGGTGTAATGGAGAGCTAACGTGATGGGATGGAGAGTCTCCGTGGTGGAATGGAGAGCCTTCGTGGTGGAATGGAGAGTCGCCGTGGTGTAATGGAGAGTATCCGTGGTGGAATGGAGAGTATCCTTGGTGGAATGGAGAGTATCCGTGGTGGAATTGAGAGTATCCGTGGTGGAATGGAGAGTATCCGTGGTGGAATTGAGAGTATCCGTGGTGGAATGGAGAGTATCCGTGGTGGAATGGAGAGTATCCGTGGTGGAATGGAGAATCGTCGTGGAGGAATGGAGAACTGACGTGGTGGGATGGCGAGTCGCCGTGGTGAAATGGATAGTCGCCGTGGTGAAATGGAGAGTCGCCGTGGTGAAATGGAGAGTCGCCGTGGAGAAATGGAGGGCCGCCATGGTGGAATGGAGAGTCGCCCTTGTGGAATGGAGTCGCCATGATTTAATGGAGAGCCTCCGTGGTGAATGGAGAGCCGTCGTGATGGAATTGAGAGCCGCCGTGGTGGAATGGAGAGCCGCCGTGGTGGAATGGAGAGCCTCAGTGTGGAATGGAGAGTCGCCATGATTTAATGGAGAGCCTCCGTGGTGGAATGGAGAGCCTCCGTAGTGGAATGGAGCCGCCGTGGTGTAATGGAGCTGACGTGGTGGGATGGAGAGTCTCCGTGGTGGAATGGAGAGCCTCCGTGGTGAATGGAGAGCCGTCGTGATGGAATTGAGAGCCGCCGTGGTGGAATGGAGAGCCGCTGTGGTGGAATGGAGAGCCTCCGTGGTGTAATGGAGAGCTGACGTGGTGGGATGGAGAGTCTCAGTGGTGGAATGGAGAGCCGCCGTGGTGTAATGGAGAGCTGACGTGGTGGGATGGAGAGTCTCCGTGGTGGAATGGAGAGCCTTCGTGGTGGAATGGAGAGTCGCCGTGGTGTAATGGAGAGTATCCGTGGTGGAATGGAGAGTATCCTTGGTGGAATGGAGAGTATCCGTGGTGGAATGGAGAGTATCCGTGGTGGAATGGAGAGCCGCCGTGATGGAATGGAGAGTATCCGTGGTGGAATGGAGAGTATCCGTGGTGGAATGGAGAGTATCCGTGGTGGAATGGAGAGTATCCGTGGTGGAATGGAGA
>CM026404.1:58105677-58173112 GCA_014843695.1 Archivesica marissinica | reverse complement strand
CGTGGTGGGATGTGATATGGACGTGGTGGGATGTGATATGGACGTGGTGGGATGTGATATAGACGACGTGGTGGGATGTGATATAGACGACGTGGTGGGATGTGATATGGACGACGTGGTGGGATGTGATATAGACGACGTGGTGGGATGTGATATGGACGACGTGGTGGGATGTGATATGACGACGTGGTGGGATGTGATATGGACGTGGTGGGATGTGATATGGACGTGGTGGGATGTGATATAGACGTGGTGGGATGTGATATAGACGACGTGGTGGGATGTGATATAGACGACGTGGTGGGATGTGATATGGACGTGGTGGGATGTGATATGACGACGTGGTGGGATGTGATATGGACGTGGTGGGATGTGATATAGACGACGTGGTGGGATGTGATATGGACGTGGTGGGATGTGATATAGACGACGTGGTGGGATGTGATATGGACGTGGTGGGATGTGATATGGACGTGGTGGGATGTGATATGGACGTGGTGGGATGTGATATGGACGTGGTGGGATGTGATATGGACGTGGTGGGATGTGATATGGACGTGGTGGGATGTGATATGGACGTGGTGGGATGTGATATGGACGTGGTGGTGGGATGTGATATGGACGTGGTGGGATGTGATATAGACGACGTGGTGGGATGTGATATGGACGTGGTGGGATGTGATATGGACGTGGTGGGATGTGATATGGACGTGGTGGGATGTGATATAGACGACGTGGTGGGATGTGATATGGACGTGGTGGGATGTGATATGGACGTGGTGGGATGTGATATGGACGTGGTGGGATGTGATATGGACGTGGTGGTGATGTGATATGGACGTGGTGGGATGTGATGTGGTGGATGTGATATGACGACGTGGTGGGATGTGATATGGACTTGGTGGGATGTGATATGGAAGTGGTGGTGGGATGTGATATGGACGTGGTGGCATGTGATATAGACGTGGTAGGATGTGATATGGATGTGGTGGGATGTGATATGGATGTGGTGGGATGTGATATGGATGTGGTGGGATGTGATATAGACGACGTGGTGGGATGTGATATGGACGTGGTGGGATGTGATATGGACGTGGTGGGATGTGATATAGACGACGTGGTGGGATGTGATATGGACGTGGTGGGATGTGATATGGACGTGGTGGGATGTGATATCGACGTGGTGGGATGTGATATGGACGTGGTGGGATGTGATATGGACGTGGTGGGATGTGATATAGACGACGTGGTGGGATGTGATATGGACGTGGTGGGATGTGATATGGACGTGGGGGATGTGATATGGACGTGGTGGGATGTGATATGGACGTGGTGGATGTGATATGGAGTGGGGATGTGATATGGACGTGGTGGGATGTGATATGGACGTGGTGGGATGTGATATGGACGTGGTGGGATGTGATATGGACGTGGTGGGATGTGATATGGACGTGGTGGTGGGATGTGATATGGACGTGGTGGGATGTGATATGGATGTGGTGGGGTGTGATATGGACGTGGTGGGATGTGATATGGACGTGGTGGGATGTGATATGGACGTGGTGGGATGTGATATGGAGGTGGTGGGATGTGATATGGACGTGGTGGGATGTGATATGGAAGTGGTGGTGGGATGTGATATGGATATGCTGTGGACGTCGTGGGATGTGATATGGATATGTTGTGGACGTGGTGAGATGTGATATGTATATGTTGTGGACGTGGTGAGATGTGATATGGATATGTTGTGGACGTGGTGAGATGTGATATGGATATGTTGTGGACGTGGTGAGATGTGATATGGATATGTTGTGGACGTGGTGAGATGTGATATGGATATGTTGTGGACGTGGTGAGATGTGATATGATATGTTGTGGACGTGGTGGGATGTGATATGGATATATTGTGGACGTGGTGGGATGTGATATGGATATGTTGTGGACGTGGTGGGATGTGATATGGATTGTTGTGGACGTGGTGGGATGTGATATGGATTGTTTGGACGTGGTGGGATGTGATATGGATATGTTGTGGACGTGGTGGGATGTGATATGGATATGTTGTGGACGTGGTGGTGATGTGATATGGACGTGGTGGGATGTGATATGGACGTGGTGGAATGTATGGATATGTTGTGGACGTGGTGGGATGTGATATGGATATGTTTGGACGTGGTGGGATGTGATATGGGTATGTTGTGGACGTGGTGGGATGTGATATGGATATGTTGTGGACGTGGTGAGATGTGATATGGATATGTTGTGGACGTGGTGAGATGTGATATGGATATGTTGTGGACGTGGTGAGATGTGATATGGATATGTTGTGGACGTGGTGAGATGTGATATGGATATGTTGTGGACGTGGTAGGGTGGGATATGGATATGTTGTGGACTTGGTGGGATGTGATATGGATATGTTGTGGACGTGGTAGGGTGTGATATGAATATGTTGTGGACCTGGTGGGATGTGATATGGATATGTTGTGGACGTGGTGGGATGTGATATGGACGTGGTGGGATGTGATATGGACGTGGTGGGATGTGATATAGACGTGGTGGGATGTGATATAGACGACGTGGTGGGATGTGATATGGACGTGGTGGGATGTGATATGGACGTGGTGGGGTGTGATATAGACGACGTGGTGGGATGTGATATGGACGTGGTGGGATGTGATATGGACGTGGTGGGATGTGATATAGACGACGTGGTGGGATGTGATATGGACGTGGTGGGATGTGATATGGACGTGGTGGGGTGTGATATAGACGACGTGGTGGGATGTGATATGGACGTGTGGGTGGATATAGACGACGTGGTGGGATGTGATATAGACGACGTGGTGGGATGTGATATGGACGTGGTGGGATGTGATATGGACGTGGTGGGATGTGATATGGACGTGGTGGGATGTGATATGGACGTGGTGGGATGTGATATGGACGTGGTGGGATGTGATATGGACGTGGTGGGATGTGATATGGACGTGGTGGGATGTGATATGGACGTGGTGGGATGTGATATGGACGTGGTGGGGTGTGATATGGACGTGGTGGGATGTGATATGGACGTGGTGGGATGTGATATGGACGTGGTGGGATGTGGACTTATTGATGATATGATACACAATGGACGTAAATCGTTGGATGTAGACCATGGATGCCGGGCATTAATGTACACGTGCGCTCATTCATGCGTGTCTCTGTGAGCGCACTGATAAGCGCATCGAGTAACCTTGTGTTTGCTCAGAAATGAAGATGGGTTTGTTCGTTCATACGAAAGCCTAAAGGGAGTGGCGCATAATATTATATTACTTTCAGGGTTAGGGGTTTTGATGTACGTGCCTCTTGCGCGTATCCTCTTGTAACAACGTGACTCCGTCTGAATTAATACATGCACAGATTGAAAAGGAGATGTATCCGTCTCCGTGGCCTAGTGATTAAGGCTTTCGTCTACGGAGCGTGACGTCCAACGTTCGAACCTGTGTTGCGTTTATTTAAGGGTATCAGAGATTCATTCTGATATGATCGGTTGATGGTGGTGTTGTTTTACGTTTATTTATCGTCGCTACCGGTTGCCCATATGAGCGACGCCTCCTGAAGATATTAGTTATTTTAGATGTTTGGAGGATAGTGCAATGATACAGAGAGAGACCCATTCCAGAGTCTCCTCTGATTCTTGTACGTGCACGGTGTAAAGCACCGACACGAGACCTCGGCTTAACGTCCCATCTGAAAGACTGTTAATTTTATTAGGGTCAGACGGGGGATCGAACCTGCGTTACCACTGGACTTGATCGGTTGATGAGCCGCCATCTAGTTAAATAACGGTTAGTGATTGCCTGTCACCCTGGTTTGCAAGGATCCTGGAAGTACCGATCTTCATAAAGTGCCTCACACGTCAGAAATGGCTGACTGGCCTTTTCAATAGAGGTGACACTATAATTAACAAGAGAGCCATAAAGGCCCTGGATCGCTCACATTGAGCCGACTCTGAATGGGCTATGAAATATACACCTCGTCATAAATATCGCACCACACATTTAAAATTAAAAAATATAATTTTCGGTTTTTTAAACTACAAGTATATATTTAATACACTACACCATCTGTGAACATAATATCACAAACACACCCTGTTCAGAGCTGCACCTGCATGCTCAGTCAAGCATGCTTGATCCGGGGTTCTGTTTGCTAACAATGCAGTATGCACATAGCCTCTTTAGGCGTATGTTATGTTGGCAGACACAGCTAATATTTGTTTGTAGGCATACAGTAAGCTTTATTTTGACCAACCAGTGAAATGCCCAGGCGTCCAGTGCCTCTGAACCAAAGATGGCAAATTATTGGTATACACCAGACTGGTATGTCATGTCGTGCTATTGGAGCACAACTGAACATTAATCACACTGTTATCAGTAGGCTAATACGTAAGCATACTGCTTCCTGTGAAGTGAAGGATGCGCCGAGGTCTGGACGTCCAAGAAAAACCAATGACAGGGAAGATCGTGCTCTCGTACGCCAAGCCAGACGAAGCCCAAAGTCTACATGTACACAGCTGCGACATGGATGGCATCCATACAACAGTGTGTCCATCAGCACCATCAGACGAAGCCCAAAGTCTACATGTACACAGCTGCAACATGGATGGCATCCATACAACAGTGTCCATCAGCACCATCAGACGACGCCCAAAGTCTACATGTACACATCAGCACCATCAGACGAAGCCCAAAGTCTACATGTACACATCAGCACCATCAGACGACGCCCAAAGTCTACATGTACACATCAGCACCATCAGCCGACGCCCAAAGTCTACATGTACACAGCTGCGACATGGATGGTATCCATACAACAGAGTGTCCATCAGCACCATCAGACGACGCCTAAATTCTGCAGGATTGAGAGCAAGACGACCAATCAGACGTCCACTCCTCACAAATCAGCACCGCCATGCCCGGTGCCAAGCACGTGCTCGCTGGAACCTGAGGACATGGAGAAGGATCCACTGGTCCGATGAAAGCAGATTTTTGCTGCATCATGCAAACGAGAGGGCACAAGTTTGGAGGCAGAGAGGCACAGCATATGATCAGAGGAACATTCAAGCTGAGGTTCCATTTGGGGGTGGATCCGCCATGGTGTGGGGTGTTGTTCCTGTGATTGTAAACTTGACCTCATCACAGTTCCCGGAACACTGAATGGACAGAGGTACCAGAACTTGATCCTGGATGGTGCTGTTGTGCCTCATTTCGATAACCATGCTCTCGCCACACGTCCAGTCTTCATGGACGATAATGCCAGACCACATCGTGCTCGAGCTGTTGTTCAACATCTCCAACACAACGCCATGGCCTGCCAGAAGTCCAGACTTAAATCCTATTGAGCATTTGTGGGACATTTTGGGATGTAGGGTGAGAGCAAGGGATCCTCCAGTTCAGAACCTTCAGGAATTGCATGAGTGGCAGCAGATCCCCCAACAGAGAAGCAGACGTCTGGTGACCAGCATGAGACGGCGTGTAGAAAATGGTATCCATATGCGAGGCGGTTACACCAGATACTGAGTTAGCCAGTCATTGTGGACCTTACTAGTGTGTTCGACATTAATGAAAAGTGAACTGTGTTGTGTGTCTGTTGTAACGACCCCGGCAGCCATACTTATTTAACATTATTTTACGGTGATTTTAGTGAACTTTAGTTTGCTCATATAAACCCTCAATTAGTGCTCAAATTCGGTCTTGTGTTGTCAATTTTCTGACTGAACGCTCACATGAGGCCATATAAACAGTTTAGTGTGCTTTTCTAAGCACCATTTTATGAGGTTGAAGATTCAGTTTTACTTAGTGAAAAAAAGTGGGTGGTGCGATATTTATGACGAGGTGTATAGTTGCGTATTAGAGAGAACAAGAAACTTAGGTCTTATTGTACATTGCAACATATGAAAGCTCTGGACATTGTGGTTTACGAGAAAATGAATGTTAACGACATTTACTGTGCAGTCAATGTAAATTATGTGACCCATACAGTAGGTAACCCTACTGTGGGGTTAATTATTGCCCCAGCATCACCAATTGAGCAACCGTAGTAGTGGTACCCTAGCTGTGGAGTGATTTCTGAAATTTTACCATGCCCGTAGCCACACTGAGGCACACCGAGGCAGCTGCCTTGGTTAAAATTGATGTAGTAAAAAAATAAATAATTGACATTAAATGCAAAAATAGCCCATTGCTATATAAAATGTTTCTAGAAAGCTGAAAGGTCAGTACATAATTATACGTCTAAACTCATTAAATCAGAAAACGCAGGAAATCGCTTCTATACCCCAACACTATTAAGGGGGAACATGCCCCCGGACGCCCCTAGATATCCTCGGTTGAAATTTTACCTCTGGTTGCGGTACTGTTTTTTGACGAATCGATACGTGTTGAGCAAACTAGAGACTAGCATCTAATAGATTAAATAAGGCTCTACACAAAATGTTATCACATTGTGGGAGTTTTGAAATGTTAGCACTCATTATGCCTAGTTTTGAGACAGCGACCTAATTTGATCAATTTTGAAAGAGGATTACCCAATGAGCATCGCTACGACGTTCGATGTGAAATGTTGATGACTTGCATTGAGCAACTAAAACGTGAATAGCTTACAGCGCATTGCTTCTTCAGTTACATAGTAAGACTCCGACACAAAGCACACGTGAAACAAAGCCAGGTTGCAGACCTCGCATAGGATGTTGGCCAATGTCATAGTTCTTGACTATTCAGCAGCAATGGCCATGCTGGATACACTAGTGTGGATGCTCCATACGAAGGGACATTGACACAGAGAGTTGCAAGAAATGTTGGAGCCATTACGATTGTGTCCTTAGGCAAGGCATTTAAATTCCATATGCCTCTTCTCTCTCCCTCGTGGCGATAGATTCCATCAGGAATGAGGTCTCGAGAGCAATTAGTATAAGTTATAAGAACTGGTTTCGCAATAGAGCTAAAATAAATTTGTATAAACTAAATCACATAGATTTTCAATATCGGATCAAAGCAACTAGCAAAATGTTATGTTAATGTTTCTTCACAATGCTCCATACAGTTTCATGAAACTGCACTAGGAATTTTCAAAATATGATTGTTCCATTTTGAAGTTAGATTGGAACGGAATTATCCAATTTTTATCATAGTTGCATGGATGCTCCTTACAAACTCTCATCAATATTGTCCATTCAGTTTCTTAGATGGTGTTATAAGACATTGTGGATGGACGGCTTGATCACACAAATAGTTCAGGTACCCTAACAATACCAGATAGGGAACAATGTTCACACCTGCGGGAACGATGCAGAAACAGCAACTGGCCTCTTAGGTCAACACTTTACTCCTCAACACAAGACAAAATTTCTCATTTTATCTCCATAATGTTAATAATCAATAGCCATACTGTACTACATACTCAATATATATGTGAATAGAAAATGGCTATGAACATCGAGTATATGTGGAGTGCGATAATGATGTACGACGTCGAAGTGGAGTAAAGGGTTATGTAGTATTGAACCTCAATACCGACCAGCTTGCATAGACTCGTCACCGCTTACACTTGTAGATGGATTAACAGTGGTACTCCAGTGACCAGAAACAACCAGCTTGCATAGACTCGTCACCGCTTACACTTGTAGATGGATTAACAGTAGTACTCCAGTAACCAGAAACAACAGCACAGATAACACAAATCTGATCAGTGAAATCACCGCCATTAATGATTTATTCTTTTTTAACATCACATTATCTTTCATACATGTTATACAGTCAACAATAAGTGAAGACAAAATTAATAAGGAAATAAATCTGAAAAGATGATGTTGGCTCGTACAATTACAAATGAGAACAATCACACGACCACCTCGAACACTTCATTAACCAGATGTTATTTCGGTTTTTGCGTATTTCTTCAAGACTAGTTAATAATAAGCCACATAGAGTTTCTGATATCAACAACTTGCCAGTAGTAAATAGGTCAATTAGCGGCAGACTGGAACCCAGATTAACCACATTAGGTACCGGTAGTAAACCACGCATTTTGAATGTTTGCTCAAATGATGTGTTTTACGTTTTATTTATTGTCGCTAGCGATTGCCGATATAAGCGAAGCTCCCAGAAGAGATTAGTCATTTTAGATTTTTGGAGGATAGTGCAATGATACAGAGAGAGACACATTCCAGAGTCTCCTCTGGTTATGTTATGTGCACGGTGTAAAGCATCAACACAAGAACTTGGTTTAATGTCCCATCTGAAAGACTGTTAATTAAGTGATGTCTATACGATATTGTAATTATATCAGCCAAGTACATGAACAACAAAGAGACAATTTCTATTCTACATAATACATGTATATACCTAAATTGCATAGCAGTTTTAAAGGATTGTATCCCAATTTTCTGCCAATTTAGTCAACAATGCTAACAATTGATCCCGTCCATCTGAAGTTCACGGATGCAACATTTGCTGGATAGCAGATATAGCACTTATCAATTCCAAATTTTAATATTTTGACCAACATGCAAAGAAGTAGAAATATGTTCTTAATAGACAGTTTTGTATATAACTGAATTTGTAAACGGCAAAGGTTTCCATCATTGATACACAAACTTCACAGTAAATTTTAGATCAGTACAAACTTTTAACAAAAATGTAATAAAATACAGGACTGATGGGAATTACTCGGCGGACTAACATTACTTACCAAAATAGTTTGTCCAATGTGGGTGGGTATTAACCCATTCAACACCAAGTAACTCACATGGACTGGTCCATGATATTCATAAACCAATAAATGAATCAGAAAATCACATTTGGACAAGTTCATTTATCAAAATGGGTAATTATGTCTAAAAATAGTCATATCACTGGCAAAAAGTGCAGATCCTGATGAGACGGCTCGTCACGAGCCGGCTCATCTGGATCTACACTTTTTGTAAGCCTATTTAGAGGTCTGTGGTGTTGAAAGGGTTAAACCACTAGTCCCAGGCCTTGGTTAAAACAGAGATGCTAACAATGATGCCGATTAAATGCACACCTATATCACGAGGTATGGCCAAACGTTGCCAGATCATTACCTTTATTTCTAAACGCAATGCAAAACAAATACTGGTACCAGTTGCATAGGTGAATAAAAATTATATTATACAAATCGTAGCAATATGGGGACATTTCTGTGAAAACTACACAAGCGGACATAAAACATTGTACGGACTTAAAAATAGTGTACATACATTTGACCTTTAATCCACCTGGCTTATTCTGCACAATGTTAATCAACCTGGCTTATTTTGCACAATGTTAAATCAACCTAGCTTATTCTGCACAATGTAAATCAACCTGGCTTATTCTGCACAATGTTAATCAACCTAGCTTATTCTGCACAATGTTAATCAACCTAGTTTATTTTGCACAATGTTAATCAACCTAGTTTATTCTGCACAATGTAAATCAACCTGGCTTATTCTGCACAATGTTAATCAACCTAGCTTATTCTGCACAATGTTAAATCAACCTGGCTTATTCTGCACAATGTTAAATCAACCTGGCTTATTCTGCACAATGTTAAATCCACCTAGTTTATTCTGCACAATGTTAAATCCACCTGGCTTATTCTGCACAATGTTAAATCCACCTGGCTTATTCTGCACAATGTTAAATCCACCTGGCTTATTCTGCACAATGTTAAATCCACCTGGCTTATTCTGCACAATGTTTAATCCACCTGGCTTATTCTGCACAATGTTAAATCAACCTGGCTTATTCTGCACAATGTTAAATCCACCTGGCTTATTCTGCACAATGTTAAATCAACCTGGCTTATTCTGCACAATGTTAAATCAACCTGGCTTATTCTGCACAATGTTAACCTAGTTTATTCTGCACACTGTTAATCAACCTAGTTTATTCTGCACAATGTTAAATCAACCTGGCCTGTTCTGCACAATGTTAAATCAACCTGGCTTATTCTGCACAATGTTAAATCAACCTGGCTTATTCTGCACAATGTAAATCAACCTAGCTTATTCTGCACAATGTTAATCAACCTAGTTTATTCTGCACAATGTAATTCCACCTGGCTTATTCTGCACAATGTTAAATCAACCTGGCTTATTCTGCACAATGTTAAATCAACCTGGCTTATTCTGCACAATGTTAAATCCACCTGGCTTATTCTGTACAATGTTAAATCAACCTAGCTTATTCTGCACAATGTTAAATCCACCTGGATTATTCTGCACAATGTTAAATCCACCTGGTTTATTCTGCACAATGTTAAATCAACCTGGCTTATTCTGCACAATGTTAAATCAACCTGGCTTATTCTGCACAATGTTAACCTAGTTTATTCTGCACACTGTTAATCAACCTAGTTTATTCTGCACAATGTCTGTACAATGTTAAATCAACCTAGCTTATTCTGCACAATGTTAAATCCACCTGGATTATTCTGCACAATGTTAAATCCACCTGGTTTATTCTGCACAATGTTAAATCAACCTGGCTTATTCTGCACAATGTTAAATCAACCTGGCTTATTCTGCACAATGTTAACCTAGTTTATTCTGCACACTGTTAATCAACCTAGTTTATTCTGCACAATGTTAAATCAACCTGGCCTGTTCTGCACAATGTTAAATCAACCTGGCTTATTCTGCACAATGTTAATCCACCTAGTTTATTCTGCACAAAGTAAATCCACCTGGCTTATTCTGCACAATGTTAAATCAACCTGGCTTATTCTGCACAATGTTAAATCAACCTGGCTTATTCTGCACAATGTTAAATCCACCTGGCTTATTCTGCACAATGTTAAATCAACCTAGCTTATTCTGCACAATGTTAAATCCACCTGGATTATTCTGCACAATGTTAAATCAACCTGGTTTATTCTGCACAATGTTAATCAACCTGGATTATTCTGCACAATGTTAAATCCACCTGGATTATTCTGCACAATGTAAATCAACCTAGTTTATTCTGCACAATGTTAATCAACCTAGCTTATTCTGCACAATGTAAATCAACCTGGCTTATTCTGCACAATGTAAATCAACCTAGCTTATTCTGCACAATGTCTCCATGTTACAAATTTGTACCAAGCATTTAAAATTCTGTTCTATTCATATGAACAAGCCTAAAGATCAAGTGTGACCAGGGCCCCATGGTTATAAAATTGTTTTCCAATTTCAAACTGAAGCTTTCGATTGGTTCAGCTCAGTGCAAATCTCTGAATGCACCAATCAAATCACTTCGAGCTTGAAATCCGAGAAAAGTCTTACAACCTCGGAGCCTGTATCCGACATGCCTGATGTTGAACTCGACATATTTAATTTTCGTTATGGTGAATATTATAATCAAATTCACACGAGTGGTTTATATATACGTGTGAATACAAATTATTGTGCAGAACAGTTGACCAACCTGTCTGAATCATGAACATTTCCTACCGGTTATTTTGAAATCCTAAGAACAATACACACAGACCAACCTTGCTAACTCCCAATATAGTCCAGCTCAAACTTTGTTTGCGGGATATATCAATTCCAATCAAATATTTTCTTCCATCATTTTCATATAGTTCAATATTGCTGCAAGTTGCTGCTTGCTTTAGACGTTGAATAATGCATCCTTAAAATGCTCCGGTTAGCAGAAACATTGCACTTATATCGTTGAAGTTGTTCTGTTACTATCATGGGCTTCAATCAATTGTTCCATCAACCACGAATAGCTGGCGTACTGCATTAACATACATCTTGTAGTCAAAATATATGTTCCATCTTTGCAAATAAATGCTTTATAAATTACTGAATAAGCAGGCATTCAAATATTCACAATTTATGTGATGCTTTAATAAGAACGTTGCTAAATTATATAAACACACTTCACCTGCGCCGTGCACAGACGAGCACCACCTTTTGCAGCATGTACAATCCACAACAGTTATTCACATGGCATCACGTTCATGCAGTCACACTCTAGTCACTAAACAAGATATTAACAACGTCGCCTTATAATGCTTCACATTCTAAATTAAATTTCATACAACGTCTTCATAATCCCATCTAGAATATTTTCTATTTCCATTTTATAAATGCATGCAAATATCTTCTTCACCAATACAAATAGTTTTAAGTACAACAATAATGAATAAACTTCAATATCGTTACAGATATTTCTACAGAAAAATGAAAATTATCATTTGTTTAAAGTATACGACATTGTACTTGTAAAAATATGCACCAAATATATATTAAAGAAGTTACAATTTTGAAAATATTTGTGTACATAATACTTACAATGCCTAGAATAGCTAGGAAATACACACAGAACAAAACGTTAATCATGTAACTCGTAATGTAACACAGCTACATTTTCAAACACACATACTTGTTAACAGTTTCAAAGAAATGTCTACTGAAATGGATTATATACATCTTAAGTACAAACTCAATATATTGAAAGACTTGTGGTAAGTAATATTGTAGATCCAGTTGTACGTCCTCGAATCCTATGATCTGCACTCCACCTCGTAACTGACCGGGTTGCTTCCACTGTTGAACCTCCTCACCACGACTGACCGGGTTGCTTCCACTGGTTGAACCTCCTCACCACGACTGACCGGGTTGCTTCCACTGGTTGAACCTCCTCACCACGACTGAATGAGTTGCTTCCACTGGTTGAACCTGCTCATCACGACTGACCGGTTGTTTCTCCAGCTTGTTACTCCTCACCACAATTGACTGGGTTTGAAAATTGTGACGAGGAGTTACTGCAGCTAGTAGTATATCGGTATGTTGTTGGAGTCGCTCTCCCTCTTGGAACATCTAAATGCCAGGATTAATTATGCTGGCTGCAGTAGAAGACATTTCTGAAATGAAAGCAACTGCAAAGACCGCCAACAGTTGGCAGCATGAGACAGAAACGGGCCAGAGACATGATGGGAGATCGCCCATTCCCTTTGCTTAGATGAACGATGATCAAGCAACACTTGCTGAAGTAAGATTCTCACGACGAGCCTTCACAGATGTTGAACATGTCCTGGTATACACGACACACTTTCAGAAAGACTTTGTGCATATTGGCATCCTGACAGCAAAATAAAAAATTGGCAAGTCCATCTCGCAATTGGAGGGAAAGTAAACAATTCCCAGAATGCAACAACTGATGCTAAAAATGTCCATGTTGAATCATAATATACTCCAGTTGAATACTTGAAAATACAACGTTGCAAAGTTCAACAGCAATTACCCCCCCTCCCCTGGTTAAGAAAACACAAAACCCCAAATTTCGGGTCCATACAATGTCATTCTGGATATTATTTTTAATTCCCGTTGCACGAACCGATTTATTGAATTTGAATGGCTTCAATACCTCATAGCTTTAGTTGACAAACTTAGTTACAAGCAGATACCGTCATTTAAATGCTCTGTGAGCAAAATTGGTGATTACAAAAGTAGGTCATCCAATCGAGGAGGAAATGCTCGATGCCGATCTGTAACTCTCTTGCTTATCAATTACTTGGTGATATCTCTAGCTTTACACTGTCCCATGTATAATTAATATTAACTATTGTCTGTGCACAACTTGTAACTCCCAATTACAATAAATTTGTAACTTGCACTGTGAAACAATGTCTTTGGACAAAAATACTTATTGAGCAATCTGATTTTACTAACGGAAAATGGATTATTTAATTGAGGAAACAACGCAATCTTCTGTTGAAATAAATGACCTATATGCTGTTTCACATGTTAATAATTGTCCAATGATATTGCTAATCATTCCTGTCCTATGATATTATAATTAAGTCCGTAGTTTTATATAATTATGGTATTTGGACTCCAACATGGCATTCTAATGATTTTCTTGAGAGAAAGATTTCTCTGGCTTCCATCTTCCATCAATCAACAGCTGGTTTCCAATAATGCTTGGACATGGGTGGGACTTCTTTCCTGTGGCCTACCATTTTGACGATTAGACCAGTTGGTACTCGCGCTCAAAAGTAGGAACAACGTGCACAATTGGATCGCCTGGACTTGCAAACCATTGCCCAAAAATTGGAACTCCCCTCGACGTTCTACTTTAATTCGACTTGTACGGCTATATTTGGACTGGCCTTAATTGACTCTTCATGCGATAGTAGACTCCCTTCATTTGACTCTTGACATTCTGTATCGATTTGCAGAAATCTTGACCGATATCCAGATTTCATATACTTGACCTCCCTAGATGCATCATAGCCTTACTTGAAACAAGACGACCGGACATTAATCTTCCTTACTGACGAGATCTAGACGACAGACGCATCCTAGCCTTATTGACCCTCCTTACTGCGGGGATCTAGACGACAGACGCATCCTAGCCTTATTGCCGGACATTGTGACCCTCCTTACTGCGGGGATCTAGACGACAGACGCATCCTAGCCTTATTGACCCTCCTTACTGCGGGGATCTAGACGACAGACGCATCCTAGCCTTATTGCCGGACATTGTGACCCTCCTTACTGCGGGGATCTAGACGACAGACGCATCCTAGCCTTATTGCCAGACATTGTGACCCTCCTTACTGCGGGGATCTAGACGACAGACGCATCCTAGCCTTATTGCCGGACATTGTGACCCTCCTTACTGTCGGGATCTACGCTACAATGCATTAATGATGGCCATGCTAGCTTTACAGTCTATTTTACTTTCATCATTCAATAACGTGACCTTCATCTCTTTGAGGAACTCCACACATTCGGCGCGATCCGAGAAGCCAATTTCCGGCGCAATGAAATCTACTGGTAAACTTGGGCGATATCTTTATGAATAGGAATAGGTGAAGCATGTGGATGGGTCAACAAACATCCAATGAAAAAGAAGAGAGAAAAAACATGTTAGCATTCAATGAAACAAAACAGTGAACACAATAGTCAATTAGTTGTCCTTAGTTTGCCTTTAATTAAAATATATACTTACCAATCATTTGTTAAGTTTTACTTACACTTACCTGATTATTTAAATAACTTAAGTTTAAACATTATTTATTTCAGTATTTGTACATGTAATTAAGAAATGAACATTTTACATATAATTTAACAGCAGTAGACTGAAAGGGATTAGAACGAAAGAAAACTTATATAGTTCTTCTCCCTATCAATCGGTTGATATGCAATAGGCAGGAGAATAATATATATATAACAATGAAAATACGTGAAGGTATATGCTAAACAATTTAAATAACTTGGAAAACATGTTATATTAAAATTTAAACTTACAATTAAATAAAACGATACATGTACAGAATCCTACATGTCTTTTACTCACCTCTCTTGCAAAGTTATAGGCATTGAACAAGACATTATTTACACAAATAAATAAATAAAATAGGAAATATGTCTTAATTTACAGATATACAAATGAAATACGTTTGCATCAGTTTAAATATAATAGAATAAACCAAAGAGGGAGGATATAATGCATCAGTAAACCTGCAAATATAAACAAATATAAACAAATATAAACAAGTTTATTAGCATGAAATCAATCGAGGCTTCTTTGTTCGGCATCTGAAAAATGAATATTGTATTAATATACAAGAGCAGACATTCATAACATATGTAGGTATTTAATACATACGCTTTAATAGCAGCTTTTAGAGCCGACTTTCTAACACGCCCTACAAACTTGTCCATAAGATAGCCAGCCATTTTGGGTGCATGTAGATATAGCTGGAAGAACCTGTGAAAGTTACACAATGCCCACGCTGACCGCACCTGCAGGGCATGCTTTATACACTCATCTTTTCTGTCCTCCTTTGTCAGATCTGTAATCACTTGATTTATATCTGAGGCAAGGAGTTAAGGTTAAATATCAATTCATACTTCCAGTGACAACTCGTATTTTCCAGTGACACATCGTATTTTCAATATAATTTGCTGGTCTAGTGACATACAATCAACCCTGTGTTAGTGGTCACCCTTTTTAAGCAGCCAGTTTCCAGAGTCCCCAATATGTTGTTTTATTATACATCTGCACTCTAATAAGCAGTCACCTGTGTTAAGCAGCCACTTTCTGTGATTCCCTTGGCTGGCTGCTTAAGACAGGTTTGTCTGTATATTGTATCCCTATGCAGGCACTATACTATACATTTCTTAGTGCCAAGTATTTACGCGATAACACAATAATAAATATGATTCCGTATATTAAGGACCAAATGGCAGACTTGTCTACAGTTAGTAACTGTGGTTAAATGTGTAAAGTGCGCCTCGGAATCGGAGGTTGTGTGTTCCAAGCCCGCCAGAACAATGGTGGTGATGTCATTATACAAGACGTTTATATCCACATTGCCTCATCTCTCTCCCTCATGACAATACATTCCAATCGGAACGAGGTCTCGGGAGCGATAAAAAAATGTTGCAAGAACTTGTTTCGCAATCGAGCTCAATCAAATTTGTATAAACTAAACTTATCCTCAAATAAAAGCCATTAACAATAATAGTGACATATTTTCTACTAAAGTACTATGGTAAAAATTCTAGAACATCGCTTGACTTTATGATTTTGAACTCTTCATAATTTTATTATATTTTAAGACATTTCAATGAAATAAAGTGCTATGTGTTTCTCTCATTTCAGGCTTCATCCTAAAATGAACAAAATCTGTAGTAAGATATAGTTTACAATTTGATGGTGGTTGGTAATAGTGTAAGATTGAGATTTGTAAAGGATACCAGCTAGATTACTAGTGTAGATATAATAGAGTATTCTGTAAGCGGTGAACTCCTGTTTGTTGCCCAGCAGGCCTTCACTATACAGGTTCTTGAGTTGTGTCTGACACTGATTATACTCTTCATGGTCTCCCTGAACAAACAAATACATGTGTAACATAACTGTGCTTACAGCCATCGCATAAATAATTACAACACGTTTAACCCATTCAACACCGCGTAACTGACATGGACCAGTCAATCAATTAATAAGAAAATTACATTTGGACCAGTTCATTTATCAAAATGGGTAATTTTGTCTAAAAATAATAATATTACTGGCAAAAAGTACAGATTCTGATGAGCCGTCTCAGCTTTCTACACTATTTGTAAGCCTATTTAGAGGTCTGTGGTGTTGAAAGGGTTAATAATACCTGTAAGGAATCTGATTTGTCACAGCATGACATTGGCAGCTTGCAATACACATTTGAAAAATACATGTTGTTTGTGTTCATGCATTATTTTTTGAAAACCCATTGCTTAGATCAATAAAATGTTCAGTATGCACCAGCGGGAGATACTTGCATCGATTTTTGCATGAAGTTGTTTGATTATCAGGGGAATATTTACTACGGCATTCGGATGCAGGTAATAGAAATGGTCTCCATAGTGCTTATGGGCGGATGGATCTGTAGAAAATGAACACATTTGACAAAAGACAGCCATAATCCCCCATGGTTTTATATGAAATAGGAACATGAGTGCAGCATGAGAGACAAACACTCTAATACTGTGCATATATACAAACAGGAGGTAGTTCTGTAACATCTAAATGCACAGTCTTCAATATTGCAAACATCTCAATATTTCAAGATTCAATAAGCTATTATCTGAACATATCTACACAATGCATATTAATTTCAATAGTGCTCGAAGTATATAAAATAGTTTTTTGCAAACAGTACAACGTCAGCTGGCACAGAACGTTTTTCTTCTAAGTGTGACCTTGAATTAGCATAGCTCAAACCTGTGTTTTGTACATTGTCTCCATGCATTAACATTTGAGCCAATTCATTTTATAATTCCCCAAGGTGTCAGTACATGTATTTACCTTCTCCAGTTATAAGAACTTGTTTCGCAATCGAGCTAAAATAAATTTGTATATACCTTCTCCATTGCTATCCGTGCATGAGTTTCATAAACTGCCACCGTAAACTCATCTTGTATTCCTTGCACCTATAAACAAATAGCATCTCACAACATGAACATCCAGTAACACTCGTAGCAACCGCTAGCATTTACATATAATGTAGTGATATGTACAGTAATATAAGTATATACATGTGAATTATGCATATGGCTGCTAAAATAGTCGGTCCTCAAACAAATCTTGTGTCCACACCGATTCAACAATCAAATATTTCTAAAAAATTAATCCGACAAATTCATTAAATAATGTTTAAAAATAACAAACTAATTATTTTTACTTATAATCCATGATCAACTTAATGATGGTATTCACACCTGCTTCACATCTACTATAAACATGTCATACTAGTTCATTTCCATCTGTAAACAGTGTCAAACAGGTGTCCAGTCAATTAAATGAAATTAGTGTGGTAGGCGTAGCATGTTGTGCAAAGGAAACAACACTGAAAACGGAGGATGATGATGATTGAGCTTATTTACCCTCAGGCGATAAACAGGAAATCAATTAGAAATACCTATACACCTTAAAGAACATTCAGGAGGAAGTAACTGACCAATGTCTCTCATTGGTCAACTAATTTGCTTGGCTCATATATATAATATAAGTGACATATCTTGACATACAGTGTCCGCTGTCTGACCCTAATAAAATTAACAGTCTTTCAGATGGGACGTTAAACCGAGGTCTCATGTCGATGCTTTACATCGTGCACGTAAAAGAACCAGAGGAGACTCTGGAATGGGTCTCTGTCTGTATCACTGCACTATCCTCCAAAATCTAAAATGACTAATATCTTCAGGAGGTGGCGCTCATATGGGCAACCGGTAGCGACGATAAATAAACGTAAAAAACAAAACAAACATTGCTTGTAATGAAGTGTTGGTATTATAACATACAGTGATGGTACATTGCTTGTAATTAAGTGTTGGTATTATAACATAGTGATGGTGGTACATTGCTTGTAATGAAGTGTTGGTATTATAACATACAGTGTTGGTACATTGCTTGTAATGAAGTGTTGGTATTATAACATACAGTGTTGGTACATTGCTTGTAATGAAGTGTTGGTATTATAACATAGTGATGGTGGTACATTGCTTGTAATGAAGTGTTGGTATTATAACATACAGTGTTGGTACATTGCTTGTAATGAAGTGTTGGTATTATAACATACAGTGTTGGTACATTGCTTGTAATGAAGTGTTGGTATTATAACATACAGTGTTGGTACATTGCTTGTAATGAAGTGTTGGTATTATAACATACAGTGTTGGTACATTGCTTGTAATGAAGTGTTGGTATTATAACATACAGTGTTGGTACATTGCTTGTAATGAAGTGTTGGTATTATAACATACAGTGTTGGTACATTGCTTGTAATGAAGTGTTGGTATTATAACATACAGTGTTGGTACATTGCTTGTAATGAAGTGTTGGTATTATAACATACAGTGTTGGTACATTGCTTGTAATGAAGTGTTGGTATTATAACATACAGTGTTGGTACATTGCTTGTAATGAAGTGTTGGTATTATAACATACAGTGTTGGTACATTGCTTGTAATGAAGTGTTGGTATTATAACATACAGTGTTGGTACATTGCTTGTAATGAAGTGTTGGTATTATAACATACAGTGTTGGTACATTGCTTGTAATGAAGTGTTGGTATTATAACATAGTGATGGTACATTGCTTGTAATGAAGTGTTGGTATTATAACATAGTGATGGTGGTACATTGCTTGTAATGAAGTGTTGGTATTATAACATAGTGATGGTGGTACATTGCTTGTAATGAAGTGTTGGTATTATAACATAGTGATGGTGGTACATTGCTTGTAATGAAGTGTTGGTATTATAACATAGTGATGGTGGTACATTGCTTGTAATGAAGTGTTGGTATTATAACATAGTGATGGTGGTACATTGCTTGTAATGAAGTGTTGGTATTATAACATACAGTGGTGGTACATTGCTTGTAATGAAGTGTTGGTATTATAACATAGTGATGGTGGTACATTGCTTGTAATGAAGTGTTGGTATTATAACATAGTGATGGTGGTACATTGCTTGTAATGAAGTGTTGGTATTATAACATACAGTGTTGGTACATTGCTTGTAATGAAGTGTTGGTATTATAACATACAGTGTTGGTACATTGCTTGTAATGAAGTGTTGGTATTATAACATACAGTGTTTGGTACATTGCTTGTAATGAAGTGTTGGTATTATAACATACAGTGTTGGTACATTGCTTGTAATGAAGTGTTGGTATTATAACATACAGTGTTGGTACATTGCTTGTAATGAAGTGTTGGTATTATAACATACAGTGTTGGTACATTGCTTGTAATGAAGTGTTGGTATTATAACATACAGTGTTGGTACATTGCTTGTAATGAAGTGTTGGTATTATAACATACAGTGTTGGTACATTGCTTGTAATGAAGTGTTGGTATTATAACATACAGTGTTGGTACATTGCTTGTAATGAAGTGTTGGTATTATAACATACAGTGTTGGTACATTGCTTGTAATGAAGTGTTGGTATTATAACATACAGTGAGATCTTGTCTGATGGTCTTCATCTGCTCACAAGCGTAGCGATAATCCATTTTTGTTGCCCAATCGTTCTTCACCATCTCCAGAGACTTCCTCAAAACAGGCTTTGGACGGATTTTGGCTGCATCAGGGGGCTGAATTGTTTTGAATTGAAAAAATATGTATTCGTATATCGGAATGAACATATTGGATAATGCAATTGTTAATAAACTTTAGATATTACAAGAGCATCCAGGACACTCTACGATAACTTATTTAAAGTTGTTTAATGTACATCACAACAACAGGTATATCTGCAAAATATGAATGTCACATACGAGTCAATCCGGGAAATGTATATACACAGTCTACATCCGTTATGTCAATCTCTGTCGGACCCAACAAAATACTTCGACATAACCGAAGTTTGATGTAGCGAAATTAGATATAAATATAAACAGAGCCAGTTATATGTAAAATGATAGTGTCTGAAATGGGACTTTGATCCGATTTCGAGATAACCGGAGAATTTGACATAACAGACTTTGACATAGCGGATGTAGATCGTATAACCATTTTACAGAAAAATAATATCATGCAGTTAATGGACCTATCTGTGAGTACTTGTACTCTACAATTGTTACTGTTAAATCAGTGATGTATCAGTGGTACTTCTAGCATTTTTAGTTAAGGGATCCTGGGGGCTTTCACTTCAAAATATGGGGCACCTCACAATTTTCGAATGCAGCGTTGTTATCTACAATTGTTACAGCTAACTTTGAACAGATAAGATATTAATATAACAATACAGCCATATATAAAACAGCAGCACCCTACTGTAAGCACATCAAAGGTTTAGCGGTCCAATGTAATATTTGCCACAATTGTGCACCCTAGAAGCAACATTGTTTACATGTCAGTCAGTAAAACACAGAACTGAAGTTTGAATTCAATCCTCATGTATATCAAATTAAATGTACGAGTCACAGACACATGAAATCCATCTGTTCACACCATATTAGCCAACTCTTATTACGACATACAAGCACGGCCATGGTTCCAATATTGTGTACACAGTTCATACCAAGACCACATGTCCCCTCAAAACTACAAATCCCAAACATACACGGTCATACCAAAAACCGCAATTAATTCCAAACCTTGAGTCAGTCCCAATAGCATCAGGCTGCATTTAAATGTCAACTATCGAGTATTCATATAAGATAGACAATACATACCCCGGACATCCTGAGATACTGTTTCTCCAGATCCTGACACACACCTGTAATGTGGAAGCTGCTCCACTCCATATTACTATCATCTTCACACTGCTCAACAATCCAAACAAATGTGTTAGTTACAACATGAATCAATGCAATCAATTTTTCCTCATAGTAATCTAATGAACAAAAAACCTTATTTATTCTTTTATTGATATAATAAATGTGGAAGTCGTGATAGCGCAGTGGATGCGCGGTCGCTCAGGTGCGAAAGGTCCGGAGTTCGAGCCCCGCTGGAGCCGTTACGATTGTGCCCTTAGGCAAGGCATTTAAATTCCACGTTGCCTCTTCTCTCTCCTTCATGGCAATGGATTCCATCAGGAATGAGGTCTCGAGAGTGATTAATATAAGTTGAAAGAACTTGTTTCGCAATCGAGCTAAAATAAATTTGTATAAACTAAAATAAACTATTGATATAATAAGTTACTGAAGTCATGTATTAGTACGTCAGTATTCAAGATATCTTACAAGTCATTATGTATATTTCAAGGGTGTGCTACATATCAGCAACGTTATTGGAATTTAGGTGCAATGGTTCTTCTGCCAATGGTAACTCAGTCTGGGGGGAAAAAATAATCACCGAAAATTGCAATCCCAAGTCTATTTGTGGAAATTTACTCGGGGTCAAGGTGAAATTCTGTCATCAGTGATTCATTTCTAGGACTGGAATACCAATATTTTCATGCCTTTGGAGTAGTTGTTTATTTAATGTAAAGCAATGTTTGACTGCAGGGCATAGAATGTTTGATTAGCGTACAAACATGGTACATACTAGAAAGATCCTTATTTTGAACAGGTGCTAATTAAGAGCTGTTAACAGTTATGTGTTATATACTGTCGAGTGCCTCCGAGCGTGTGTGTGTTTTACGTTTATTTATCGTCGCTACCGGTTGCCCATATGAGCGACACCTCCTGAAGAGATTAGTTATTTTAGATTTTGGAGGATAGTGCATGATACAGACAGAGACCCATTCCAGAGTCTCCTCTAGTTCTTGTACGTGCACGGCGTACAGCACCGACACGAGACCTCGGTTTAACGTCCCATCTGAAAGACTGTTAATTTTATTAGGGTCAGACGGGGATCTAACTTGCGATCCCTGGATTACCAGTCCAGCGTGTTACCACTGGACTACAGATCCGTCTGTCTCCGAGTCTGATCAGACAGGACTATAATTCGTAGACATTTCACTGAATCATGTAATTACACCTCTTGAGTAAACATAATAAATAAGATTGTATGATATTGCCGAATGCTAATCGGTCTAGGAGCAACAAAAACAATTATCTCAAGTAAACAAATGGATTAAATTGATAATTATCCAGTCCAAAAATATAGTTCACATTTTTAACATTATATTGGAAACACCATGTTTCAATCCTCTATCTTAAAAATTGTTTCATAAATTTCCACTTTCAATCAGCTTCTGGTCCAAATTAAACTGGTGGCATACATATGACTGCAGTAGTTGTCGGATAAGTAAATATTTCGGACATCGATTTATTTACTGAGTTACTGCTACAGTTCTTGCCATTGGTGTTAAAATGATTTTGTGTGCATGCTATGTCTTTTGGATGCCTTTGCTTTGGATGGGCGGGGTGGGTACAGGAAAGTTATAATATAATAGAAATGCTTAGTGGGAGTACAAAATTCACGAACGTAATTCTTTTCAAATGACATTACACTCACTGTAGGGCAGACTTTCTTCCAACTACAGTCAAACCTGTCTTAAGCAGCCAGCAAAGGGAATTACAGAAAGTGGCTGTTTAGCACAGGTGGCTGCTTAATAGAGGTGACCACTAACACAGGTTTGACTGTAAATGTTCTATTACTGAGAAGTTTACAAATTTCTGGAGAAATGAGGGAGACATGTTTCAGAATAGCTACTCTGCAATTGATTGATTGATTGATTGATCGATTGTTTTATTTATATGTTTTATTTATAGATGCCTCAACCGAAAAGGGTCATGGAGCATCTGATAAAACATATTTTGATACAAGATATAAACTTTTAAAAGTATATTTTACTACATTACTCTGCAATTGAATATAACAACATCATTATACAAGGAGGTGCCTGTCCAGAAATCCGCTCCAAAACGATAGGAGATATATATACAAAGTGACTAATTGAGAGTCATCTGGTTATTTTGCATGCCTGTATAAAGCTTGGAATGAAGTAAATGAAAACTTTCCAGAAACTTCCAACTAAACAAGAAATAAACCTTACATCATTAGTAGCAATGGCAGACGGTAAACTGAGCCTCTGTTTTGGTGTGGACTTTTCAAGGTGGTTGCCAAACCGTTTAGCTCTTTCCATCAACTTCTCGGAGGATTCTTCATCGTTCTCCAGGCGGAACTGCTGGAATCTGCACATACACATCATTATCATTGCATAGCATACCACACTACATTCTAGTAAATCTTATTAGCATACCACACTACATTCTAGTAAATCTTATTAGCATACCACACTACATTCTAGTAAATCTTATTAGCATACCACACTACATTCTAGTAAATCTTATTAGCATACCCAACTACATTCTAGTAAATCTTATTAGCATACCACACTACAATCTAGTAAATCTTATTAGCATACCACACTACATTCTAGTAAATCTTATTAGCATACCACACTACATTCTAGTAAATCTAATTAGCATACCCAACTACATTCTAGTAAATCTTATTAGCACAGGGTTCCCGCTGTCGGTCGCATTTGTCGCCAAATGCACATAAAAATTAAATCTGACTCCAAAAAATTTCAGTTGGCGAAAATCCTTGGCGCATGCCATAAATATCGGCAAAATAACATTTTTCAAGAATCGGCCGAAAATCCATGAAAGTGAAGGTCGCGTGTGCGGTCGCGTGTGCGGTCACGCGTGCGATGATGACAAGCGTTTGTTTATTGGAAATCAGCTGTTTGGCACTTGATTGCATGGGGTGTTGAGAAGTTGGTGACATTTTAATTACGGATAATTGGCTTAAATGGCGGTCATTAATCCTACAACTGATTAGCACAGATATTTCTGTATACCAGAATGTGATAATGCAGTGTTTTCTCACTGTGCACTTCTTGCCGTTTAAATGCAATGAAATGGCCAGACACGCAATGAGAATCATTGAATGCGTTTTCTGTGACGCAACAATATTTTGACAGCCGATTATATGGACCTTTCTGCAGGGATAAAATGTACAAGATCACCGAGTACTTGTTCATTGACGAGACGCTTTTACTTGTTACAATTATGTACAATGAAAAGCGTTCAGATGATACAGATAAGTAAGTACGTCATATGCCGGGAAATGCCCACTGAAATAGGTTTAGTTTCAAAGCAGAATAATTCTGCTAATCCTGAAACCCCAGAATATGATTCGGCCCAGACAATTTCCAACCATGAAAGTACTGAAACACCTTCAGTTTTGTGATATGACTAATAGTCCCTACAAACGTAAAACTGTATCAAAACGCGAATTTAGAACATAGTGGGTGCAAGAAAATGCATGGATAGTCGTCTTAGTGCACTTACCAATTTCCCAAACTTGATTTTTTATGATTGGTAGGTAATAAGTTACACAGTATTTATTTATTCATAAGTGCATGTAGACAACTACAGCAGAAGTACAAGTAATTAACAGTAGTACATGCACACAAGATGACAACTTGTTTAACATCAGCACATACCAGATGTCTGATTATATATGGCACTATAGAGTGCTGGCTCCAACATTGGAGCAAACTTTTTCTGATTGGCGAATTTGCTGGCGCAAACTAAAATTGACCCAGAGGAAACCCTGTAGCATACCACACTACATTCTAGTAAATCTAATTAGCATACCCAACTACATTCTAGTAAATCTAATTAGCATACCCAACTACATTCTAGTAAATCTAATTAGCATACCACACTACATTCTAGTAAATCTTATTAGCATACCACACTACATTCTAGTAAATCTAATTAGCATACCACACTACATTCTAGTAAATCTAATTAGCATACAACACTACATTCTAGTAAATCTTATTAGCATACCACACTACATTCTAGTAAATCTTATTAGCATACCACACTACATTCTAGTAAATCTTATTAGCATACCCAACTACATTCTAGTAAATCTAATTAGCATACCACACTACATTCTAGTAAATCTTATTAGCATACCACACTACATTCTAGTAAATCTTATTAGCATACCACACTACATTCTAGTAAATCTTATTAGCATACCACACTACATTCTAGTAAATCTTATTAGCATACCACACTACATTCTAGTAAATCTTATTAGCATACCACACTACATTCTAGTAAATCTTATTAGCATACCACACTACATTCTAGTAAATCTTATTAGCATACCACACTACATTCTAGTAAATCTTATTAGCATACCACACTACATTCTAGTCAATGGTAAAAGCATACCACACTACATTCTTGGAAACTTGAAATTGTTTTGAAAAAAAACAACAGTATGTTGTCCCCAGCACAGGGATTCGGCACGTTTGGAGGTACTAGTATATATATTTAAGTACAGGGATTCTACTCTGTGGGATGTCAGATTTCGCAACGATCAGTAAAATGGCCCTATCTGAAACAATTTTGAACAAATCTGTCCAAATATAACGCTTATCCCGAGTCTTTATATTGTTCTTCTAATAAAACACAACTTTAAGTTGCATACATGTATACTTTGCAAACAATTGCCACAGACATTGGCCATAGCAGGTCACATTTCCATACTAGGACACGGGTTCTGTCATCAATAAAAAAATATCTTCGACGGGAAAGTTTTAACAGTGAATAAAATAATAAAATGTGTTTCCACTAACGTGTAGGTTTATTCGGCAAAATTGTACGTCAAAAATAATTTTGTAGAATTTTTCAATTTGTTTTGAAAA
This sequence comes from Archivesica marissinica, assembly GCA_014843695.1. Lineage (NCBI taxonomy): Eukaryota > Metazoa > Mollusca > Bivalvia > Venerida > Vesicomyidae > Archivesica > Archivesica marissinica. Next base: position 58,146,446 of record CM026404.1, on the reverse strand, counting down.
TTTCTCAAGCGCAGTTCGCGTTGAAAAAAAGTAATCTCCGGTGACTGAATGGTTTCCCGATTGGTGCAGGGTAGAAACTGCCAGGCTGGGCGAAAGTAAACCGGAAGTTAAATATAATAGAATTTTGAAGATTACTTTTTTTAGTAAAAATCATTAATACCTTATTATTTATATACAAGAGATGACTATGAAAAATAAAATTATGATATTCTTCATAAAATAAAAAAAACAACATCTAATTACATTCTAATAATCCCATCAGAACGCTCGTTTCAACGCGAACTGCGCCACTTGAGAAATTTTCAAAACAAATTGAAAAATTCTACGAAATCTCTTTTTGACGTACATTTTTGCCAAATAAACCTACACGTTAGTGGAAACACATTTTATTGATAATGTTATTCACTGTTAAAACTCCCGTTTTTTTTGTTGCTGACAGAACCCATGTCCTAGTATGGAAATGTGACCTGCTATGGCCAATGTCTGTGGCAATTGTTTGCAAAGTATACATGCACGCAGCTTAAAGTTGTGTTTTATTTGAAGAACAATATAAAGACTCGGGATAGGCGTTATATTTGGACAGATTTGTACAAAATTGTTTCAGATAGGGCCATTTTACTGATCGATGCGAAATCTGACATCCCACAGAGTAGAATCCCTGTACATAAATATATATACTAGTACCACCAAACGTGCCGAATCCCTGTGGTCCCCAGCAGTGTTGCATCAGTGAAGTAAATGGCCATAATTCTGTGTAGTGATGGAAACGTGAAGATGATATGCGGGAACTAGGATCGGTACCGATCATAATGTGCAAGTATCATTGAAATATGGCTACCAATTTAGTAGTCCAGACTCCGGACAAACAGCATAATTAACAAAATCTTCCAAAAGGCTATAACTGTGTGAAATATTGAGCTAGCAGATCATCGATTGAATTGATGAAGTGAACTTACTTCTTTACAGCCACTTTAGGTGATTTATTATTTTTCGTGTTCTGTTGTTTTCCTTTATTCTTTCCAAAGCTATTGACAGTGTCACCAGAACTCTTTCTTCCTTTGTTAGGTGTACCCCTGCCTCGTCCCCGGTCTTCCTTGCCCCGTCCTCGACCTCTTGTAAACTTGCCACGCCCTCTCTGGCGCCCTTCACTTGTGTGAAGTGGGTAGTAGTCTCTAGATAGATGGGTGGACAGGGAACTACTCCTGCTGCGACTACGACTACGTGTGCGAGACCGGGATCGTCTCCTCCTGTTTCGTGCCGGCGATGACTTCCTTCGACGACGTCGATCTGGTGACCTAGATCTAGATCTGGACCGGGAATACGACCTCGAATAGGAGCTGCAATAATTCACAGCTGATTAGCAACTGTATTAAAGGATACATTTGAATGTACCAGATTAACAAAACATGAATATTGTTTTAATTGATTATAATATAAAGAAATACGACAGTCGGTGATGAATGCCCCTGAAGCTACAGCCTGGACTCGAAATATTGACTCGGACGGATGGACACACAGACAGTGCGAAAACCATATGTCCCAGAAGAAACCTTGGGACACTAAGATTTTTTTATTGTCTAAAATTAATTGGACAATTAAAACATTTAATGAAAAAACATTTTTTGTATAATTGAAGAACAGTATCAATATTCTATTTAACCCATTCAACACCAAGTAACTCACTGGTCCATGATATTCATAAACCTTCAAGACGGCTCGTCACGAGCCGGCTCATCTGGATCTACACTTTTTGTAAGCCTATTTAGAGGTCTGTGGTGTTGAAAGGGTTAATGCTACGATGTTTTGAATAATACGCGAGTGAGTATTTGGTTTAACGGCGCATCAGCACAGTTCAGGCTCTATCGCGCCGAGTTAAGTATATTGTATACAAGATAGTTGAAAATATATGTAGATAACATACTGTATGTAGTAAAATTGTAATGCCGAAAGGTCAATTGCAACAAAATTTATCAATCTGTAGATTTTGAATAATATATATAATGAGTAGAGAATGTATATACCGAGAGAATGATCTAGAATGGGATCGTGAGAATGACCTAGAGTCTCTTGTTAATGACCTTCGACCTCTACCTCTCTGGATTGGGGTAATACGTCCTCGCTGGAAGCGCCCACGTTGACCATGCATGTTCATCGGACGGTTATTGAAGCCTTGTGGTGCTCCTGTATTGAAAATAAAAGTTTAAACTAAAATTTGTTTTGAAGCACCCAGTTGAACCACAGTGCTACATCAGTTGAGCATTTAAAAACATGGAAGTGAAATAAATCATTACAATAGTAAGAGGACATTTCATTGTGTACAGAGCGAGTTCAAGCTAAAACTATGGTTACTATAGTTAACTAAACAACATCAAACGCTGACTGGTTCGACCAGAGTGACATCATACATTAACTATAGTTAACTAAACAACCTCGAACGTATACTGGTTCGACCAGAGTGACATCATACATTAACTATAGTTAACTAAACAACATCAAACGCTGACTGGTTCGACCAGAGTGACATCATACATTAACTATAGTTAACTAAACAACCTCGAACGCTGACTGGTTCGACCAGAGTGACATCATACATTAACTATAGTTAACTAAACAACCTCGAACGCTGACTGGTTCAACCAGAGTGACGTCATACATTAACTATAGTTAACTAAACAACCTCGAACGCTGACTGGTTCGACCAGAGTGACATCATACATTAACTATAGTTAACTAAACAACCTCGAACGTAGATTGGTTCGACCAGAGTGACGTCATACATTAACTATAGTTCTACAAGCCAAGAGAAGCCAGGCATGTTACTCCAGTTCCAAGATGGCGGCAAGCAGATAAAATGTTTTAGAGAGCGGGACAGTTTGAAATTGATAGATTGAAATTTGCATTCGGAGATCATTTATGCGTCTTTTATAGTCTGCGTATGTGACAAATCGATATCGAAATAAAAACACATTATTTGCACTATTTGCTTAAAAGATGGCATACGAAGCGACAATCTACATGTATTTGCCCAAATCTCCATAACACTAGCAAATAGGATTGTCCTATGCAGTCTTAAACAGTGGCATAATGTTGTAAATATCATCTCAGATTTCCTCAAAAATACATCTGAGAGTGTCTTGGTTGCAGAAAATAACGACAATTTCGCCCACATCGCCCTCTAGAATGATTCCTGAATTATAATCTACTACTAATGTTCCATATTAACACGTGTAACATCTTTTTATATCCGTGATTGTTATTTTGTTGTAAGACTGCTTATCTCTTGCACAAATTGGGACACAGTTTACATGACTTTTAATATTTCATATCAAGGTTAACACATTCTACCATTACCAGGTCACCTGTCAACATTTAGCTTATCCTACAGCACAACGTGTGTATGCACCACACTATATGTGTCATACAGATGCTTCCTGCCGGTGAAAACCAATTCCGGGTTTTGGAGATGAAATGCAGACAAAGACAAGTATATCTATCCCAGATGGAAGGAGACATAATTCACATTAACCCTTTCAACACCACAGACCTCTAAATAGGCTTACAAAAAGTGTAGATCCAGATGAACCTCATCAGGATCCGCACTTTTTGCCAGTAATATTACTATTTTTAGACAAAATTACACATTTTGATAAATGAACTGATCCGAATATAATTTTCTTATTAATTTATTGGTCTAAAAATATCATGCACTAGTACATGTCAGTTACTTGGTGCTGAATGGGTTAAGGAGCTCACAGCCACAGTTTGTACAATTTGTAAGTTATCATATTGGTAGGAGATTCGAGCTTTAAAATCACAAAAGGTTACGTTCACACCCTACACAACTTCTAGAAAGCCGTTACCGTTAGGCGTTCCCATATTTGGTGGTCTCCCAGAGTTTGGAGGTTGAGGTTCCCATCGGCTACGTTTCGACTTTAGATGATTTCTGTCCTGCTGATCTCTGTTCTCCACGTCCATGGAACTAAAACAACACAGGCACACTAACCTCATCCATTGAAAGTACAAACTGTGAAACATTACAACTTGAAGGGCCATAACTCTGGTGTGGGTATGTTTACCGAGATAGGAGGCTGGGCAATAAATACTTGCAATACAAAATTGAATTAAATCGGATTGAACCGTAATGTTTTCGTATATATACGTATACATGTTTAACAAAGAGACAAACTACAACGGTAGAATGGTTTAGGTCAATCACAATAAGGCAAAGAACAATAATAAACAAACCTACTCTTTTGTTTGATAAATGCGGAGTAACCGGGACAATCCAGCTGGTTATTGAACTTGGCCAAGATGCTATGCCAACACTGGATACAAACTGTTCAAGTTAAAGAGTGCGGACAGTACAAATTTGGACAATTCAAGGGCCATATATCCGGAGTGATTGGGGAAATCCAGCTGGTTATATAATTTGAAGATATTATACAAACAATATGTATAAGTTTGGTGAAGATGGGATACAAACTGTTCAAGTTGGAGCGTGGACAGCATTGTGGACCACATGCCCCAGGTGATTGCATAATATAACCGGATTTTCAAACGTCCTTGCATTTAAAATTAAAGAAATCTTACAACGGGAGTGGTTCTACATCCCAGTTGGTGGTAAAAGCTTTTCCTGATGTGAACGCATCCGTCAGTTTCTCTTTCAAAATAGACTCCATATGATCCTTGTCAGGGGCGAACTTCACGCTCGAAAATGCTTTCTGGACCCAGTTTCTGTAAACAGTACAACCCGAGTTGATAATTCATAAACAAGACTAAACTATTTATTACCGACACACGTGCAGCAATCTGAAATAGTTTCAGGATAAACATACTGTGAGATCAATAAAACTCCTGCTGACATGATCTGTGATCATTCATTTTTAAAGATTTGTTACATTTCCGTATTGAACAGCTCTGTAACAGCCATCTGTGAGATGTCAGTAGACATTGTAAGGACACGCTTAATGGGTTTACCGTAAACTAATTGTTTTCTGTTATCTTGGATGCATCAGGATGTTTGTGCATTGATTCATTGAGTACTACAACTATTCTTGCAATGTTTCTAATGCACGTATAGTTCAGATATATATATTGTGTGTACATACATATTAATAATGATTTGTAAATATGTTATGCTCTTCAGAAATGGAGGCAATAAAAGTATCTTATCTATCCTGATGGAACCAATCTCCATAAGGGATAGAGAAGTGGCAACGTGGAACTTAAATGCCTTGAGGGCACAATTGTAATGGCTACAGCTGGACGCAAACTCCAGGCCTTTCGCATCTGAAGCAAACGCGCTACCACGACTAGGAACTCGATAAGAGCCATTATGAGGAGGATGCAAAGTCAAAGGAATGTGCATCCATGAAAGATATCAAACAAGATGAATACACTGAGAAAGAAATACATATATAGTTTAAGAAAATGATCTAAATAAGATTTTAGCTTCTGATTTAATCCATCTGTTCTTGTATATTAATGTTACAACATGATGTAAATATTGATGAATAAAAAATGAGTTAAAAAATGTGAAATACAAAATCTATAGGTGAGTCCAGGGGCTGCCTAGGTCCAATAGTGGATCTATGGAAAGTCCTGGGGTTCTGAAGGGCAAACACTCTCCAGACAATTTGGATTTATCTTTGAAAAACAACAAACTCTTCCATTTCCAGGCCCCTTATTCAATACAAACTGAATTATGAGTGATAAAAAGTATGTCTTAGCTGAAAGATTGGATTTACAAAACAACAATATAAAACAGTCAAGTTGCAATTCTTCGAAAACACTAGTAAACAGGTGCTTTAGGATAGTAAAAGTTCCAGTACTGGAACTGACCGGACAATAACGATTACTTGTCGCTAATAAAAGAATGCTGAATAACAGATGAGCTAGACAGACAGCTGTCTTTTTTCGTGAATGCATTATTGGGCTAAATCCTCGACTTCCATCAATTAGAATGAATGCAATTATAAAAATACCAAATTGACGAAAATACTGTTTCCCTTTCCCATAGGTGGGGAATAAACTTCTACACGAGTACATTTAACTGTAAGATATGATAGATTTGGCTTACTTTAGTGCTGGAGGCCAGTCTCCGGCTGCTGCCTCGGCTAGGTCGCAATCCTTCTTACTGAAATAACAACAACACTGTGAAACATCAACTGAAACTAAGTAACTCTCCAGTCTTCACATTCAAGCATGTTGGTAGAATACTGTAGCCTTGGCACAGCAAGGTGTTGCATCAACAAGCATTACATAGTATATCTCCTAATCCTATTACCTAAGACAGTTTCAATGGAGAAAAACACTACTTATTAGGGGTTACCTGTGTAGAACCACCAACCTTCCACAAGTTACTGGCAAGCTATTTATGGAAATAATCATGCCGATCGAGCTTGAACCAATAACCTGCAGAGACAAAGGTCGGAGGTAATAAACTCTTTCTGCAATCTCAAGCACAGTCTCGAGCTTCATTGTGTGTGTTTTACATTTATTTATCATCGCTACCGGTTGCCCATAAGAGCGACGCCCCCTGAAGAGATTAGTCATTTTAGATTTTTGGAGGATAGTGCAATGATACAGACAGAGACCAATTTCAGAGTCTCCTCTGGTTCTTTTACATGCACGGCGTAAAGCACCGACACGAGACGTCGGTTTGACGTCCCATCTTTAAGACTGTTAATTTTATTAGTCAGACGGGGGATAGAACCTGCGAACCCTGGATTACCAGTCCAACATGTTGACCACTGGACTACAGATCCGTCGAGCTTATTTTGGTTCAACTGAGTTTAAATCTCAGAATAAACCAATCAAATCACTTGAGCTCGGGATCTGAGAAAAAACTTTTAACATCGGGGGCCCCAGGTTAATAAGAGAGCAACAGAGGAGAGGTATATGCTCTGCATGGGACACCGAAGATAATACTGTATCATACCCAGACTGTTGTTCACTCGGTCGTTCATTAATCTCTGGCGGCTTATTCTCTGCTTTGTTTGGTTCCGGTGGTTGATTTGGTACATTGTTCGGGAAGTGCGGTCTTGGGCCACGGGGGCTGAAGAATCTCGGGTTGTTAGGAAAATTACCACCTTGCCCTGGGTTGTTGAAATTTCCTCCGTTTTGTTGCATTTTATTTCTCTTTGGTATGCTGAACCTAATGCCACCAGCACCAGGGTGCTGCTCTGTAATATGAAATGAAATAAAATATGAAGAATTAATTACCAAGAAATAAGATTAGTTTAAACTGATTCTACCAAATTTCCCAACTGACAACAGACCACCGGGTGACCCCCAAGGCAACAAGTCATAAAAGTAGAATAACATTTTAAACATTGAAAAGACGCATTAACATCAGCTGTTTTCCATCAGGTACAAGATAACCTGCTCCAATCAAAACCATGCAGTATGACAATACAGTTGATATGGTCAAAATGGTGCATTTGTTAATACAAAATGATATTCGTTACTGTAATCAATTATATCCTACATACCAAACCTTCCTGACCGATTCAGTCGGAAATCTCCAGTTTCTCAGTTTCACAATGTAATAAAAAAATCCACGTTATCCGGTGAATGTAAACACATATTTGTATATTTTTGCAAAAGCCATATGTGATAATAACATAAGCTGCAAAACAAATGATTATGGCTGGTTGAGAAATAAGAATAGATAAGCGTCGGCTAGTTTCAATTAATAAATATATACATATACTGTACCTGCAACATTTAAACCAAATACTCATTCTGTCAATGATAGTAATATAAAGTATACTCCTACACAAAACTGTGAATTGGACCACCAGTCTAGATTTGATCTCACGTCAAAAGGGTGAGCGGACAAATTGTTGGTCTTTGATGTGTCCAATAAATAGTGCAAATCTATTTCAGGCACAAATAAATGTTTATAAGTACAGGTCATCCCATAATCTAAACTGGCGTATAAGACGCAGCAGACTTTGGATACGATTTTGGATTAAAAAACCTGCGTCTTATATATAGAAGTTTACGGTATATCGGATTTAGAGGCACACCAATACACATTATTAAATATCATAAAACAATTTGCCTGCTATCTGTAGTGAAAGAATAAATACCCCAGGTGCATCCCCAACCCTGGATAGAACCATCAATCAAAGAATGCTAGTTGATCGAGCCCATACAATTTAGATGAGCAATAGCACAGAATTGCAAGATGTACGGAGATGTTTTAAGAGAGCATTTAAATACTGATACAATTATTACTGTTATTTGTAGCACATTATGTCTGCACATGCCAATGACTATACAGTCAAACCTGTGTTAGTGGTCACCTCTATTAAGCAGCCAACCATCTTCCACATTCCCAAATATGCTGTTTTATTATCCATTTGACCTCTATTAAGCAGCCACCTGTGCTAAGCAGCCACTTTCTGAGATTCCCTTGGTTGGCTGCTTAAGACAGGTTTGACTGTACAAGTTTTAAGTACTAAGATATGCATCCAAACATACACTGTATCCATTGAATTAATAGCCAAAGAACTGAATTAAATAAAGGAAATATGACAATAATTAGACTTACGCATATTATTTCCTGGTGAAAATCTTGGTCTTGGATTCATGAATCTTGGGCTGAATCCCCTAGGTTCTGGGCCATCAGGTCGTGGATGCGGCCCCTGAAACGCTGGTCTGCCAAATCCACCTCCCTGAATATACGAGTTATATATGTGAAAACCATTGTAGGACACGTTCATCGTTCTACTTAAAAACAGGAACTTTCATAAAAAATTTTAATTTCAAATTCATTTTGTCAATATACTATGTAGGGGGGGGGGGGGGGGGGTGCAGAGTTTGCATTTATATAGCAGGTGATATGGCTCTACCGAGGTACATTGTGTGGTATTAAATATATGCAATACGTACCCAAACTCCTGGTGGCCCATTGTTTGGCTGCATTCCACCATAAAATCTGAGGAAAATTCAAATACAAAATTGTAATATACAATGTATGTGACAATCAGTTTTAGACATTGAAATTAACGAAATTAATACTATCGGAAATATGTAGATAAAATGTTTGTTCCGAGTAATGGGACATAATCCAAACACAGTAATGTCTACAACATGTTAACTATGAACGTTTTACTGGTTACTCTTTACATGTTTATTTATATATTTCATGTTTTAATTTGTTCAGGGCCTCATGGTAGATTGAATTAATTGTTCAAATGAGTTCCCTCGTTAAATAAAGTCTTTATTATATTAATTTATTTTTATTATAATTAACTATGAATATGTTTTCAGATAAAGGTGGAAATAAATTATTTTTATTTTGTCCAACAATTAGCGTGACATAAATAGCACAAGCACAAAATGCAGTTGACTACACATAGTATGATATAAATATTCCTACGGTGGGGTATGCGGTGGTCTGTTAGGCATGCCATGTCCTTGGTTATAGTTATGTAAGTGCTGGTAATACATCTCCTCTGGGCTCATTGGTGGACGTGGCGGCATCTCACCATTGGGAAAGTTACCACCCATAATGCCTGTAGCGTCGGATTGGGAATTCTGATCCTTCTTGGGCGATACTGCCTCTAATGCCTTTCGAGCTTTCTCCCAAGTAGGATTCTCAAAAACTGTCGCTGCCATTTCAGAACAATTCTGTAAAATAAAGAGACAGTTTAAATGACCAACTGGTGGTGTTTGGAGCCACAGGCCAATCTGTCAAATTGCACATGTACAAGCCAACTTACTACGGCTGTACATATGTACCAACTATCCGTCTGGCGTCACAATATAATAAAGTATATAAATACATTGTATATACATGTGTGGTACATTAGTAAACTTCATCAAATATATATCATCATAACAGACAGCAGGCTATAGAATATATATAACGTGTCATGTTTTTTATATTTCTAAATTTATCTCATTTCATAGACTGTAATGTAAAATTAATTTGATTTAGTTTATACAAATTTATTTTAGCTCGATTGCGAAAACAATTCCTTACAACATTAGTTTAATTGCTCTCGAGACCTCATTCATGATGGAATCTCATCGCCCAGAGGGAGAGAGAAGAGACAATGTGGAATTTAAGTGCCTTGCCTAAGGACAATCATAGGAATGACAGATGGACGCGAGCAAACTCTGGGCCTTGCACGCCTAAAGCGAATGCACACAACTGCGCTATCAAGACTTTCACTTTATAGTAGTCTTACGTTGAGCGTTATTGCATATAATTAACTGAACATTCATAATTTAAATTCCTTGTGTATAACCTTCAGGCTTCACACTGTGTTATTATTATGTATGTAAAACATTGTTAAACATCATGGTTTCTGTTTGCTGAAGTGAGCTGCCAGGAGTTCAACTGCATCGAAGTGTTTTGACAGTTAATTAATCCCACTAAAATGGACTGAATTCATAATCCAATACACAATTTATTAATTTGTAACCACAACTTAGGAAAGAGGCAACCATGCAGCAAGCAGGTTGCTTTCTCCTCGAACCTACATGTATGTACTACATATTATATATACTTGACTATGTTAACATACATGTATGTATGTATGTACATATTATATATACTTGATTATGTTTATAGATTCCAAAATGAAAGAAATATTGTTTAAACTAATCTACAGAATCTCTGATAGTATTTTCCATTGTACATTATACAGCTTTAGGCTTAATAGTAAATATGTGCTGTATTGTTATGTCAGTTGAATAGCATGGTGATAGATAATATTAAATAACACAAACAATTTAAGCCAATACAGTAACTTGAGTAAGTACATGTATAGTATGTATTATAGTATGTACATGTATAGTAGTAGTAAAATGTTCATTTCTGTTCATTTATCTACATGTATTATACATGTGTAATTTTATTTTTGTGTATTTAATATAATAATTTAACTTCCGATACTTCAGTAATTTATGCATGTTCTTGTCATTCGGAATTCCCCCCCAATAAAAGGCCAAGCCTACCCAATATGAATATTACTTAAAGCGACATTACATCGCAAAAAGCAAATAAAATGCATGTTTTCACGTATAAATGCATTGTTATTACAAATTCTTCTGAATACATTCGAACACTTATATTGAATCAATAAAGTGTTTTGTGGTCTACAAACTTTCAAAAGTGAAAGTAGGATTTCATATAACGGTCATCCACGCTCCTGAAATGATATTTGTTTGTCATTGGCTGCAATACTAAACGCGTGATACTTTCGATTAGAGATAATTTAACTAAGATTAGTCTACAAATAAATATGCATAGGCACAAATGTGAGATAACGGTAAATATGTGTGAGAAATCAGGATACACAGGTTGTATTACGCATGGATGTCGACCATATTTACATTATTTTGCTATGTCAACAAACCGCGTATACGACGCTTGTTTATTTGTTGAAATACTCAAGTTTTTGAGGCAAATATTGGAACAAAAATTATACAATATAATAAGAAATTACATTCTGCAGACATTTGCGTTTTCACCGATGTAGTGTCGCTTTAATGAGGTGTTAATAAATTATTGTAAATTGAATGAACTAATATTAATTATTATAGTTTTCATGTACATGTATGTATGTATGTTACAATTCATGCAGATAAATATATGAATAATAGTTTGCTTCAATAACTATTTTGAATCATTCATTAAAAGATCCTATTCTCACATTGCGGCTCAAAATGCACTTTGCCACTTTTATGACCCTCCCTGCCCCATTTCTGACCCATTTTTACACTCTAGAATAAACCCTACACCGATTTGTACACACAAACCATACAAATGTCGGCATATTATTTCGTCAGATTTAAAGAGAGACAGACCCGACATGGATTTTGAGGGGCATCGGGCTGTCCTATTTTTCGAACACTGTAATGGTGTGTGGCACAACATGCAAAGCTACATGGAGGCTTTGTATGTGTACAATTACAATGAAAACAACATTTACAATTTTTATGGGGATTTAAGCAGAGCATCTTGTGTAGTTTATACAAATTTATTTAGCTCGATTGCAAAACAAGTTAAAACTTATATTAATCACGCTCGAGATCTCATTCCTGATGGAATCCATCGCCATAAGGGAGAGGCAATGTGGAATTTAAATGCTTTGCCTAAGGGCACAATTGTAACGGCTCCAGTGGGACTCAAACTCCGGACCTTTCGCACCAGAAGCGAACGCGCATACTGCACTATCACGACTTCCACTACAGCTTCTTGTGTACGATATTGGTTTGTTACAAATTTCAGTGGAGGTCTAATTTGAATGAGTCGACCATGTTTGAAGAAACTACCCTCTCTGGCAGGTCATTCTAATACTGAAATAGTTTTGATGTAACAGTAGTCCTTTGTGGAGAGTTGGTTTATACAAGTTCATGGAATTTCATCTTGTTGCCGAGATTTTGATCATTTGAAATAGCTCTCACTATATCAGAGTTTAATTGACACGTTGTTCCTAATAAATTTTTGGAATACTTTAATCAAGTCCCCTTCAAACTATACATATTTGAACTAGTTAATCGTTCTTCATATGCAAAGTCTCTTAATTCTGGAACTCTTTTCAAACAATCAATATCGTTATGTTATATTTCGGGTTTTACGCCTGCATCAGCACCATTTCGGGCTATATCGCCAGCAGGCAGTTTAGGGCCATTTCACGGTATTCGTTTTGTTGCGGACAGGACATTCAGAGACTTGTTTCTTTCACAGAAATTATTCTTGGGTATATTTTAAAAGTTTGAATGCATGAAAGTGAAGTACTTTGGTACCACTTCATATGATAACAAAATCAAATCTTTGGAATTTCAATTTTGGGGGGGAAAATGTGAAATAAAACGGGTTGCGGACAGGACAGAAAGTGAAGTGGGTTTTACTGTATGTTAGAAAAACCCAAAGTTCTGTCCATCCACTTGTTTTCTAAGATATTAAACCCTGCATATTTATATCTAAATGCCATAGGTATATTTTGGAGAAAATTTGATTCCAAAATGTTCAAGAATGACCGAGGGGGTAATTAACTGTGCGTTGCGGACAGGACATGGACAGAGCGTTGCGGACAGGACACGTTTTCACTTTGCATATAAATGAATTAAAATGCATTTTAATAAGAATAAAATAACTTTATTATCTAGTGACATGTATATACAGTGTTCCCCATGATGGATTTCATCAGGGGTATGGATCGGAGCTTGCCCCCCCCACCAACTTTTTTCCAAATGTCATGGTTTTCACATCTAAATCTGCACTAACACTGTCATTTACTTTTTTTTTTAAATATGTACAACCTCAATATTCTGCATATAATAGATTTTATCAAGCTCCTGATCCCTGCCCCCCCCCCCATATTAACATTGAGTTTTTGAGTCTATTCCTTTACTGGGACGGCAAGCGAAAATGTATAACGTCCACGATTGTCCATCACAGGTGCATCTAAGACTCCAATCACATCGTGTCGATCAACCCAGGAATCATCATTTGTTTTGAAGGTGAACACTTTCTTGTCATTGTCTTTCGATCGAAGGAATGAGAATTTGATAATGTTCTCCATATGATCAATGTCAGTGCACTGTCCAAGGAACACCTTCTCCAATTTGCTAGCGGTGAATCTTACCAAGCAAAAGTCACCAATTTTGCAGTCACGACTAGATATAGCAAAGTCCTTCCCAATAGGCATAGGTTCCTCGGTTTGATTGTTTTTCACCGTCTGTATGACACGTGCGATGGTCATAGGCTCGTGGCGTGTGAATGGCGAGTTCAGCGCTACTGCGAGACTACAGTCGTCATTGTGTCGGAGATAGTGCAGCGAATGTGTTCCACTGACTGCAAGACACTTCGCGAAACGATTGTCCAAATGAGCGGTACATTCCTTGATGTCGTCACTGGAGAGCCAAAGTACATTGATTTTGCCCGTGAGCCTTTTGGCAACGTCGTAGAACTCACGAGGATTTGTCACGGTTTCACGTTCTTGCAGAATTGCTCTCCAAACGACTCGTTTTGTTTCGCCACCAATTCCGTCGACTGGACCTTTCCCATGAGCTGTACAGAAGAAGCTCCAATCTGCCGTACACTCGAAGTCCCGTTCATGGAAAGCGAGGTTGGCGAAGTTGTACCGATTTTTGAATTGGCTTGCGGCACCGTCCGACCAGTAGTGGACAGTTGTAATGTCCCACGGCAAGACCATTTTCAGTTCACGCAAAACCAAGCTGTTGTTGGCATAAACAGTCTTCTTGTCATGTACAGGTTCATCCGAGATAATCGAGAATGACAAGTGTTCCAGGTCAGATGTTTCAGTTCGACGAAAGTAGACCACAACGGTAAAAATCGTCACACCGCCAGATGCCCAGTGAGCTGACATGATCTCTGACTGATGTTTGATAGAGAAATTCTCGGAGAAGTCTTCTTGAATGATGACTTCACCAGGTTTGATTGTCCCTTTCAAACACCGCAATTCCGCATGCTGGCGACGCTCATCGTACACATGTCGAGAAAATCGATTGAGCTGACTTTTCAGTTCGGTACTGGTGCTTTCAAGATCCGAGTTGATCAGAGTTTTTACGGTTTTGCCGTCCTGAGTTGTCCATTGGTAGTAGGACACGGGTGATGTGGCATCGATTTCAGCGATGTTACCATTGATATCGTCAACTCCACACATAGGACACTTTCGATCGACACAGTCAATGTTTGCAAGGTCACAAACAGTAAGTTCCACAACTTGGACTGGATCACACGGAATGGCGGGTACGATTTTGTGAAGACCAGTCGCAAGCAATGCAATGTTCTGATGGTACTTGCACATACACACTTCTTGGTCCTGATTTGTCATCGGTTTCACATAAGGTGGGCGTAGCTCGGTGAACTTGGTGAAGCCAATAATGTCCCCATGCTCACGACAGAAAACCTGGTGCGATTCGGACAGTGACAAATATAGCAAACGTTTTTGCTTGTGTTCTCGTTTACCAGTGACAGAGTCTTTTACAGATATGCAGTCTCTTTTTCCTGGACACATCCTACTTATGTCATCACGCAAGTAAAACTGATGCACAAGCTCTAATGTCTGATTGGGAATGGCATCAGAACGTTTCTTTCGTTCATCATCGATAAGACTTCGTCAAACTCTAGTGTCTCTGACCGTTTTACAAAGTTTATCCCGTTTATCTCGAGGCATCGATGATAACACAGCACCAAGTACATGTGTTTCCCTCGTTGGCGTTCCAGGTAGAGCACGTATTACCTTGGCCACAGCCTTTCCAAGCGTGTTCTTGGACTTGTATGGTCCTATTTCCTCTGGCTCTGCCTCCGGTCTTCGAGCATTCGCCTTTTCTCTTCGTTGCCGTTGTTTGGCCTCCCGTTCCTTTCGCTTTTTTTCGTTCTTCTCCCATTCAGTCATAGTGACCTTTTTCAAAGCTCGTTGTTGCTTTTTCCTGTCTCGATCTTTTGCTTTAGCAGCCTCGTGTTTCTCGTCATCATTCCAGACCTTCGCTCTAAAACGATGGGATCTTTCTGTAGCAGTTAATGCTGGCATGACTTCTGAGGTGCTGAGTTGATCTGGTGAAACATGAACTTGGGCTCTATCTTATAAGTCCCAGTTCTGTTGTTATAGTAACCAAGCCTGTTGAGTCCTAAAAGGTGTTTTAACACCTCTTTTGATAAAGCCATCCTAGCACAAACCTGTTAAGAAGCCCTTCCTGGTCTTCATGATTTCATTGTTTCTTCCATGGAAGCCAAACAAAAGAAGAAGACATTCCAATCATCAAGGATTAAGCCACTAGACTAAATTTTAAGTGACCAACCTACATAGGAAAATCATGATTAATAACAGTTTTCTTTTCAAAAATCACTTTTGAGTAATTTTATGTCCTGTCCGCAACGTTTTTGTCCTGTCCGCAACAGAAATGAGTTGTGGGTTCCCATGAAGTGTGTTATATGTTTGTCTTTACTTTTGGTTGATATTATTCAGATATACCCCAGCTAAGAGAATATAAAGTTTGGGTTTTCAAATCCAACTATTTTTGGGTGAAATTAAAACTTTTCGACCGAAAACGTTGCGGACAGGACACCTTGGGTCTGTGAAGTGGATTTTGTATGGCTTCACATTTATAAAAAAAATTAAAACTGCATCATGTTATACTGAGACATAACACTAATGCTGTCAACAACAGAAATTGACCTAAAGTTAAATACACCACGAGAAAACTTAAAAAAACATTTGTCCTGTCCGCAACGCTGAAATCCATTTGTTCGTGTTAAATAGCTAATTTGCATATATTAAAAATGTGCAATTTTGACCCAAATGCCAATTTCCGGTCTTCAGATACCTATCTAACATATACATTTGGTACTTTGCTCAAATTCAGACTTTAATATTTTTTATGTCACTTCACATATACTGTGAAATGGCCCATTACTTAACAACACCTTTCCTGGGCAGGCTCCAGCGGTTAACCAGTACTTGGGTGCACCAAACTCTGTAAGAAAATGCCAACTTTTTCATATAAATGAAACACTGCCTGAGCGGGGCTCGAACCCGTGACCATCAGTGATGGTCAGGTTACAGTGGTATACAAGTCAGCGACCTTAACCACTCGACCACGGAGGCGGAAAACTACACAGGTATGATATGCATAATGAATGATATTGCATAATGAATGATATTGCATAATGAATTGATATCCCTCTAATGTGGTGTAAACCTTTCAAAGGTATGTTCATCATGAAAAGAAATATTTAACCCATTTCAATCAATATCCTTTTGAGTAATAAGGATTCCATGATTTCATGACATATTCCATTAATGGTCTTACACAGTTACATTACATATAAATGTTGGGTACAGAACATCAACACCTTCCATGTTAATATGAATATTCTATGCATTAGTCCAAGTCACTATTTATCTCTGAATATAGTCTGTTATGGCGGAGAGTAGAACACCAGAATTTCATGGGCAAGAATCAGTAGTATATATATACAGGGATCATTCTAGAGGGCGATGTGGGCGAAATTGTCGCCCTAGGGACCCTGATGTCGCCCTCTGGGTGCCCCACTTCTCCCTAAAAAAAACATTTTTTAAAATTATTTTTTGGTTTTTACAATTTTCAAACAAAATTTTGTCTAGTAAGATACACTGGCCCATTATAAAGCACTCCTTCTATTCAAATGTTGTATTTAATGGTTGTACTGTGCATTTTAACCCTATTTTGCAGAAGTATATTAAAGAACACCATTTAAGGAAGCGATCACACGCTTTCTCACTTCTCCCAAAAATTCTGACCTAGAATGAACCCTGTATATATTATATAATTATATATTTCGGGTTTTACACCTGCATCAGCACCATTTTGGGTTATATCGTCGGCGGGCAGCTTACCTAACAACACCTTTCCTGGGCAGGCTCCAGCGGTTAACCAGTACTTTGGTGCACCAACCTCTAAGAAAATGCCAACTTTTTCATATAAATGAGACATGGCTTGAGCAGGGCTCGAAGCAAGAATCATTAGAATCAGTACTAGTTAACTCTCCAACTTTTGTTTAAGTGAGTGACAACATTTTCACATATCACCATTTATTATTTATCCCTGGATCTCGTGAGAACCTTCAGCCATGAACCGGGTGATGATACTGTCGTTATATTTGCGAAATCTGACATCGCACAGAGTAGAATCCCTGTACTTAAATATATATACTAGTACCCCCAAACGTGCCGAATCCCTGTGTTTAGATAGCAACCACCACGCATCTTTACTGCGCATTATTGCGCAATCGGTGTTCCGATAAAAAACTGACCCCAAAATATGTCCTGTGTACGGTCTTGTATGAACAGAGCAAAGGCTTTCCGATTGAAATATTTGCATAAGTGGGAGGAGATATGACCAAATATGGCGTATATGCCCATTTGGCTGTTACGCAGTATATATTTACAGTTCAAAAACCGAAAGTGAAAATTTCAAATATCATAAATTTGTCCAAAACGGCCATATACGCTAATGAAATTGGTATTTTATGATAGATATATCAGTATTCTTTTCATTCTGGGCACTTCCAAGATTGTAATTTGACGTATATCCTGTGTATTTGGCTCGCATCCGAGTGACATGACAAGTCTCACCTGACAAGGGAAGTAATCAAACTTAACTATTACCAATATTCCACCTCCGCCGTCGTAATTCATGCAGAGTAAAAAAAACATTAAAATATTGCAAAGTGTGTCCTCTCAAGCTTGATTGAGGTATAAATAGATACGGTATTGTGGTTTGGAATAAATGCAAATATGCATTTGCGCTCATTGAAGATTAATTAGCTTGCATTCGCAATTTTCTAAAATCAAAATGGCTGTTCGTACACAGTTCATTCGTACTCGGTTACCGTACACCGTTCATTCGTACTCGGTTACGAGTCGGTATATTAAAACTATATTAATTTATAAGTGTGTTGTAAGTACTGTGTGCATAAAATTGTTACAGCACAGGTGAGAAATGTTTATAGAAGAACATAACACTGACTACTATGTAGAATACCGTTTCATGATCAAGTAATAAGCTGGGGTCAACTTTTTTAAGAAATTGAAAATCAAGCCTTTTCTGACTGCAATTTTTCATCATTTACAAGTCCATTAATTTCAAAATTTGTGGTGTAACAAAGCTAAACTATACATTTTTGCAAATGGTTTGATGAGATCTACCAGAACATGTATAGTTTTACATGTATTATAGCTGTTAATAAAATCATTGAATGTTGCTAGTTTAGAATGTGTCCTGTGACTGCGAGACGAGTTTTTGACAAGCTGTATACCTGGAGTTTGTGACGAGATGTAGCCACTACAAGCTCTAAATTCCACATTACATGTCTCTTTAAGTGTGTTACATCGGGATAGAGAAAGCGACCTGCCAGTGATAATCAGGAAATGCTTGATCAGCAATGAAATAGAAAAATGTGTTGTCAAAACGAGGCTGTTGCTTGAGCCCGCAATATTTACTAAAGTTCTAAGGGGCTTGTTGGCTAACAAATAATAACACTATAACCAATATATACAGACTATCTGAAACATTGACTAGGCATATACCTCTATATCCAAAAGCACCATATGAAGAGCTGGTGCTTGAAATGATATGGCTGTTGTACTTTATATATAAATGTCTGAAACCACTTTTCTGTTTGACTGTATTTCGCTTTGTGTGTTCATAAAATATCATATAAAATATTAAATTTGAGTACCCGACTACATGCAAAGCAACCTGGGAAATTAATTCCGCCAATCTTCGTAAATTTCCGTAATCACCGTGTCTAACCAGCAATTACAAAATGAGAGACTCGGCTGATCTCATGGTGTGTCCTTGTTCGTGCCTCCACACCGTACACGTCGGGAACAAGGCACAGCTCACAGCAGGAAATTGGATCACCTGTTCCGAAGTGACCAATCCACGCCGCTGACGCATACAGACGAGGACCCGCATCGACTCTTTTGAGTGTCTTACACTTACCTAGATCAGCGACAGCTAATACTGGGGCGTTGAAGAGGCGACGAGTGACTGGGTAGGAGAAGACGGCAGTCGTTTCGCGTGGATGGCGCACTCGTCGCCTCGAACTCTTTTATCTGTCTCCAACAACGGGCGAGCGGTTGGAGACGGAGGGATGCGACCTCGACCCCGGATGCGTCAACGGGGTGGACAACGACGGAACAACCTAACCATTTTGCTGCTGTGAGCCGACTAATCGTGGAGGATGTGGCCCTAAAAAGGATCACATACAGACCAGGACTTGTCACCCTGGCACGGAAAGAAGGAAGGAGCCATCTGAGGATGTCATCATAACCTATGAACGGAGAAGGCCCGGAGTTCGAGCCCCACTGGAGCCGTTAGAATTGTGCCTTTAGGCAAGACATTTAAATGCAACGTTGCCTCTTCTCTCTCCTTCGTTGCGATAGATTCCACCAGGAATGAGGTCTCGAGAGTGATTAATATAAGTTGCAAGAATTTGTTTCGCAATCGAGCTCAACTTTAAAATGTGTATTTATAAACTAACGGGGAAAGCCAATAAAGTATTGAAGTCGAGATCAATTACTGATTGACGTCATATATACTACATTTTAAAGTAGTTATTATATGTCACACTTGTGTGCTTATTTTCCTTGTCAACGTCTTATCCGATTACTTGTATGGCAGTTTTTAGACTCCACACAGTTATTAACATAGGCCTACATTGTAATAGTAATATATATATATACGATGTATGTTAAAAGCTGTGCGGAAATTGCTGGTCTTGAAAATTACCATAAAAGTAAAAGTTCGTTATGTTAAAATATACTAAATATCCCTCGAGTACACCCTCCGCAATAAAAATTCTCAGAATTCGAGCTGGGGTATTTACGCAAGAATTTTCCGTTTACCAAATTTATAATATTGGCACTACGCATAGACCACCTGAGTAAATGCCCTCGAGGTGCTACAGAGCGAAGACTCCAAGGCGCGCAGAGCTCTATGGGTGTCGCATCATTGGGTTCGACTTTCGACGCCTCCTGAAGAGATTAATCATTTTAGATGAAACTTTTACAGAAGCAAATCATCTACTTAGTTGAGGCCGCCAATTCTAATAGCAACATTCCGTGCCGAGAGAGCGGACGACGCTGTATGGGACGAGTTGTACAACCGTGGCCACGACCGATGTGTAGCGTTGTGCTCAACGTTCTCGCTGATTCCGTCACGGAATACTGGAAAAGGCCTCTATACTATCCGTTCGTTGACCATCTGGTTGTAGAACTGGAAGATCGCCTTGTAATCGCCAACGACAGGTTCAAAGCACAGTACCTGATACCAAGTAGTGTCCGTGAACTGGAAGATCGCCTTGTAATCGCCAACGACAAGTTCAAAGCATAGTACCTGATACCAAGTATTGTCCGTGAACTGGAAGATCGCCTTGTAATCGCCAACGACAGGTTCAAAGCACAGTACCTGATACCAAGTATTGTCCGTGAACTGACACCTGATAAAGAAGAAGCCATATGTGATGCGTTTCATGACGACTTTAGTGGATATGGTCAAAGATTCAGACGTGACGTTGCCAGCTGGAGAGTAAGGGTGATCTTTCGAAGAAACAAAGCGTTCTGACATGAGTGCAACTTTAAAAGACACAAACAAAGCTCTGTACCAGACATGTTCATATGTCAGACATGTTCATATGTCTGGTGGTGCTTATCACCATGCTGGTCTCAACAGCAGCCTCAGCTGAGAGGTAGTTCAGTATCATGAGAAGGTTGAACAACTACACGTGATCTACTATACCGACATCAAAAAGAAACTGTACGCTTGTCATAGAGGTTACAGACGGATCTGTCGTCCAGTGGTAACACGCCGGACTGGTAATCCATGGATCGCTGGTTCGATCCCCCGTCTGACCCTAATAAAATTAACAGTCTTTCAGGTTGGACGTTAAACCGAGGTCTCTTGTCGGTGATTTACACCGTGCACGTAACAGATCTAGAGGAGACTCTGGAATGGGTCTCTGTCTGTATCATGCACTATCCTCCAAAATCTAAAATGACTAATCTCTTCAGGAGGCGTCGCTCATATGGGTAACCGGTAGCGACGATACATAACAAAAAACACACACGCCATAGAGGTAACATTTATATCCTTTTAGAAAAGAATATATGGTAATAAAATAAAGTATGCGAAATATTGGGTAAATTAGTGCAATATGTGAAGGATCATTTTCTTCACTCATGTTAGTAAAATCCATAATTCTAAAATTTGTAACGAAAAAGTAACCCTCAATATAGCAGTGGACAGTGTTATAGTTACACACATGTAATCATACAGTTCGTTGGCAAAAAGGACAGAACATTAGACTTCTGTTAGACAATCTGGTTATTATGAATATGATCGGGGCCTGCATTTGTTTCATATTTTAGTTATATTTTAGAGAAAAATCTTCTGAGTAAAGGGTTTATTTGTTGATCCAAAAACTGTCGGGTTTTCAGTACTAAATAAAGCACATGAACCCATACGAATAGAGGGCTAGCTACTTTATTATACATGTACAGTCAAACCTGTCTTAAGCAGCCAGCCAAGGGAATCAAAGAGTGTCTGCTTAGCACATGTGGCTGCTTAATAGATGTCAAATGTATAATAAAACCACATATTGGGAATCTTGAACCTGGCTGCTTAATACAGGTACGTTGCTTACGAGAGGTGACCAATAATACATGTTTGACTGTTTTCATGATTGGAAAACCAACCATGTGATTAAATCGGAAGGTCTAAATATATAAACGCAATGAAGTTTCCTGCAGCAGCTTAGAGCTGATCTCTGAATATTTGCATTTGCTTTGTCAGTCCCGTTAATTATCCAGTCGATCATTGTAGTTGTATACATATTTAATATAGACTATTTGTACAAAAGGAGTCCATTGTGCAGCTGGTTTGCGATCCCGACCAATCTCCTCACAGCGTACACGTCGTGGTCGGGGCACATCTCACAGCGTACACGTCGTGGTCGGGGCACATCTCGCAGCGTACACGTCGTGGTCGGGGCACATCTCGCAGCGTACACGTCGTGGTCGGGGCACATCTCGCAGCAGTAGCATAGGATTCTGGTATCTTCTTAAAACTTTATTTTACAACGATTGCGAAGCAAGTTCTAACAACTTATATTAAGCACTCTCGTTGGTGTGGAGGAAAGCGTAAATG
Source organism: Archivesica marissinica (assembly GCA_014843695.1). NCBI lineage: Eukaryota > Metazoa > Mollusca > Bivalvia > Venerida > Vesicomyidae > Archivesica > Archivesica marissinica. The sequence goes on along the minus strand of CM026404.1, from coordinate 58,123,763 downwards.
TGGGAGGAAACCCACCTGTCCGATCTGCGAACCCGAGTTGCATTGATGAGAAGCGAGAGCGCTAACCACTGCGCTAATCGGACAGCTGGGATCTTCTGGGTTATCGACCTTGCAATAAGGGACACACTATACACCAACGCTGTAGTACGGAGGTGGTGTTGGCATGGATAGACACTGGAGTGACAGAGATGACCAATGTCTGTCAGATCCGTTTATATTCTGATGCGGGATGACCAACAGTGAAGAGGGTGGCCCTATGAAGAGCCGTTCAGACAGATAAGAAGAGACACTCAGAAGATGCCTCCTCCAGTTGTAGATTTAACTCACCATCATCGAATACTTCTAGACCATCACACTACATTTCACGAATAAACGACGGTGCTAGGCATGCACGATTCTAATATTCTGAGAATGTTCGCCACATGGTCGGCTGCGAGGGTAAATAAAAGCAAGCATCATCATCATCATCATCATCATCATCATCTGGCTGGCGAGGAGACTAGGCCAAGTAGTGCACGTTGCTTACCATTCGCTAATCCCCTCCAGTGGTACATATATTGTATAGTCTGAGATATATCTTGTTAAGTGTCATATTTTAGTCACATTATCTTAATTTAGGAACTTTATATGGCTTAAATATCCGCTTTTAGGCTGAATAAAAGTTATGTATATCTCACCAATCCTTACAATTATATTCAGAAAATTCACAAACAAAGGAAGTCTACCACATGAGTGGAACAATGGCCAACGTTGCACCAGTGTACACGAAGGGTGATCTATCTAACCCGGCTATCTATAGCCCATTTATTTAAGCTGAATACTCTGTGAGGCCATTGAACATAATTACATCTCAAAATATTTTGGCTAACTCAATGAACTGATGAACTCCAGCATAGCTCATAGGAAAAACATGTTGAGACACACCTTCTAATGCTTACTTATGACCTTCTCAATAAAGTCTACAATAAACAAGTGGACCACATCCTCATAGATTTTAGCAAAGCCTTCGACAAAGTGAACCACGAGAAATTAGTATCCGCTAATACTGTCTTTTCATGTTCTCGATGGACCCATATTCTCGAGTTAAATTGTTATTTGGACACTGTTTGTTCAAACGATCCATACAAGTGTCGGGACGTCATCAAATGTTTGCATAGACTCGACAGTAAACACTATCGGTAGGCAATCGGTAACCATTATTTAACTAGCTGGCGACTCACCAACTGGCCATATCAGAACGATACCCCTGACGAGGTTCGAACCGTCGACCTCCCGCTGCATAGGCGGATGCATTTTAACCACTAGGCCACGGGGACGGTTATATCACAGAATCTTTCCTGGAACAATCATAAATAAGGAGAATCAGATAATAGGGTTCTAAACAAGAAATATCAAATTTCATTGGGAATGTTTCCGACCACACAAGACCATAGCACACAGAACACTTGTTCCTCCACACCTAGAGTCGTGTTCCTCGTTCTGGTCACCCCGGGTCACACAGAGGTCCAGATGTTAGATGTGAAAGTATGTGGTTCCATGTTATCGTGAAAGTATGTGGTTCCATGTTATCAAGTCATCAATCAACAATGCATATACATTGTAGCTATGATGATGCCAGTACAATTTTTGAATAGTACAAGAGAGACAACAAGGTGAAAGGTCGTGTCAGCAAGTAGAGTGGTGGAACCTATGCTCGGTGTATTCCTATGCTACGCGTATTTTCCATTTTCATCCGTATTTAAAATATTTATATAGTTCTAGGCTAATTTCGCCGACAGAGCTGAAGCATGGTTCAATAGCATTCCGTTGAGTGTATCGGTAGGCTGATGCAACTGTCACATGACTTGTCCAGCAGACGAATATAAACAAGCAAGATAAATAAAATATACCAAGTATGCAAATGTAAGTTCAATTTCATTTTATTTGTTGGACTATTTCATGTTTCTATCTAACGTCCGGATCTGGTATGGCCATTTGAGGATCACATGAGAATGAAATTGTGATGGCGTATCGGACACCCGATTCCAACTTTTCGACGTAATGTACATTTTCTGAACCTGATGTGAAAAAAGACACACGACCTGAAACAGACATTAAACGTTATCATTAAGTTGTACATACCTTTTATAATACGGTGTTGCATGGAACATTAAATCTACAGAAATTCAAATATTTGAAATTGTTTTCAAATGATTTCATCTCTCGGTAATTAATTGAATCTCTCTAGATACTAATTAAAGGGCCATTAATCTGTTCATTAATCTGTTCATTAACTGAATTGAAGAGAGTTTCAAATCATTTGATGCTCTGTTTAATACAAATTGAGTGCATATAAAATAATTTAAACCCTTTATTTAGATCATGAATTTACAGAGTTAAATCATTGTATGTATAAGTATATTTACAGCTAGCATTAATGCTCCATGAAACTGATAATAAACTCTCCCTCTGATAGTATTGTATGAAATGTCAGGAAAAATAGATCCCGTAGGATATACCTGATAAAATTGATTTGTTTGCAATTCATTATTGCTATAGAGTGGTGGAACATATGCTCGACGTAAATCCTACATGTCATGGCCAATTAAAAAGTTAAATGCCGTATATTATTATTTTCAAGTCGTAAACACAACTTCCAAAAATTGTTGTTGAAAATTTTAGCTTCATTACATGACCATGCACCTCAATATCGCAACGGCACTTGTTTTCGTGGGGAACTAGATACTTTAGGGCACCTATGCACGCCGTACATGCATTTTTATTTATTTATGCAAGGGTAAATGTTCAATATATTATTTTGACTTGGTAACATCAATAACTAACAATATTACAACTCATGGTTATTTTTCCAATCCGGATAGCTATCTGAAATGTTCATAAACCGCATCATTACAGTGGAAAATAATGTCCCAACAAGTTGTCTGTTTATATTCGTATTCGGCTACTGAACCAGTCAGATGACAGTTGCATTAGGCCACCGGTACGCACAACGGAATGCTACTGAACCATACTTCACATCTGTCAGCGAAAATAGGTTAAAACTATTTAAATATTTTAAATACGGATGTAAATGGAAAAAATACGCCGAGCATAGGATCCACCACTCTATTCTTTTTAAGCATAATGGGTTTCAAATTGTCAGACCCCACCCCGACAGACTAGTTTCCGTTTTGTGTCCCCTCCGAGCCCTTTAGACTGAAATATACCTATCTCTGGTGTTAATTAGCAGCTATATATTACCCAAAAGTCATTTTAGGGATTGTTACTACTGCAGGGTTCATTTTTGATAATTTCAACACAATAATAATGTCAATTGTGGGAACTAATATATGATACCAGTGGTATATTGTACGATGCATCATCTGTCAGAACTAATATATGATACCAGTGGTATATTGTATGATGTGTCATCTGTCAGAACTAATATATGATACCAGTGGTATATTGTATGATGCGTCATCTGTCAGAACTAATATATGATACCAGTGGTATATTGTATGATGTGTCATCTGTCAGAACTAATATATGATACCAGTGGTATATTGTATGATGCGTCATCTGTCAGAACTAATATATGATACAAGTGGTATATTGTATGATGTGTCATCTGTCAGAACTAATATATGATACCAGTGGTATATTGTATGATGCGTCATCTGTCAGAACTAATATACTGAGTCAAAAAAGAAACGATACCTGGTGTTTATGTGTCTATAATTACAACATTTATTAAGAAAATTCTTTGCAAATTCATAAGATGATAGTCCAACATGTTTGAAAGAGGAACACATAAAGCATAATGAGCCTCCGAAACTGTCTGCTGCGTGATGACGTAATTCGTCGGACAGGGGTCTAATGGAGTTTTCACACAGACGTCAATACCGAGTATGGGCACCATTTGCGTCTCTCACTGCAATGCACCGCCGTCGCATCGAACGGAAGAGTGTCTGAATCTCTTGCTGGTCAATATTTGTCCACTCCTGACGCAAAACATCCCTCAGTTGGTTTAACGTTACCGGCTGACGTCGTCTGACGCGGCGGTCTAACGTATCCCACAAATGTTCTATGGGTGACAAGTCTGGTGACAAAGCAGGCCACGGCAGGGTTTCAATATTGTTCTGCTCCAATAATGTGGTGGAAATCCGAGCAGTATGACACCTGGCGTTGTCCTGTTGGAACAGTGTGACGTTTCTGTTGGCGTTAAAGAACGGCACAACAACTGGCGCAAGGATCTCATCACAGTACCGCTGGGCGTTTAGGTTCCCGTCCACCACTAACAGTTCAGTGCGACTGCCGAAGGTGATACCGCCCCACGCCATAACGCTTCCGCCCCCGAACAGATCGACCTGACGTACACATGCGTCGGCGTAACGTTCACCGCGTCTGCGATATACCCGCTCTCTGCCATCCGCTCAACGCAAACAGAACCGCGATTCATCGCTAAACATCACCGAATTCCACTATAACCGAGTCCAGCGGGCACGTTCCGTCGTCCATTCCCGCCGTACGTCACGGTGACGTCGTGTCAGGATGGGTCCAACGTATGGCCGATAGGCACGAATGCCACGTTCACCGAGCCGGTTCCTGACTGTTTGTGCACTGATGCGATTGTTGGTCATCCCAGGAGTAACGGCAGCTGTGTGCGTAGCAGGTAGGAACCGGTCACGTAAATGTGACGTCCGAATGTGACGGTCCTGTTCACGCGTCGTCACACGTGGTCGACCAGATCTTGGACGGTCGTCCACCGATCCATGTGTTCGATAACGTCGAAGTAGACGTGTTATCGTGATCCGCGTAACCCCGAGTCGATTTGCGACGTCACGCTGACGTAACCGCCGTCAATCATGCCAATGGCACGCATTATCTGATTGCGGTTTAGCCTAGGCATTTTGTTAGAGGTAACAATGGGTATGTAAGGTGTTTTTCCTCGGTGATAATGCAATACCAGTACAATAAACCGGTTTTCCGATTTGTACATGTGCAGGAAGTTGTCTTTGTTGAGGAGCACGTGCAAATCGGAAATTCGGCGTTCCAGGATTATCGGGTGTTTATTTACCTGTGTTTATGGTTGGTTGACGTTGCAATAAGATACCCGGTACTGATACGTACTAATATATTAAAACTTTCTATGGTTTTATCCGTTTTACGTCATTTTTAGTTTGGTATCGTTTCTTTTTTGACTCAGTATATATGATACCAGTATATTGTATGTGTCATCTGTCAGAACTAATATATGATACCAGTGGTATATTGTATGATGCGTCATCTGTCAGAACTAATATATGATACCAGTGGTATATTGTATGATGCATCATCTGTCATGTGTTTTACGCTTATTTATCGTCGCTACCGGTTGTCCATATGAGCGATACACCTACTCAAGAGATTAGTCATTTTAGATTGTTGGACCCATTCTAGAGTCTCCTCTGGTTCTTTTATGTGCACTGTGCACAGAACCGACACAAGACCTCGGTTTAAAGTCTCATCTGCAAGACTGTTAATTTTATTAGGGTCAGACGAGGGATCGAACCTGTGATCCCTGGATTGCCAGTCCAGCATGTTACCACTGGACTACAGATCCACCTGTATGTCATCCAGATGCTTATCAGTTTATAAATTGTTGTATGGATCATTTACTTAACGTTGATGAGTACTATGAGGATGCTATGTGCAGCATATCAGGTCTAATCCCGATGTTACAATTGTTGCTAAATTATGATCACGACAACATGTATGTGGTCCTAATACATTGTATATGCCATTACAACAATAATTGAAACTAGAGAACTGTGTTCACATTTATATTTAACTGGGCGGCCATCCGGTTCAAATGATTGACTCAAACTATTATAAAGGCAGTTATTGCATGTTCTTTGCCTACAGTTTATCCCCCAATACACACGAAGATCTACATTGTCTTTTGCCAATAAGAGAACAATAATTCAGCCCAATATTCGAATTCACGAGAGCTTCAGATATTTCAACTGAGGTTAAATTATTTTAGTTTAAACATTATTTAGTTGCTATGTTACATATATATATATATATATATATACATATACCACTATTATAAAAGGATTGTAAGACAAAAATAGGATCTGAAAACAGGCTTAATACAAATACAAAATATATATATTCATCGCCATGGTAAACATAAAGTCTAATTATCCGATTAAAGAAATTATATGTATTATGAAATGATAAAGTTATAATATTGTTTGTAGTCCATATACATATAGTACATATCTTCCGATTGTAATTGAAAGTGCTGCAGCAAAGTATTTGGAAAAACGAATACATATTATTACAATTATTTTAGCTTCTGTACATGTAGATTTGGTATACCATGGCTGCGCATAACAACACAAATGTTTATAACATGGATGTCCAGTGGTAGTGAATTCCTAAAAGAAATTAGTACCATATTAATTAGTTCCCGTTAATGACAGATAATATATGTATTTGTTCCTATTATATCAATTTTATTTATTTATTCTTTCTAAATATTAAGTGTAATTGATTTACCCAATCGTGGTTCGACAGCTGTTTTAGTTTCGCCGTCAACAAACACAAATCGACCGCCAGTGAAGTCGATATTGTATGTGGTCAGATACAGCAATGAAGTATAGTGGAAGGACCCGTACGTTGTCTGTAATATAAATCACATCCGCATATAACGTGCCACAAACAGAACAATATTAATGTTTGATGAATGATGATGATATAATTATATTAGAATTTAATATAAGACGCAATTACTTTGAACTAGTACAAAGTGCTTACCTGTATCATTGTGAATCATAATTATTTCTACTAATAATTTAATATTACATGTACTATAACACGGTATGAACACATGGTGCCTGGGGTGTGCTGTATATGCATATGTATCATACAGGTTCACCTTATCAACATGTGCATGTATATCTTTAACTACCTTTTAGTATTTACCTTATCAACATGTGCATGTATATCTTTAATTGCCTTTTAGTATTTACCTTATCAACATGTGCTTGTATATCTTTAATTGCCTTATCAACATGTGCTTGTATATCTTTAATTGCCTTATCAACATGTGCTTGTATATCTTTAATTGCCTTATCAACATGTGCTTGTATATCTTTAATTGCCTTTTAGTATTTACCTTATCAACATGTGCATGTATATCTTTAATTGCCTTTTAGTATTTACATTATCAACATGTGCATGTATATCTTTAATTGCCTTTTAGTATTTACCTTATCAACATGTGCATGTATATCTTTAATTGCCTTTTAGTATTTACCTTATCAACATGTGCATGTATATCTTTAATTGCCTTATCAACATGTTCATGTATATCTTTAATTGCCTTTTAGTACTTACCTTATCAACATGTTCATGTACATCTTTAATTACCTTTTAGTATTTACCTTATCAACATGTTCATGCCAGTACTCATCGTGTACAGTCTTAGCTTCCGTTGTATTCATACGAGAGAAGAACGTAGGTTTGGTCAAATATAGTGAAGATGGCGGTATGTCAAAGTACTGCGCTATGCTTTGGTGAATCTTATTCTTTACACGCCTGTACCAATAGAGTTAACAATAAATAAACATATAATGCCAGAATATATTAAAGCAGCATTACATCGTAATAAAGGATGTTTTGGGTAAAATATAAATACTAATGTATGTGTGTTTACAAAAATCGAAATAGTTGCTCAGAAACGATAAAATTCCAATAAATTTAAACCGTCGCATGTGTGAAACAACAGAGGATGTAGAAACGACTATCTATCTATCTTCCTCTAATGTCGAACCCCTCGCGGGGATGTAGAAATGTCCCTAAAAGACTTAGCTAACAGAGGTATGAATCAACACATCAAGTAATTTAATGAAAAAAGACAACGTGGGACAAATGGAGATGTTCCGGTTGTAAACAAGTGCGTGACTGATCGACTCGGGAAGTCCTACTTTCGGTTTCGAGTTTGTTTTATCGCCAAAAAAAAACACTGTTTACCAAATGAACATAAGCATACAAAGTATAATGTTAGAATGTGTAGCAGCATTGCTACCCATACGTAAAAATTGAATTTTTCATATATATTTTATTTCATACGATGTAATGCTGCTTTAATACACACAATGGTAATGTCTTTTAACCAAGACAAACATGCTGTACTTAACACATTTCATACAGTTATATAAATACATAAAACTAACAAGATTTGAGAATGAATTGATCTCTTACAGTCAAACAGTGTTGCAAAATGATATACTGTATGTAATATCGATGTGAAATATAACTAGCGACAAGATAATCGATAAGGTCACCAAATATTAATAAAAAGGCTAGTGGTTAGTTTGTCTAAATTACAATCAGCCCAACAGTCAGGAAATGACTTGCTGCTCATGGCGGGTCATGAAGAGTAAATCAGTACTGCAGAGATATTGGAATAATAATAAAATCGTATAAGACTGTAAACCCTAATGCCCAGCCCCATTTCTTTGATTCTTAGTACGATTACGGTCATTTTCAAAAGAAATCATTCATTATTGACAGTCATCTATACATTGGAATTAACTTTGTATTTACAATGCAACCCCGGTTCGATCCTCGGACCGGGAAGTATGTGAGATGGTACTGTGGTCGCCAGATCGGACAGGTGGGTTTTCTCCGGCTACTCCGGTTTCCTCCCACACGGATGACCACATATACGCTTTCATCCGCGCCAAAGAGAGTGATTAATATAAGTTGTTAGAACTAGTTTCGCAATTGTTGTAAAATAAATCAAGTTTAACTTTTTGTATTTACTATGTGACATATGCAACTGTCGGTAAATTGGCTATACAGCTGAGTGTTATACATTACAGTATAATGAATTTGATTTTGTTTTACAGCCACGTTCCAGTTATCATTCTTATTTTGTCAGTCACGGACGGGCACCTGGGGAGAACCACAGACCATCTGCAAGCCGGCTGGATAGTATCCTTACATTAAATAATTGGATGGAGGTTGCTAATTATCCACAACAACTGAGATAGCATCATGATACAGGCTGTGACTTAGTTCGAACAACATCTAGGACAAATTGTGATTATTACAGCGAGGGAAGAGGATGGGAGGACGATGGAGAGTGGTAACAAACTGACCAGCCTATTATATATCTTACGTATACATGGCGAAGTCCTGTTCCGTGAATTGCTCATCTTTGGGTAGAATGCTAAAATTAGTAACAAAAATATGTACAACATAATAGAGGCACCCCAGCATAATATACAACATAACCCAGGAAGTCTTGTATTTATTACAGCATAACCCAGGAAGTATTGTATATATTACAACATAACCCAGGAAGTATTGTATATATTACAACATAACCCAGGAAGTCTTGTATATATTACAACATAACCCAGGAAGTATTGTATATATTACAGCATAACCCAGGAAGTATTGTATATATTACAACATAACCCAGGAAGTCTTGTATATATTACAACATAACCCAGGAAGTATTGTATACATTACAGCATAACCCAGGAAGTATTGTATATATTACAACATAAACCAGGAAGTCTTGTATATATTACAACATAACCCAGGAAGTATTGTATATATTACAGTATAACCCAGGAAGTATTGTATATATTACAGCATAACCCAGGAAGTATTGTATATATTACAGCATAACCCAGGAAGTATTGTATATATTACAGCATAACCCAGGAAGTCTTGTATATATTACAGCATAACCCAGGAAGTATTGTATATATTACAACATAACCCATGAAGTCTTGTATATATTACAGCATAACCCAGGAAGTCTTGTATATATTAAAACATAACCCAGGAAGTATTGTATATATTACAACATAACCCAGGAAGTATTGTATATATTACAACATAACCCAGGAAGTATTGTATATATTACAACATAACCCAGGAAGTATTGTATATATTACAACATAACCCAGGAAGTATTGTACATATTACAACATAACCCAGGAAGTCTTGTATATATTACAACATAAAGTATTGTATATATTACAATATAACCCAGGAAGTATTGTATATATTACAACATAACCCTGGACGTATTGTATATATTACAACATAACCCTGGAAGTCTTGTATATATTACAACATAACCCTGGAAGTCTTGTATATATTACAACATAACCCAGAAAGTATTGTATATATTGCAACATAACCCTGGAAGTCTTGTATATATTACAACATAACCCAGGAAGTATTGTATATATTACAACATAACCCAGGAAGTATTGTATATATTACAACATAACCCTGGAAGTCTTGTATATATTACAACATAACCCAGGAAGTATTGTATATATTACAACATAACCCAGGAAGTATTGTATATATTACAGCATAACCCAGGAAGTCTTGTATATATTACAACATAACCCAGGAAGTCTTGTATATATTACAACATAACCCAGGAAGTATTGTATATATTACAGCATAACCCTGGAAGTATTGTATATATTACAACATAACCCAGGAAGTATTGTATATATTACAACATAACCCAGGAAGTATTGTATTTATTACAGCATAACCCAGGAAGTATTGTATATATTACAGCATAACCCAGGAAGTATTGTATATATTACAACATAACCCAGGAAGTCTTGTATATATTACAACATAACCCAGGAAGTATTGTATATATCACAACATAACCCAGGAAGTATTGTATATATTACAACATAACCCAGGAAGTATTGTATATATTACAACATAACCCAGGAAGTATTGTATATATTACAGCATAACCCAGGAAGTATTGTATATATTACAGCATAACCCAGGAAGTATTGTATATATTACAACATAACCCTGGAAGTCTTGTATATATTACAGCATAACCCAGGAAGTATTGTATATATTACAACATAACCCTGGAAGTATTGTATATATTACAACATAACCCAGGAAGTCTTGTATATATTACAATATAACCCAGGAAGCATTGTATATATTACAACATTATCCAGGAAGTCTTGTATATATTACAACATAACCCTGGAAGTCTTGTATATATTACAACATAACCCAGGAAGTCTTGTATATATTACAATATAACCCAGGAAGTATTGTATATATTACAACATTATCCAGGAAGTATTGTATATATTATAACATTATCCAGGAAGTATTGTTTATATTACAATATAACCCAGGAAGTATTGTATATATTACAACATAACCCAGGAAGTCTTGTATATATTATAACATTATCCAGGAAGTATTGTATACATTACAGCATAACCCAGGAAGTATTGTATATATTACAACATAACCCAGGAAGTATTGTATATATTACAACATAACCCAGGAAGTATTGTATATATTACAACATAACCCAGGAAGTATTGTATATATTACAGCATAACCCAGGAAGTATTGTATATATTACAATATAACCCAGGAAGTATTGTATATATTACAACATTATCCAGGAAGTATTGTATATATTACAACATAACCCAGGAAGTGTTGTATATATTACAACATAACCCAGGAAGTCTTGTATATATTACAACATAACCCAGGAAGTATTGTATATATTACAACATTATCCAGGAAGTCTTGTATATATTACAACATAACCCAGGAAGTCTTGTATATATTACAACATAACCCAGGAAGTATTGTATATATTACAACATAATAGAGACCGATTTTATGTCTCATATATATTAGGCTGCCTTATATACATTACACCAACGACAAAAGATGAATACATGTGTATAACTAATATAGTTCATAACTAATTTACATATAGATTCTCGTATATTACAATATACACGTAATAGACGTGCGGTACCAGAGACCAGAGACAGCAACAGAAGCAATCTTGTGTATATTACAACAAAGCAAACGAAGACGCATGTAAAACTGTTTAGTACACTCTATGAGGCAGTCCCGTGTGTAATATATCTATATAAATGTTGGTGCTTGAGCTTCTTCCTGTCTGCGCATGTATATATGTACTAACATGAATGATGATTCTTTTCATTTTAAACAATGAAATACATCTCTAATATTCTATTACCTCCCTTGGCAGATAAAGTCTGATTTATTCCAAAATGTAAATAGGTCCTTTTAGTTAAGACTCATTTGTTATTACTGTTGTGGTATGATAAATGTCATATTATGAAATTCAGAAAATCGTGTTAATTATCTGATAACATTGTGTTACAAATAAGTACCCATCGCATACACTGTATCAGATATGTCGAGATATAGTAATGTATTAATCATAAGAATTGATAGTGGAATAAAATTGCTAGCATGTTGTGCAAAGGAAACAACGATAAAAACAGAGGAAAACACTTTTAGGGAGTATTCAGGGGCAGTAAATCACCGATGTCTCTCATTATTGCAGCATGTGAAAATATCAACAAAATACGACCTACCTATAAATATTGATGAACTTATCATTTTTTGATAAGGCACCGGAATGTAGGTCTAATATAGATGCCTGAAAGAAGTGCAAAAATAACTCGCAATATTTTATACTTGTTATGTCATGTATGCAGTATATTAACAATCCACCATCATCAATGTACATAGAATTCTTTTTTTATACAAATTTAGTTTAGCTCGATTGTGAAACAAGTTATTTCAACTTATATAAATCACTCTCGAGACCTCATTCCTGATGGAATCCATCACCACGAGGGAGAGAGAAGAGGCAACGTGGAATTTAAATGCCTTGCCTAAGGGTACAATCGTAATGGCTCCAGTGGGGCTCAAACTCCGGACCTGAAGCGAACGCGCATCCACTGCGCTATCACGACTTCCACATAGAATTCCATGTACAATAATGGCAACATTGCTAGATTAGTACACAGTCAGTCATTAACCATTTGCGAGCTAGCGGCAGATAAAATCACTTCTGCAAACAGCATAGAGCAAGATCAGACAGCACAGAACTCGTGCTACTAATTATTGCAATGTTCATTCAGTGGAATATAATTTAATCATAATATACATACATAATCAAATATCCTCTAAAATTATATGGATAAAGATTGTAAATAATAAGTGTTAATAATAATTAAAGAACATTTCTTCGTGTTATTCTATTGTTTCCTCCTAAGTTAAACACGATCACGTATATGATATGAAATGGACAATGATACAACGGTATCTAGTGTATTGAACCCATAGAAAAGGGTTCAAAACCCAAACACTAAAAAGCATTTTGTTTTTAAGAACACTATGATACACTATAGGCTTGACACTATACATACATTTTTTAGACTATTCCAAGCAAGTTTAAAAGTGACTTACCATCACTATTATTTATTTTTTTGGTTTTGAACCCAAAACCATTTTGTCCAGATCCCAAGCATCTATAATTGAACCACGTAACTTGTGGATCACAGGCAGCAGCAACAATTGGCTATGCCCTAACATTCGTTCTGGTCAGCTAGACTAGGACATTCAGTGGTTAGTGAAAAGGAATTATTGTACAACTGTATCTTGTGGGTCACAATCGGCTATGCCCTAACATTCGTTCTGGTCAGCTAGACTAGGACATTCAGTGGTTAGTGAAAAGGAATTATTGTACAACTGTATCTTGTGGATCACAATATGCTATGCCCTAACATTCGTTCTGGTCAGCTAGACTAGGACATTCAGTGGTTAGTGAAAAGGAATTATTGTACAACGTATCTTGTGGATCACAATCGGCTATGCCCTAACATTCGTTCTGGTCAGCTAGACTAGGACATTCAGTGGTTAGTGAAAAGGAATTATTGTACAACGTATCTTGTGGATCACAATCGGCTATGCCCTAACATTCGTTCTGGTCAGCTAGACTAGGACATTCAGTGGTTAGTGGGTTTTGTGTTTTGTGGTTGGTTGTTTGTTTGGTGTGTGGTTGTGGTTGTGTCTTATTTAGACGTAATGCCCTACTCTTGTGTAACGTCACTTCAGGCATTCCATACTATTATGTTTATTTAACAAAATTAAAATATATTTTCACTCACCCCGCCACTAGAGCCGCCATATGATATACCCTTCTTTGCAACACTACAAATATAACAAAAATGTACGAAATCTTCAAAAATAACCCTATTTTCAAACATTACTGTTTAACTTTACTTGTACCGTCGTTGGACGGGGTGATATACAAATCACTAAAGGTACGGAACACAGACAATATTCTAATGTAGGCCCCTGTAATACACGAGACAAACAGCCCTATAACTCAAATGGATGTTTTAAATGAATCACGCACACAATGGACAATTCGGGGGGATTTAAGCAGATATATCTTGGCCAAGACAACTTTAAAAAGTTTTTATGTTTGCCGGGTTTATTACATGGCACACCCTAACCGAGTGGAACTTCCCTTGGTGTCAAGGTCGTAAATCCCTACCTGCTCCCTCAACATTTAACGGTATATTTCCAAGTTATATACAAAGAAAATCAAACTTTCAAATCTGCACACCACATAGAACTTGGCTATGTATTTTTATTTGAAACCGCTCTAAAAATAAATTAAATGGAATTTTATTTGCGATTGAATGACGGGTACCGCTGGGAGACCTACCCTAATAAATATGACGCTTCCTCTTCCGTAACTAGGTTATCCATGACAACACGCCCACAATGTTTCGGTATACATTCTGGAATGGTAAGCAACATATACTACTAGTGGAATCTTTGTACAAATGTTCTATATTATAAATACAATGATCGTTATATATATATATATATTTCGGGTTTTACGCCTGCATCAGGACCATTTTGGGATATATCGCCGGCGGGCAGTTTACCTAACAACACCTTTCCTGGGCAGGCTCCAACGGTTAACCAGTACTTGGGTGCACCAACCTCCGTAAGAAACTGCCAACTTTTTCATATATATAAGTTTATTATTATTACAAAGGCATCATGCCTATCAGTATACATGCATACAACATATTATTACATAACATATCAATGGTGACACAATTTGTACATATACTCTGACACACAGTGAGAAGAATAGGTTATTGATGGTAGTATAAAGTATTTCTTTTTTCAAAGCTTTTACATATATACATCGACAAGTTTCTAACAATACACGAACTAGTAGCTTGTAGCAACTCCTTGAACTTTAATATGTTCGGTCTTTTCCAATAATATCTTTTTATATAAAGAATTCTAATTTCATGATACAGAGGGCATTCTAGCAAAAAGTGAAATTCATCTTCTACACTATTACATAATTGACATTAAATATAAATGAGACACGACCTGAGCGGGGCTCGAACCCGTGACCATCAGTGATGATAGGTTACAGTGGTATACAAGTCAGCGACCTTAACCACTCGACCACGACCGCGGACCAAATACAATGATCCTCTGGACAACGGGACTGACAGAGCAAATGAGAATATCCATAGAACAGCTCCAGGACGCTGCAGACGTTGGGAAATTTTGCGTTAATATACCCACACGAAAAAGAAAGTGTGCACTTGTGGACAATTTTATACTTATATATAGAAGTAATAAATAGGCAAATTTAGTATCAAAATGTGCAAAAATGTATTGGCTACATGATGTTTTACTTTTAAATGAAATTTAATAATTATCAGAACACTGTTTTACGTGCGTATTTAAGTACAATGTATATATTTGTCCCTCTAACCAAGTGCACACTTTCTTTTTCGTGTAAGTATATATAGACCTCTGGTTTAACCACATTACATGGTTGGTTTTAGTTGAAACATTATTTATTTCAGTATGTTGACATATTATCAAGAAATGAACATTTTACATATAATTTAACAGCAGTAGACTGAAAGGGATTAGAACGAAAGCACACTTATATAGTTCTTCTCCCTGGTGTTCCAATCACGAATGGACGTGTACACGTATATTAAAAGTAGTACATGCGTCTCTTTGTATGTTGTGTATACGTCATCACTTGTTGCTTATACGTCACCACCACCACTACAGAGCTCTTTGAATGGTAAACAAACGGGCGCCATTTTGAATACGCTTTATAGTAACTCATTTGCATATAAGGGAATATGAAGTACGTCACGCGAGTGCGCGTCACTATAGAGCCTATTGATGATATATCGCGCAACTACCGATCTCTTTACTTGTTGCTTATACGTCACCACTACCGAGCTCGTTGCTTTTTTTGGTATACGCGTCACTATATAGCCTATTGGTAATAGCTTTATAAATAGCGATCTCGTACCATTCTATAAATATAGACTACGAACCGATCCATAAATAACCAACGCTTCTATATAAATATAGTCCTATTAGAACGGTCTTAGTACTCAAGCGGCTTCAACGAATATACGGGTAAGTTCAGTATATTATTCGAGCTAGGCGTACGTTTTTATCGAGTAAGAAATCCTAATTACAAACTTAACCTATGTACGAACATGAATAATATATATCTTACCTCGTTACGTATAATTCCATAAAAACGCGATATATTATTAATAATCCGTAATGTACGTTTTAGAGGGCCATGTCACTAGACACCTCATAGCCATAGCGTATATGAAACACGAATAAAGTACACGTATTTTATCGTATAGAGTGATTCAATGATTAATATAAATGTCCGATTAGTCGTTGTTCCATGCCCGTCTTCAAGACACGGAGCACAGCTACAACCGCACGATACATCTCAGTTTAGGCACCTCACCCAACACCAGCAGTACACAAAATGAAGGCTAAATTCGTTTACATCAGTATTTACTACAAAATACGTCATTAGTTGCCTGGAATGCCATAGAAATACTTAAGCACTGAATCAAACACTGACGCAGGTAATTATAAAACCCGTCTGATGGCTATCTCCGAATAAATCCTATGATTTAGTATGACCCCCGTTAATTCTCTGCTCGGAATGCCTCCAATAATGAATCCAAACTGTATGAGGTTATATGGTTACCAGTTGACCCTAAATAACCTTATCTGGGAAATGCGAGAACAATTTATAACCATCACCATCTCAGTAGGTACGCGACATGACATCGAAGTAATTAACGCGTGTACATACCACGGTTGTCATCTCTGAGCTGCAACATAACTGATTAACTGATAAGCGCAGAGTGCGCACATACCATGTATCCAACAACATTTCTCTAAGCTACCACATAGAGGGTTATCTGATAAGCCCTGAGTGCCTACATAACTTAATCACCAGGTCATCCACACCTAATCAGTTGTTTGGTCCATGTAGCTTGTATAAACCTCAATAATGCAGTAACTTAGATAAACAGACTCTTGCCGTAGTGTGTATACGTTACAAATCAAAATCCAGGTAACTGTCTATTTAATGAATGGAAATGCTCTCTCAGTGGCAAGCAGATCCGCTGTCTGCCTGCCTGCCGGTTTAAATAAAAAAATAGTACAGACCCCAAACGCCTGTGTCTGTTAGTTGTGGGGGAATACCCAGGGTGCCCTCGATACATATCTGTCTGTCTGTCTGTCTGTCCGTCCGTCCGTCCGTCTGTCTGTCTGTCTGTCTGTCCGTCCGTCCGTCCGGCGGTCTGTCTGTCGGTGGAGCATCTTCTGCCTCGTGTACTATCCGCCAAAACAACGGCTTTGCTGTTTTTATGATGTTTTCCGACGCTACCCTTCATTTTGATCTATCATTATTCGATATATCTATAATACTGATTATGTCCCTTTAATCGTAAATAAGTTTGAAGAAAAATGAACTTTCTAGGAAACTGGCCGTGTTTGGTATCGTCGGAAAGATAGTTTAAACCGGTATTGCTATTATCATTTATCCAATGACGATATAACCGACCAATCAGAATCCAGGATAGCGACATATACCGATAAAATGATTATATTACTACAAGATATACACACTATCTCACCATATCTACATACATTCCTACAAGATATATCCACTAACACACCATATGTACATACATTACTACAATAACTACACACTGTCTCACAATATCTAAATACATTTCTACAAGATATACACACTATCTCACCATATCTACGTACATTACTACAAGATATACACACTATCTCACCATATATACGTACATTACTACAAGATATACACACTAGCTCACCATATTTAC
>CM026404.1:58084226-58104677 GCA_014843695.1 Archivesica marissinica | reverse complement strand
TACGTAAATATGGTGAGCTAGTGTGTATATCTTGTAGTAATGTACGTATATATGGTGAGATAGTGTGTATATCTTGTAGTAATGTATGTAGATATGGTGAGATAGTGTGTATATCTTGTAGAAATGTATTTAGATATGGTGAGACAGTGTGTAGTTATTGTAGTAATGTATGTACATATGGTGTGTTAGTGGATATATCTTGTAGGAATGTATGTAGATATGGTGAGATAGTGTGTATATCTTGTAGTAATATAATCATTTTATCGGTATATGTCGCTATCCTGGATTCTAATTGGTCGGTTATATCGTCATTGGATAAATGATAATAGCAATACCGGTTTAAACTATCTTTCCGACGATACCAAACACGGCCAGTTTCCTAGAAAGTTCATTTTTCTTCAAACTTATTTACGATTAAAGGGACATAATCAGTATTATAGATATATCGAATAATGATAGATCAAAATGAAGGGTAGCGTCGGAAAACATCATAAAAACAGCAAAGCCGTTGTTTTGGCGGATAGTACACGAGGCAGAAGATGCTCCACCGACAGACAGACCGCCGGACGGACGGACGGACAGACAGACAGACAGACGGACGGACGGACAGACAGACAGACAGACAGACAGATATGTATCGAGGGCACCCTGGGTATTCCCCCACAACTAACAGACACAGGCGTTTGGGGTCTGTACTATTTTTTTTATTTAAACCGGCAGGCAGGCAGACAGCGGATCTGCTTGCCACTGAGAGAGCATTTCCATTCATTAAATAGACAGTTACCTGGATTTTGATTTGTAACGTATACACACTACGGCAAGAGTCTGTTTATCTAAGTTACTGCATTATTGAGGTTTATACAAGCTACATGGACCAAACAACTGATTAGGTGTGGATGACCTGGTGATTAAGTTATGTAGGCACTCAGGGCTTATCAGATAACCCTCTATGTGGTAGCTTAGAGAAATGTTGTTGGATACATGGTATGTGCGCACTCTGCGCTTATCAGTTAATCAGTTATGTTGCAGCTCAGAGATGACAACCGTGGTATGTACACGCGTTAATTACTTCGATGTCATGTCGCGTACCTACTGAGATGGTGATGGTTATAAATTGTTCTCGCATTTCCCAGATAAGGTTATTTAGGGTCAACTGGTAACCATATAACCTCATACAGTTTGGATTCATTATTGGAGGCATTCCGAGCAGAGAATTAACGGGGGTCATACTAAATCATAGGATTTATTCGGAGATAGCCATCAGACGGGTTTTATAATTACCTGCGTCAGTGTTTGATTCAGTGCTTAAGTATTTCTATGGCATTCCAGGCAACTAATGACGTATTTTGTAGTAAATACTGATGTAAACGAATTTAGCCTTCATTTTGTGTACTGCTGGTGTTGGGTGAGGTGCCTAAACTGAGATGTATCGTACGGTTGTAGCTGTGCTCCGTGTCTTGAAGACGGGCATGGAACAACGACTAATCGGACATTTATATTAATCATTGAATCACTCTATACGATAAAATACGTGTACTTTATTCGTGTTTCATATACGCTATGGCTATGAGGTGTCTAGTGACATGGCCCTCTAAAACGTACATTACGGATTATTAATAATATATCGCGTTTTTATGGAATTATACGTAACGAGGTAAGATATATATTATTCATGTTCGTACATAGGTTAAGTTTGTAATTAGGATTTCTTACTCGATAAAAACGTACGCCTAGCTCGAATAATATAATGAACTTACCCGTATATTCGTTGAAGCTCTTGAAGCCGCTTGAGTACTAAGACCGTTCTAATAGGACTATATTTATATAGAAGCGTTGGTTATTTATGGATCGGTTCGTAGTCTATATTTATAGAATGGTACGAGATCGCTATTTATAAAGCTATTACCAATAGGCTATATAGTGACGCGTATACCAAAAAAAGCAACGAGCTCGGTAGTGGTGACGTATAAGCAACAAGTAAAGAGATCGGTAGTTGCGCGATATATCATCAATAGGCTCTATAGTGACGCGCACTCGCGTGACGTACTTCATATTCCCTTATATGCAAATGAGTTACTATAAAGCGTATTCAAAATGGCGCCCGTTTGTTTACCATTCAAAGAGCTCTGTAGTGGTGGTGGTGACGTATAAGCAACAAGTGATGACGTATACACAACATACAAAGAGACGCATGTATACTATTAAAGTAGAAAGTATACATTTTGGCATTACCTTTTATCCCTATAACATGCACTCACCATCAAACTGTTCCAGTTTATAATCATCAGAGCACGTGACCATGTACGTCAGTTGTGTGCTTAGTTGATTTGCTGGTGCAAACGTCAGCATAGCGCTCGTGTTATATTGAAACTTGAACAATACAGCAAGACAAGCACCGAGTAGACCGAGCACTGCCGCAACATGTTTCACAGGTACTCCGTATGAAGTGGACGGCCCGTTTCTGCCAAGTAGTAGTAGTAATAATAATAATAATAAAGATTTTATTTAACAAGAGAACTCATTTATTTGAACAATTAAGTCAATCTACCATGAGGCCCTCAACAAATTAAAACCATGACATAGCATAATGAAACATGTAAACAGTAACCAGTAAAACGTTCATAAGAAATCAGATATAAGCTGTTAAGAGGATACACAACCACGAAGAACAGTAAGCTACCGTGACGAACATATCCTTCATTACGTACCAGTCACGCGTAGCCCCGTCTCCACGTCCCGTGTGCTTTCCCTTCCCTGGTAACCTGACAGGAAAGGGCGGGAACCAGCAAAGTTATAACGTCGGCTTTTTGCCAACGGGTGTTCCCTACAGTGCTGCAGAGCTGGTCTTTCATATTCCTGTGATGGATGTGGTTACACCGTATACCCACCTCTTTTCCTGGTCCATGGAGAGCTGGGGTTACACACTATACCTGCTCTCGCGAGTGTTACTGACAGGCCAGTCTGTTGTGGCGGGGAATAGACACGCATTTCATGGGTATGGGCCAGTAGGCCTACTCAACTCTCCAACATCCGTAAGTGACAAACAACTTTCTCACATATCATTTATCACTCGTCCCTTATAGGGATCGAACCTGCAGCCTGATGATCGCAGTGAAAGCATTAGACCGCACAGCCACAGAGGCTCTACACACCAACCAGTTTCTAGTCACTATCCTTTTGTGTATATATACATGTACTAGTAGGTCTATCTACTATTGCGAGTATTTGAAGTGTTAATATCATAGTACTTGGTTTTCCCTTTTAGAGTAATAAACGCCATATAATCGTATAAACATAGTTCCCTTATAAATGCTTTTATTGTAATATATCTAAAATAATTCAAACAAGTAGGCTTACTAATCAGTTAAATGCTCTTGTAAGAATTGTGTATTTTGTACTTTCGGTTTATATTGTTATTTACCATGACATGTGGATATACATTATGACAATAACATCTAACCTAATCCAGACATTCACTATGGCGGCGAGAAAAACACTCACATGCCATGGGAGTGAGGCCAGACGGCCCCTGCTGGGAATATTAGTCCTATATATAAGACCATATAAGACCTCTACACAATTATTTTTCGATATGTTATTTGAAAAATGCCTTGATAGTAAAATGTTAAATTTTTCAAGTGTAAATATATGCACTAGTAAGTAAGTAGGCTACTCAACTTATTGAACTACGAGACATCCGTAAAGTACACGTACTGAATACTACAGAACCTGAAGAGTCACATTTTAAAATGAAATGCTTCTGACAATAATGCTTAAACAAATTAATGTGGTGTACGTATCATCAGTATCACCCATTAATACTGCCAATACTGTTGGCTCATTCACCTGTCCACCTTACACATTCCACCATTGGCTCCATGACTAGTGTACACGGTGGATCGACTGTATTCGTTCTCGAGATATTTCGTACTCTCGTATCTGCAGGTCTATATATTGTAATTATCAGAGAGTATGTCACAGGAAGCGACGTTTTACTACATATGCCATGCATGACATAATGTGGCACAATAGATATACGTTATTTTGTTCATTAAAACAGATTAGATTAAATGTTAACCAAGACAGCTATGGTTGTATCTGTATACACTCATTATACAGGTGTAAGGAAACATGCAGATTATACAGTGAATGATAAAATCAGGCATACACACGTACTTGGCAGATTCAATCGGAGTTTTGTGCTGGGCAGCTTTGCCTTTTCTATCGCGCATTTGCCGAACTCAACTACACGAAACACAGAATGTTAGAAACACGTGTAGTCCTCTAGTGATTATGACACATTTGTGTTTATATTTTCCACGGAAGTACAGGTGTTTTGTGTATCTCTTCCGGGAACATCCGGAAATAGCCGGGGATGTCCGATTGTTCCCGAAAAGATACACACATTATGAAAGTGTTCGAACCGTACCAGAAGTGAATTGTGGGAGAATAATTTAGAGGCTCTTAGCTGTCTGTTCTTCAACTTCCGAACGAATATTTTAAATTAGATAACATACTGATATTTTCATCTCAACTCACGTTACCGTAAAGCTCGCTAGTTGAGGTCCTCTTAAACTTACGTTTATGTAGGGCCTATCGTCGCTACCGGTTGTTCATATCAGCGACATGCAGTTTACCTAACATCACCTTTCCTGGGCAGGCTCCAGCGGTTAACCAGTGCTTGGTGCACGAACCTCTGTAAGAAACAACCAACTTTTTCATATAAAGAGACACGGCCTGAGCGGTGCTCGAATCCGTGACCATCAGTGATGATAGGTTACAGTGGTATACAAGTCAGCGACCTTAACCACAGTTAAGGTAGGCCCTATATAATCTGAGAGTAGACCCATCAGAATAGTGTACAACAATGTCCCAATGTCATTTATGCATTACATGTAGTGACATTTGAATAGTTATCAACAATTACTTTTCATATGGAACATTATATAGTTAAATTAGTGTCAAATTAGTTGCATTTATAAAATATAAGTAGGCCAACAGTCTACACCCGTTATGTCGAATTCCGTCGGACCGAACACAATACTTCGACATAACCGAAGTTTGACTTAGCGAAAGTCGACATAAACGGAGCCAGTTATATGTATAATGATAGTGTCTGAAACGGGACTTTGATCTGACTTCGAGATAACCGAATAATTCGACATAACCGACGTTGACATAACGGTTGTAGACTGTAGTATATTTTGATAATTAGTGCCCCCACCCCGTCTCCGTATAGGAAGACGCATCGAGGTGAAATGCATGGTGGGTAATTAAATATAACATTTACTAGAAAGGTCAATGTTCCTTGATAATTATAGTGGCAAAGCTTGAATCGGTCAACATTCCTCGCTACATTAATAATGCAGACAATTTACAATGTGTTTGACCCCGACGCATCCGGCCGCAGGTTGCATCTCCTGTATAGATGTCGATACACTCTCCGTTATGCTCACTGTATGTGGCTATTGCAAACTCTCTTCTCGAGTATATATTATTATTGGCAGATTGCATTGCTCATTCACGTGCTGGGCACTATCAGACTGCATTCACAGGTCTTCACAGATATTACCAGCCAGCGGAAATATTTTCGATGTAAGCTAATTGAGCTCGCAATAGTCGTCTGGGGATAAATTGGATATTATTGTAGACATCGGTGAGTTCGGTATTTCCAATATTTTCTCTATTTGTTTTCATGCAATACTCATATCTGCAAAAAATGTGCAGTTACAATTAATATATGTATGTACATGTATCAAAAGACGGTAGCCCACTCAAGGCTATATATATATATATATATATATATATATGCTATTTTATAAATGTTTATATTTTCGCACACATACTCCACCCATAGTTTATACAAATTTAGTTGAGCTCGATTGCGAAACAAGTTCTTATAACTTATACTAATCACTCTCGAGACCTCATCCTGATGGAATCCATCGCCACGAGGGAGAGAGAAGAGGCATGTGGAATTTAAATGCCTGCCTAAGGACACAATCGTAACAGCTCCAGCGGGCCGAACTCCGGGCCTTTCGCACGTGAAGCGAACGCGCTACCACTGAGCTATCACGACTTCCACTACTCCACCCATACATATACTCTTTGTGTCCGCGTGTATCTCTCTCAATGGCATCGCACCTGTCTATCTGCAGGAGTCGTTCAGATTTACTTCCGATGTTCGAACTCAAAATTTTCGATCATCCTCCAATCTCCAACTTTACCCTCCTAAACCAAATAGTGACCTTTTTATACAATCTTTCTTATAGTCAGGGTCACACTGAACTGAACACACGGAATTCCCTCCCTTATCACATCAAAACAGCATATTATGTTCACACTTCAAGCTTTATATATAGCAGATGATGCAGAGAGCCGATCATCGTTAACCTAATAAACTAATAAATTATAATTATACATCTATATAAGAGTCAGTTCTTGCAGCTTGTATCCTAACAGACGGATATGTAGTCCAGTGGTAACACGCGGACTGGTAATCCAGGGATCGAGGTTCGATCCCCCGTCTGACCCTAATAAAATAACAGTCTTTCAGATGGGACGTTAAACCGAGGTCTCGTGTCGGTGCTTTACACCGTGCACTAAAAGAACCAGAGGAGACTCTGGAATGGGTCTCTCTCTGTATCATTGCACTATCCTCCAAAAATCTAAAATAACTAATCTCTTCAGGAGGCGTCGCTCATATGGGCAACCGGTAGCGACGATAAATAAACGTAAAACACCACACCACGCTTGTATCCTATTTCCTATGAACGTTTTACTGGTTAATGTTTACATGTGTCATTGTGCTGGTTGATGTTTTAATTTGTTGAGGGCCTCATGGTAGATTGACTTAATTGTTCAAATGAGTTCTCTCGTTAAATAAAGTCTTTATTACTATTATTATTATTATATTATTATTATTATTATTATTATGGTAAACAAATTATAATTGAAATAGAAATATCCTTGGCAAGAATACAACCAGTGTGGTTCTGATGGGCTTAGAAATCACACACATCCTCGGTTACGATCACAGACGCTTGGGGTCATGTTTGCTTAAAGCGACATTACATCGCAAAAAGTAAATAAAATGCATTTCTTCACGTATAAATGCATTGCTACAACGAATTCCTCTCAATATATTCGTCTACAAACTTCAAAAGTGAAAGTAGGATTTCATATAACGGTCATCCACGATCCTGAATTGACGTTTGTTTTATCAGTGACGTCAATACTAAACGGGCGATACTTTCGTTTAGTGATAATTTAACTAAGCTTAGTCTACAAATAAATATGCATAGGTACAAATGTGAGCTATAACGGTAAATGTGTACCATAAATCGTGTTATTCAGGATACACGAGTTGTATTACGCATGAATATCGACCCTATTTACATTGTTATGTTATGTCAACAAATCGCGTATACGACGTTTGATTATTTGTTGAAATACTCATTTTTTGAGGCAAATATTGGGGGGGGGGGGAGGGAATTATACCATATACAATGTAATAGGAAATTACATTCTGCAGACATTTGCGTTTTCGCCGATGTAGTGTCGCTTTAATTGTTTGGTTTTGAACCCGAAACAATGTTTCCGACCCAAGCGTCTGTGGTTACGATGCGGAAATGGTATCACGGAGACGTTCCATATATACTGACAATTTGAAATAACATTGACAGTTTGAAAGAACAAACATCTGTTACCGCTGGGGAGAACTCTGCTGTTACCGCTGAGGAGAACTCTGCTGTTACCGCTGAGGAGAACTCTGCTGTTATCGCTGGGGAGAACTCTGCTGTTACCACTGAGGAGAACTCTGCTGTTACCGCTGGGGAGAACTCTGCTGTTATCGCTGAGGAGAACTCTGCTGTTACCGCTGGGGAGAACTCTGCTGTTATCGCTGAGGAGAACTCTGCTGTTATCGCTGAGGAGAACTCTGCTGTTACCGCTGGGGAGAACTCTGCTGTTACCGCTGAGGAGAACTCTGCTGTTATCGCTGGGGAGAACTCTGCTGTTACCGCTGGGGAGAACTCTGCTGTTATCGCTGAGGAGAACTCTGCTGTTACCGCTGGGGAGAACTCTGCTGTTATCGCTGAGGAGAACTCTGCTGTTATCGCTGAGGAGCACTCTGCTGTTACCGCTGGGGAGAACTCTGCTGTTACCGCTGGGGAGAACTCTGCTGTTACCGCTGGGGAGAACTCTGCTGTTACCGCTGGGGAGAACTCTGCTGTTACCGCTGGGGAGAACTCTGCTGTTACCGCTGGGGAGAACTCTGCTGATACCGCTGGAGAGAACTCTGCTGTTAGCGCTGAGGAGAACGCTGCTGTTACCGCTGAGGAGAACGCTGCTGTTACCGCTGAGTTCCCTCGCGTAGCTCAAATTAATCCAATTAGTCAAAAGAAACATATGCTTACCGATATGCCAAAGTAAATGATGACATTTGGAACAGCGGATTATAGTTAATGTGACTTATCATGCCGAGGTCGGTAACTGTAGCCTGGCGAATTCGTCAACTAGTTTAGCATATTATTGATAGCATAGGTTCGTTGTTATATTATAAATAATATATGTGTTCCTGGTTGTATTAATTACGAAATAGATTATTCATTTTCAGTCTTCGAACAATGGCAGATATTCTGATGATGGAAGCAAAATGGCGGATTGTATTTAAACTTCTCGATATCGACAAAGATGGGGTGGTCACAGCTAGAGATCGTGACACTTGCAAGAACTACTTCAGTGACTTATCTCCGCCAGACTGTGTACAAATGTCGGCGAATCTGGACAAGTTCTGGGATAATCTGTTGTTTCCCGGGGAATCCCCGGACTGGAGCTTAGAAATATCGGAGGATCTATTTCTTTCAAGGTTCCAGAAAGTTTTCACGAATGACAAATCTGCAGCAACTCAGAGAGTCAGCGATGCTTTGAATAACCTGCTATCGGCTGCAGACGTGAATAAAGATGGGATATTTACATTTGTAAAGTTTTTCAAGTTCCACGAAGGGTTTAACTTGGGTCATGAGGTCATCGTTCGAACCACGTTCAATTTGATTGGTCCATCAAGCGATGACAATTGTACATTCGAACAAGTACATGCGTTCTATGTGGAACTGTTCATAGGTGAAGATAGAGACAAGTTTGAAACGCTACGAAGTGCATACCGCGCTGTTGGGATGTTGTGAAGAGAGTCACAATATACATGTACAACGTGCATGCATTTTGTAGTACTGTTATGATCACCATCACGATTGAATTTTAGTTTTTACCATCATTTCTTTTTGTTCTATCTACACAGTAGTAGTAGTAGTAGTAGTAGTAGTAGTAGTGGCAGCGGCAGTGGTAGCAGTAGTAGTAACAGCAGCAGCAGCAGCAGTAGCAGTAGTAGTAGCAGTAGCGGCAGCAGCAGCAGTAGTAGCAGCGGTAGTAGTAGCAGCAGCAGTAGCAGCAGCAGCAGTAGTAGCAGCGGCAGTGGTAGTAGTAGCAGCAACAGTAGTAGTAGCAGTAACAGTAGTAGTAACAGCAGCAGCAGCGGCAGTGGTAGTAGCAGCAGCAGTAGCAGCAGCAGTAGTAGTAGCAGCAGCAGTAGCAGCAGCAGTAGTAGTAGCAGCAGTAGTAGTATCAGCAGCAGTAGCAGCAGTAGTAGCAGTAGCAGCGGCAGCGGCAGTGGTAGCAGTAGTAGTAGCAGCAGCAGTAGCAGCAGCAGCAGTAGTAGTAGCAGTAGTAGTAAACTTAATTTACATCTCATCATTGTACGTACAGTATTTACGATCTTATTGCATGTATAGTTTACATCATAACAGTACAATGCCACTCCAACATGGAGTTATACGAGATGAACGAACTTAAACGCAATCATTTATCACAGTATGTTACGGATAAAGCTGCAATATCCCTGCTATTCAGATATTGAAAATTGCACACAAAGATAAAACACATGTGCATGTTCTGAGTGAATCATAGTTATAGAATATTGACATCTTGTTCTATCTCCAAGCAATTTTGCCGTTTTACTTAATTATCCCAACACGCAGACGATAATGCAATGCATTATAATGTCCTTCGATGATTTACAAGAAATTTATTCTGTATGTGTGTTGCGTTTATTTATCGTCGTTACCGGTTGCCCATATGAGCGACGCCTCCTGAACAGATTAGTCATTTTAGAGTTTTGGAGGATAGTGCAATGATACAGACATATACCCATCTGGTTCATTTACGTGCACCGACAAGAGATATCGGTTTAAAGTCCCATATGAAAGACTGTTAATTGTATTAGGGGTCCGACGTGGGATCGAACCTGCGATCCCTGGATTACCAGTCCAACGTGTTGTCCACTGGGCTACAGATCCGTCTGTGATATGTTCTGACCAGAATCGCTCATCATTAGTGCAGACCCCACGCGCGTGTGGCATAGATACTCACATCATATGTTGAATACTGACTAAGCTAATTAATCACAAGCTGTCAAATTAATATGTAAGCATGCACACATTGAATAGTTTGAGAGATGCTCATAAAAATGTGTCGCATCTTAAATGAGACGTTTAAGACGGATTGATATGTGACGAACGGATATGTCGTCAAGTGGTAACACGCTGGACTGGTAATCCAGGGATCGCAGGTTCGATCCCCCGTCTGACCCTAAAAAAGTAACAGTCTTTCAGATGGGACGTTAAACCGAGGTCTCGTATCGGTACTTTACACTGTACACGTAAAAGAACCAGAGGAGACTCTGGAATGGGTATCTGTCTGTATCATTGCACTATCCTCCACAATCTAAAATGACTAATCTCTTCAGGAGGCGTCGCTCATATGGGCAACCGGTAGCGACGATAAATAAACGTAAAACACACACAGGATGGATATGTGATGATGAAATCAATAGTATTGTTGACGTATTACATGATATATTTGGAGTATACATGTAACTTGCAGTAAATCAAAATACATTCATAGAATAATTTTCCTCATATCCCTACACTTACCTAGTTGCTTTGGCTGTCCTGGAAGCGCAGTGGTTAGCACTCTACGATTTCACCAGTGCAACCCGGGTTCGATCCGTTCGAACCGGGAAATATATGAATATCATACGATACGGTGGTCGCCAAATCGGACGGGTGGGTTTCCTCCGGGTGCTGAAGCTTCCTCATACACGAATGATCAGATATACGCTTTCGTCCGTTTTTCTCTCTTAGCATTATGTCTATTTTCTTCTTGATAATACACATGTTCCATGCTACTAAAGGATTGTTTGGTGATGAGCATCTGCCTCCAGACAGTAGCATCACACTTTACCTGAATGTTCAGCCTCGGAGCTATATTGCTGCAACTAAACGTTTAATTTATTTTAGCTCGATTGCGAAACAAGTTCTTACAACTTATATTAATCACTGTCGAGACCTCATTCCTGTTGGAATCCATCTGCACGGTGGAGAGAGAAGAGTCGTGTGGAATTTAATTGCCTTGCCTAAGGGCACAACCGTAACGGCTCCAGCGGGGTTCGAACTCCGGGCATTTCGCAATAGAAGCGAACGCGCTACTGTGTGACTAATATAAATTGATAAAGCCTGTTTAGCAATCGTTATAAACTCATGAAAGAACTCTTTTAAGCCTTGCTTTATCGGCAGAACAATACAGATGCGATTACCAATGTTGAGGTAGACAACTATTAGTCATTTTAATATGGCAACTTGTGGTTGTATGGCAAAATAAGCAGCATTCTATCGGGATTAATTGTTAACACCAAATGTAATGTGTAATTATCAATACATTATAATATGTAAATAGAGCTATGTAAATCGGAATTGCGATGAAATACCAAGATTGCCATGGAAACACCACTAATAACTTGGTCATAGGTCATTTTCATTATTATTGTAACTAGTCTTTCAAATCGTTATTAATGACTTTAACATAGCTATATAATCTAAATATATATATATATATAGGCTCCTTTATGCGAAATGTGAGTGGTGATTACAACGAGTTCAAAAAAGTGGAATTCTTAAAGCGACACTATATCGAAATTTAAAGTTAAGTTTAAACTTTATTAATTTAACGATTGCGAAGCAAGCTTTAACAGCTTATATTAATCACTTTCGTTGGCGCAAGATGAAAGCATTTATGTGGTCATTCGTGTGGGAGAAAACAGGAGTACCGTAGAAAACCCACCTGTCCGATATGGCGACCACCGTACCATCTCACATACTTCCCGGTCCGAGGATCGAACCCGGGTTGCATTGGTGAGAATCGAGTGCGTTAACCACTGCGCTATCGGAATAAAGGATGTTTTAAGTAAAATGTACTGATGTTTAAAGAATATAATTTCCAATGGCTGTGTGCTTAAAATAAAATCAATTATTCGCACAGAAACGAACCAAATCCAATACATATATTATACGTTGTATACGTGAATTGTTTATCAACACACGTATTTAAACAATGCTTAATGCGAATGACGCAACTGTCTTAGATGTTTGTTCTGATTGCCGATATAGAGCGGTGCGTTACGAATGCATACAGGGCGTGGCGAAACGATTCAGCAATGTCGTATTTTCACTTTGAGTTTGTTATAATTCAAAAATATATATTTACTGAGTGAAAATAATTAATCAAAATATAATGGAAGAATGTGTAGTAGCATTGCTACTTGTACGTAAAATTTCAAATTTTATAATAATTTTTGTTCCATACGATATAGTTCCGCTTTAAGCTAGTTGCATAAAACATGGTATGTAATCACGACGGTGTAACTCGGTCTTAAGCCATAATCTTAACTAAGACTGATTTACGACCGTTGATAAAACGGGGCATAGAGGGTAAGATCCTTTTTTAACGTATTACCGCAGTAACCATCAATGAGAGACATCTCTAATTTTCTATTACCTCCCTTGGCAGATAAAGTCTGATTTATTCCAAAATGTGAATAGGTCCTTTCAGTTGGAAGCCTTTGTTTTTACTGGTGTTCCCTAACCAGATGTTGTGGTATGATAATTGTGATTTTATCAAAATCGTGCTAATTAACTGATAACATTCTTTTACAAATAAGTACCCATTGCATACACTGTATGAGATCTCTCGAGATATAGTAATTTAATAATCATATAAAGCGATAGTGGAATAAAATTGCTAGCATGTTGTGCAAAGGAAACAACGATAAAAACAGAGGAAAATACTTAATAGAACCTATCTACTTTTAGGGAGTATTCAGGAGCAGTAACTGACCGATTTATCTCATTGGAAGAAAAACACGTTTCTGTTTTCCTATGTACTTCGAGCCTTATTACATCTCAAGGAAATCAGTATGGTGCAGCTGTACTCTGTAGTTAATAGTCCTCGATAATCAACCAACTCCATGCAAATAATCGGCACAATACATTTAATCATCATACTGTACTCCGCTAGTGCATATTAAACAATTTATTGATTTCAACAATGAAAGCATGAAGGCAAAGGTGCACACTGTACGTCAGAAGTGTCTAAAGCAAGCTGCCATGCCGCGACACGTCAGAATCCTGCCAGGTTGTACGTCAGAAATATCTAAAGCAAGCTGCCATGCCGCGACAAGTCAGAATCCTGCCAGGTTGTACGTCAGAAATATCTAAAGCAACCCGCCATGCCGCAACAAGTCAGAATCCTGCCAGGTTGTATTACACATGTGTCTAAAGCAAGCTACCATGCTGCGACAAGACAGAATCCTGCCAGGTTGTATTACACATGTGTCTAAAGCAAGCTACCATGCTGCGACAAGACAGAATCCTGCCAGGTTGTATTACACATGTGTCTAAAGCAAGCTACCATGCCGCGACAAGACAGAATCCTGCCAGGTTGTATTACACATGTGTCTAATGCAAGCTACCATGCCGCGACAAGACAGAATCCTGCCAGGTTGTATTACACATGTGTCTAAAGCAAGCTACCATGCCGCGACAAGACAGAATCATGTGAGGTTGTATTACACGTGTGTCTAAAGCAAGCTGCCATGCCGCGACAAGTCAGAATCCTGCCAGGTTGTATTACACATGTGTCTAAAGCAAGCTGCCATGCCGCGACAAGACAGAATCCTGCCAGGTTGTATTACACGTGTGTCTAAAGCAAGCTACCATGCCGCGACAAGTCAGAATCCTGCCAGGTTGTATTACACATGTGTCTAAAGCAAGCTACTATGCCGCGACAAGTCAGAATCCTGCCATGTTGTATTACACATGTGTCTAAAGCAAGCTGCCATGCCGCGACAAGTCAGAATCCTGCCGGTTGTATTACACGTGTGTCTAAAGCAAGCTGCCATGCCGCGACAAGTCAGAATCCTGCCAGGTTGTATTACACGTGTGTCTAAAGCAAGCTGCCATGCCGCGACAAGTCAGAATCCTGCCAGGTTGTATTACACGTGTGTCTAAAGCAAGCTACCATGCCGCGACAAGACAGACTCCTGCCAGGTTGTATTACACGTGTGTCTAAAGCAAGCTACCATGCCGCGACAAGTCAGAATCCTGCCAGGTTGTATTACACATGTGTCTAAAGCAAGCTCTATGCCGCGACAAGTCACAATCCTGCCAGGTTGTATTACACATGTGTCTAAAGCAAGCTACCATGCCGCGACAAGACAGAATCATGTCAGGTTGTATTACACGTGTGTCTAAAGCAAGCTGCCATGCCGCGACAAGTCAGAATCCTGCTAGGTTGTATTACACGTGTGTCTAAAGCAAGCTGCCATGCCGCGACAAGACAGAATCCTGCCAGGTTGTATTACACATGTGTCTAAAGCAAGCTGCCATGCCGTGACAAGACAGAATCATGTCAGGTTGTATTACACGTGTGTCTAAAGCAAGCTGCCATGCCGCGACAAGTCAGAATCCTGCCAGGTTGTATTACACATGTGTCTAAAGCAAGCTGCCATGCCGCGACAAGACAGAATCCTGCCAGGTTGTATTACACGTGTGTCTAAAGCAAGCTACCATGCCGCGACAAGTCAGAATCCTGCCAGGTTGTATTACACATGTGTCTAAAGCAAGCTACTATGCCGCGACAAGTCAGAATCCTGCCATGTTGTATTACACATGTGTCTAAAGCAAGCTGCCATGCCGCGACAAGTCAGAATACTGCCAGGTTGTATTACACGTGTGTCTAAAGCAAGCTGCCATGCCGCGACAAGTCAGAATCCTGCCAGGTTGTATTACACGTGTGTCTAAAGCAAGCTACCATGCCGCGACAAGTCAGAATCCTGCCAGGTTGTATCACACGTGTGTCTAAAGCAAGCTACCATGCCGCGACAAGTCAGAATCCTGCCAGGTTGTATTACACGTGTGTCTAAAGCAAGCTACCATGCCGCGACAAGTCAGAATCCTGTCAGGTTGTATTACACGTGTGTCTAAAGCAAGCTACCATGCCGCGACAAGACAGAATCCTGTCAGGTTGTATTACACATGTGTCTAAAGCAAGCTACCATGCCGCGACAAGACAGAATCCTGCCAGGTTGTATTACACGTGTGTCTAAAGCAAGCTACCATGCCGCGACAAGACAGAATCCTGCCAGGTTGTATTACACGTGTGTCTAAAGCAAGCTACCATGCCGCGACAAGTCAGAATCCTGTCAGGTTGTATTACACGTGTGTCTAAAGCAAGCTACCATGCCGCGACAAGACAGAATCCTGCCAGGTTGTATTACAGGTGTGTCTAAAGCAAGCTACCATGCCGCGACAAGACAGAATCCTGCCAGGTTGTATTACACGTGTGTCTAAAGCAAGCTACCATGCCGCGACAAGACAGAATCCTGCTAGGTTGTATTACACGTGTGTCTAAAGCAAGCTACCATGCCGCGACAAGACAGAATCCTGTCAGGTTGTATTACACGTGTGTCTAAAGCAAGCTACCATGCCGCGACAAGTCATAATCATATCAGGTTGTATTACACGTGTGGACATTCAAGCAAATAGGTGATTGTGTTGTATCACACTGAATACAAACAAATGTGATAAATAGTATTTATCATATGCATAGTATTAGCTTGCATCCGATACAATATAGCAATCAACGAATTTAAGAAATCGATTCACGAGAATTGTATCACTGATCAGCGTGTTTGCAAACTAACATAAACTAACACGAGATTCCAGGCATTGTGTTTCACATGTCCTCAATTTAAAGACTAACATTTGAACACTTTTTTATGTTTTGTTGAATACGTGTTTAAAAGAAAATAAACTGGCACCTTTACTGGGAAGTACTTTACATCGGTACCGTGGGAAACTCTTTAAAAAACCGTTGTTCATAAATACAATTGTGTGTGTGTGTGTTTTACGTTTATTTATCGTCGCTACCGGTTGCCCATATGAGCGACGCCTCCTGAATAGATTAGTCATTTTAGATTTTTGGAGGATAGTGCAATTATACAGACAGAGACCCATTCCAGAATATCCTCTGGTTCTTTTACGTGCACGGTGTAAAGCACCGACACGAGACCTCGGTTTAACGTCCCCTCTGAAAGACTGTTAATTTTATTAGGGTCAGACGAAGGAACCTGCGATCCCTGGATTACCAGTCCAGCGTGTTACCACTGGACTACAGATCCGTCTGTCATAAATACAAAGTATGACTCGTTTTCATGTATACATAAACTCCATTAAACACGTTCTGGCGAGTTTATTAGCATTTTTTACCCAACTCGTTTAATAAAAGTGGATATGACATAAAAGTTCATCACAAATTATGAATAGTATCATCACGGGTGTTTGACGTCTCAACAGCAATACCCTCACCCCAAATAATAAATTTCATATGTATTTACCTTACCTCACCCACCTAACAATAATGACGAAGTGATCGTAGAAACGATCTAAACAGGTATATTTATGGAACTGGAGATCATTTTGTTTTGCTTCAATATTTAGTATTCTTTAACTTATTAAACTTCAAAATACTATGGTAGAATCTATGCCATTGATTAGCATCCACATTCAAATTGGTTGATGCATTTGCTTGTAATAATTTATAGTTTTAATATCTCCATAATTGAAACCGCGGTAGGGAACATAGTTTTTATAGTTGTGAATCTGCGGTATCCATGGTATTATATAGTAGAACCCGCTGTAGGGTTCCCATGTCACCGGTATTATAGTTTCGAATCTGCGGTAGAGACACCGTGTCACCGGTATTATACGTTCGAATCTGGTAGAAACCACGTGCATTAAAATTGATAGTAAACGATATTGACCATGTGGATTCTTGTTCGGAACCCAAGGTATGGGCTTGCATGGTTGGGAATCCGCTGTAGAGACAGTGTGAATTCGCTGTGGGAACAAGGTGTATCATGGTTGGAAATCAATTGTAGGGACCATGCATATGTTGGGAATTCTTGGTAGATGTCATATTTAGTATAGTTTGGAATCCGGGGTAAGGAAATTGTGCAAACTAGTTGCGAATCCGGTGCAAAAGACTCGGAGTTCGCACCCAGCTATAACCGTTACAATTTTGCCCGTAGATAAGGCACTTAAATTCCACATTGCCTCTTCTCTCTCCCTCGTGGCGATGGATTACATCAGGATCAGGTCTCGAGAGCGATTACTATAATGGTGGGAAAAGTGTGTTACGTAATTGAGCGAAATAAATTAACGGTATAAAAATGTGAAACATCGATGTAATCCGCCGTAGGGACAAGGATTATTATTGTTGCTGATATATAGTTACAGTTGCACTTACAGTTTTATTTGTCGGCTATTGGTGCATTAAATTAGACCGAGACGTAGTGACTAGTGTGCAAAACCCCAATTTGCACGAAATGTTTATTATTGTTATATATAAATAGTAATGTATTATATAAATACATTAAACTGTTTCTATATATGGCCAAATGTTTACCATTAATATATATATATTTGTATTATGCATAATCGTCTGCTATTATTTTCGCGCCTAAAATTATCAATCTCGCTTCGCGCGGGAAATGACTTAAGATTTTAGGCCTAATCTCAGTTTATCAAGGCCGTGGTTGCAGGTGTCCAGTTATGTAATACAAAGGCACCGAACTGGTTTGATGGTGTAATATTAGATAACAGGCCGTGGTTGCAGGTGTCCAGTTATGTAATATAAAGGCACCGAACTGGTTTGATGGTGTAATATTAGATAACATAACAGATGTTTAGGAATAACAGATGTTTAGGAATAACAGATGTTTTAGGAATTGTTATATCATATATACACTGATTCAATCATGTATATAAGAAATGGATTTTATTAACATAGATCAGACACACTAGAGCCTAACTCCAGGAGCGAGAAAGGTCGTGATCTCAATCTAGTATATAGAACATATAAACTGTATTTATGAAACTTAGATAGTATGGACATTATAAGAAATATAACTTATAAAGATTTGTCGAATAATTAAATTGTTCAGCCATAGAAGAAACAGAGAGTTTCGGCGAACCATACCAGGTGATTAAAAGTTAATCTAATCAGAAACAGTGATTAGATTATAGTGATATTGAGTAATGACGGATTAAAAAGATTGGATGTTAAATATACTGTGTAAGCGCATAGTCGGCTCACACAAATGGATTGTTAAATAAGTTTTTAATGATACGATGTATATATATATAGATCACTGATTATATATATATGGATATTTCTGATGCCAATTTAAACAAGATATTATATAGAAGAAATGTAATACTGTGTTGAGTTATCATTAATACATATAATAACGAAGAAACCCCCTAGACAACTCCAGCGAGTCTACAATAGGATAGACCCTGGTAAGAGCCGTAGCAACCGAGACATATTATTACGAGAAGAAAAAGGAGAGTTTGCGACAATTGGGACTCTCGTCCGGGATTGGAAGTAAAGAAGAGGTGACATATCGTGACATATTGTGAAGGACACTAGAATTTATATATGGAATATTGTGAAGGACACTAGGATTTATACATGAAGAATACAAGGGACTATTAATTAACGTGGGAAAACAGAAGTGCATGCGAGACAGTGTTAGAATTTGGAAATAAGTGAAAGACGTCAACGAATTATTAAATTAATGAAATGGATTAAATTATTGGAAATGTGCAAACTTTGAATATGTGATCAATTATATATTGGATTAACGGACGAGACAGACTTCGGTAAGTACCAGTTTTCTTTTCATAGAGGCTTAATATTATCATTAAAATTATATTAGTGATTTACTTCCTTTTATTGAACTCAATTCTATAATACATTTGGAGATACATTCTGGGGATTACAAATTTTGGGAAATAAAAAAATAAAATGGCTACAACTAGGAGTGCTAATAAGGAAACTGAGGGGCCGGTTCACCCCAACTTGCAGACAACAGGTGATGAGATATGGGACAAATTAATGAGACTTCCCTTCTTTAATCAGGCAAATCTGGAACGTCAGGGTGAGATTTATGAGAAAGAAAGGGAAGAAGTAAAACAAAGAGAAGAAAGAGAGAGAGAAAGAGGGAAAGAGAAGAAAGAGAGAGAGAAAGAGAGAGAGAAAGAGAGAGGGAAGAAGTAAAACAAAGAGGGGAAAGAGAAGAGAAAGAAAGGGACAGGGAGGAAAGAATGCAAAGGGAGAAAATGCAGATGGAGATTCGCCTGAGAGAAATCCAGAGAGATCAGGAATCTCAGCAAAATAACCCCCTCCATACAGATAATAGGCCCTCTAAGACAAACATTTCTGTTCCTATTTGGACCCAGACTATGAGGCCAGATAAATTCTTCGCAACATGTGAGAGACTGTTCGAAGCTAGCCAGGTCGCCAAACAAACATGGGTGGGCCATATTATAGACAAGTTGTCCGACAAGGCCAGACATATATATGCCACTCTTCCGGTCCAAGACGCTAATAATTACGATACCCTCAAGGCCGCCATCTTGGATGAATATAGACTCTCACCCACTGTATATAGAAAGAATTTCTTCTCTTGGGTAAAGAAACCTCAGCAGACATATTCCGAATTCATTAAGGAATTAAGGGAGCAAATGACTCTATGGACGGAGAACAATGATCCGAGCGAGGTCAACTGGATCGAGCTGCTCTTGAGATATAGATTCGATTCCCAGCTAAGTGATGAGCTTAATGTGTTCATTCTGGATAAGAAAGCATCTAC
The DNA here is from genome assembly GCA_014843695.1 of Archivesica marissinica. Classification (NCBI taxonomy): domain Eukaryota; kingdom Metazoa; phylum Mollusca; class Bivalvia; order Venerida; family Vesicomyidae; genus Archivesica; species Archivesica marissinica. The sequence continues at coordinate 58,084,570 of CM026404.1, read as the reverse complement.
TCTCCAGGAATGTATTTCCCTGGCTGATGAATATAACCTCCATCGCAGATTAGCGCCCAGGACACGGATTAATTCAAATCCGAATGTGAAACCCAGAGATACAGAACACCGACCTCCAGCCCCAAGGCCATATATCCCATCACCCATGTATCGACCCAATATTAGGATAGATAATTCCCAAGCTACCCATAGAACTCCCCGGATAGAAAAATATTGTAGTTATTGTAGGCGTAATGGCCACGGACGAACAGAGTGTTGGGCAGATCCCAATTCACCTAGGTACAGGGGTACTAGAAACCTAGCAAACGGACACCAAGTGTCCAATACTAGGATAGATAATTCCC
>CM026404.1:58017768-58083226 GCA_014843695.1 Archivesica marissinica | reverse complement strand
TGACCTGTATATTTGACAAGTAATGGATTTACCATCTCGGTATTTTCATATGAGTTCACTGGCTCATTGGTTATAAAGGCTGAACTATGAGTAGTGTTTGACACTTGGTGTCCGTTTGCTAGGTTTCTAGTACCCATGTACCTAGGTGAATTGGGATCTGCCCAACACTCTGTTCGTCCGTGGCCATTACGCCTACAATAACTACAATATTTTTCTATCCGGGGAGTTCTATGGGTAGCTTGGGAATTATCTATCCTAATATTGGGTCTATACATGGGTGATGGGATATATGGCCTTGGGGCTGGAGGTCGGTGTTCTGTATCTCTGGGTTTCACATTCGGATTTGAATTAATCCGTGTCCTGGGCGCTAATCTGCGATGGAGGTTATATTCATCATCCAGGGAAATACATTCCTGGAGAGTAGATGCTTTCTTATCCAGAATGAACAAATTAAGCTCATCACTTAGCTGGGAATCGAATCTATATCTCAAGAGCAGCTCGATCCAGTTGACCTCGCTCGGATCATTGTTCTCCGTCCATAGAGTCATTTGCTCCCTTAATTACTTAATGAATTCGGAATATGTCTGCTGAGGTTTCTTTACCCAAGAGAAGAAATTCTTTCTATATACAGTGGGTGAGAGTCTATATTCATCCAAGATGGCGGCCTTGAGGGTATCGTAATTATTAGCGTCTTGGACAGGAAGAGTGGCATATATATTTCTGGCCTTGTCGGACAACTTGTCTATACTATGGCCCACCCATGTTTGTTTGGCGACCTGGCTAGCTTCGAACAGTCTCTCACATGTTGCGAAGAATTTATCTGGCCTCATAGTCTGGGTCCAAATAGGAACAGAAATGTTTGTCTTAGAGGGCCGATTATCTGTATGGAGGGGGTTATTTTGCTGAGATTCCTGATCTCTCTGGATTTCTCTCAGGCGAATCTCCGTCTGCATTTTCTCCCTTTGCATTCTTTCCTCCCTGTCCCTTTCTTTCTCTTCTCTTTCCCCTCTTTGTTTTACTTCATCCCTCTCTCTTTCTCTCTCTTTCTTCTCTTTCCCTCTCTCTTTCTTCTCTTTGTTTTACTTCTTCCCTCTCTCTTTCCCTCTCTCTTTCTTTCTCATAAATCTCACCCTGACGTTCCAGATTTGCCTGATTAAAGAAGGGAAGTCTCATTAATTTGTCCCATATCTCATCACCTGTTGTCTGCAAGTCGGGGTGAACCGGCCCCTCAGTTTCCTTATTAGCACTCCTAGTTGTAGCCATTTTATTTTTTTATTTTCCCAAAATTTTTAATCCCCAGAATGTATCTCCAAATGTATTATAGAATTGAGTTCAATAAAAGGAAGTAAATCACTAATATAATTTTAATGATAATATTAAGCCTCTATGAAAAGAAAAACTGGTACTTACCGAAGTCTGTCTCGTCCGTTAATCCAATATATAATTTATCACATATTCAAAGTTTGCACATTTCCAATAATTTAATCCATTTCATTAATTTAATAATTCGTTGACGTCTTTCACTTATTTCCAAATTCTAACACTGTCTCGCATGCACTTCTGTTTTCCCACGTTAATTAATAGTCCCTTGTATTATTCATGTATAAATCCTAGTGTCCTTCACAATATTCCATATATAAATCCTAGTGTCCTTCACAATATGTCACGATATGTCACCTCTTCTTTATTTCCAATCCCGGACGAGCCCCCAATTGTCGCAAACTCTCCTTTTTCTTCTCGTAATAATATGTCTCGGTTGCTACGGCTCTTACCAGGGTCTATCCTATTGTAGACTCGCTGGAGTTGTCTAGGAGGTTTCTTCGTTATTATATGTATTAATGATAACTCAACACAGTATTACATTTCTTCTATATAATATCTTGTTTATATTGGCATCAGAAATATCCATATATATATAATCAGTGATCTATATATATATATATACATCGTATCATTAAAAGCTTATTTAACAATCCATTTGTGTGAGCCGAATATGCGCTTACACAATATATTTAACATCCAATCTTTCTAATCCGTCATTACTCAATATCACTATAATCTAATCACTGTTTCTGATTAGATTAACTTTTAATCACCTTCGATATGGTTCGCCGAAACTCTATGTTTCTTCTGTGGCTGAACAATTTAATTATTCGACAAATCTTTATAAGTTATATTTCTTATAATGTCAATAATATCTAAGTATCATAAATACAGTTTATATGTTCTATATACTAGATTTAGATCACGACCTTTCTCGCTCCTGGAGTTAGGCTCTAGTGTGTCTGATCTATGTTAATAAAATCCATTTCTTATATACATAATTGAATCAGTGTATATATGATATAACAATTCCTAAAACATCTGTTATTCCTAAACATCTGTTTAGTTATCTAATATTACACCATCAAACCAGTTCGGTGCCTTTGTATTACATAACTGGACACCTGCAACCACGGCCTTGATAAACTGAGATTAGGCCTAACATCTTAAGTCATTTCCCGCGCGAAGCGAGATTGATATTTTTAGGCGCGAAAATAATAGCAGACGATTATGCATAAAACAAATATATATATATTACATGGTAAACATTTGGCCATATATAGAAACAGTTTAATGTATTTATATAATACATTACTATTTATATATAACAGTAATAAATATTTCGTGCAAAGGCGCAGACTTAACCCTTACATACGGACCTGTAGTCCAGTGGTAACACGCTGGACTGGTAATCCAGGGATCGCAGGTTCGATACCCTCGTCTGACCCTAATAAATTCAACAGTCTTTCAGATGGGACGTTAAACCGAGGTCTCGTGTCGGTGCTTTACACCGTGTACGTAAAAGAACTAGAGGAGACTCTGGAATGGGTCTCTGTCTGTATCATTGCACTATCCTCCAAACATCTAAGATGACTAATCTCTTCAGGAGGCGTCGCTCATATGGACATCCGGTAGTGACGATAAATAAACGTAAAACACACACTTAGTATAAAGGTTGCGGGTTCGAACCCAGCCTAGGATGAATGGCAACTATTGAAAAGACACGCATGCAAAATACTTTAATTTATTCAGGAACTATGTGCACAGCACCAGAATAATACAAAGATTACTGTGACCTTAGATAGTTTTCGAAAAAAAAAATCCAAATTTTATTTTATTAAAAATAAATTAAACAAAATATGTTTTTATTTTTTGTGCAGACTTTGCATTTGCACGCCATTCACTACTAGAATACACAACTCACTGCTGGATTATACTACTCACTGCTCATTGCTAGCAGTACAGCAATACACTGTTCATCACAACACCACCAACACCACTGCCAGCAGTACAGCAGTACACTGTTCACTGCCAGCAGTACAGCAGTACACTGTTCACTGCCAGCAGTACAGCAGTACACTGTTCACTGCCAGCAGTACAGCAGTACACTGTTCACTGCCAGCAGTACAGCAGTACACTGGTCACTGCCAGCAGTACAGCAGTACACTGTTCACTGCCAGCAGTACAGCAGTACACTGTTCACTGCCAGCAGTACACTGTTCACTGCCAGCAGTACAGCAGTACACTGTTCACTGCCAGCCGTACAGCAGTACACTGTTCACTGCCAGCAGTACAGCAGTACACTGGTCACTGCCAGCAGTACAGCAGTACACTGTTCACTGCCAGCAGTACACTGTTCACTGCCAGCAATACAGCAGTACACTGGTCACTGCCAGCAGTACAGCAGTACACTGTTCACTGCCAGCAGTACAGCAGTACACTGTTCACTGCCAGCAGTACAGCAGTACACTGGTCACTGCCAGCAGTACAGCAGTACACTGTTCACTGCCAGCCGTACATCAGTACACTGGTCACTGCCAGCAGTACAGCAGTACACTGGTCACTGCCAGCAGTACAGCAGTACACTGTTCACTGCCAGCAGTACAGCAGTACACTGTTCACTGCCAGCAGTACAGCAGTACACTGTTCACTGCCAGCAGTACAGCAGTACACTGGTCACTGCCAGCAGTACAGTAGTACACTGTTCACTGCCAGCAGTACACTGGTCACTGCCAGCAGTACTGCAGTACACTGTTCACTGCCAGCAGTACACTGTTCACTGCCAGCAGTACAGCAGTACACTGTTCACTGTCAGCAGTATAGCAGTACACTGGCAGTTCACTGCTCACTGCTAACTTCACACACATCATCAAAGATTAAGATAATTTTATTTTACTAGCAGCATGTACCCTCAGTTGTTTGTCTTCGATCTACAAGCACATCGATAATTTCATTTGCTCTAGAAATATTTACCAATACTTATGTATTGATACATTCCCCTAAGGACGATTGGCGTGACAAAAGGAGATAAATAATTCAAAGCCACTGTAACATGCATAGCAAACATGTATAAATTATACGATTGGTTGCGCGAGAGTCGAACCATAATACACGAGTGTGTAGTAAATTGTGTGTGTGGTTTACGTTTATTTATCGTCGCTACCGGTTGCCCATATGTTTTGGAAGATAGTGCAATGATACAGACAGAGACATATTCCAGAATTTTCTCTGGTTCTTTTACGTGCACGATGTAAATCACCGACACGAGACCTCGGTTTAAAGTATCATTTGAAAGACTGTTAATTGTATTAGGGTCAGACGGGGGATCGAACCTGCGATCTCAGTATTACCAGTCCAGCGTTTTATCACTGGACTACAGATCCGTCTGTTATATAATATTCATTATATAGATTACCATTCCAACGTGTTAACCACCTGTGTTAACATTGCAATATCTTCCAAAAATCTAAAATGATTAATCTCTTCAGGACGTCGCATAGAAATAGTATGCACGCTATCAATCATGGAACTGTTACAGATTTTAGTTATATACAATGAATATGCAAATATGCAACAACTTGGTATAGCTTTCCGCTAACATAAAACACACACACAATTTTGAACGAGACCAGGGAGAAAGAGATAGAACGTAATTAATATGCATAATCTACTCTCAGTCAACATATACAGTTAGAAGTCGTGATAGCGCAGTCGTAGTGCGTTCGCTCCAGGTGCGAAAGGTCCGGAGTTCGAGCCCCGCTGGAGCCGTTACGATTGTGTCCTTAGGCAAGGCATTTAAATTCCACGTTGCCTCTTCTCTCTCCCTCGTGGCGATGGATTCCATCAGGAATGAGGTCTCGAGAGTGATTAATATAAGTTGACAGAACTTGTTTCACAATCGAGCTAAAATAAATGTGTATAAACTAAAGTCAAACTATCCAGTTGGTCCCATTATATCTTTGCGAATAACTTGATATGTCATATTCCTGTTCAAGTTGCGATCGCCATAAATAACTGCTATAAGGACTATTCATTCTTTTTAATGACATAGCTCCACTGTAATAGTTTCTCTGATATACGATTTTCGTTCTAACAATAGCACACAGTATTCAAATCAGTAGGGTTTACAGTAGCACTGTTTATTCCGAGCGTCCCCGAATGTAACAACAATGGCTACGCAATGGAATGTTGACTAGTATGGCTACGCAATGGAATGCTGACTAGTCCGAGCGTCCCCGGATGTAACAACAATGGCTACGCAATGGAATGTTGACTAGTCCGAGCGTCCCTGGATGTAACAACAATGGCTACGCAATGGAATGCTGACTAGTCCGAGCGTCCCCGGATGTAACAACAATGGCTACGCAATGGAATGCTGACTAGTCCGAGCGTCCCCGGATGTAACAACAATGGCTACGCAATGGAATGCTGACTTGTCCGAGCGTTCCCGGGTGTAACAACAATGGCTACGCAATGGAATGCTGACTAGTCCGAGCGTCCCCGGATGTAACAACAATGGCTACGCAATGGAATGTTGACTAGTCCGAGCGTCCCCGGATGTAACAACAATGGCTACGCAATGGAATGCTGACTAGTCCGAGCGTCCCCGGATGTAACAACAATGGCTACGCAATGGAATGTTGACATCTTTGTAGCCGCTACTGTGTGTTTCCACAGAACAATTTACACTGGTGAAGAAATCAATGTGACGCTGTAAATTACTTTTACAACGATATACAATGCACTAATGAGTGTAAATAGTACAATTTCACCATTCTGGGTAGTAATATGATATCCGGCGCACACGTGACGTGTCATTGATCAACCGTTATATTTGCATATATCAAGCAAGAACTTCGTCCCAGAAAAATATTTTAAAATATTGGATAATTTTGTTCGTGCTTGTTAAATATAACTAGACGCGGCTCGTGCATGCTATCTATAGTTGGTGCAATACTAAATTTGAAGTACACGAGACAAGTGGTTACGGTCTTTGGCTTTAACCCACGTGTCTCTCATCGATGAATATTCGACTTACACTGGGTGGGTGGGGGGGGGGGGGCTGTCGAAGTATTTCATAAAGAAACTATGCTAATGGTCTGTGGAAGATCAGTGATTCTACATGGGTCACCTACCCTTGTCTGACATACTGTTCGGATGCGAACATAGGGTCTTCATCCGACAATAATATCAGGATAGACGTACTCTGTCGATATGACTTTAAACCCACACAGCAAACAACTATAGCATCGTTTAACACGCTGGACTGGTAATCCAGGGATCGCAGGTTCGATCCCCCGTCTGACCCTAAGAAAATTAACAGTCTTTCAGATGGGACATTAAACTGAGGTCTCGTGTCGGTGCTTTACACCGTTCATGTAAACGAACCAGAACATACTCTGGAATGGGTCTCTGTCTGTATCATTGCACTATCCGCCAAGATCTAAATTGAATAATCTCTTCAGGAGGCGTCGCTCATATGGGCAATCGGTAGCGACGTTAAATAAACGTAAAACACACACCAATAGCATCGTTTACTAGATTAATACTATCATCATTTATATTATCAATTGAAACAAGGCGATCACATCAACCGAACAGATAATTCAAACGATTGAAAGGAAGTGCATAATTTGCAATACATTTAATTTAGAAGACGAATTCCATTTTTTTCATTAGAATTCAGATTTACGAAGATATTGGAAGGAACTATATCAGAACATGGTTTTGGAGCATCGAACGAATCGCAAACTCATCTAACTTATGTCTACATATAAAGCATACAGTTTGAAACAGTTATCTGTTTTGTTTTTAAAGCAATTAAGAATTCCTTCAATGTGACATTTCTCCTCAGACTAATGTGTTGGCACAGGCTGACAATATATATATATATCTATTGTGTCTTCTTTGGCAGGCACAGCAGAAGAAGAAGATGTCGGCAAACACAAACAAGCGTAAGCATGATCTGTATGATTAATCCATGATGATTACACGTGTTAACTTATCCTTTGTGTTTTACGTTTATTTATCGTCGCTACCGGTTACCCATATCAGCGATTACCTCCTGAAGAGATTAGTCATTTTAGATTTTGAAGGATATGATACAGACAGAGACCCATTCCAGAGTCTCATTTGGTTCTTTTACGTGCACGGTGTAAAGCACCGACAAATGGTTCTACGCTGACGCACATGCGTACTTGAACTACTGTATGGAAGAGCACCCGCCATTTTCCTGGGGAGACGCCATATAATATAGGCTATATTATATATGATTGGATTCCTCATGGCACGTGATTTCAAGAATTATTATACCAAAATAACTATAAGCAGATTTAAGCAACGTACGTGTTTAGTACACACAGACAACAATATCTTTCAAATCTACCATGTGCTCCTACTATCAATAAGTTACTATATGGGGATGAACACCTATCACTAGAACAAAATACATGTATGTTTCTGAGTGTCCATAGCTACATATCATCCACAAAGCATTTCGAGGCATCGTAAGGCCACCAGGGACGCGCTGGCTGATCTGTAGATCGGTGTGTGGTTTCGATGTTTGAATGATTATTAAATAGTTCATGTCCAACTGTCCCTTCTTAGAACAGTACTTCTTGGATAAATGTATATAGAATATCCGTCTCAAGTTACACTCGATGTTAGTATTATTCTTTATACCTACCGAAAACGTTGCAAATAGTTATTATGTACATTTCCATTGGAGAGGAATTAATATAAGTTTTCTGAAAACTTGTTTTCCAATCCAAACCATTCACAATTTATGTAATTTGTGTTATACATGTAAATTTATTGGAATAAATACAGTCAAACCTGTCTTAAGCAGCCAGCCAAGGGAATTTCAGAAAGTGGCTGCTTAGCACAGGTGGCTGCTTAATAGAGGTCAAATGTATAATAAACAACTTATTGGGAATCTGGAAACTGACTGTTTAATACAGGTTGGCTGCTTAATAGAGGTGACCACTAACACAGGTTTGACTGTATAATAGAGGTGACCACTAACACAGGTTTGACTGTATAATAGAGGTGACCACTAACACAGGTTTGACTGTATAATAGAGGTGACCACTAACACAGGTTTGACTGTATAATAGAGGTGACCACTAACACAGGTTTGACTGTATAATAGAGGTGACCACTAACACAGGTTTGACTGTATAATAGAGGTGACCACTAACACAGGTTTGACTGTATAATAGAGGTGACCACTAACACAGGTTTGACTGTATAATAGAGGTGACCACTAACACAGGTTTGACTGTATAATAGAGGTGACCACTAACACATTTGACTGTATAATAGAGGTGACCACTAACACAGGTTTGACTGTATAATAGAGGTGACCACTAACACAGGTTTGACTGTATAATAGAGGTGACCACTAACACAGGTTTGACTGTATAATAGAGGTGACCACTAACACAGGTTTGACTGTATAATAGAGGTGACCACTAACACAGGTTTGACTGTATAATAGAGATGACCACTAACACAGGTTTGACTGTATAATAAGGTGACCACTAACACAGGTTTGACTGTATAATAGAGGTGACCACTAACACAGGTTTGACTGTATAATAGAGGTGACCACTAACACAGGTTTGACTGTATAATAGAGGTGACCACTAACACAGGTTTGACTGTATAATAGAGGTGACCACTAACACAGGTTTGACTGTATAATAGAGGTGACCACTAACACAGGTTTGACTGTATAATAGAGGTGACCACTAACACAGGTTTGACTGTATACAAAAACAACACACAAAAACAAAAACACGAGGTGACCCACACCACAACGGTTTGACTGTATATAGAGGTGACCACTAACACAGGTTTGACTGTATACATAGAGGTGACCACTAACACAGGTTTGACTGTATACTAGAGGTGACCACTAACACAGGTTTGACTGTATAATAGAGGTGACCACTAACCAGTTTTGACTGTATACTAGAGGTGACCACTAACACAGGTTTGACTGTATAATAGAGGTGACCACTAACACAGGTTTGACTGTATAATAGAGGTGACCACTAACACAGGTTTGACTGTATAATAGAGGTGACCACTAACACAGTTTGACTGATAATAGAGGTGACCACTAACACAGGTTTGACTGTATAATAGAGGTGACCACTAACACAGGTTTGACTGTATAATAGAGGTGACCACTAACACAGGTTTGACTGTATAATAGAGGTGACCACTAACACAGGTTTGACTGTATATAGAGGTGACCACTAACACAGGTTTGACTGTATAATAGAGGTGACCACTAACACAGGTTTGACTGTATAATAGAGGTGACCACTAACACAGGTTGACTGTATAATAGAGGTGACCACTAACACAGGTTTGACTGTATAATAGAGGTGACCACTAACACAGGTTTGACTGTATAATAGAGGTGACCACTAACACAGTTTTGACTGTATAATAGAGGTGACCACTAACACAGGTTTGACTGTATAATAGAGGTGACCACTAACACAGGTTTGACTGTATAATAGAGGTGACCACTAACACAGGTTTGACTGTATAATAGAGGTGACCACTAACACAGGTTTGACTGTATAATAGAGGTGACCACTAACACAGGTTTGACTGTATAATAGAGTGACCCTAACACAGTTTGACTGTATAATAGAGGTGACCACTAACACAGGTTTGACTGTATAATAGAGGTGACCACTAACACAGGTTTGACTGTATAATAGAGGTGACCACTAACACAGGTTTGACTGTATAATAGAGGTGACCACTAACACAGGTTTGACTGTATAATAGAGGTGACCACTAACACAGGTTTGACTGTATAATAGAGTGACCACTAACACAGGTTTGACTGTATAATAGAGGTGACCACTAACACAGGTTTGACTGTATAATAGAGGTGACCACTAACACAGGTTTGACTGTATAATAGAGGTGACCACTAACACAGGTTTGACTGTATAATAGAGGTGACCACTAACACAGGTTTGACTGTATAATAGAGGTGACCACTAACACAGGTTTGACTGTATAATAGAGGTGACCACTAACACAGGTTTGACTGTATAATAGAGGTGACCACTAACACAGGTTAGACTATATAATAGAGGTGACCACTAACACAGGTTTGACTGTATAATAGAGGTGACCACTAACACAGGTTTGACTGTATAATAGAGGTGACCACTAACACAGGTTTCACTGTATAATAGAGGTGACCACTAACACAGGTTTGACTGTATAATAGAGGTGACCACTAACACAGGTTTGACTGTATACTAGAGGTGACCACTAACACAGGTTTGACTGTATAATAGAGGTGACCACTAACACAGGTTTGACTGTATAATAGAGGTGACCACTAACACAGGTTTGACTGTATAATAGAGGTGACCACTAACACAGGTTTGACTGTATAATAGAGGTGACCACTAACACAGGTTTGACTGTATAATAGAGGTGACCACTAACACAGGTTTGACTGTATAATAGAGGTGACCACTAACACAGGTTTGACTGTATAATAGAGGTGACCACTAACACAGGTTTGACTGTATAATAGAGGTGACCACTAACACAGGTTTGACTGTATAATAGAGGTGACCACTAACACAGGTTGACTGTATAATAGAGGTGACCACTAACACAGGTTGACTGTATAATATAGGTGACCACTAACACAGGTTTACTGTATAATAGAGGTGACCACTAACACAGGTTGACTGTATAATAGAGGTGACCACTAACACAGGTTGACTGTATAATAGAGGTGACCACTAACACAGGTTGACTGTATAATAGAGGTGACCACTAACACATGTTGACTGTATAATAGAGGTGACCACTAACACAGGTTTGACTGTATAATAGAGGTGACCACTAACACAGGTTTGACTGTATAATAGAGGTGACCACTAACACAGGTTGACTGTATAATAGAGGTGACCACTAACACAGGTTTGACTGTATAATAGAGGTGACCACTAACACAGGTTTGACTGTATAATAGAGGTGACCACTAACACAGGTTTGACTGTATAATAGAGGTGACCACTAACACAGGTTTGACTGTATAATAGAGGTGACCACTAACACAGGTTTGACTGTATAATAGAGGTGACCACTAACACAGGTTTGACTGTATAATAGAGGTGACCACTAACACAGGTTTGACTGTATAATAGAGGTGACCACTAACACAGGTTTGACTGTATAATAGAGGTGACCACTAACACAGGTTTGACTGTATAATAGAGGTGACCACTAACACAGGTTTGACTGTATAATAGAGGTGACCACTAACACAGGTTTGACTGTATAATAGAGGTGACCACTAACACAGGTTTGACTGTATAATAGAGATGACCACTAACACAGGTTTGACTGTATAATAGAGGTGACCACTAACACAGGTTTGACTGTATAATAGAGGTGACCACTAACACAGGTTTGACTGTATAATAGAGGTGACCACTAACACAGGTTTGACTGTATAATAGAGATGACCACTAACGCAGGTTTGACTGTATAATAGAGGTGACCACTAACACAGGTTTGACTGTATAATAGAGGTGACCACTAACACAGGTTTGACTGTATAATAGAGGTGACCACTAACACAGGTTTGACTGTATAATAGAGGTGACCACTAACACAGGTTTGACTGTATAATAGAGATGACCACTAACACAGGTTTGACTGTATAATAGAGGTGACCACTAACACAGGTTTGACTGTATAATAGAGGTGACCACTAACACAGGTTTGACTGTATAATAGAGGTGACCACTAACACAGGTTTGACTGTATAATAGAGGTGACCACTAACACAGGTTTGACTGTATAATAGAGGTGACCACTAATCCAAACAACGTGCACACGAGTAACAAATCATCAATAATTCATAAGCCAGAATTATAAGATTTTGAACAATATATTAACCCTTTAATGTTTTTTTCCACAGAAATTAAGGAAATATATGACCTATTTGACAAAAACAAAGATGGTGTTGTTACAAGAAAGGAACTGGAATGTGGTCTAAGATGGGATGGAGGTAATCCAACAAAATCAGAGGTCGATGCACTGATGAAGGAAATGGGAGTTAAAAAAGGTGATGATGATCTGTAACGTTTATTAAGAAAAATGGATATATATAACAATAGAAACATTTTGATTCGATTTGGCGCCTAAATGTTGTCATGTCGTTGAGTTGACGACATACACAAATAGTCGATAAGAAACAAATATGCGTCAACTCGACATGTTATATCGCCCAAGAGATGGTACGGTGGTCGCCAGATCAGACAGGTTGGTTTTCTCCGTTGGTTCTGAATGCCTCTGTTGTAACATGCAACATAGTAGGTACTCCGGTTGCAACCCAGATTCGATCCTCGGACCGGGAAGTATGTGAGATGGTACGGTGGTCGCCAGATCAGACAGGTGGGTTTTCTCCGGATACTCCGGTTTCCTCCCACACGAATGACCACAACTACGCTGTCATCTGAGCCAACGAAAGTGATTAATATAAGTTGTTAAAACTTGCTTCGCAATCGTTGTAAAATAAATAAAGTTTAAACTAAATCTTCCCAGAACGATAATACGTCATATATCTAGCGGATGTCTACAGGACTAATTTTTGAAAAAGACTTTGAAACTCCTTCCGAACTTTTCTCAACTCTCAATTGGATGACTTTCCCAGAAATGGTTAGCTTTCAAAAAGCAGTCATTATGTTTAAAACACTCAATAGCCTAGCACATGTCTATCTGCATTCAGTCATTCAGATTTACTTCTGATGTTCGAACTCAATACTTGTTATCATCCGCCAATCTGCAACTTTACCCTCCTAAGCCAGATGCTGAACTTTTCTTATATTCAGGAAATATATCGCATCACAACAGCACATTATTGTGGTGTTTTACGTTTATTTATCGTCGCTACCGGTTGCCCATATGAGCGACGCCTCCTGAAGAGATTAGTCAGTTTAGAGTTTAGGAAGATAGTGCAATGATACAGACAGAGACATATTCCAGAATTTTCTCTGGTTCTTTTACGTGCACGATGTAAATCACCGACACGAGACCTCGGTTTAAAGTATCATTTGAAAGACTGTTAATTGTATTAGGGTCAGACGGGGGATCGAACCTGCGATCCCTGCATTACCAATCCAACGTGTTAACCACTGGACTACATATCCATCTGTATCTGTTCATAGCACATTCTGATCCACACTTCAACGCTTATATAGCATGTAGTGCAAAGTGTTGCAGTGTGTTTTTACGTTTATTTATCGTCGCTACCGGTTGCCCATATGAGCGACGCCTCCTGAAGAGATTAGTTATTTTAGATTTTTGGAGGATAGTGCAATGATACAGACAGAGACCCATTCCAGAGTCTCCTCTGGTTCTTTTACGTGCACGGTGTAAAGCACCGACATGAGATCTGAAAGACTGTTAATTTTATTAGTGTCAGACGGGGGATCGAACCTGCGATCCATGGATTACCAGTCCAGCATGTAACCACTGGACTACAGTTCTTGCAGCTTATATCTTATTTCTTATATAAGTCTTACTGGTCATTGTCTGCATGTTTCATTTTGATGTTTTAATTTGTTGAGGGCATATTGACTTAATTGCACAAATGAGCTCTCTCATTAAATAAAGTATCTGTTACAACATTAGATTAATCATTCTCGATACCTCATTCCTAATGGAATATATCGCCACGATGATGAGTGAGCTTATTAACCCTCGCCACCGGTGAACCAAATGGGCGAGCGATCACCACGAGGGAAAGAGATGATGCAATGTGGAAAGTAAATGTCTTGCATAAGATCACAATCTAGGAATTCGAGCCCCGCTGGAGCCGTTACGAGTGTGCCCTTAGGCAAGGCATTTAGACTCCACATTGTCTTTTCTCCCTCCTTCATGGCGATGAGGAATGAGGTCTCGAGAGTGATTGATATAAGTTGAAAGAACTTGTTTCGCAATCGAGCTAAAGTTAATTTGTATACACATAAAATCACAATCGTAACAGCTATATGCAGCACTGAGTTGGGCTAATACACGACCATTCGACAACCAGTTACATACAAGAGGTCTCTCATATTTGAGTTACCATCAATTTATATATTTATTTACACTGTGTGGCTAATCTACGCTATGGTATCGGGTTAATATAATAACTATTAGTTTATACAAATTTATTTTAGCTCGATTGCGAAACAAGTTCTTACAACTTATATTAATCACTCTCGATACCTCATTCCTGATGGTATCCATCGCCACGAGGGAGAGAGTAGAGGCAACGTGGAAATTAAATGCCTTGCCTAAGGGCATAACCGTAATGGTTCCAACGGGGCTCGAACTCCGGATCGTTCGCACCTGAAGCGAACGCGCATCCACTGCGCTATCACGACTTCCACTATAATACTACTAATAACTATTGAACTTAGTACTATATTTAACATAGGAAGGAAATATGCAGGACGCCTGTGCATAAAGCCTGACAACTAAGCTTCCATATGCGCGTTCACTATGCGTAAGTGTATGCGTGATGCGAATGCATACGCGTTTTCCTTGATGCGATTTGTTTGCTTCAATTAATACGAATGCCAATGCGTTTTCTGTCTTTTGTGCTGACGATTGTGAGCGTGCACACCGCCCGATTTATGTGTCGCATGCACACCACGCTACATGGAGCTATTCATGTTGCCGTCCACGCATTCGCAACATGGCATACTTATGGAATCAACAGATGGCATTATATGATTTTCCTTTTTTTTGTCGCATTCGCATACTAAGGCCAGAATGTTGATGATTTAACAATATTTAATTGCCTATGAATACATGTATATATAGTAACACATTGCCCTTCCATAAAATCAGACGCACGCCGCACGCACGCACGCACGCACGCACGCACGCACGCACGCACACACCTTTAAAAACAAATCTTGTTATTTAAATGACACAAGTACAGACGGACAGCATTATAATACCCTTTTAGAAGAACACCTGTACAAGTGAACCACAAATCCGGTTAACGCCCTGTTGTCCATCCATTATTATATGTCGCATACCATTTCTATTTATATCAAACTTCTATTATAATTTTAATAAAATATATTTATTAAGATGTCCTTGTCTATATTGCATTTACAGTTAGTTCTTCATTCAATATTGTATTGCAACTTTGTTTTCACAATAAAGTACGCTACACTTTACAAATACATATCACAATAATACACCATTACAATCTTTACACATACATAAATCGTGACACACTCCATTTTCATATACATGTATATATAAGATTTTTAAGAGTGAAAAGGGATCGGAAGGGGCCCCCATTACCGAGTGGTTAAGGTCGTTGACTACAAATCAACAACTACTTACAAGAGATAAATGTTATTATTAACCTACTGTTGCCATTCACTTCAGGCGAAACCATAGACTTACAACAGTTTTCAAAGTGTGTTGAACGATATTGGAAAACGGGAAAACCGGACAAAGAAACAGAAAAGAAACTAATGAAACAATCGTTCATTACGTTTGATAAAGACAAGAGCGGGAAGATTGATAAGAAGGAACTTAAACAAGTGCTTATGAGTATAGGTGACAAAATGACTGACGCTGAAGTCGATGACATGTTTAATGCAGTTGACAAAGATAACGATGAACAGATAAATTCCGATGGTAAAACATAATTTTATTCCACGTATCTAAATTATATATAAGGCATTAGACCGGTTTTATGAAACCTCATCGACACGCTCACTTCGCTGAGCAATAACAAATCTGATTACTCTATCAAATGCCTCACCCATCGCAACAAACTCCAAACATGTTGCTCAAATAACCTTGATGAAGTGCTTTCATTGTTGTTTGCATGATACGAAAGGCAAGTTGGTACTTCGGTCGCCAAGCTCCACAATAGCAATGTTGTACATTTGGATTATAATGGTACGCGATGCGTTTCGAAGGTGCAAATAAAAATGTCATTTATGATTACTATGTGTATTATACTATTCAATGTTGGTGTTGGTGGTGGTTGTGGTGGTGTTCTTGTTGTTGTTGGTGGTGGTGGTTGTTATGTTCCTGTTGTTGCTATTGCCGTTGTTGTGGTTGCATCTGATGTTTTGTCTGCTATTGTTGTAGTTGTTGCTGCTACTGTTGCTGATGCTGCTGTTGTTGATGTTGTTGTTGGTGTTATTGCTGTTATTGTTGCTGCTGCTGCTGTTGATGTTGTTGTTGTTGTTTTTGTTGTTGTTGCTGCTGCTGTTTTTGTTGTTGTAGTTGTTGTGGTTGTTGGTCATTTTGCTGCTGCTGTTGTTGTTGTTGTTGCTGCTGCTGCTGCAATTGTTGCTGTCTTTGCGGTTACTGCTGCTGCTGCTGCAATTGTTGCTGTCTTTGCGGTTACTGCTGCTGCTGCTGCAATTGTTGCTGTCTTTGCGGTTACTGCTGCTACTGTGGCTACTGCTGCTGATGTTGTTGTTGTTGTTGTTGTTGTTGTTGTCGTTGTCGTTGTTGTTGTCGTCGTCGTCGTCGCCGCCGCCGCCGCTGCTACTGCTGCTGCTAATGTTGGTGGTGCTGCTGCTGTCGTTGCTTCTGTGTTAGAGTATTACGTCAGACCAGCATATGATGTAAATGTGTGATATGTAATCGTAAATTGGTGAATTGGTGACATGAAATCGTGAAATCGTCAATTCATGCAGTTGAAATCGTGATTTTGGGTTGAACGATAGTGCAATGATACAGACAGACAGACACATATTTCATAGTCGCATTTGTTCTTTTACGTGAACGGTGTAAATCACCGTCCCGAGATTTCAGTTTAAAGCCCCCACTGAAAGACTTCGAGGGGGTTCGAAGCTGCGATCCCTGGATTCGCAGTCCAATGTGTTAACCACTGGGCTATTGATATGTCGGGTTAGTTTGCACTAAATGTTGCTTTTATGTTCCAGAATTTGTCGAAATCTTTACCAAGGCGTTGAAGTAACTGATTGTACGTCATCAGTCAGGTTGGTAGTTTAACAGCACCGTACAATAGGTAAAGCCGAGGATGTGGGATCAACCACTCGCCATAGCATGCCGGCGTCAATGATGTAACTGGAGGGAACACCAAGAAGCAACAAGATGAAAGCAGTCATCTTTACAAAATATTGAAAATAATGATATTATTTCTGTGGGGTAATATTAAAGCAACACTACATCAGCGAAAACGCAAATTTCTACAGACTGTATTTTCCTATTATATGGTATAATTTTGTTACAAATATTTGCTTCAAATACTGAGTATTTCAACTAATAAACAAACGTCGTATACGCGGTTTGTTGACATAACAAAATAATGTAAACATCCATGCGTAATACAACTAGTGTATCCTGAATAACACGATTTATGGTACAGATTTACCGTTATATCTCACACGTGTACCAATTTATTTGTAGAATATTCTGATTTAAATTATCTCTAAACGACATTATCTCGCGTTTAGTATTGACTCCGATGACAAACAAACGTCAATTCAGGAGCATGGGTGACCGTTATGTGAAATCATACTTTCAATCCACAAAAACACTGTTTATTGTTTCAATGTTAGTGTTCGAATGTATTCGGAAAACTGTGTAGTAGCAATGCATTTCTACGTGAACAAATGCATTTTATTTGTATTTTGCGATTTAATTCCGCTATAAACATTTTTAAATGAACATTGCGTTTTGCTATGTAATGTCGCTTTAATATAAATGAAACGTACTATACTAGACCTTTCTAATTGTAATGTACACATATGTCAGCAACTGTAGACGTAACGATTGTTTTCCTTAGTCAAGCCACCTACACTTCCACATTGCTTCTTCTCTCTGCCTCATGGCGATGCATTCCATCAGGAATGTGGTCACGAAAACGATTAATCTAAATTTTAAGACCTTGTTTAGCAATCGAGCTAAAATCAATTTGTATAAACTAATATTTCAGCAAGTGTTTTTTTTATACAATCTAGTTTAATGTATGTTCACGAAATCATTGAATGTATTTGTTGTATTCGGTTTATGAAATCCGTTTGCTTAGCAACGTCAAATAGTGAAATAGTCCAACATTTCGGGATAAATCACACTCTGACAATCAAGGGAGGTAATAGAAATGTCAGTGATATCGCTCTTTTTGTACGTCATCAACATTGGATTGTCTCCCTTTTACCATAAAATGATATTTACCTATTTCTGTGTACACATGTTATACGCATTTCCAATAAGTTAGAAATGTATATAATAGTTGGTAGTAAATGGTTATAATGTTGCTAAAGTCCTTTAGTGCGATTACTTAGAACTTGCTGCCAATTGGAGTATTCTAAGGAGATGATGACTGTAAATCAGTGTATCTATTTTTAGGTCACTTGAGAAAATCTCAAAGCTATTATTGCCGCAATGTGTTTATCGGTCTGTCGTTGTCTGTGAACAGCTTAGTGTGTACACATTTATTTTAGCTCGATTGCGAAACAAGTTCTTACAACTTATATTAATCACTCTCGAGACCTCATTCCTGATGGAATCCATCGCCACGATGGAGAGAGAGAGAGAGAGAGAGAGAAGAGGCAACGTGGAATTTAAATGCCTTGCGTAAGGGCACAATCGTAACGGCTCCAGCGGGGCTCGAACTCCGGACCGTTCGCACCTGAAGCGAACGCGCATCCGCTGCGCTATCACGACTTCCACTGTGAACAGTTTCAAATATCTACTCCTCGGTATTCATTGGATATATAGTGGGTAGGTGGGGAATTACAAAATTGTTAAAATGACGTCATTAAGTAATCCAAAATGGCCACCATCTATAAATAGTACAAATTCTTAAAAAATCTTTTCCGAGGGAACCGCCAGCCGGAATTTGACGACTCTTGGTAGGAATGATCGATGTACAATATTTCCAAGTTGTTAAATTTTATTTTTGAGCGAAAACGGTCATGTCGTAATTATATCAAATCGAGGGTGTCATCGATGCAATTATGCCATCCAAGATGGAAGTTCTTCTCTCTAACCGATCAGCCAATGGCCAAGAAACTCGACCTGTACTATCCTTAGGTGAAATCTTTCCAAAGTTGTTAAAGTAAAGTTTCCCTAAATCCAAGATGGCCGCCGTCTAAAACTAGCACACATTCTTCAAATATCTTCTAATGGTGAACCCCCTGTAAAATTTCCCCGAAAGTTGTTAAAATGGCGGCAACGGGATAAAAAATGGACCTGTGGGATTCAAATAAAATTGTTTGTGTGACCGAATAGTATGGTCATGTCATACACCAGACCAATGGTATCGGACAAGGTTGTCGCTCCTCTGATGCTAGGTGAGCGATATATAACATTCATTGCCCACTTGTTATAATTCAGAATGTTAGGAGTTATTTCGACAATATGCATAATTCAGAAGATCTGCTCAGGAACAAAAATGTTTTTTATGAATTAACTATTTGTAAATGACTTATGTACTTTTATGTACTTATTGACAAAATCACCATAATTGGTAAAAGGTGATTTAATTAAGTGAAAAATAGGATATCTTTCAATATGGATTACGATTAATAACGTTTCCCATTTTAAGAAATAAAAACGCTTTGTTGTCATGTCTCGAGCAATGAATGATAGTGTCGAGTGTGTGTTTTACGTTTATTTATCGTCGCTACCGGTTGCCCATATGAGCGACGCCTCCTAAAGAGATTAGTCATTTTAGATTTTTGGAGGATAGTGCAATGATACAGACATACCCATTCCAGAGTCTCCTCTGGTTCTTTTACGTGCACGGTGTAAAGCACCGACACGAGACCTCGGTTTAAAGTCCCATCTGAAAGACTGTTAATTTTATTATGGTCAGACGGGGATCGAACCTGCGATCCCTGGATTACCAGTCCAGCGTGTTACCACTGGACTACAGATCCGTCTGTATAGTGTCGAGTGATTCACTTTAGAGTATATGTAGCTATTAGTTTATATATAAATATACCAGTTGCGCAACATACAATGCACAGCTTGCCCTAGACTGGAAACAGGCGTCGATATATTTTGCCTGAACAGTTAAATAAATATATTTTAACACCGATACTATTAATTGGGCCGTATTGAGCTTCTGATCATGAGTTAAACAAGTGAAAATTCGACAGACTGGAACCCAGGCTAAGCTTGCCCACATTCCGTCTCATTTACATATATGAGAAAAATGGTATGATGAATGTGTCTATAAACGTTTGAACTATTCAACATTTGGTGTTGTCGAATTATTGATCATAAATTATTTTTGAAAACGAGGTCCCAATGACCTTGTCACTTTGAACCAATGATGCCAATATTGGTCCGCCTCCGTGTTCGAGTGGCTAATGTCGCTGACTTGTATATCACTGAAACCTATCATCACTGATGGTCACGGGTGCGAGCCCCGTTCAGACCATGTCTCATTTACATGAACAAGTTGGCAGTTTCTTACGGAGGTTGGTGCACCAAGTACTGGTTAACCGCTGAAGCCTGCCCAGGAAATGTGTTGTTAGGTAAACTGCCCGTCGCTCATATGGACAACCGGTAGCGACGTTAAATAAACTTAAATTTAAAAATGATAAGACAGCGTCGAGTAACTTATACCACCATACCCTATCATCACTGATTGTCACGCTCAGGCCGTGCCTCTTTATATGAACAAGTTAGCAGTTTATTACGGAGGTTGATGCACCAAGTACTTGTTAACCGCTGCCTGCCCAGGAAATGTGTTGTAAGGTAAACTGTCAGTCGCTCATATGGGCAACCGGTAGCGATGTTAAATTTCAGATATAATATCTAACTGTACATGTACATCTAGTCATAATCGTGTCCTTTCACCAAAACAATAATGAATTGCAATAATACACATATATGATATGTAGGGCACGTCCGGCTTCCGTGGTCAAGCGACTTGTATACCACTGTAACCTTTCATCACTGATGGTCACGGGTTCGAACCAAGCTCAGGCCGTGTCTATTTATATGAAAACGGTAGCAGTTTCATACTTTGCTACTAGTAACCGTTGGAGCCTGCCCAGGAAATGTGTTGTTAGGTAAACTGCTCGCCGGCGATATAGCCCAAAATGGTGCTGACGAAGGCATACAACCCGAACAAACAAACAAACAGACGATATTACAAGGGTGACCAGTATTCGCTTCCATAGAAACCTGTTAATTCAGCACTATATTTTTAGAATGTATGCACTATTTAAGCTTAAGGGAGGTGCCGTCGGGGTCAGTATATGTGTCCGTAGTAATGCATTTACGAAATAGTATATATTTATATTATAATGAAGTCGTGTTCATAAATATCGCTATTGTATAGATATATGATAGCATTTATATCACATTAACTTCTATTTTCCTGTATTCTCTTGTATTTGTCGATGACCTTCAAAGATACAACTGTTATTTCAATATATTTCTTTTGTTATTCCTGCTATAATGATCTCCTTAACTCTGTCACCGCCAATGCCGCATAAAAGCGACATTGCAAAAAGCAGAGAACCCGATCAGACAGAACAGAACGTGCCGTCTGATCAGGATATATGCTGATTGATCTTCAAACAGTGGTACTGAAGCACCTGTCCGAATTGCAAACAACATAGATCCTGATCAGACGCGGCGTTACGCCGCGGTTGATCTGGATATATGTTGTTTGCACATGATATTGATTTTTTCGGCGCTGAAATATTTACTACACACTGTGCAATACGGTACCACACATGTAATATGGATGTCGAATGTATGAACATATATGTGGGAAAAGTATAGATTTTATAACGCGAAACAAGCTTTTAACAAGTTATATTAATCACATTCGATGAATCTGATGAAAGCATATATATGGTCATTGATGTGTGACGAAACGGGATTACCCGGACAAAATCAACCTGACGGAAATACAGACGGATCTGTAGTCCAGTGGTAACACGTTGGACTGGTAATCCAGGGATCGCAGGTTCGATCCCCCGTCTGACACTAATAAAATTAACAGTATTTCAGATGGGACGTTAAACCGAATTCTCGTGTCGGTGCTTTACACCGTGCACGTAACAGAACCAGAGGAGATTCTGAAATGGGTCTCTGTCTGTCTCATGCACTATCCTTAAAATGACTAATCTCTTCAGGAGGCGTCGCTCATATGGGCAACCGGTAGCGACGAGAAATAAACGTAAAACACACACAGACGGAAATATCTGTCACCGTATAATCTCACATACTCCATTCTTGTATTGGTGAGAAGCAAGCAGACTGCGCTAATCGGACATGGATTTACGGATCAGCCGGTCAAAGTCAAGCCAACCTTGTATTGACAAAGTCATCTTAGGTCGAATTCGTGCGCATACAATGCTTGTGCGGTCCTCAAATTGTATAGTTGGTCATTAAAGGGGTCATTTTAAATTGGAATATTAAAGTTGGTAGAAGTGCAATGCCTCAAACACAATATTTGCCAAATATTTGTGTAATACATTTTCGCTATACTTTACATTTGACCCACTGACGTCTGTGCTGCTATACTATGCTTGTTGGGTTCTTTGCGTTGTCGCGCCAAAAGGTTAGGTCATCTGGCGACTGTTCAGATATTATTGGTTGAGGAAGACCCCTTATGACCATCCAATCAGTACTTCAGGCACGGTAGAACCACCGACCTTCTACGAGCCAGCTGCAAAGCTTTCTCACTTGAAAAAAATCGACACCTCAATGGGATTCGAACCTACACCGTCGAGGGTAGGTCAAATGTGAAAGTCACACTTGATTACTTTTCAGGAATATATTAATGATGCACCTAATATATGCACCTAACACCTTGAAATGTATGTATGTATGTTCCTTTAATGTCAAACCCCTCGCGGGGACTTAGACATGTTTTCCTGGGCAGGCTTAGCCGACCTAAGCGATTAACCAGTACTAAGCAATGTGTGTGAGGTGCCTTGCTCAATGACACTACATACGTGACCTGACCGAGTATCGAACCCGGGACCGTTCGATTCCAAATCCGACGCTCTACCTCTGGACCACGGACGCCACAATGTATTGGTAGCTCAAATGTTTTTGCTGCCCTCTTGAACACTATTTTGTCCAGAATTTAAACCTGTATTGACACATGGTTTAACAATTTAATATATCTTCCTGCTTATGGAAGATGAACTAATCAGTGGATAAGCAGTCGGCATATCTACCTCACCTCCATAGATACTCCTGGGTATTTGTGAGATCGGACCTTTAATATAAGTTTGACTACTGCATTGCCAATGCATGTTGTATAATAAATAATGATAATAATAATAATAAAATTATTATTATTAATAATAATAATAATAATAAAACATTTTTTAATAATAATAATAATGCTAAGCCAGAATAGAATTTATTTAACGAGGAAACTTATTTGACAAGGTTAATCTTCTATAAGGCCCTCACAATTATATACAGCATATTTACATGCATACAATTAAACACACTACATGATGCCAGCATGGTGATATAAACTCAGATATATGGTTGGGGGTATTATAAGTGACGACAAGAGGTGGTTCCATGTGCGAAATAGTTACATCAGTATACTGACCACCATGATGCCTGTCTGAAATGTCATGACCCTGTATCCAACGAGTCACACATAAGTGCACGTGTTTGATGCCACCGGTGTTAAAGCAGCATTACATCGTAATAAAGGATGTTTTGGGTAAAATATAAATACTAATGTGTGTGTATTTACAAAAATCGAAATAGTCGCTCATAAACGATAAAACCCCAATAAATTTAAACCGTCGTATACGCGAATTTGTTTATGAACACACGAAATGTAAACACGCACAGCGCGCATGCGTGAAACAACAGAGAGTGTAGAAAACAATGTATATATTTTGAACATGAAAGAATATCTATCTATCTTCCTCTAATGTCGAACCCTCGCGGGGATGTAGACATGTCTCTAAAAGACTTAGCTAACATAGGTATGAATCAACGTATTAAGTAATTTAATTAAATAAGACAACGTGGGACAAATGGGGACGATGCATTCCGAATGTAAACAAGTGCGGACGATGCGTTCCGGTTGTAAACAAGTGCGTGACCGATCGACTCGGAAAGTCCTACTTTCGGTTTCGAGTTTGTTTTATCGCAACAAAAAAACACTGTTTACCAAATGAACATAAGCATACAAAGTATAATGTTAGAATGTGTAGCAGCATTGCTATCCATACGTAAAATTGAATTTTTCAAATATCTTTTATGTCATACGATGTAATGCTGCTTTAATACAATGTAGCAAATGCACAACCTATTTATACTAGTCTCGCACTCTTAAATACATCTTTAAACAAGACACCTACTGCCTCTCCTCTCCCATACAGCCATGGATTCCACCAGGATCGATTAGACACTTTTTGTAAGAACTCGTTTTGCAATCTTTGTATGCACTATACCTAGATCCCTGTGAGATATAGTCTGAACTGTACTGAAGCGGCGCTAAACCTACACTAACTCGTTCACTGTTTTGCAATCTTTGTATACATGAATCTCAACACGGCGCGATATAGCCTAAACTGTACTGATGGGGCGCTAAGCCTAAACTAACTCGCTTACTGTTTTGCAATCTTTGTATACACGATTCTCAACACGGCGCGATATAGCCTGAACTGTACTGAAGCGGCGCTAAACCTAAACTAACTCTCTCACCGTTTTGCAATCTTTGTATACACAAATCTCAACACGGCGCGATATAGCCTGAACTGTACTGATGGGGCATTAAGCCTAAGCTAACTCGTTCACTATTTTGCAGTCGAACTAATAGAAGCCCGTATAACTAAGCAAACTATAACATAACAAATGTCTTGAATCGTGTTCGTAGTTTCTAGTCCACCTACCATTAATTCGTTATAGCACTTATGATGCCAGTATCTTGGACACCTCTGAAAATAACAAAAGTAACATGCTTTAGAATAAATGTACATACATTATTTCTACGTACATACATGTCCAGTCTTTGCAATGTAGACATGAATCGCATCTATACTTATATGCTGGGAATTCCTATATAGGGGTATCCATGGACGAATGGTTACACTCGTCGGCTATTTCGGCGACATGTACAGATGCATTGTGTATAGTCCAACTGTATGCGCAGCATATGATTGTTTTAAGCTATCACGAACTATGACAATTAATCGTGAGGCCCACAAAAGGTATGTATGTTAAGCCGTATATACCCTGGCTAGCCCTGAGCTATCACGAACTATGACAATTAATCGTGAGGCCCGCGAAAGGTATGTATGTTAAGCCGTATATACCCTGGCTAGCTCTGAGCTATCACGAACTATGACAATTAATCGTGAGGCCCGCGAAAGGTATGTATATTAAGCCGTATATACCCTGGCTAGCCCTGAGCTATCACGAACTATGACAATTAATCGTGAGGCCCGCGAAAGGTATGTATATTAAGCCGTATATACCCTGGCTAGCCCTGAGCTATCACGAACTATTTACAGCAAGATTATCCAATCAAAATATTGGAAACGTTATTGAATCGTAATAGATGTTTCCAAAAGATAATATAATGCTATATAGTGTGTCATGGAACTGTCTATGGAGAAACAAATTCATACCTTATACATTTTCGTAAAATAAATTTCATAACCGTATTCCCATTGTTTAGAAAATAATATAATCAGTGTTTTATATAGTCAATATTAACATATTTTCACAGGATGAAGGGTTATTTAGTGCGTACATATTGCCAAGTTATAGACCTATATGAAAGTCACGTTAAATGGGTCACTTTAAGTGGTTCTTAACCTAGATCTATAAATAATATATGAAATTCATGTTAAATGGGTCACTTTGCGCGGTTCTTAACATAGACCTATATGAAATCCATGCTAAATGGGTCACGTGGCATGGTTCTTAACCTAGATCTATATGAAATCCATGTTAAATGGGTCACGTGGCATGGTTCTTAACCAAGACATATATGAAATCCATGCTAAATGTGTCACGTGGCATGGTTCTTAACCTAGACCTATATGAAATCCATGTTAAATGTGTCACTTGGCATGGTTCTTAACCTAGATCTATATGAAATCCATGCTAAATGGGTCACGTGGCATGGTTCTTAACCTAGATCTATATGAAATCCATGTTAAATGGGTCACGTGGCATGGTTCTTAACCTAGATCTATATGAAATCCATGCTAAATGGGTCACGTGGCATGGTTCTTAACCTAGATCTATATGAAATCCATGCTAAATGGGTCACGTGGCATGGTTCTTAACCTAGATCTATATGAAATCCATGCTAAATGGGTCACGTGGCATGGTTCTTAACCTAGACCTATATGAAATCCATCGTAAATGTGTCACTTGGCATGGTTCTTAACCTAGATCTATATGAAATCCATGCTAAATGGGTCACGTGGCATGGTTCTTAACATAGACCTATATGAAATCCATGCTAAATGGGTCACGTGGCATGGTTCTTAACCTAGATCTATATGAAATCCATGCTAAATGGGTCACGTGGCATGGTTCTTAACATAGACCTATATGAAATCCATGCTAAATGGGTCACGTGGCATGGTTCTTAACCAAGACCTATATGAAATCCATGTTAAATGGGTCACGTGGCATGGTTCTTAACCTAGACCTATATGAAATCAATGTTAAATGGGTCACGTGGCATGGTTCTTAACCTAGATCTATATGAAATCCATGTTAAATGGGTCACGTGGCATGGTTCTTAACCTAGATCTATATGAAATCCATGATAAATGGGTCACGTGGCATGGTTCTTAACCTAGATCTATATGAAATCCATGATAAATGGGTCACGTGGCATGGTTCTTAACCAAGACCTATATGAAATCCATGTTAAATGGGTCACGTGGCATGGTTCTTAACCTAGATCTATATGAAATCCATGCTAAATGGGTCACGTGGCATGGTTCTTAACCTAGATCTATATGAAATCCATGCTAAATGGGTCACGTGGCATGGTTCTTAACCAAGACCTATATGAAATCCATTAAATGGGTCACGTGGCATGGTTCTTAACCAAGACCTATATGAAATCCATGCTAAATGGGTCACGTGGCATGGTTCTTAACCAAGACCTATATGAAATCCATGTTAAATGGGTCACGTGGCATGGTTCTTAACCTAGACCTATATGAACTCTATGTTAAATGGGTCACTTGGCATGGTTCTTAACAAAGACATAAATGAAATCCATGTTAAATGGGTCACGTGGCATGGTTCTTAACCTAGACCTATATGAAATCCATGTTAAATGGGTCACGTGGCATGGTTCTTAACAAAGACCTATATGAAATCCATGCTAAATGGGTCACGTGGCATGGTTCTTAACCTAGACCTATATGAAATCCATGTTAAATGGGTCACGTGGCATGGTTCTTAACATAGACCTATATGAAATCCATGCTAAATGGGTCACGTGGCATGGTTCTTAACATAGACCTATATGAAATCCATGCTAAATGGGTCACGTGGCATGGTTCTTAACCTAGATCTATATGAAATCCATGATAAATGGGTCACGTGGCATGGTTCTTAACCTAGACCTATATGAAATCTATGTTAAATGGGTCACGTGGCATGGTTCTTAACTTAGATCTATATGAAATCCATGCTAAATGGGTCACGTGGCATGGTTCTTAACATAGACCTATATGAAATCCATGCTAAATGGGTCACGTGGCATGGTTCTTAACCTAGATCTATATGAAATCCATGATAAATGGGTCACGTGGCATGGTTCTTAACCTAGACCTATATGAAATCTATGTTAAATGGGTCACGTGGCATGGATCTTAACCTAGATCTATATGAAATCCATGATAAATGGGTCACGTGGCATGGTTCTTAACTTAGACCTATATGAAATCTATGTTAAATGGGTCACGTGGCATGGTTCTTAACCTAGATCTATATGAAATCCATTCTAAATGGGTCACGTGGCATGGTTCTTAACAAAGACATATATGAAATCCATGCTCAATGGGTCACGTGGCATGGTTCTTAACCTAGACCTATATGAAATCCATGTTAAATGGGTCACGTGGCATGGTTCTTAACCTACCTAGACCTATATGAAATCTATGTTACAAGGGTCACGTGGCATGATTCTTAACCTAGATCTATATGAAATATATGTTAAATGGGTCACTTGGCATGGTTCTTAACAAAGACCTATATGAAAACCAGGTTAAATGGGTCACTTAGCATGGTTCTTAACCAAGATCTATATCAAAACCAGGTTAAATGGGTCACGTGGCATGGTTCTTAACATAGACCTATATGAAATCCATGCTAAATGGGTCACGTGGCATGGTTCTTAACATAGACCTATATGAAATCCATGCTAAATGGGTCACGTGGCATGGTTCTTAACCTAGATCTATA
Source organism: Archivesica marissinica (assembly GCA_014843695.1). Taxonomy (NCBI): domain Eukaryota; kingdom Metazoa; phylum Mollusca; class Bivalvia; order Venerida; family Vesicomyidae; genus Archivesica; species Archivesica marissinica. The sequence goes on along the minus strand of CM026404.1, from coordinate 58,054,447 downwards.
TGAAATCCATGATAAATGGGTCACGTGGCATGGTTCTTAACCTAGACCTATATGAAATCTATGTTAAATGGGTCACGTGGCATGGTTCTTAACCTAGATCTATATGAAATCCATGCTAAATGGGTCACGTGGCATGGTTCTTAACATAGACCTATATGAAATCCATGCTAAATGGGTCACGTGGCATGGTTCTTAACCTAGATCTATATGAAATCCATGATAAATGGGTCACGTGGCATGGTTCTTAACCTAGACCTATATGAAATCTATGTTAAATGGGTCACGTGGCATGGTTCTTAACCTAGATCTATATGAAATCCATGATAAATGGGTCACGTGGCATGGTTCTTAACCTAGACCTATATGAAATCTATGTTAAATGGGTCACGTGGCATGGTTCTTAACCTAGATCTATATGAAATCCATGCTAAATGGGTCACGTGGCATGGTTCTTAACAAAGACATATATGAAATCCATGCTCAATGGGTCACGTGGCATGCTTCTTAACCTAGACCTATATGAAATCCATGTTAAATGGGTCACGTGGCATGGTTCTTAACCTACCTAGACCTATATGAAATCTATGTTACAAGGGTCACGTGGCATGGTTCTTAACCTAGATCTATATGAAATATATGTTAAATGGGTCACTTGGCATGGTTCTTAACAAAGACCTATATGAAAACCAGGTTAAATGGGTCACTTAGCATGGTTCTTAACCTAGATCTATATCAAAACCAGGTTAAATGGGTCACGTGGCATGGTTCTTAACATAGACCTATATGAAATCCATGCTAAATGGGTCACGTGGCATGGTTCTTAACATAGACCTATATGAAATCCATGCTAAATGGGTCACGTGGCATGGTTCTTAACCTAGATCTATATGAAATCCATGATAAATGGGTCACGTGGCATGGTTCTTAACCTAGACCTATATGAAATCTATGTTAAATGGGTCACGTGGCATGGTTCTTAACCTAGATCTATATGAAATCCATGCTAAATGGGTCACGTGGCATGGTTCTTAACATAGACCTATATGAAATCCATGCTAAATGGGTCACGTGGCATGGTTCTTAACCTAGATCTATATGAAATCCATGATAAATGGGTCACGTGGCATGGTTCTTAACCTAGACCTATATGAAATCTATGTTAAATGGGTCACGTGGCATGGTTCTTAACCTAGATCTATATGAAATCCATGATAAATGGGTCACGTGGCATGGTTCTTAACCTAGACCTATATGAAATCTATGTTAAATGGGTCACGTGGCATGGTTCTTAACCTAGATCTATATGAAATCCATGCTAAATGGGTCACGTGGCATGGTTCTTAACAAAGACATATATGAAATCCATGCTCAATGGGTCACGTGGCATGGTTCTTAACCTAGACCTATATGAAATCCATGTTAAATGGGTCACGTGGCATGGTTCTTAACCTACCTAGACCTATATGAAATCTATGTTACAAGGGTCACGTGGCATGGTTCTTAACCTAGATCTATATGAAATATATGTTAAATGGGTCACTTGGCATGGTTCTTAACAAAGACCTATATGAAAACCAGGTTAAATGGGTCACTTAGCATGGTTCTTAACCTAGATCTATATCAAAACCAGGTTAAATGGGTCACTTGGCATGGTTCTTAACCTAGATCTATATCAAAACCAGGTTAAATGGGTCACTTAGCGTTGTTCCTAACCGCTGATTATTCATGAAATTCTAACCCCGGCCGATCTCCTCACGGCGTGTACGTCGCGTTCGGTACACAACTCGCAACAGCAGCGTACGATACTGGGATCATCTGGCCGACGACATTACAAAAGAGGACACACTTTTCACCATCGGGGATGGTGGTGGTATGGACAGATCACGGAGCGTCCGAGATGGCCATATGTCTAACTGTTAGATTCATTTATATGCTGCTGCGGGATGACCAACAGTGAGGAGGGTGGCCCTAAATGTGACCGATTTGAAAAGGAACTACCAACACCTCAGAATGTGTCATACTGAAAGGAAAGAAGAAGCCGCCTCACGATGTCATCTTTTATCGCACCATCATCGGCCACAACAAGAACACTACTATACAAGACATCATCCAGCAAAATCTACATATCACCACGAATAATGGACAGTGCAAGGCACGTACTATACTAATCATCTTGGAACGCTCGCCCACATGGTTCCCCAGAGGCGAGGATACATAAATTGAAACATCATCATCGAAATTCTAATGTTCCTGCAACATTCAATACTTCTGATTCAGCGTGAACATCAACAGTTGTCTTACCTAGTATGCTTAGCTTGCCACTGTTATCGGTGTCTAGTTTATTAAACACATCATCAACTTCTGCGTCGGTTAATTGTTCACCCATTCCTGTCAGGCATCTCTTTAGCTCATCTTTATCCAGCATGTCATCTTTATTACGGTCAAATATACTGAAGTCATTAATAACAACCAATTAGATTATCTACCAATCTCATTACGGTCAAATATACTGAAGCCATTAATATCAACCAATTAGATTATCTACCAATCTCATTACGGTCAAATATACTGAAGCCATTAATATCAACCAATTTGATTATCTACCAATCTCATTACGATCAAATATACTGAAGTCATTAATATTAACCAATTAGATTATCTACCAATCTCATTACGGTCAAATATACTGAAGCCATTAATATCAACCAATTAGATTATCTACCAATCTCATTACGGTCAAATATACTGAAGCCATTAATATCAACCAATTAGATTATCTACCAATCTCATTACGGTCAAATATACTGAAGCCATTAATATCAACCAATTAGATTATCTACCAATCTCATTACGGTCAAATATACTGAAGCCATTAATATCAACCAATTAGATTATCAACCAATCTCATTACGGTCAAATATACTGAAGCCATTACTATCAACCAATTAGATTATCTACCAATCTCATTACGGTCAAATATACTGAAGCCATTAATATCAACCAATTAGATTATCTACCAATCTCATTACGGTCAAATATACTGAAGTCATTAATATTAACCAATTAGATTATCTACCAATCTCATTACGGTCAAATATACTGAAGCCATTAATATCAACCAATTAGATTATCTACCAATCTCATTACGGTCAAATATACTAAAGCCATTAATATCAACCAATTAGATTATCTACCAATCTCATTACGGTCAAATATACTGAGGCCATTAATATCAACCAATTAGATTATCTACCAATCTCATTACGGTCAAATATACTGAAGCCATTAATATCAACCAATTAGATTATCTACCAATCTCATTACGGTCAAATATACTGAAGCCATAATATCAACCAATTTGATTATCTACCAATCTCATTACGGTCAAATATACTGAAGTCATTAATATTAACCAATTAGATTATCTACCAATCTCATTACGGTCAAATATACTGAAGCCATTAATATCAACCAATTAGATTATCTACCAATCTCATAACGGTCAAATATACTGAAGCCATTAATATCAACCAATTAGATTATCTACCAATCTCATTACGGTCAAATATACTGAAGCCATTAATATCAACCAATTAGATTATCTACCAATCTCATTATGATTAAATCGTAGTATACAAATATATAATGTAACATAATTGAGAAAAAGCAGCCGATCTGTAGTCCAGTGGTTAACACGTTGGACTGGTAATCCAGGGATCGCAGGTTCGATCCCCCGTCTGACCATAATAACATTAACAGTCTTTCTGGTGGGACTTTAAACCGAGGTCTCGTGTCAGTGCTTTACACAGTGTACGTAAATGAACCAGAGGAGACTCTGGAATGTGTCTCTGTCTGTATCATTGCACTATCCTCCAAACATCTAAAATTACTAATCGCTTCAGGAGGCGTCGCTCATATGGGTAACCGGTAGCGACGATAAATAAACGTAACACACACAAAATGCACCCATATTGCTCTATTGATTTAGCCAACTGGTCTGCCTACATACCAGCTCACATAATGGGTTAATACACATACCGTTACATACTCGCCCACCAAATTGGAATTCTTCCATCGGGATAGAGATATATTGTGAAATATTTCTCAAAGTTTATACTGTAGCGTTCTCAAAGAGGGGGACTGTTTCGCACAGGTGAGAAAAACATGCAGCCAGTCCAGGACTCGAACTCTGGGCCTCTCGTTAACATGGCGATTGCTATACCGACTGAGCTAACTGATTTGGAATCGATCGGGCAGGCCATGTATGTAGTGTCATTGAGCAAGGCACCTCACACACATTGCTCAGTACTGGCTAACCACTTAGGTCGGCTAAGCTTGCCCAGGAAAACATGTATACGTCCCAGCAAGGTGGTTTGAAATTAATGGAACATACATATTATCTCACACAATGGGTTAATATGTATACACACCCTTACATAACAAACAATTATATTTTAATTTTTTTCAAATTGTACATAGATCCAATAATATGTGCGTGTGCATCAATAAAGGATGCGTGTGTCTCTTGCTATGAACTACTTGATGTACTGTTTCTTTTCCACGAACTATTTTAATACACCTTATGTTGTGTGGTTTCAATTGCCAATCATGATTTTTTTTCTGTTAGCTTCATCAGTTTGCTGTGAATTCATGCATACATAAAATCCATTGTTGATACTATTTTACAATTGATCGACATTTCAATCTAAATATCCACACAATTTCATTCATCAACAAGTTTTTGAGAAGGTCTGTCCAAAGATAGTGTTAAAGCGACACGCAGTGAAAATGCAAATGTCTGCAGAAAGTATTTTCCTATTATATGGTATTATTTTCCCCCAAATATTTGCTTTAAAAACTTAATATTTCAACTAATAAACAAACGTCGTATACGCGGTTTGTTGACATAACAAAATAATGTAAATAGGGTCGACATTCATGCGTGTGCCTGTGTATATTTATTTGTAATCTTAGTTAAATTATCTCTAAACGAAAGTATCTCGCGTTTAGTATTGACTCCGATGACAAACACACGTCAATTCAGGAGGATGGATGACCGCTATATTAAATAAATCCTACTTTCAATTTTGAAAGCTTGTAGACCACAACAACACTGTTTATTGATTCAATGTTAGTGTTCGAATGTATTCAGAAGAATATGTAGTAGCTATGCGTTCTCTAATCGTATACGAGATCACCTGAGTGTATAAGATAAGCTGTACGTACCGTAATGCACCTAAGATGTCAAATTCAGTAGTTTGTTTGAGAATTTTGTCTTTCATAATCTGTTCAAAGACTTCATATGTTACCTTCTCTGTTGATGCATAAAGAAGATTAAATTAGACAACACGGTTATTATGCTGTATATAAATATATGTATACTGGAGGACATAGAATATATATATATATGTATACTGGAGGACATAGAATATATATATATATGTATACTGGAGGACATAGAATATAAATATATGTAAACTAGAGGACATAGAATATAAATATATGTATACTGGAGGACATAGAATATATATATATGTATACTGGAGGACATAGAATATAAATATATGTATACTGGAGGACATAGAATATATATATATGTATACTGGAGGACATAGAATATAAATATATGTAAACTGGAGGACATAGAATATAAATATATGTAAACTAGAGGACATAGAATATAAATATATGTATACTAGAGGACATAGAATATATATATATATGTAAACTGGAGGACATAGAATATATATATATGTAAACTGGAGGACATAGAATATATATATATATGTAAACTAGAGGACATAGAATATAAATATATGTAAACTAGAGGACATAGAATATATATATATATGTATACTAGCGGACATAGAATATATATATATGTATACTAGAGGACATAGAATATATATATATATATGTATACTGGAGGACATATAATATATATATATGTATACTAGAGGACATAGAATATATATATATATATGTATACTAGAAGACATAGAATATAATATATATGTATACTGGAGGACATAGAATATATATATATGTATACTAGAGGACATATAATATATATATATATATGTATACTAGAGGACATAGAATATAAATATATGTATACTAGAGGACATAGAATATAAATATATGTAAACTAGAGGACATAGAATATAAATATATGTAAACTGGAGGACATAGAATATAAATATATGTAAACTGGAGGACATAGAATATAAATATATGTATACTAGAGGACATAGAATATAAATATATGTATACTAGAGGACATAGAATATATATATATGTATACTGGAGGACATAGAATATATATATATGTAAACTGGAGGACATAGAATATATATATATGTATACTGGAGGACATAGAATATATATATATGTATACTAGAGGACATAGAATATAAATATATGTATACTAGAGGACATAGAATATATATATATGTATACTGGAGGACATAGAATATATATATATGTATACTAGAGGACATAGAATATATATATATGTATACTAGAGGACATAGAATATATATATGTATACTAGAGGACATAGAATATATATATATGTATACTAGAGGACATAGAATATATATATATGTATACTAGAGGACATAGAATATATATATATGTATACTAGAGGACATAGAATATTATATATGTATACTAGAGGACATAGAATATATATATATGTATACTAGAGGACATAGAATATATATATATGTATACTAGAGGACATAGAATATATATATATGTATACTAGAGGACATAGAATATATATATATGTAAACTAGAGGACATAGAATATAAATATATGTATACTGGAGGACATAGAAATATATATATATATGTATACTGGAGGACATAGAATATATATATATGTATACTGGAGGACATAGAATATATATATATATGTATACTGGAGGACATAGAATATATATATATGTATACTAGAGGACATAGAATATATATATATATATGTATACTAGAGGACATAGAATATATATATATATGTATACTAGAGGACATAGAATATATATATATGTATACTAGAGGACATATAATATATATATATATGTATACTAGAGGACATAGAATATATATATATGTATACTAGAGGACATAGAAAACGCACACTTCGGATAAGTGTGTTTTTACATGAAAAACAATAACTATATAAATACATAGTTTTAAACATTTTGGAATATTTTTAGTTGTTCAGTTTGTGTTTTTGTAATAAAGATGTGATATATCTTTGATGGATTCCTTCGTATTTCGTTTTCATGTAATAATAATCATATAATGTAGGCGTGCGTTTTTCTATGTCCTCTAGTATACATAAATGTCTAGAAATCGCATACATATAGTATACAGTGAAACTAGTCTTAAGCCTGCCAGCCAAGGGAATAGCAGAACGTGGATGCTTGGCTCAGATGGCTGCTTAATAGCTCTGTCAAATGTATAATAAAACAAACATATTGCGAATCTGGAAAATGGCTGCTTAATACAGGTTGACTGCTTAATAGAGGTGACCACTAAAGCATGTTTGACTGTATATGCATGTGTATGTACACATCACATATGCTTAGATATTAGATTGCTAGTGAAATTACTTTCTGTGTGGAACAAACGGTGTCCAACACATCAAACAGGAGTATGAGCACAATTAATGTTCATGTATGCTATATATAAACTACAACTACTAAAATATCTTATGGTAATTATACCCGGCACCCACTGCTCCGTCTCTCTATCCGACCAAAGTACGTAGTTCTGTAAGCATAGTTCATGTGGATAATCTGTTATGTAAGCATAGTTCATGTGGATAATCTGTTATGTAAGCATAGTTCATGTGGATAATCTGTTATGTAAGCATAGTTCATGTGGATAATCTGTTATGTAAGCATAGTTCATGTGGATAATCTGTTATGTAACCATAGTTCATGTGGATAATCTGCTATGTAACCATAGTTCATGTGGATAATCTGCTATGTAAGAAACCAAACAACAAAACCAAACAACAAAACCAAACATAGTTCATGTGGATAATCTGCTATGTAACCATAGTTCATGTGGATAATCTGCTATGTAACCATAGTTCATGTGGATAATCTGCTATGTAAGCATAGTTCATGTGGATAATCTGCTATGTAAGCATAGTTCATGTGGATAATCTGCTATGTAACCATAGTTCATGTGGATAATCTGCTCTGTAACCATAGTTCATGTGGATAACCAGTGGCGATAAATAAGCACAAAATAAACCAACATGTTTTATGTTTCAATATATTTTATTAATTGAGACCAAATTGACTTACTTCCTCCCTTTGAGCTTGGTTGAATGTTATATTCCTTCATGATTCCTTTGACATCCGCTACTGTAGGATTTAAGCCAAGCACCTGTAGAGCTTTTCTTAACTCTTTCGCAGATAGGTCTCCAGAACTATCGATGTCGAACTTGGAATATAGGTCTTGTATATCTGAAATAATAATAACAGAGTACTACTATGTACTATGCATAACATGTCGGCAGTTTGATACATACAATGTACATGTATAAGACACGATTGTCATCATCTTGTGTACACATGGATCTTTATTCCAATGGTAACACGCTGGACTGGTAATCCAGGGATCGCAGGTTCGAACCCCAGACTGACCCTAATAAAATGAACAGTCTTTCAGATGGGACGTTAATCCGAGGTATCGTGTCGGTGCTGTACACCGTGCACGTAAAAGAACCAGAGGAGACTCTGGAATGGGTCTATGTCTGTATCATTGCAGAAATCTAAAATGACTAATCTCTTCAGGATGCGTCGCTCATATGGGCAACTGGTAGCGACGATAAAGAAACGTAAAACACACACGTGTGTCCACTCGCTTTAGATGGATGTGGTAGAGTGGTCGGATTTGTTATTAATAATTTACGCAGACGTAGTGTTGCGGGTATGTATGTAGACATGTTTTCCTGGGCAAGTTTAGCCGACCTAAGTGGTTAACCAGTGCTAAGCAATGTGTGTGAGGTGCCTTGCTCAATGACAATACATGTGGCCTGACCGAGTATCGATCCCGGGACGCTCTACCACTGGACCACGGATGCCACGGGTTCCTAGCCAGGGCTATGCAAGCCACGTTGTGTGGAAGTCGTGATAGCGCAGTGGATGCACGTTCGCTTCAGGTGCGAAAGGTCCGGAGTTCGAGTCTCGCTGGAGCCGTTACGATTGTGCCCTTAGGCAAGGCATTTAAATTCCACGTTGTCTCTTCTCTCTCCCTCATGGCGATGGATTCCATTAGGAATGAGGTCTCGAGAGTGATTAATATAAGTTGAAAGAACTTGTTTCGCAATCGAGCTAAAATAAATTTGTATAAATTAAATTAAGCCACGTTGAGTTAATAATAATAAAACTTGTCGATTTTGCCAGTAGTAAAACGGTCAAACATAGGCAGGCAAGAATCCAGGCTATGCCAATCAATGCAGTCAAAAACACTGATAAGATCTTATCTTGGCAGAATTTCATGATTTTACTAGTAATTCTTTAATTGCAATAACTTTATTAAGTTTGGTTTCTTAATATAACATTTGGTAATATTTTAAAGGATTTAACTTGTACTTTTTAAATATTAATTTATTTTTTGACAGTGATGTATGGATTCTAAATTATAAGAACTTAACTTGCACCTATTTTTGAAAGTCTATTTTCACAGTTGAAATATTAATATACAGGTAAATTATTATGTATTCGTTATTGATATGAAAATTGTGAAATGATACAAAAAATAGGTCCATTAAGAGCTTTCCAACAATGTATGAACTATGGTGATGGGATGAAAAATAAATATTGTATGAAGAAAACAAAATTACGCTACTATATATTATATATAATATCTGATCAACTTTGCCATTCAAAATGGTAGCCACAGTAGGAATGATGACGTCACACGGGAACTATGTATAAGAATACAATATCATGTCCATTGTAACATCCAAAGCCAGCTAGAGGCTGTGTTTACCTAACTAAATAGGCAGAAGTGTATCCGAGGTCGAATGCAGTCCCAATAAATAAATAAGTTTTGGTAAAAATACAGTTTCATGACAGGCAGTGTATAGTTTTTGTGTTTTTTGAGAAATTATGTGACTTGTATCTTCAGACTAGTCGATGTGTAGAAAATATGTGCTATAAGAATTCAGGCCATTGCAAACGGAAGGTTGGCATACTGTATTATTTGGCGGAGGAATACAGTGTGTAAACACAGTGACGTTATTCACAGGTGAGCACTTGCTATGCAAACATTACTTTTGGGACAATGTTGCTGTTTTCCAGGTTGATTTGAATACCTCTTCACAGTGGATGTTGTGTCAGAAGAACTTTCATCACATAATTTAGAAATTGAAAGAGGAAGGTATCTTAATGTACCACGAAATGAGAGAATATGCAAATTTTGTAACTTAAGAACAATCGAAAATGAGTATCACTTTCTTTTAATATGCACATTGTACACCGATATACGAAAAAAATACATAAAGCCGTATTATTGCAGTTGGCCAACTTTAAATACATTTGATAAACTTATGATGTCAAGAAATAAAAAGGAAATCTCAAACTTATCAAAATACATATATTTTGCCAGTAAAGTCCGAAAAGAGTTAGATCAAATCAATAATATTCCTTGAACTATAATACTAATGAATACTAAAACAAACTAAGCTTCTCTTTAAATAAAAAAAAGAAGAAAAAAAAAGAAAGATAATCTTCACTTTGGACTCATGTTTCATGTTGTCATTACATTACGTGTTATATGTATATACCTATTTATAATAGACTAGAAGCACTGTAATTTTGCTTAATGTTGAATAAATGTTGTTGTTGTTGTTGTTGTTGTTGGATGTTGTGTCAGAAGAAATGAAAGATTGGAAATATAAATGAACAGATTGTATGTTTTTACTTTTTACTATGTATTTAATAAACAATTTATTTGTTGTTTTACAACCTAGATAGCATCCACACGTGACACAATTCCACAACACCTACAGCGGTGAGGGGCACGTGATTTGATGTCAAAGACAACTAACTACTCGGCAACTGTGACGGAAACCGCCACTAGACCACCATACCTATCTACAGTATGCATTTGTAATGAACTAGACTATTTTACGTACATTCTATTTGTGACTGTGTCAGCTCCCCTGTGGGTATCTCATCAAACTCGTCGTCGTCATCTGTAGGATCATACATTCCACACTGCTGGTAGTCGTCCATGTTCTGTAAAATGTTGGGGGGAAATAAGCCCCACATTTCTCAACTAGTGACATAATAGTGATTCCAAGCTAGAAAACTAGAATAATTGTTATTTATATATGTATATCTGTAACATGTTTTGTGATGTCTTTGCCATATTTCTATCATTTTAAATAGCCATAGGCAATATAGTTGCTGATTATGCCAATACATTTGAAATTTGAAACTTGTTATTTAAATTATCAGTTTTCAGTATTCGCACTTATATTAACAAAATACATTTTAGTTATTTTAAGCTAAAATAATTGTTATTTAAATTCTTTTCGCACATAGAAATCCATTCTAGTGATATTAAGCTGAAATTCATTCTAATTCATTCTAGTGAATTTAATTGCTATTTCAATTGCCAGTTCTGGAAAATCCATTCTAGTGATTTTAAGCTAAACTGTTATTTAAATCTCACACATAATAAAGCCTATTCTAGCGATCTTAAGCTAAACTGTTATTTAAATCTCACATATAATAAAGCCTATGAATATGCAAGGCATTTAAATTCCACGTTGCCTCTTCTCTCTCCTTCATGGCGATGGATTCCATCAGGAATGAGGTCTCGAGAGTGATTTATATAAGTTGAAAGAACTTGCTTTGCAATCGAGCAAAAATAAATGTGTATAAACTAACACCTTTTTAAATCTCATTTCATATTCTAATTAAACTTCGTGTAAAGACCTTGACATTTTATAAATGCTTCTTTGTACTCTAGAGATCTTAATCGCTTGGATTGTTTTGAAGTCTTCCTTTTATTTATAATTTTAAAAGTAACTACTGTATGCGATCCGTATAATAACAACGCATTGAATATTTCGTTCAACGTATACACACTGTATAAGTGTAATCATTCAGTTATGTTTACGTTTATTTATCGTCGCTACCGGTTGCCCATATGAGCGACGCCTCCTGAAGATATTAGTCAATTTAGATTTTGGAGGATAGTGGAATGATACAGACAGAGACCCAGTCCAGATTCTCCTCTGGTTCTTTTACATGCACAGTGTAAAACACCGATACGAGACCTCGGTTTAACGTCCCATCTGAAAGACTGTTAATTTTAAGCCCGCTTGGTGGTTATTTCACGTGAAATATATCGACACCCTATGTGGGATTTGAACATACAGCGGTGAGGGACACGTGTCTACGTTGAGAAGTCTACGACCGTAACCACTGGACCACGGTGCCCCACCCCCACCCATTCAGTGAATGAACAATCTGATATATATACATAATTCGTACTTCTATAAAATAACTGTTTATAAATATAATATTCGACACGTCTCTATAGTTAAGCAATACATATATACTATGATGTATACATATTCAAATTAAATAATAAAAATGTACATACATCATCGGGTTGAAGTCGAAACATTATAAATACTATTTATAATAAACAATATGAAGGTGTTTGATAAATGTCCCGTCAACACTCACTGAGATAATATTTACATCTATTTCCGAAGTTGATCAATCTTGTTAAATGGTCTATAGAGTCTTTTAAATATATATAAATATATATATACCCCGTATCTTTTTTATGAACATGTCAATCAATAGGTTATGGTGAATGTGAATTATAATATATAAATATCTCTATTCAATTTAAGAAAAACCATTGAGTATAATTCCTTTGAAGATCATTAAAATCGGATATATATTCTATAATGCGCTTGGTAATTAGCATTCGGTAGCAATCTGAACTTGTACACTGAAGTTGACCTTTTATTTATTATATACCCATGATGGCAATACAGCCATACATATATACATTACAGTGAATTCATAAATATAAATACAGTACGACATATTTGGAGAAGGTACGACAATATGGGAATAGTAGTATGTGTAGTATATAAGCCGTAAACGATCCAATATGTATTAAAAATACAGACACGCTGGACTGGTAATCCAGGGATCGCAGGTTCGATCCCCCGTCTGACCATACTAAAATTAACAGTCTTTCAGATGGGACATTAAACCGAGGTCTCGTGTCGGTGCTTTACACCGTGCACGTAAAAGAACCAGAGGAGACTCTGGAATGGGTCTCTGTCTGTATCATTGTACTATCCTCCACACATCTAAAATGACTAATCTCTTCAGGAGGCGTCGCTCATATGGGCAACCGGTAGCGACGATAAATAAACGTAAAACACACACATATGTAAACTATTGGACTGTGTAAGGCGCGGTGTGCGTATCGAAGAACATAGTGCCAACAGTTTACATATTGGATCCGTTTGAGGCTTATATCTTACTTAAAGCACACAAGATCTTACTAATTAAAGTTATTAGTTTGATACATTTGTGCATAGGATTTTATCTAATACTCTCTCCTGAATATTATTTATCCACGTGTGCATTATAATATACACATCTTGGATTACATGTAGAGTGAGTCGGTGGAAGATGTTTATCGCTTATATATGAGGGCGTGGTGATCTACTGTCATGTCTGACCGATGGAGATCTTACACCGACTTGCCACATTTCTATTTGTAATCTTCTATGCAATTTTACATTCTGTTTGTATTAATTTCTATGTAAATTATATATGAAAACTTCTTGTTCTGCTCTCCAGTATTGGAGGTAATAAAGGTATATATCTAATACTCTGGACTTTTGAAAGCAGTCCAATATTAATAATAATTAGATCATCACTTTGCGGTGTTGTCCTGCAAATCTGAATCACATTGCAATAGTGAAACCAGAATTATTGCCCTTGCATTCATTAAAAATTCAATAAGTTGGCCTTAACTAAACAACCCCTTCATGACCCTAATAAAATGATCAGTCTTTCAGATGGGACTTTAAACCGATGTCACGTAAAAGAACCAGAGGAGACTCTGGAATGGGTCTCTGTCTGAATCATTGCACTAGCCTCCAAAAATCTAAAATGATTAATCTCTTCAGGAGGCGTCGTTCATATGGGCAACCGGAAGCGACGATAAATAAACGTAAAACACACAAAGGTTCATGGACTTACATGAAACTGGAAATAAAGATGTATCACCAAAGTACCCGTTCGTTCGGATTGTGTCAATAACACAGAGTTATGGCCCTTTCATTGATAAAAAATTCAATAATCTGGCCATAACTAAGCAACCGCTGTGTGGAATGTCATCAAACTTAAAAATAAAATTGGATCACCAATTTGCGGTGTTTTCCTGCATGTCTGACCCACATTGCAATAGTGAAACCAGAGTTATTGCCCTTGAATTGATAATTTAAGTAACCGCTTCTTAGAATTTCCTATAACTCAAAATAAATATGTACCACAATAGTACGCAGGTGCTCGTATAACTTTCGTCCGGATCGGGTCAATAACACAAGACTGAGAATAATGAACGTATTATGGAGGTGGGGGGGGGGGTGCCATTGTGTGGCGTGGTTCTCTACAAGTTCGACTCTTTTGAATCAGTGACACCACAGTTTATTAAAAATATATATACAATATGCAAACTATCCACCCCAACCAGGAGCCATTGATTTCATCTTGCCATTTCATATAATTAATATATTCGACGGGGGATACCAATTCAACGAATGTTCTTGTTTTATTTGTTAATCGTATAACGTAATTTCTTGTATGGCTTAGGGTATATTAACTCTGAACATAAGTACTGTGTGTGTATGTGTTTTACGTTGTTTATTTATCGTCGCTACCGGTTATCTATCTATCTTCCTGATAGTCAAACTAGACTTTTACGCGTCACCGACAAGACTATTAGTGGAGTAAAAGTTAAAAGAACAGGATCTATATACAGAATGTTAAAATCAGATAAAAACAGGGCAGACGTTCTATGGGGAGACATGTTCAACATGGCTAACCGCCAGGCTGAACTCGGGGAGGGGTAGTACTACTGCAGAAGCGGGAAGGGAGTTCGTGTATTATGGTTCTGGGGTAAAAGGAATACTTATAGTAGTCTGAGGTGGATTGTATAGTACGATAGGCCATTTGGTGTGATAATCTACTTGGGCGTGGATTTAGGGTTACATACTCGGGAATAGGAATGGCAACTAGGGAATTTGTAATTTTATAGAACATGATTAGTCTTTGGTCAATTCGACGGAGGTCAAGGCGTCTCCAATGAAGGGATGATATCATAGATGTTACACTAGATGTTCTAGCATAATCCCGTTTTACCCAGCGAGCTGATCTTCTTTGTACACTCTCAATCTGGTGTATGGCTGTTTCAGTATGCGGGGACAAGACTGGGGAACAGTACTCGAGCTGGGGACGGACAAGTGTCTTATAAGCTATTGATTTCAGTGGTTCTGAGTGTACTTTGATATTTCTCCTCAGGAAGCCTAAAGTTTGATTTGCCTTTTTGGTGATATTGTCAATGTGATTATTCCATGTTAGGTCGTTTGATATTGATATGCCTAGATATTTAGCAGATGTAACAGATTCCAGTTGGGTGTTGTGAAGGGAGTATTGAGAATTGATGACGTTCTGCGTTTTGTGATATGGATGCATTGGCATTTTGATGGATTGAAGCTCATGTCCCATAGGGATTCCCATTTCTCAAAATCATGGAGGTCGTGTTGCAAGTGGGCAGAATGGGAGGCACAAGTAAGGGATAGGTATAGGGCAGTGTCGTCGGCAAAGATACGGACTTTGGAGGAAGCAACATGTTCAGGAAGATCATTGATGTAAATGAGGAAAAGCAGACGTCCAAGGACCGATCCCTGTGGCACCCCTGATGTAACTTCAATAGTCTCAGACTGTGCACCATTTAATACTACTGACTGTGATCTATTGTCGAGGAATGATTTAATCCAAAAGAGTGTTTCACCTCGGATACCGCACAAATGTAGCTTATAGAGAAGTTTTTCATGGTTGACCTTGTCGAATGCTTTGCTGAAATCTAGGAGGATAATATCAACCTGACTTGAGAGTTATGGCTTTGTGGAAATCATCTATTAACATGAGTAGTTGGGTTTGGCAAGATCTTTTTTCTCTAAACCCATGCTGGAGTTCGTAGAAAAGATTAGACTTGGTGAAGTGGGCGGTGATGCTGGAGGATACAATATGTTCTAGAGTTTTACATAGGATGCATGTTAGGGATATGGGCCGATAGTTAGCAGGGTCGGTTTTTGGACCTTTTTGTATATGGGCGCAACGTTGGCCATCTTCCAGGGTTCACCTGGAGTGATTTACTATATATGACCTGTAAGATGGGAGCAAGTTCATTAATACAATTTTTAAGAATAATGGGTCTTAGCTGGTCTGGTCCGGCAGCCTTATGTGGACTAAGATTACTCAGGAGATTTTCAATACCTTTTGTTGCCACATTTATATTGTGCATCTTGTGATGGGGACTATATGTATGCTCATTTATCATAGGTACTATCAGCCTTGTCTTGAAGCTTCATTTTACAGAGTGAGGCCATTGAGGGTGGAGATTTAGGTGTAAATACAGATTGGAATTGTTTATTTAGAACTGTTGCTTTGTCTTTGTCATCTTGATATAGTTTATTGTTGCTTTTGAGAGAATCAATACCAATTGAGTCTTGTTTGGAGTGTTTTAGTAATGTATATAGTTTCTTATTGTTTGGTCTGTTTTGTTCCGAGTTAGTTTCAATATCACAATTTACATTTAGTATTTCTTCAAGATAGGCTTGATATGCTAAGTTGGTATTTTTACGACATAGGTGTTTGAGATCAAGGTAGGTCTTTTTGTCGCTAGCACGTCTAGATGTTTTGGGTTTTCTGTAGGCCCTATCTCGTTTCCTGTAGAGACGCCTCAGGTCAACTTTGATGTACGGGAGTTTGTTTTTAGTGGATGCCATTTTGGTAGGTATGAATGTTTTTATTCCTAGACTGATGTTATTGTGGAAGAGTTGCCAAAGTTGGTGCATATAGCATTGCCCATATGATCGACGCCTCCTGAAGAGATTAGTCCTTTTAGAATGTTGGAGGATAGTGCAATGATACAGACAGAGGCCCATTCCAGAGTCTCCTCTGGTTCTTTTATGTGCACGATGTAAAGCACCGACACGAGACCTCGGTTTAAAGTCCCATCTGAAAGACTGTTAATTTTATTATGGTCAGACGGGGGATCGAACCTGAGATCCCTGGATTACCAGTCCAGTGTGTTACCACTGGACTACAGATCCGTCTGTACTCTGAACTTCTGTGCTATATATCGTCAATCGCCTTGTTTTCGTACCTCGCCCATTTTCGAATATGTTTGCGCATGACGTCACATTATATTTCGAAAATATGTAAATGTTGATACCAATGTGCAGTTTGCACTTATAGCCATATCTTTTGATTGCATTTCATGTTGAGGGTCTCATAGTAGATTAACTTGTTGTTATATATATGAGCTTTGGCTGCGTCGCAATTGTTGTAGAATAAATAAAACTTAAAATTAAAAAAAAGAATTCTCTCGTAAATAAAGTCATTTTTATTAGTGATGCTTGCATTAATCTCCCTATCCCTCCCTTCCGCCTCCATCTACATGCACCCTAATATCCCCTTAATCAGGGATATATAGAAATAGTTGTTTCTTTTTGTAATAGGCGAAGCCTCGTGGTTTACTGTGCACGGTCAGGAATGTGAAAATGCCAGAAAACACATTTCTGTTACATTAAATTTGTTTGTCATTTTGACATGTTGAATTCAATTGTGAATGATTTTGTTATTTTATTTTAGAATATGAGACAAGTATATTAAATATAATAATGATCGCTCTACACAATAATATTGATTTAATCTGCTACAAAAGAGACGTATTAGAAGTTATCTACCGACAAACATTAGTGAACCAAATGAACCATGTACAATGTGTAACAATTCTGTTTTTAAAAATGGTATAAAACTGAACATTTCTACTTCTAAACGAGATACAGACGGATCTGTAGTCCAGTGGTAGCACGCTGGACTGTTAATCCAGGGAACGCAGGTTCGAGCTCCCGTCTGGCCATAATAAAATTAACAGTCTGTCATATTGGACGTTAAACCGAGGTCTCGTGTCGGTGCTGTACACCGTACACGTAAAAGAACCAGAGGAGACTCTGAAATGGGTCTCTGTCTGTATCATTGCACTATCCTCCAACAATCTAAAATGACTAATCTCTTCAGGAGGCGTCGCTCATATGGGCAACCGGTAACGACGATAAAAAAACCGTAATACACACACACACACTCTAAACGAGACAGCGGGACAACACAGACATATATTCTATACCACACAGACAACCTAATACCCATTCCATTATTGCATTTTGGTCTCTTTGGAGTTTTCATTTATTCATATTTATTTAGCTCGATTGCGAAACAGGTTATTACAACATTACATTAATCGTTCACGAGACCTCATTCCTTATGGAATCCATTACCACGAGGGAGATAGAAGAGACAATGTGGTATTTAAGGGCTCATTCGTAACGGCTACAGCTGGGCGCGAACTCCGGACCTCTCACATCTGGAGCGAACGCATTACCACTGCGCTATCACAGCTTTCATGCTCCACCACAGTTGTACTGTTCGATTAATTAAATACGAGCAGTGGCTCGTGACGTACGATGATTGATAATACAACAGCAGCTGATGTACCTATTCACATGTCCGTAGCGAATATACCGCACCCTGTGCATCCGTTACAACATTAGCATGACTCATAGCTGCAAATTGTATACAATGTACGACTATGCCTGTCTATAATACTGAGTTTGATTGGTTATTTTTTCGTTATCTTCCTACGGAATGCAAATAAATCTCTTTAATTCGTTGCAAGTGGTTTCTTCATTGTGCTAGAAGGATAGGGCCTACTATGTTTAAACTTTATTTATTTTACAACGATTGCGAAGCAAGTTCTAACAACTTATATTAATCACTCTCGTTGGCGCCGATGCAAGCGTATTTGTGGTCATTCGTGTGGGAGGAAACCGGAGTACCCGGAACAAACCCACCTGTCCGATCTGGCGACCACCGTACCATCTCACATACTTCCCGGTCCGAGGATCGAATCTGGGTTGCAACCGGAGTACCTACTATGTTGCATGTTACAACAGAGGCATTCAGAACGTAATCATGAATACTGCATATACACGAGCTTGTCAAGCTCGAATCATTCATACTATAATTTAGTATATCTAACATTACACCCCATCTGAAAACCCGCCCAACCCCCCCCCCCCACCATCAACAACCCACTCACACCCATCCTTAAATACGGTGTACCTTGTATTTTATTTTTCAGAATTGTCAACACTCCTACCCATTCCCATACCGCCGTAGAGTAGCCAACTATGTTTATATCGTGTCACTCCACTGGGGAATTGGTTCCGGGTCGTTGAAAGTAGTTTTTACAATCAAGCAGGCCATAATTTGGTGATGTTTTACAGAGAACAAGAGGCTGTTTGCATTTCTTACGGTGACTGTGGTGCATCTGTGGCATTTGTGCTCATTTGAAGAAGACTTTGTTTGCATTTATTTCAGTACTACTTGCTCCAGCGCATTGATGAGTAAACAGCTCTACACGACAGCTAGGATCCCTACGCGGTCCATTTTTAACCGGTGTTTGTTTACATTTGAAAATTGTGAAAAACGTTGATGGTGATGCCATGACTTACTTGTGTCTAACAGCAAGCAGCAGCCCTGGAGTTTACAGAACTGCATTCGGTAAAAGTGGATTCTTGTTTGGAACTGAGAATTTGACCGTGACAGTTCGTCGATTTACCATAGCACGAAGAAGGAGAAAATACAGTGGTGTGTATCCATATATCACGACCGACCGTCAACCGAAAACTAAAATCCAGAATCCGCTGGAATAGAGTTCCATAATTACGGTGAATAAACGCTTCCGTAGTGTAGCTTTAGGTATGTGCTACTTGTAACCAATCAAATGCGAGAGTGCGCCTGAGGTTACCAATCGTTTCATTATTTAGTTGGAGGTGTGCGTGAATGTTTACATTTTAACACGTGCAATTTAGATTAAGGATACTTGTATTTCATAGGTAACGTTTTAATTATTAAAACTATCAGAACATGTTTAATACAAATAGTTTGTTTTGTGACATACATTTGAATGAGTTGACTGGGAACATAGTTGTGTGGTTTTAATATAGGTTTTAATATAGGTTTTAATATAGGTTTTAATATTATGGAAGTCGTGATAGCGCAGTGGAGTTCGAGCCCCACTGGAGCCGTTACGATTGTGCCCTTAGGCAAGGCATTTAAATTTCACGTTGCCTCTTCTCTCTCTCGTGGCGATGGATCTCGATTTATATAAGTTGAAATAACTTGTTTCGCAATCGAGCTAAAATAAATTTGTATAAACTAATATAGGCCCTAATTATTTCGATGAAATCGATTTCATCGCCAATTCATTGTTATTTAAATAGTGTACGCATACATGTATAACGTCGGAATGCGGTCAGGGTGCTAATGTACCTTTAAATATAATGTCAGGTCACGGATTATTTGAAATGTAAAGCTAAATCATTTTGTCAATTGAGGATACGCCGGGTGTGATCTTTGTCACGGTGAAGTAAACTAATACGCGCATCGTCTGTGTATCGCCATATTGTACACGATACAACAAATGGTTCGTACTGTGAAATATGATACAACGAAACACGAACATAGACAGAAGCTAGTGTTTTTTAAAGTTTAAACTTTATTTATTTTACAACGATTGCGAAGCAAGTTCTAACAACTTATATTAATCACTCTCGTTGGCGCGGATGAAAGCGTGTATGTGGCCATTCGTGCGGGAGGAAACCGGAGTATCCGAAGAAAACCCACCTGTCCGATCTGGCGACCACCGTACCATTTCACATACTTCCCGGTCCGAGGATCGAACCCGGGTTACATTGATGAGAAGCGAGCACATGTAGCTAGTGTACAGGACTACAATAAAAACAAGGGGAATGTACGTACTATTCAATAAAACCAACTGTGTCTGAAATAAAACAGTTGTGCCGTAAAGCTTCAATGAAGATCCGGAAACGTCAATTTATGCACTCTGGCTTTTTATATGTTAGACCATTGCTATGTTCAGTGAAAATCTATTCACTTATCAGAAAGTTTGTGATCGCAACACAAACGTATCTGTTGGGCCAGTAAAGTCAGTTGTTTCCGATTAAGACGTAAACATTATTTATCAACGCGCATAGAATAAACACACTTCCAGAAACACTTCGATACCGTATACCGGAGAATGTCGAAGACTTTTGCGGTATTTATTTGGGTGCGCGTGTGTGTGTGTGTGTGTGTGTGCGTGTGATCGCGCGTGCGTGCGTTGAAACATCAGTAAGTGAAACTACACATTCTGATTGACATTATCCGAATATTCCCTGTGTGTATTGGTTTATATGACATGTGCAAGTGTTATTACGTGCAAATAGAATATGTTTCGTTTTGTATTATGACGAAGAAACTCTCAAAGTACTCACGTTAAATGTGCCAGATATTAGTTTAGCAAATTACAGTTGAACATTTCTGCCAAATCCACCCACGGAAATGGCAAAATGTGATCTTTATTGGCTGACGATAGTTCATAATATGGGGGATCGAAATTGTCTCGTGTCGTCGTATTGTAACCGGGCGTTACCGGTATTAGTGGTACGTGTTATGCTGACACTGAATTTAATTTAGCTTGCAACAAATATATAACTAATTAATCATGTCCGCCTATATGTTTGGCATAGACCAATTAACAAACACTTTACAATATGTGTGTGTTTTACGTTTATCGTCGCTACCGGTTGCCCATCTGAGCGACGCCTCCTGGAGAGATTAGTCATTTTAGATTGGTGTAGGAATGTGCAATGACACGGACAGAGACCCATTACAGAGCTTCATCTGGTTCTTTTACCTGCACGGTGTAAAGCACACGAGAATCGGTTCAATGTCCCATCTAAAAGACGTGTTAATTTTATTAGAGTCAGACAGGGAATCGTACTAGCGAACCCTAGATTACCAGTCCAACGTGTTAACCACTGGACTACAGATCCGCCTGCTTTACAACATGTATTCGATTACGTGGTTATCACCCGATGATGTAATCAGTTTTGTGATGTAAGAATATGTTTCCGTGTAATGGGCATACTCGAGACTTAAGTTTTAAATGGATGTGCTCCGGAAGAGATAACGAACTGTTTTCCTGGTATAAATAAATAATGAATAAACACTCGTCTGTCGTAATATAGACGAGACTAATTGATTTTGTTGATAATTTAACATGCAAATAATGTGCGTATTCGCATGTACTCTACCAGAAGGAGTGTGAACGCCAGGTAAGATCATCTTGGTGTTCCATAATTGGAAGGGCATACGGAGGAAAAGAAAGAAAAGAAGACTGCGTGGGGTTAAACACGTATTGCTTCAAGGAACATCAATATTGTTATTTCTATATTTGCTACAGATGATGCACACATACTTGGAACTCACTCCTTAAATGCTGCTTATAAGGTCATCACGTCATTTTCACACAAACGTGGAAGATACTATATTTAATACAAAAGCTACGCGCAGAGTACAAGCCAGCTCTGAACAGTCAGGTTATCGATAAAGCAGTTATTGGGAATTTCCGAGCCATCTTGCATGACTGTCTAGCTCGCTTACAATAATAGTACATGTGTCCTTGTGCATTACACAATTCGACCTTCAACATTTACAACCGGATTACCTGTACTGCTTAACAGTTGTTTAACATTATTGAAATTTAAAATAAATGGCAACACCGGTTATTATTGTACACGGAGGCGCGTGGACCATCCCTGAACCTCTCGTGCAGCCGTCACGTGACGGTACCAGATGCGCTGCACGGGCGGGTTATGCTGTTTTAGATAACGGGGGCTCGGCATTGGATGCTGTACACAAAGCTATTAATGTGTTGGAAGATGATCCTACATTCGACGCTGGTATGTTGTATTATTTACTTATTATAATTATTATATTTAGCATGGTCCTTATACATACGTGTGCTGGCAGGATTAGCTAGACCCCCTGTGAGAGGTGGGGTCCTCTTCTTAAGGAATGGTTACTGTGGCTGTGTGGCCCCAAGGGGTCTGATTTTCACCGACAAACATGTACTTGTATTTCAGTCTAGTGTAGGGTTAGGGGTTTCGCCACATCAAACTATATTAGTTTATACACATTTAGTTTAGCTCGATTGCGAAACAAGTTCCTACACATTATAGAAATCACTCTGGCCACGAGGGAGAGAAAAGAGGCAATGGGGAGTTTACTTGTCTTGGTTAACGGCACAATCATAAAGGCTAGAGCTGGGCTCGATCTCCGAGCCATTCTAACTTGAAGCGAACGCTCTACCACTACGCTTTCATCTTAACTTAGTGGTATGTGTTTCACCATTTCAATCTAACGCAGTGTAGATATTAAACACCTGTTTATGTTTTGTAACATTTCTGAAGACCGGACGAATGTCTACACATTATAAACAAAAACAACAAACAAAATAAAAACAAGTAAGTATTCATCATTGACAACAATATTAAGTAGATATGTTTAGATAATAACAAATTATCTACGACGAAACTGCTTTTTCATTTTCTAATTGCATTAACTTAACAAATCTAACCATATTATGTGTATTCCAATACTATTGCTTAATGTAAAGTGTTCTTTTATCAGTATAAAGTGAGCATTCAATAATAAAATGATATTCATCCTCTAACATGTTACATACATTGCATTTCCTTTCATTGAAAGGTGTACTTTGTGGGGTTTTTCCCATCTACCACATTCAATCTCTAATTATGAGGAGGGCAGATATGACACCGACTTTCTACGATTATCTGACCACCGCTACTTCTTAATAACCACATTCAATTTCTAATTTTGAGGAGGACAGATATGACACCGACTTTCTACGATTTTGTGACCACCGCTACTTCTTAATAACCACATTCAATTTCTAATTTTGTGAAGAGCAGATATGACACCGACTTTCTACGATTATCTGACCACCGCTACTTCTTAATAACCACATTCAATTTCTAATTTTGAGGAGGGCATATATGACACCGACTTTCAACGATTATCTGACCACCGCTACTTCTTAATAACCACATTCAATTTCTAATTATGAGGGCAGATATGACACCGACTTTCAACGATTATCTGACCACCGCTACTTCTTAATAACCACATTCAATTTCTAATTTTGTGAAGAGCAGATATGACACCGACTTTCTCCGATTATCTGACCACCGCTACTTCTTAATAACCACATTCAATTTCTAATTTTGAGGAGGGCAGATATGACACCGACTTTCTACGATTTTGTGACCACCGCTACTTCTTAATAACCACATTCAATTTCTAATGTTGAGGAGGACAGATATGACACCGACTTTCTACGATTATCTGACCACCGCTACTTCTTAATAACCACATTCAATTTCTAATTTTGAGGAGGGCAGATATGACACCGACTTTCAACGATTATCTGACCACCGCTACTTCTTAATAACCACATTCAATTTCTAATTTTGAGGAGGGCAGATATGACACCGACTTTCTCCGATTATCTGACCACCGCTACTTCTTAATAACCACATTCAATTTCTAATTTTGAGGAGGGCAGATATGACACCGACTTTCTACGATTATATGACCACAGCTACTTCTTAATAACATTATGGGAGAATACACATTTATTTCCTCACAGTTATGATTAAATAAACAACTATTATAAATAGGTATAGTATATATTAGGTACAGGTACATTTAAATAGAATAAATACGATTAATCTTGTTCGTTGGGTCACCGAAATGTAGATTACTTTGTGCAATGCGCTCAAGGTCTGTGAAGTTGGCTTGTAGATGGTAGTTGGTTATTCCGATTATCAATACGTATGTCCTTGAATTGCTCAGTGCCCATTATACGTTTTGTTTATACAATGTATAGACCGAGGATAATCTATGCGTGTCAGTATGACATTGGTATTAATATATGTTACGTTCGTTCATGCCGAGAAGACAATTGGGAACGTGGCCTGCCAACAAATACTTCGTGGGAACGTGGCCTGCCAACAAATACTTCGTGGGAACGTGGCCTGCCAACAAATACTTCGTGGGAACATGGCCTGCCAACAAATACTTCGGATGACGGCTTAGTTTATACAAATTTATTTTTAACTAGATTGTGAAACAAGTTCATATAACTGATATTAATCACTCTCTCGACACCCCATTCCTGATGGAATTCATCACCATGGGAGGGAGAGAGAGAGATAGAGAGAGAGAGAAGAGAGAGAGAGAGAGAGAGAGAGAAGAGAGAGAGAGAGAGAGATATAGAGAGAGGAGAGAAATGGGGAATTGAAATGCCTTGCATAAGGGCACAATCGCAACGGCTATAACGGTGCTCGAACTCCGGGCCTTTCGCACCTGAAGCGAATGACGGCTGTAGTTATTTTAGGTATGGTTTGTCATATATTTTCTCTTGTAGAATATTGCGTCCGACAATAGCTACATATTTTTTCTCACTTTCCCAACTTTTATATAATCTTACCTGGAAATGAATCTCACATTCCCCGGTAGCATGTCCCCATGGCTTACCTGTATGCAATCAACCCTGCGTCAGTTGTCACCTCTATTAAGCAGCCAGTCTGTATTAAGCGGAATTCGTCATAGGCCAATGGTAGCGCTTTCGCTTCAGGTTGGAAAGGTTCGGAGTTCGCGCCCAGCTGTTGCAGCTACGATTGTGTCCTTATATAGGCAAGGCATTTACATTAATAATTGTTTCTTCTCTCTCCCTCACGGCGATGGATTCCATTAGGAATGAGGTCTCGAGAGTGATTGATATAAGTTGCAATCGCGATAAGTAAATTTGTTTACTAACTAACTTGTATTAAGCAGCCAGTTTCCAGATTGCCAATATGTTGTTCTGTATTCGGTGAAATAACATCAATGGAAGGTTAATCTACACAGTGCCATGTGTCGGACTTCCATGTCGATAGTGTCTCTACCTTTTTTGTGTTTTACGTTTATTTATCGTCGTTACCGGTTGCCCATATGAGCGACGCCTCCTGAAGATATTATTCATTTTAGATTTTGGAGGATAGTGCAATGATACAGACAGAGACCCATTCGAGAATCTCCTCTGGTTCTAATACGTGCACGGTGTAAGCACCGACACGAGACCTCAGTTTAACGTCCCATCTGAAAGACTGTTAATTGTATTAGGGTCAGACGGGGGATCGAACCTGCGATCTCTGGATTACCAGTCCAGCGTGTTACCACTGGACTACAGATCCGTCTGTCTCTACCATAGTCCTGTCCTGTATGTATACGTGCTAACGGCCCACATAGAACTGAGGCATGTTCTTTGCTCAACTTCAACTTGATGTTGCTGAACAATCAGTAATAATCATAACTTCGTTCCAACAGGATTCTAGGTTCCAGATCCCAGTGCTACAGTGATCTAGGTTCCTGGTCCCAGTGCTACAGTGATCTATGTACCTGGTCTCAGTAATACAGTGATATAGGTTCCTGGTCCCAGTGATACAGTGATCTAGGTTCCTGGTCCCAGTGCTACAGTGATCTATGTTCCTGGTCTCAGTAATACAGTGATATAGGTTCCTGGTCCCAGTGATACAGTGATATAGGTTCCTGGTCCCAGTGATACAGTGATCTAGGTTCCAGGTCCCAGTGCTACAGTGATCTAGGTTCCTGGACCCAGTGATACAGTGATATATGTTCCTGGTCCCAGTGATACAGTGATCTAGGTTCCTGGTCCCAGTGATACAGTGATCTAGGTTCCTGGTCCCAGTGATACAGTGATCTAGGTTCCTGGTCCCAGTGATACAGTGATCTAGGTTCCTGGTCCCAGTGATACAGTGATCTAGGTTCCTGGTCCCAGTGATACAGTGATCTAGGTTCCTGGTCCCAGTGATACAGTGATCTAGGTTCCTGGTCCCAGTGATACAGTGGTCTAGGTTCCTGGTCCCAGTGATACAGTGATCTAGGTTCCTGGCCCCAGTGATACAGTGATCTAGGTTCCTGGTCTAAGTGATCTAGGTTCCTGGTCCCAGTGATACAGTGATCTAGGTTCCTGGTCCCAGTGATACAGTGATATAGGTTCCTGGTCCCAGTGATACAGTGATCTGGGTTCCTGGTCCCAGTGATACAGTGATCTAGGTTCCTGGTCCCAGTGATACAGTGATCTAGGTTCCTGGTCCCAGTGATACACTGCTATAGGTTCCTGGTCCCAGTGATACATGATCTAGGTTCCTGGTTCCAGTGATACAGTGATCTAGGTTCCTGGTGCCAGTGATACAGTGATCTAGGTTCCTGGTCCCAGTGATACATGATATAGGTTCCTGGTCCAAGAGATACAGTGACCTAGGTTCCAGGTCCCAGTGATTTGGTGATCTAGGTTCCTGGTCCTAGTGATACAGTGCTATAGGTTCCTGGTCCCAGTGATACAGTGCTATAGGTTCCTGGTCCCAGTGATACAGTGCTATAGGTTCCTGGTCCCAGTGATACAGTGCTATAGGTTCCTGGTCCCAGTGATACAGTGCTATAGGTTCCTGGTCCCAGTGATACAGTGATCTAGGTTCCTGGTCCCAGTGATACAGTGATCTAGGTTCCTGGTACCAGTGATACAATGATCTAGGTTCCTGGTCCCAGTGATACAGTGATCTAGGTTCCTGGTCCCAGTGATACAGTGATCTAGGTTCCAGGTCCCAGTGATACAGTGATCTAGGTTCCTGGTCCCAGTGATACAGTGCTATAGGTTTCTGGTACCAGTGATACAGTGATCTAGGTTCCTGGTCCCAGTGATACAGTGATCTAGGTTCCTGGTCCCAGTGATACAGTGATATAGGTTCCTGGTCCCAGTGATAGAGTGATATAGGTTCCTGGTCCCAGTGATACAGTGATATAGGTTCCTAGTCCCAGTGATACAGTGATCTAGGTTCCTGGCCCCAGTAATACAGTGATATAGGTTCCTGGTCCAAGTGATACAGTGATCTAGGTTCCAGGTCCCAGTTATACAGTGATCTAGGTTCCTGGCCCCAGTGATACAGTGATCTAGGTTCCTGGTCCCAGTGATACAGTGATCTAGGTTCCTGGTCCCAGTGATACAGTGATCTAGGTTCCTGGTCCCAGTGATACAGTGATCTAGGTTCCTGGTCCCAGTGATACAGTGATCTAGGTTCCTTGTACCAGTGATACAATGCTATAGGTTCCTGGTCCCAGTGATACAGTGCTATAGGTTCCAGGTCCCAGTGATACAGTGATCTAGGTTCCTGGTCCCAGTGATACAGTGATCTAGGTTCCTGGTCCCAGTGATACAGTGATATAGGTTCCTGGTCCCAGTGATACAGTGATATAGGTTCCTGGTCCCAGTGATACAGTGATATAGGTTCCTGGTCCCAGTGATACAGTGATCTAGGTTCCTGGCACCAGTAATACAGTGATATAGGTTCCTGGTCCAAGTGATACAGTGATCTAGGTTCCAGGTCCCAGTTATACAGTGATCTAGGTTCCTGGCCCCAGTGATACAGTGATCTAGGTTCCTGGTCCCAGTGATACAGTGATCTAGGTTCCTGGTCCCAGTGATACAGTGATATAGGTTCCTGGTCCCAGTGATACAGTGATATAGGTTCCTGGTCCCAGTGATACAGTGATATAGGTTCCTGGTCCCAGTGATACAGTGATCTAGGTTCCTGGCCCCAGTGATACAGTGATATAGGTTCCTGGTCCAAGTGATACAGTGATCTAGGTTCCTGGTCCCAGTGATACAGTGATCTAGGTTCCTGGTCCCAGTGATACAGTGATCTAGGTTCCTGGTCCCAGTGATACAGTGATCTAGGTTCCTGGTCCCAGTGATACAGTGATATAGGTTCCTGGTCCCAGTGATACAGTGATATAGGTTCCTGGTCCCAGTGATACAGTGATCTAGGTTCCTGGCCCCAGTGATACAGTGATCTAGGTTCCTGGTCCCAGTGATACAGTGACATCGTTTCCTGGTCCCTGTGTTACAGCGATTCGGTGGTAATGCGCTTATCCGGTTTACACGTTTGATCCCCAACCATGTTAGATGCACTTTTTGACATTTCAATCCGTCCAATCAGTATTCTGAGGGCCCTACGTGGGGATTAGTTCAGAACTAATGAGGTCATCCTCTATATGTGTGGCGTCCGTAGTCCATTCGTAGAGCGTCAGATTTGGAATCGAACGGTCCCGGGTTCGATACTCGGTCAGGCCACGTATGTAGTGTCAGTGTGCAAGGCACCTCACACACATTGCTTAGTACTGGTTAACCACTTAGGTCACTTAAGCTAAGCCTGTACAGGAACACATGTCTAGATGCCCCCAAGGGATTTGACATTAATGAACATACACATGGAACATACATATATATATATATATACAGTCAAACCTGTCTTAAGCAGCCAGCCAAGGGAATCACAGAAAGTGGCTGCTTAGCACAGGTGGCTGCTTAATAGAGGTCAAATGTATAATAAAACAACATATTGGGAATCTGGAAACTGGCTGCTTAATACAGGTTGGCTGCTTAATAGAGGTGACCACTAACACAGGTTTGACTGTATAATAGAGGTGACCACTAACACAGGTTTGACTGTATAATAGAGATGACCACTAACACAGGTTTGACTGTATAATATAGGTGACCACTAACACAGGTTTGACTGTATAATAGAGGTGACCACTAACACAGATTTGACTGTATAATAGAGGTGACCACTAACACAGGTTTGACTGTATACTAGAGTTGACCACTAACACAGGTTTGACTGTATAATAGAGGTGACCACTAACACAGGTTTGACTGTATAATAGAGGTGACCACTAACACAGGTTTGACTGTATAATAGAGGTGACCACTAACACAGGTTTGACTGTTGACCACTAACACAGGTTTGACTGTAGAGGTGACCACTAACACAGGTTTGACTGTATAATAGAGGTGACTGACAGAGGTGACCACTAACACAGGTTTGACTGTATAATAGAGGTGACCACTAACACAGGTTTGACTGTATAATAGAGGTGACCACTAACACAGGTTTGACTGTATAATAGAGGTGACCACTAACACAGGTTTGACTGTATAATAGAGGTGACCACTAACACAGGTTTGACTGTATAATAGAGGTGACCACTAACGCAGGTGTGACTGTATAATAGAGGTGACCACTAACGCAGGTTTGACTGTATAATAGAGGTGACCACTAACGCAGGTTTGACTGTATAATAGAGGTGCCCACTAACGCAGGTTTGACTGTATAATATAGGTGACCACTAACACAGGTTTGACTGTATAATAGAGGTGACCACTAACACAGATTTGACTGTATAATAGAGGTGACCACTAACACAGGTTTGACTGTATAATAGAGGTGACCACTAACACAGGTTTGACTGTATAATGAAATATATCTATGCAGTTTTAGTGAGCAATATTCAATTACCGTTAATTTGCCTGGCAATGTTATTAAATTGTAACGAAATGATGCAATCGTTAGACTATCCTCAATTTACCTTGTGATGTAATAAAATAAATATAGTGCTAAGCCGATATGGCCGCACCCACCTTCTTTCAAATGCTTGCCTAATGTTACTCTTGTATGTTTTGTTATGTGGAATGGTACAGTCAGTGCTGTGTGCTATATATATAATATTAACTAAGTTCGGCATATGGCTGCAAGCCAATATCGAATTCCAATGTCCAGAGACGAGGGCGCGTGTATTTGTTTTAGGACACCCCCACCCCCCTCCATCTCACCCTATTTGACCTGATACAACACGTTGGTTTTACCGTGAACAGTTCATCCAACAGAACACACAAATATTGATTTTGAATACTCTTGTTATTTAAAGGTCGTTTATGTAATTAAGAAGCTTGTTTAATATTCTTCTTCTGATCTTGTCAGTGTAATACAATATTATATGAAATGAAAAATTGTCAGTGTAATACACGATTATATGAAATAAATATAGATCGATGTTTGAATATTGTGAACATTGTACATGCATGTTGGATTCAGATGATATGGGATTATACCGCAAAACTGAAGAGAAGTATATAGTCAATAAGGATGGGCGCCTCGATCGGTTATTGCATCATTCCCCTATATATAGAAATATCAGAAACTACGGAAGCCTAGTGGAGATATATACGCCGTTTAGTTTATATAAATTTAATTTAGCTCGATTGCGAAACAAGTTATTTCAACTTAATCAACTATAAATCACTCTCGATACCTCATTCCTTGTGAAATCCATCGGCATTAGGGAGAGAGAAGAGTCAATGCGGAATTTAAATGCCTTGCCTAATGTCAACATCGTAGCGACTACAGCTGGACAAGAATTCCGCGGGCCTCTCACTGCTCTATCACGACATAAACAGTCGCTGGGTTTGATGTTCCAGTACAACAAATAAAAGAAAAAGATACAGTTCTTACAATTTTCATTGCAATGAAGAATATTTAAAATGGCGGACAGTTTTTCATTTCCCCAAAATCCGTCGCATTGAGGGAGAGAGAATATGCAATGTGGATATAAGTATCTGGCCAAGTGGCACGATCACCATCGTCCTGACGCAGTTCGAACTCACTACCTCTCGATTACTATGCGACACCAGTATCCAATGTACCTCGTACAGCATAGCCATCGCTAGTAGAACTATGCTAGCTTTTGATTGATTTATTCGATCGATTAGCTATCATTGATTGATTTATTCGACCGTTTAGCTATCATTGACTGATTTATTCGACCGTTTAGCTATCATTGATTGATTTATTCGATCTTTTAGCTATCATTGATTGATTTATTCGACCGTTTAGCTATCATTGATTGATTTATTCGATCGTTTAGCTATCATTGATTGATTTATTCGACCGTTTAGCTATCATTGATTGATTTATTCGATCGTTTAGCTATCATTGATTGATTTATTCAATCTTTTAGTTATCATTGATTGATTCGATCGTTTAGCTATCATTGATTGATTTATTCGATCTTTTAGCTATCATTGATTGATTTATTCGATCGTTTAGCTATCATTGATTGATTTATTCGATCGTTTGGCTATCATTGATTGATTTATTCGATAATTTAGCTATCACTGATTGATTGATTTATTCGATCGTTTAGCTATCATTGATTGATTTATTCGATCTCTTAGCTATCATTGATTGATTTATTCGATCTTTTAACTATCATTGATTGATTTATTCGATCATTTAGCTATCATTGAATGATTTATTCGATCGTTTAGCTATCATTGATTGATTTATTCGATCATTTAGCTATCATTGATTGATTTATTCGATCATTTAGCTATCATTGATTGATTTATTCGATCGTTTGGCTATCATTGATTGATTTATTCAATCTTTTAAATATCATTGATTGATTTATTCAATCGTTTGGCTATCATTGATTGATTTATTCGATCGTTTAGCTATCATTGATTGATTTATTCGATCGTTTAGCTATCATTGATTGATTTATTCGATCGTTTGGCTATCATTGATTGATTTATTCGATAATTTAGCTATCATTGATTGATTTATTCGATCGTTTGGCTATCATTGATTGATTTATTCGATCGTTTGGCTATCATTGATTGATTTATTCGATCGTTTGGCTATCATTGATTGATTTATTCGATAATTTAGCTATCACTGATTGATTGATTTATTCGATCGTTTAGCTATCATTGATTGATTTATTCGATCTCTTATCTATCATTGATTGATTTATTCGATCTTTTAACTATCATTGATTGATTTATTCGATCATTTAGCTATCATTGATTGATTTATTCGATCGTTTAGCTATCATTGATTGATTTATTCGATCATTTAGCTATCATTGATTGATTTATTCGATCGTTTGGCTATCATTGATTGATTTATTCGATCTTTTAGATATCATTGA
This sequence comes from Archivesica marissinica, assembly GCA_014843695.1. NCBI lineage: Eukaryota > Metazoa > Mollusca > Bivalvia > Venerida > Vesicomyidae > Archivesica > Archivesica marissinica. The sequence continues at coordinate 58,021,259 of CM026404.1, read as the reverse complement.
TTGATTTATTCAATCGTTTGGCTATCATTGATTGATTTATTCGATCGTTTAGCTATCATTGATTGATTTATTCGATCGTTTAGCTATCATTGATTGATTTATTCGATAATTTAGCTATCATTGATTGATTTATTCGATCGTTTGGCTATCATTGATTGATTTATTCGATAATTTAGCTATCATTGATTGATTTATTCGATCGTTTGGCTATCATTGATTGATTTATTCGATCGTTTGGCTATCATTGATTGATTTATTCGATCGTTTGGCTATCATTGATTGATTTATTCGATAATTTAGCTATCACTGATTGATTGATTTATTCGATCGTTTAGCTATCATTGATTGATTTATTCGATCTCTTAGCTATCATTGATTGATTTATTCGATCGTTTAGCTATCATTGATTGATTTATTCGATCGTTTAGCTATCATTGATTGATTTGTTCGATCGTTTAGCTATCATTGATTGATTTATTCGATCGTTTAGCTATCATTGATTGATTTATTCGATCATTTAGCTATCATTGATTGATTTATTCGATCGTTTAGCTATCATTGATTGATTTATTCGATCTTTTAGCTATCATTGATTGATTTATTCGATCATTTAGCTATCATTGATTGATTTATTCGATCGTTTAGCTATCATTGATTGATTTATTCGATCATTTAGCTATGATTGATTGATTTATTCGATCTTTTAGCTATCATTGATTGATTTATTCGATCGTTTAGCTATCATTGATTGATTTATTCGATCTTTTAGCTATCATTGATTGATTTATTCGGTCATTTAGCTATCATTGATTGATTTATTCGATCGTTTAGCTATCATTGATTGATTTATTCTTTTTTGTTTTTGTTTTTTTTGGTTTTGTTTTGTTGTTTTTGTTTTGTTTTTGTTGTTTTTGTTTTTGTTTTGTTGTTTTTGGTTTTGCTATCATTGATTGATTTATTCGATAATTTAGCTATCATTGATTGATTTATTCGATCGTTTGGCCATCATTGATTGATTTATTCGATCGTTTGGCTATCATTGATTGATTTATTCGATCGTTTGGCTATCATTGATTGATTTATTCGATAATTTAGCTATCACTGATTGATTGATTTATTCGATCGTTTAGCTATCATTGATTGATTTATTCGATAATTTAGCTATCATTGATTGATTTATTCGATCGTTTGGCTATCATTGATTGATTGATTCGATAATTTAGCTATCATTGATCGATTTATTCGATCGTTTGGCTATCATTGATTGATTTATTCGATCGTTTGGCTATGATTGATTGATTTATTCGATCGTTTGGCTATCATTGATTGATTTATTCGATAATTTAGCTATCACTGATTGATTTATTTATTCGATCGTTTGGCTATCATTGATTGATTTATTCGATCTCTTAGCTATCATTGATTGATTTATTCGATCTTTTAACTATCATTGATTGATTTATTCGATCATTTAGCTATCATTGATTGATTTATTCGATCGTTTAGCTATCATTGATTGATTTATTCGAGCATTTAGCTATCATTGATTGATTGATTCGATCATTTAGCTATCATTGATTGATTTATTCGATCGTTTGGCTATCATTGATTGATTTATTCGATCTTTTAGATATCATTGATTGATTTATTCAATCGTTTGGCTATCATTGATTGATTTATTCGATCATTTAGCTATCATTGATTGATTTATTCGATCGTTTAGCTATCATTGATTGATTTATTCGATAATTTAGCTATCATTGATTGATTTATTCGATCGTTTGGCTATCATTGATTGATTTATTCGATAATTTAGCTATCATTGATTGATTTATTCGATCGTTGGCTATCATTGATTGATTTATTCGATCGTTTGGCTATCATTGATTGATTTATTCGATCGTTTAGCTATCATTGATTGATTTATTCGATCTCTTAGCTATCATTGATTGATTTATTCGATCTTTTAACTATCATTGATTGATTTACTCGATCATTTATCTATCATTGATTGATTTATTCGATCGTTTAGCTATCATTGATTGATTTATTCGATCATTTAGCTATCATTGATTGATTTATTCGATCATTTAGCTATCATTGATTGATTTATTCGATCGTTTGGCTATCATTGATTGATTTATTCGATCTTTTAGATATCATTGATTGATTTATTCAATCGTTTGGCTATCAATGATTGATTTATTCGATCGTTTAGCTATCATTGATTGATTTATTCGATCGTTTAGCTATCATTGATTGATTTATTCGATCATTTAGCTATCATTGATTGATTTATTCGATCATTTAGCTATCATTGATTGATTTATTCGATCTTTTAGCTATCATTGATTGATTTATTCGATCATTTAGCTATCATTGATTGATTTATTCGATCATTTAGCTATCATTGATTGATTTATTCGATCTTTTAGATATCATTGATTGATTTATTCGATCGTTTGGCTATCATTGATTGATTTATTCGATCGTTTAGCTATCATTGATTGATTTATTCGATCGTTTAGCTATCATTGATTGATTTATTCGATCATTTAGCTATCATTGATTGATTTATTCGATCTTTTAGCTATCATTGATTGATTTATTCGGTCATTTACCTATCATTGATTGATTTATTCGATCGTTTAGCTATCATTGATTGATTTATTCCTTCTTTTAGTTATAATTGATTTATTTATTCGGTCATTTAGCTATCATTGATTGATTTATTCGATCATTTAGCTATCATTGATTGATTTATTCGATCTTTTAGCTATCATTGATTGATTTATTCGATCGTTTAGCTATCATTGATTGATTTATTCGTTCTTTTAGATATCATTGATTGATTTATTCGGTCATTTAGCTATCATTGATTGATTTATTCGATCTTTTAGCTATCATTGATTGAATTATTCGATCTTTTAGCTATCATTGATAGATTTATTCGATCGTTTGGCTATCATTGATTGATTTATTCGACCGTTTGGCTATTATTGATTGATTTATTCGATCTTTTAGCTATCATTGATTGATTTATTCGATCTTTTAGCTATGATTGATTGATTTATTCGATCGTTTAGCTATCATTGATTGATTTATTCGGTCATTAACTATCATTGATTGATTTATTCGATCTTTTAGCTATGATTGATTGATTTATTCGATCGTTTAGCTATCATTGATTGATTTATTCGATCGTTTAGCTATCATTGATTGATTTATTCGTTCTTTTAGCTATCATTGATTGATTTATTAGGTCATTTAGCTATGATTGATTTATTTATTCGATCGTTTAGCTATCATTGATTGATTTATTCGTTCTTTTAGCTATCATTGATTGATTTATTAGGTCATTTAGCTATGATTGATTGATTTATTCGATCGTTTAGCTATCATTAATTGATTTATTCGTTCTTTTAGCTATCATTGATTGATTTATTAGGTCATTTAGCTATGATTGATTGATTTATTCGATCGTTTAGCTA
>CM026404.1:57985308-58016768 GCA_014843695.1 Archivesica marissinica | reverse complement strand
CCAGTCTGTATTAAGCGGAATTCGTCATAGGCCAATGGTAGCGCTTTCGCTTCAGGTTGGAAAGGTTCGGAGTTCGCGCCCAGCTGTTGCAGCTACGATTGTGTCCTTAGGCAAGGCATTTACATTAATAATTGTTTCTTCTCTCTCCCTCACGGCGATGGATTCCATTAGGAATGAGGTCTCGAGAGTGATTGATATAAGTTGTAAGAACTTGTTTCGCAATCGCGATAAGTAAATTTGTTTACTAACTAACTTGTATTAAGCAGCCAGTTTCCAGATTGCCAATATGTTGTTCTGTATTCGGTGAAATAACATCAATGGAAGGTTAATCTACACAGTGCCATGTGTCGGACTTCCATGTCGATAGTGTCTCTACCTTTTTTGTGTTTTACGTTTATTTATCGTCGTTACCGGTTGCCCATATGAGCGACGCCTCCTGAAGATATTATTCATTTTAGATTTTGGAGGATAGTGCAATGATACAGACAGAGACCCATTCGAGAATCTCCTCTGGTTCTAATACGTGCACGGTGTAAGCACCGACACGAGACCTCAGTTTAACGTCCCATCTGAAAGACTGTTAATTGTATTAGGGTCAGACGGGGGATCGAACCTGCGATCTCTGGATTACCAGTCCAGCGTGTTACCACTGGACTACAGATCCGTCTGTCTCTACCATAGTCCTGTCCTGTATGTATACGTGCTAACGGCCCACATAGAACTGAGGCATGTTCTTTGCTCAACTTCAACTTGATGTTGCTGAACAATCAGTAATAATCATAACTTCGTTCCAACAGGATTCTAGGTTCCAGATCCCAGTGCTACAGTGATCTAGGTTCCTGGTCCCAGTGCTACAGTGATCTATGTACCTGGTCTCAGTAATACAGTGATATAGGTTCCTGGTCCCAGTGATACAGTGATCTAGGTTCCTGGTCCCAGTGATACAGTGATCTAGGTTCCTGATCTCAGTGATACATGATATAGGTTCCTGGTCCCAGTGATACATGATCTAGGTTCGTGGTTCCAGTGATACAGTGATCTAGGTTCCTGGTGCCAGTGATACAGTGATCTAGGTTCCTGGTCCAAGTGATACATGATCTAGGTTCCTGGTCCAAGAGATACAGTGACCTAGGTTCCAGGTCCCAGTGATTTGGTGATCTAGGTTCCTGGTCCCAGTAATACCGTGATATAGGTTCCTGGTCCCTGTGATACAGTGATCTAGGTTCCTGGTACCAGTGATACAATGCTATAGGTTCCTGGTACCAGTGATACAGTGCTATAGGTTCCTGGTCCCAGTGATACAGTGCTATAGGTTCCTGGTCCCAGTGATACAGTGTTATAGGTTCCTGGTCCCAGTGATACAGTGCTATAGGTTCCTGGTCCCAGTGATACAGTGCTATAGGTTCCTGGTCCCAGTGATACAGTGCTATAGGTTCCTGGTCCCAGTGATACAGTGATCTAGGTTCCTGGTCCCAGTGATACAGTGATCTAGGTTCCTGGTCCCAGTGATACATGATATAGGTTCCTGGTCCCAGTGATACAGTGATCTAGGTTCCAGGTCCCAGTGATACAGTGATCTAGGTTCCTGGTCCCAGTGATACAGTGCTATAGGTTTCTGGTACCAGTGATACAGTGATCTAGGTTCCTGGTCCCAGTGATACAGTGATCTAGGTTCCTGGTCCCAGTGATAGAGTGATATAGGTTCCTGGTCCCAGTGATAGAGTGATATAGGTTCCTGGTCCCAGTGATACAGTGATATAGGTTCCTAGTCCCAGTGATACAGTGATCTAGGTTCCTGGCCCCAGTAATACAGTGATATAGGTTCCTGGTCCAAGTGATACAGTGATCTAGGTTCCAGGTCCCAGTTATACAGTGATCTAGGTTCCTGGCCCCAGTGATACAGTGATCTAGGTTCCTGGTCCCAGTGATACAGTGATCTAGGTTCCTGGTCCCAGTGATACAGTGATATAGGTTCCTGGTCCCAGTGATACAGTGATATAGGTTCCTGGTCCCAGTGATACAGTGATATAGGTTCCTAGTCCCAGTGATACAGTGATCTAGGTTCCTGGCCCCAGTAATACAGTGATATAGGTTCCTGGTCCAAGTGATACAGTGATCTAGGTTCCAGGTCCCAGTTATACAGTGATCTAGGTTCCTGGTCCCAGTAATACAGTGATATAGGTTCCTGGTCCAAGTGATCTAGGTTCCAGGTCCCAGTGATACAGTTATCTAGGTTCCTGGTCCCAGTGATACAGTGATCTAGGTTCCTGGTCCCAGTGATACAGTGATCAAGGTTCCTGGTCCCAGTGATACAGTGATCTATGTTCCTGGTCCCAGTGATACAGTGATCTAGGTTCCTGGTTCCAGTGATACAGTGCTCTAGGTTCCTGGTCCCAGTGATACAGTGATCTAGGTTCCTGGTCCCAGTGATACAGTGATCTAGGTTCCTGGCCCCAGTGATACAGTGATCTAGGTTCCTGGTCCCAGTGGTACAGTGATCTAGGTTCCTGGTTCCAGTGATACAGTGATATATGTTCCTTGTCCAAGAGATACAGTGCTATAGGTTCCTGGTCCCAGTGATACAGTGCTCTAGGTTCCTGGTCCCAGTGATACAGTGATCTAGGTTCCTGGTCCCAGTGATATAGTTATCTAGGTTCCTGGTCCCAGTGATACAGTGATCTAGGTTCCTGGTCCCAGTGATACAGTGATCTAAGTTCCTGGTCCCAGTGATACAGTGATCTAGGTCCCTGGTCCCAGTGATACAGTGATCTATGATCCTGGTCCCAGTGATACAGTGATCTAGGTTCCTGGTCCCAGTGATACAGTGATCTAGGTTCCTGGCCCCAGTGATACAGTGATCTAGGTTCCTGGTCCCAGTGATACAGTGATCTAGGTTCCTGGACCCAGTGATACAGTGATATAGGTTCCTGGTCCCAGTGGTACAGTGATCTGGGTTCCTGGTCCCAGTGATACAGTGATCTAGGTTCCTGGTCCCAGTGATACAGTGATCTAGGTTCCTGGTCCCAGTGATACAGTGATATAGGTTCCTGGTACCAGTGATACAGTGATCTAGGTTCCTGATCTCAGTGATACATGATATAGGTTCCTGGTCCCAGTGATACATGATCTAGTTTCCATGGCCCCAGTGATACAGTGATCTAGGTTCCTGGTCCCAGTGATACAGTGACATCGTTTCCTGGTCCCTGTGTTACAGCGATTCGGTGGTAATGCGCTTATCCGGTTTACACGTTTGATCCCCAACCATGTTAGATGCACTTTTTGACATTTCAATCCGTCCAATCAGTATTCTGAGGGCCCTACGTGGGGATTAGTTCAGAACTAATGAGGTCATCCTCTATATGTGTGGCGTCCGTAGTCCATTCGTAGAGCGTCAGATTTGGAATCGAACGGTCCCGGGTTCGATACTCGGTCAGGCCACGTATGTAGTGTCAGTGTGCAAGGCACCTCACACACATTGCTTAGTACTGGTTAACCACTTAGGTCACTTAAGCTAAGCCTGTACAGGAACACATGTCTAGATGCCCCCAAGGGATTTGACATTAATGAACATACACATGGAACATACATATATATATATATATACAGTCAAACCTGTCTTAAGCAGCCAGCCAAGGGAATCACAGAAAGTGGCTGTGTATAATAAAACGGGAATCTGGAAACTGGCTGCTTAATACAGGTTGGCTGCTTAATAGAGGTGACCACTAACACAGGTTTGACTGTATAATAGAGGTGACCACTAACACAGGTTTGACTGTATAATGTGACCACTAACACAGGTTTGACTGTAGACCACTAACACAGGTTTGACCACTAACACAGGTTGACTGTAGAGGTGACCACTAACACAGGTTTGACTGTATAATAGAGGTGACCACTAACACAGGTTTGACTGTATAATAGAGGTGACCACTAACACAGGTTTGACTGTATAATAGAGGTGACCACTAACACAGGTTTGACTGTTGACCACTAACACAGGTTTGACTGTATAATAGAGGTGACCACTAACACAGGTTTGACTGTATAATAGAGGTGACTGACTGTATAATAGAGGTGACCACTAACACAGGTTTGACTGTATAATAGAGGTGACCACTAACACAGGTTTGACTGTATAATAGAGGTGACCACTAACACAGGTTTGACTGTATAATAGAGGTGACCACTAACACAGGTTTGACTGTATAATAGAGGTGACCACTAACACAGGTTTGACTGTATAATAGAGGTGACCACTAACGCAGGTGTGACTGTATAATAGAGGTGACCACTAACGCAGGTTTGACTGTATAATAGAGTTGACCACTAACGCAGGTTTGACTGTATAATAGAGGTGCCCACTAACGCAGGTTTGACTGTATAATATAGGTGACCACTAACACAGGTTTGACTGTATAATAGAGGTGACCACTAACACAGATTTGACTGTATAATAGAGGTGACCACTAACACAGGTTTGACTGTATAATAGAGGTGACCACTAACACAGGTTTGACTGTATAATGAAATATATCTATGCAGTTTTAGTGAGCAATATTCAATTACCGTTAATTTGCCTGGCAATGTTATTAAATTGTAACGAAATGATGCAATCGTTAGACTATCCTCAATTTACCTTGTGATGTAATAAAATAAATATAGTGCTAAGCCGATATGGCCGCACCCACCTTCTTTCAAATGCTTGCCTAATGTTACTCTTGTATGTTTTGTTATGTGGAATGGTACAGTCAGTGCTGTGTGCTATATATATAATATTAACTAAGTTCGGCATATGGCTGCAAGCCAATATCGAATTCCAATGTCCAGAGACGAGGGCGCGTGTATTTGTTTTAGGACACCCCCACCCCCCTCCATCTCACCCTATTTGACCTGATACAACACGTTGGTTTTACCGTGAACAGTTCATCCAACAGAACACACAAATATTGATTTTGAATACTCTTGTTATTTAAAGGTCGTTTATGTAATTAAGAAGCTTGTTTAATATTCTTCTTCTGATCTTGTCAGTGTAATACAATATTATATGAAATGAAAAATTGTCAGTGTAATACACGATTATATGAAATAAATATAGATCGATGTTTGAATATTGTGAACATTGTACATGCATGTTGGATTCAGATGATATGGGATTATACCGCAAAACTGAAGAGAAGTATATAGTCAATAAGGATGGGCGCCTCGATCGGTTATTGCATCATTCCCCTATATATAGAAATATCAGAAACTACGGAAGCCTAGTGGAGATATATACGCCGTTTAGTTTATATAAATTTAATTTAGCTCGATTGCGAAACAAGTTATTTCAACTTAATCAACTATAAATCACTCTCGATACCTCATTCCTTGTGAAATCCATCGGCATTAGGGAGAGAGAAGAGTCAATGCGGAATTTAAATGCCTTGCCTAATGTCAACATCGTAGCGACTACAGCTGGACAAGAATTCCGCGGGCCTCTCACTGCTCTATCACGACATAAACAGTCGCTGGGTTTGATGTTCCAGTACAACAAATAAAAGAAAAAGATACAGTTCTTACAATTTTCATTGCAATGAAGAATATTTAAAATGGCGGACAGTTTTTCATTTCCCCAAAATCCGTCGCATTGAGGGAGAGAGAATATGCAATGTGGATATAAGTATCTGGCCAAGTGGCACGATCACCATCGTCCTGACGCAGTTCGAACTCACTACCTCTCGATTACTATGCGACACCAGTATCCAATGTACCTCGTACAGCATAGCCATCGCTAGTAGAACTATGCTAGCTTTTGATTGATTTATTCGATCGATTAGCTATCATTGATTGATTTATTCGACCGTTTAGCTATCATTGACTGATTTATTCGACCGTTTAGCTATCATTGATTGATTTATTCGATCTTTTAGCTATCATTGATTGATTTATTCGACCGTTTAGCTATCATTGATTGATTTATTCGATCGTTTAGCTATCATTGATTGATTTATTCGACCGTTTAGCTATCATTGATTGATTTATTCGATCGTTTAGCTATCATTGATTGATTTATTCAATCTTTTAGTTATCATTGATTGATTCGATCGTTTAGCTATCATTGATTGATTTATTCGATCTTTTAGCTATCATTGATTGATTTATTCGATCGTTTAGCTATCATTGATTGATTTATTCGATCGTTTGGCTATCATTGATTGATTTATTCGATAATTTAGCTATCACTGATTGATTGATTTATTCGATCGTTTAGCTATCATTGATTGATTTATTCGATCTCTTAGCTATCATTGATTGATTTATTCGATCTTTTAACTATCATTGATTGATTTATTCGATCATTTAGCTATCATTGAATGATTTATTCGATCGTTTAGCTATCATTGATTGATTTATTCGATCATTTAGCTATCATTGATTGATTTATTCGATCATTTAGCTATCATTGATTGATTTATTCGATCGTTTGGCTATCATTGATTGATTTATTCAATCTTTTAAATATCATTGATTGATTTATTCAATCGTTTGGCTATCATTGATTGATTTATTCGATCGTTTAGCTATCATTGATTGATTTATTCGATCGTTTAGCTATCATTGATTGATTTATTCGATCGTTTGGCTATCATTGATTGATTTATTCGATAATTTAGCTATCATTGATTGATTTATTCGATCGTTTGGCTATCATTGATTGATTTATTCGATCGTTTGGCTATCATTGATTGATTTATTCGATCGTTTGGCTATCATTGATTGATTTATTCGATAATTTAGCTATCACTGATTGATTGATTTATTCGATCGTTTAGCTATCATTGATTGATTTATTCGATCTCTTATCTATCATTGATTGATTTATTCGATCTTTTAACTATCATTGATTGATTTATTCGATCATTTAGCTATCATTGATTGATTTATTCGATCGTTTAGCTATCATTGATTGATTTATTCGATCATTTAGCTATCATTGATTGATTTATTCGATCGTTTGGCTATCATTGATTGATTTATTCGATCTTTTAGATATCATTGATTGATTTATTCAATCGTTTGGCTATCATTGATTGATTTATTCGATCGTTTAGCTATCATTGATTGATTTATTCGATCGTTTAGCTATCATTGATTGATTTATTCGATAATTTAGCTATCATTGATTGATTTATTCGATCGTTTGGCTATCATTGATTGATTTATTCGATAATTTAGCTATCATTGATTGATTTATTCGATCGTTTGGCTATCATTGATTGATTTATTCGATCGTTTGGCTATCATTGATTGATTTATTCGATCGTTTGGCTATCATTGATTGATTTATTCGATAATTTAGCTATCACTGATTGATTGATTTATTCGATCGTTTAGCTATCATTGATTGATTTATTCGATCTTTTAGATATCATTGATTGATTTATTCAATCGTTTGGCTATCATTGATTGATTTATTCGATCGTTTAGCTATCATTGATTGATTTATTCGATCGTTTAGCTATCATTGATTGATTTGTTCGATCGTTTAGCTATCATTGATTGATTTATTCGATCGTTTAGCTATCATTGATTGATTTATTCGATCATTTAGCTATCATTGATTGATTTATTCGATCATTTAGCTATCATTGATTGATTTATTCGATCTTTTAGCTATCATTGATTGATTTATTCGATCATTTAGCTATCATTGATTGATTTATTCGATCGTTTAGCTATCATTGATTGATGTATTCGATCATTTAGCTATGATTGATTGATTTATTCGATCTTTTAGCTATCATTGATTGATTTATTCGATCGTTTAGCTATCATTGATTGATTTATTCGATCTTTTAGCTATCATTGATTGATTTATTCGGTCATTTAGCTATCATTGATTGATTTATTCGATCGTTTAGCTATCATTGATTGATTTATTCCTTCTTTTAGTTATAATTGATTTATTTATTCGGTCATTTAGCTATCATTGATTGATTTATTCGATCATTTAGTTATCATTGATTGATTTATTCGATCTTTTAGCTATCATTGATTGATTTATTCGGTCATTTAGCTATCATTGATTGATTTATTCGATAATTTAGCTATCATTGATTGATTTATTCGATCGTTTGGCCATCATTGATTGATTTATTCGATCGTTTGGCTATCATTGATTGATTTATTCGATCGTTTGGCTATCATTGATTGATTTATTCGATAATTTAGCTATCACTGATTGATTGATTTATTCGATCGTTTAGCTATCATTGATTGATTTATTCGATAATTTAGCTATCATTGATTGATTTATTCGATCGTTTGGCTATCATTGATTGATTGATTCGATAATTTAGCTATCATTGATCGATTTATTCGATCGTTTGGCTATCATTGATTGATTTATTCGATCGTTTGGCTATGATTGATTGATTTATTCGATCGTTTGGCTATCATTGATTGATTTATTCGATAATTTAGCTATCACTGATTGATTTATTTATTCGATCGTTTGGCTATCATTGATTGATTTATTCGATCTCTTAGCTATCATTGATTGATTTATTCGATCTTTTAACTATCATTGATTGATTTATTCGATCATTTAGCTATCATTGATTGATTTATTCGATCGTTTAGCTATCATTGATTGATTTATTCGAGCATTTAGCTATCATTGATTGATTGATTCGATCATTTAGCTATCATTGATTGATTTATTCGATCGTTTGGCTATCATTGATTGATTTATTCGATCTTTTAGATATCATTGATTGATTTATTCAATCGTTTGGCTATCATTGATTGATTTATTCGATCATTTAGCTATCATTGATTGATTTATTCGATCGTTTAGCTATCATTGATTGATTTATTCGATAATTTAGCTATCATTGATTGATTTATTCGATCGTTTGGCTATCATTGATTGATTTATTCGATAATTTAGCTATCATTGATTGATTTATTCGATCGTTGGCTATCATTGATTGATTTATTCGATCGTTTGGCTATCATTGATTGATTTATTCGATCGTTTAGCTATCATTGATTGATTTATTCGATCTCTTAGCTATCATTGATTGATTTATTCGATCTTTTAACTATCATTGATTGATTTACTCGATCATTTATCTATCATTGATTGATTTATTCGATCGTTTAGCTATCATTGATTGATTTATTCGATCATTTAGCTATCATTGATTGATTTATTCGATCATTTAGCTATCATTGATTGATTTATTCGATCGTTTGGCTATCATTGATTGATTTATTCGATCTTTTAGATATCATTGATTGATTTATTCAATCGTTTGGCTATCAATGATTGATTTATTCGATCGTTTAGCTATCATTGATTGATTTATTCGATCGTTTAGCTATCATTGATTGATTTATTCGATCATTTAGCTATCATTGATTGATTTATTCGATCATTTAGCTATCATTGATTGATTTATTCGATCTTTTAGCTATCATTGATTGATTTATTCGATCATTTAGCTATCATTGATTGATTTATTCGATCATTTAGCTATCATTGATTGATTTATTCGATCTTTTAGATATCATTGATTGATTTATTCAATCGTTTGACTATCAATGATTGATTTATTCGATCGTTTAGCTATCATTGATTGATTTATTCGATCGTTTAGCTATCATTGATTGATTTATTCGATCATTTAGCTATCATTGATTGATTTATTCGATCTTTTAGCTATCATTGATTGATTTATTCGGTCATTTACCTATCATTGATTGATTTATTCGATCGTTTAGCTATCATTGATTGATTTATTCCTTCTTTTAGTTATAATTGATTTATTTATTCGGTCATTTAGCTATCATTGATTGATTTATTCGATCATTTAGCTATCATTGATTGATTTATTCGATCTTTTAGCTATCATTGATTGATTTATTCGATCGTTTAGCTATCATTGATTGATTTATTCGTTCTTTTAGATATCATTGATTGATTTATTCGGTCATTTAGCTATCATTGATTGATTTATTCGATCTTTTAGCTATCATTGATTGAATTATTCGATCTTTTAGCTATCATTGATAGATTTATTCGATCGTTTGGCTATCATTGATTGATTTATTCGACCGTTTGGCTATTATTGATTGATTTATTCGATCTTTTAGCTATCATTGATTGATTTATTCGATCTTTTAGCTATGATTGATTGATTTATTCGATCGTTTAGCTATCATTGATTGATTTATTCGGTCATTAACTATCATTGATTGATTTATTCGATCTTTTAGCTATGATTGATTGATTTATTCGATCGTTTAGCTATCATTGATTGATTTATTCGATCGTTTAGCTATCATTGATTGATTTATTCGTTCTTTTAGCTATCATTGATTGATTTATTAGGTCATTTAGCTATGATTGATTTATTTATTCGATCGTTTAGCTATCATTGATTGATTTATTCGTTCTTTTAGCTATCATTGATTGATTTATTAGGTCATTTAGCTATGATTGATTGATTTATTCGATCGTTTAGCTATCATTAATTGATTTATTCGTTCTTTTAGCTATCATTGATTGATTTATTAGGTCATTTAGCTATGATTGATTGATTTATTCGATCGTTTAGCTATCATTGATTGATTTATTCGACCGTTTAGCTATCATTGATTGATTTATTCGATCGTTTAGCTATCATTGATTGATTTATTCATTCTTTTAGTTATAATTGATTTATTAGGTCATTTAGCTATCATTGATTGATTTATTCGATCGTTTAGCTATCATTGATTGATTATTCGTTCTTTTAGCTATCATTGATTGATTTATTAGGTCATTTAGCTATGATTGATTGATTTATTCGATCGTTTAGCTATCATTGATTGATTTATTCGACCGTTTAGCTATCATTGATTGATTTATTCGATCGTTTAGCTATCATTGATTGATTTATTCGATCGTTTAGCTATCATTGATGATTTATTCGTTCTTTTAGTTATAATTGATTAATTTATTAGATCGTTTAGCTATCATTGATTGATTTATTCGGTCATTTAGCTATCATTGATTGATGTATTCGACCGTTTAGCTATCATTGATTGATTTATTCGACCGTTTAGCTATCATTGATTGATTTATTCGACCGTTTAGCTATCATTGATTGATTTATTCGACCGTTTAGCTATCATTGATTGATTTATTCGGTCATTTAGCTATCATTGATTGATGTATTCGACCGTTTAGCTATCATTGATTGATTTATTCGACCGTTTAGCTATCATTGATTGATTTATTCGACCGTTTAGCTATCATTGATTGATTTATTCGACCGTTTAGCTATCATTGATTGATTTATTCGGTCATTTAGCTATCATTGATTGATGTATTCGACCGTTTAGCTATCATTGATTGATTTATTCGACCGTTTAGCTATCATTGATTGATTTATTCGACCGTTTAGCTATCATTGATTGATTTATTCGACCGTTTAGCTATCATTGATTGATTTATTCGGTCATTTAGCTATCATTGATTGATGTATTCGACCGTTTAGCTATCATTGATTGATTTATTCGACCGTTTAGCTATCATTGATTGATTTATTCGACCGTTTAGCTATCATTGATTGATTTATTCGATCGTATAGCTATCATTGATTGATTTATTCGTTCTTTTAGCTATCATTGATTGATTCGGTCATTTAGCTATCATTGATTGATTTATTCGATCGATTAGTTATCATTGATTGATTTATTCGACCGTTTAGCTATCATTGATTGATTTATTCGACCGTTTAGCTATCATTGATTGATTTATTCGTACTTTTAGCTATCATTGATTGATTGATTCGGTCATTTAGCTATCATTGATTGATTTATTCGATCGATTAGTTATCATTGATTGATTTATTCGACCGTTTAGCTATCATTTATTGAATTATTCGATCGTTTAGCTATCATTTATTGATTTATTCGATCGTTTAGCTATCATTGATTGATTTATTCGATCTTTTAGCTATCGATAATAACTTTAACGGCTAGCAACAGTAACATACTGTCCTCAGTTATCAGATGAACATCGTATTGTATCGCTCAATATTCTGACGATGTTGCTAACATATATATAATTATTTATTACTGGGACTTGTTATATAATAATAATAATAATAATAAGAAAGACTTTATTTAACGAGAGAACTCATTTGAACAATTAAGTCAATCTACCATGAGACCACCTCACATTAAAACATGAAATAGCATAATGAAACATGTAAACAGTAACCAGTAAAACTTTCATAGGAAATAAGATATTAGCTTGTTAACATGGGCTAGTATTGGCCTTGTCGATTTGTTACACATACGTGGATCAATGCCAAATGTACAGGTGGTCGGTGATTCTTATTGAAACTGTTTATGTGAGAAAATGCAGTATTTTTCAACTGTTAGGCTTTGCCTATTGTTGGTCATGTTTAGTAGAGTTGTCTTGTTTGTTATTAGGAACGTTGCATCAAATATTTGGATACTACCAGTATACTACTGACTTGTGAAAACGTGTGTTGCAGTGTCCTAACTGTGAATGAAATGAATATCGGACATGCCGAGTAGATGTCCTCCAGTCCGATAGTGGCACGAATTTTTAAATTTAAGTTTATTTAACGTCGCTACCGGTTACCCATTTGAACGACGGGCAGTTTACCTAACAACACATTTCCTGGGCAGGCTCCAGCGGTTAACCAGTACTTGGTGCACCAACCTCCGTAAGAAACTGCCAACTTTTTCATATAAATGAGACATGGTCTGAACGGGGCTCGCACCCGTGACCATCAGTGATGATAGGTTTCAGTGATATACAAGTCAGCGACATTAGCCACTCGAACACGGAGGCGGATCAGTATTGGCATCATTGGTTCACAGTGATAAGGTCATTGGGACCTCGTTTTCAAAAGTAATTTATGATCAATAATTCGGCAACACCAAATGTTGAATAATTCAAACATTTATAGACACATTCATCAGACTATTTACAAATGGCTGCGAGTTGTATTTAATTGTTTTTGGATAGAATGATTAATCCTGAGTTGTGTTGTGTGAAAAGTAGTTAATATTTTCATCTGTAGACTCTTCTGCCACCCCTGGGGAATCGCACGTGCCATCACAAATAATGTGCTTACTCCGGGAAAACAACCATTCAATTGATTGCACGTAAGCACATATTCACACTTCTGTATCGCGTGTTGACCAGTCTAGACTTTCGATCGCTGCATGATCAACTAGGGGGATGTCTAATTGAGAAACGAAACTGGACGTCTATTTTAGATTAATTTAGTACTGAGGCACTGAAGTCCCGGGTCTGCATAATGACACAGAAAATGAAATATCCAAAACTTCAATAAAAAAGTGGAGTGAGTGGGTATTGTATTGCATAGAACCTACACATTACAAATATATCTAGATACGCCCTTGCTTGAATAGGTACTTTGGAAATGAAACAGAATTCGAGTATAAATAATATCATAATAATTGTGTTTGTGTAAGTGTTGTTAGTTTTGTGTGTTTGGTTTTGTGTGTTTGGTTTTGTGTGCTTGGATTTGTGTGTTTGGTTTTCTGTGTTTGGTTATGTGTGCTTGGTTTTGTGTGCTTGGTCTTGTGTGTTTGGTTTTGTGTGTTTGGGTAAGTGTTGTTAGATTTGTGTGTTTGGTTTTGTGTGTTTGGTTGTGTGTGTGCTTGGTTTTGTGTGTTTGATTTTGTGTGTTTGGTTTTGTGTGCTTGGATTTGTGTGTTTGGTTTTCTGTGTTTGGTTATGTGTGCTTGGTTTTGTGTGCTTGGTCTGTGTGGTTTGGTTTTGTGTGTTTGGGTAAGTGTTGTTAGATTTGTGTGTTTGGTTTTGTGTGTTTGGTTGTGTGTGTGCTTGGTTTTGTGTGTTTGGTTTTGTGTGTTTGGTTTTGTGTTCTTGGTTTTATGTGCTTGGTTTTGTGTGTTTGGTTTTGTGTGTTGGTTTTGTGTGTTGGGTAGTGTGTTGGGTAAGTGTGTTTGGGTAAGTGTTGTTAGATGTGTGTGTTTGGCTTTGTGTGCTTGGTGTTGTGTGTTTGTTTTGTGTGTTTGGTTTTGTGTGCTTGGTTTTGTGTGTTTGGTATTGTGTGTTTGGGTAAGTATTGTTAGATGTGTGTGTTTGGTTTTGTGTGTTTGGGTAAGTGTTGATAGATTTGTGTGTTTGGTTTTGTGTGTTTGGTTGTGTGTGCTTGGTTTTGTGTGTTTAGTTTTGTGTGTTTGGTTTTGTGTGCTTGGTTTTGTGTGCTTGGTTTTGTGTGCTTGGTTTTGTGTTCTTGGTTTTATGTGCTTGGTTGTGTGTGTTTGGTTTTGTGTGTTTGGTTTTGTGTGTTTGGGTAAGTGTGTTTGGGTAAGTGTGTTTGGGTAAGTGTTGTTAGATGTGTGTGTTTGGTTTTTGTGTGCTTGGTTTTGTGTGTTTGGGTAAGTGTTGTTAGATTTGTGTGTTTGGCTTTGTGTGCTTGGTGTTGTGTGTTTTGTTTTGTGTGTTTGGTTTTGTGTGCTTGGTTTTGTGTGTTTGGTATTGTGTGTTTGGGTAAGTATTGTTAGATGTGTGTGTTTGGTTTTGTGTGTTTGGGTAAGTGTTGTTAGATTTGTGTGTTTGGTTTTGTGTGTTTGGTTGTGTGTGCTTGGTTTTGTGTGTTTAGTTTTGTGTGTTTGGTTTTGTGTGCTTGGTTTTGTGTGCTTGGTTTTGTGTGTTTGGGTAGGTGTTGTTAGTTTATTGTGTTTGGTTTTGTGTGCTTGGTTTTGTGTGTTTGGTTTTGTGTGCATGGTTTTGTGTGTTTGGGTAAGTGTTGTTAGATTTGTGTGTTTGGCTTTGTGTTCTTGGTTTTATGTGCTTGGTTTTGTGTGTTTGGTTTTGTGTGTTTGTTTTTGTGTGTTTGGGTAAGTGTGTTTGGGTAAGTGTGTTTGGGTAAGTGTTGTTAGATTTGTGTTTGGTTTCGTTTGTTTGGTTTCGTGTGTTTGGTTTTGTGTGTTTGGGTAAGTGTTGTTAGATTTGTGTGTTGGTTTTGTGTGTTTGGGTAAGTGTTGTTAGATTTGTGTGTTTGGTGTTGTGTGTTTGGTTTTGTATGTTTGGTTTTGTGTGTTTGGTTTTGTGTGTTTGGTTGTGTGTGTTTGGGTAAGTGTGTTTGGGTAAGTGTGTTTGGGTAAGTGTTGTTAGATTTGTGTTTGGTTTCGTTTGTTTGGTTTCGTGTGTTTGGTTGTGTGTGTTTGGGTAAGTGTTGTTAGATTTGTGTGTTTGGTTTTGTGTGCTTGGTTTTGTGTGTTTGGTTTTGTGTGTTTGGGTAGGTGTGTTTGGGTAGGTGTATTTGGGTAGGTGTTGTTAGTTTAGTGTGTTTGGTTTTGTGTGTTTGGTTTTGTGTGTTTGGTTTTGTGTGTTTGGGTAGGTGTTGTTAGTTTAGTGTGTTTGGTTTTGTGTGTTTGGGTAAGTGTTGTTAGATTTGTGTGTTTGGTTTTGTGTGTTTGGGTAAGTGTTGTTAGATTTGTGTGTTTGGTGTTGTGTGTTTGGTTTTGTATGTTTGGTTTTGTGTGTTTGGTTTTGTGTGTTTGGTTTTGTGTGTTTGGGTAAGTGTGTTTGGGTAAGTGTGTTTGGGTAAGTGTTGTTAGATTTGTGTTTGGTTTCGTTTGTTTGGTTTCGTGTGTTTGGTTTTGTGTGTTTGGGTAAGTGTTGTTAGATTTGTGTGTTTGGTTTTGTGTGCTTGGTTTTGTGTGTTTGGTTTTGTGTGTTTGGGTAGGTGTTGTTAGTTTAGTGTGTTTGGGTAGGTGTGTTTGGGTAGGTGTGTTTGGGTAGGTGTTGTTAGTTTAGTGTGTTTGGTTTTGTGTGTTTGGTTTTGTGTGTTTGGTTTTGTGTGCTTGGGTAGGTGTTGTTAGTTTAGTGTGTTTGTTTTTGTTTTTTTGGTTTTGTGTGCTTGGTTTTGTGGGTTTGGTTTTGTGTGTTTGGTTTTGTGTGCTTGGTTTTGTGTGCTTGGTTTTGTTTGCTTGGTTTTGTGTGCTTGATTGTGTGTGTTTGGGTAGGTGTTGTTAGTTTAGTGTGTTTTGTTTTGTGTGCTTGGTTTTGTGTGTTTGGTTTTGTGTGTTTGGTTGTGTGTGTTTGCTTTAGTATGTTTGGTTTTGTGTGTTTGGGTAGGTGTTGTTAGTTTAGTGTATTAGGTTTTGTGTGCTTGGTTTTGTGTGCTTGAGTAGGTGTTGTTAGTTTAGTGTGTTTGGTTTTGTGTGTTTGGGTAGGTGTGTTTGGGTAGGTGTTGTTAGTTTAGTGTGTTTGGTTTTGTGTGCTTGGTTTTGTGTGTTTGGTTTTGTGTGTTTGATTTAGTGTGTTTGATTTTGTTTTGTTTGCTTGGTTTTGTGTGTTTGGTTTTGTGTGTTTGGTTTTGTGTGTTTGCTTTAGTGAGTTTGGTTTTGTGTGTTTGGGTAGGTGTTGTTAGTTTAGTGTGTTTGGGTAGGTGTGTTTGGGTAGGTGTGTTTGGGTAGGTGTTGTTAGTTTATTGTGTTTGGTTTTTTGTGCTTGGTTTTGTGTGTTTGATTTAGTGTGTTTGGTTTTGTGTGTTTGGTTTTGTGTTTGGTTTTGTGTGTTTGGGTAGGTGTTGTTAGTTTAGTGTGTTTGGTTTTGTGTGTTTGGTTTTGTGTGCTTGGTTTTGTGGGTTTGGTTTAGTGTGTTTGGTTTTGTGTGTTTGGTTTTGTGTGTTTGGTTTTGTGTGCTTGGTTTTGTGGGTTTGGTTGTGTGGGTTTGGTTTTGTGTGCTTGGTTTTGTGTGCTTGGTTTTGTGTGCATGGTTTTGTGTGTTTGGGTAAGTGTTGTTAGATTTGTGTGTTTGGCTTTGTGTTCTTGGTTTTATGTGCTTGGTTTTGTGTGTTTGGTTTTGTGTGTTTGTTTTTGTGTGTTTGGGTAAGTGTGTTTGGGTAAGTGTGTTTGGGTAAGTGTTGTTAGATTTGTGTTTGGTTTCGTTTGTTTGGTTTCGTGTGTTTGGTTTTGTGTGTTTGGGTAAGTGTTGTTAGATTTGTGTGTTGGTTTTGTGTGTTTGGGTAAGTGTTGTTAGATTTGTGTGTTTGGTGTTGTGTGTTTGGTTTTGTATGTTTGGTTTTGTGTGTTTGGTTTTGTGTGTTTGGTTGTGTGTGTTTGGGTAAGTGTGTTTGGGTAAGTGTGTTTGGGTAAGTGTTGTTAGATTTGTGTTTGGTTTCGTTTGTTTGGTTTCGTGTGTTTGGTTGTGTGTGTTTGGGTAAGTGTTGTTAGATTTGTGTGTTTGGTTGTGTGTGCTTGGTTTTGTGTGTTTGGTTTTGTGTGTTTGGGTAGGTGTGTTTGGGTAGGTGTATTTGGGTAGGTGTTGTTAGTTTAGTGTGTTTGGTTTTGTGTGTTTGGTTTTGTGTGTTTGGTTTTGTGTGTTTGGGTAGGTGTTGTTAGTTTAGTGTGTTTGGTTTTGTGTGTTTGGGTAAGTGTTGTTAGATTTGTGTGTTTGGTTTTTTGTGTTTGGGTAAGTGTTGTTAGATTTGTGTGTTTGGTGTTGTGTGTTTGGTTTTGTATGTTTGGTTTTGTGTGTTTGGTTTTGTGTGTTTGGTTTTGTGTGTTTGGGTAAGTGTGTTTGGGTAAGTGTGTTTGGGTAAGTGTTGTTAGATTTGTGTTTGGTTTCGTTTGTTTGGTTTCGTGTGTTTGGTTTTGTGTGTTTGGGTAAGTGTTGTTAGATGTGTGTGTTTGGTTTTGTGTGCTTGGTTTTGTGTGTTTGGTTTTGTGTGTTTGGGTAGGTGTTGTTAGTTTAGTGTGTTTGGGTAGGTGTGTTTGGGTAGGTGTGTTTGGGTAGGTGTTGTTAGTTTAGTGTGTTTGGTTTTGTGTGTTTGGTTTTGTGTGTTTGGTTTTGTGTGCTTGGGTAGGTGTTGTTAGTTTAGTGTGTTTGTTTTCGTTTTTTTGGTTTTGTGTGCTTGGTTTTGTGGGTTTGGTTTTGTGTGTTTGGTTTGTGTGCTTGGTTTTGTGTGCTTGGTTTAGTGTGTTTGGGTAGGTGTTGTTATATTAGTGTGTTTGGTTTTGTGTGTTTGGGTAGGTGTGTTTGGGTAGGTGTTGTTAGTTTAGTGTATTAGGTTTTGTGTGCTTGGTTTTGTGTGCTTGAGTAGGTGTTGTTAGCTTAGTGTGTTTGGTTTTGTGTGTTTGGGTAGGTGTTGTTAGTTTAGTGTGTTTGGTTTTGTGTGCTTGGTTTTGTGGGTTTGGTTTTGTGTGTTTGGTTTTGTGTGCTTGGTTTTGTTTGCTTGGTTTTGTGTGCTTGATTGTGTGTGTTTGGGTAGGTGTTGTTAGTTTAGTGTGTTTTGTTTTGTGTGCTTGGTTTTGTGTGTTTGGTTTTGTGTGTTTGGTTGTGTGTGTTTGCTTTAGTATGTTTGGTTTTGTGTGTTTGGGTAGGTGTTGTTAGCTTAGTGTATTAGGTTTTGTGTGCTTGGTTTTGTGTGCTTGAGTAGGTGTTGTTAGTTTAGTGTGTTTGGTTTTGTGTGTTTGGGTAGGTGTGTTTGGGTAGGTGTTGTTAGTTTAGTGTGTTTGGTTTTGTGTGCTTGGTTTTGTGTGTTTGGTTTTGTGTGTTTGATTTAGTGTGTTTGATTTTGTTTTGTTTGCTTGGTTTTGTGTGTTTGGTTTTGTGTGTTTGGTTGTGTGTGTTTGCTTTAGTGAGTTTGGTTTTGTGTGTTTGGGTAGGTGTTGTTAGTTTAGTGTGTTTGGTTTTTTGTGCTTGGTTTTGTGTGTTTGATTTAGTGTGTTTGGTTTTGTGTGTTTGGTTTTGTGTTTGGTTTTGTGTGTTTGGGTAGGTGTTGTTAGTTTAGTGTGTTTGGTTTTGTGTGTTTGATTTTGTGTGCTTGGGTAGGTGTTGTTAGTTTAGTGTGTTTGGTTTTTTGTGCTTGGTTTTGTGTGTTTGATTTAGTGTGTTTGGTTTTGTGTGTTTGGTTTTGTGTTTGGTTTTGTGTGTTTGGGTAGGTGTTGTTAGTTTAGTGTGTTTGGTTTTGTGTGTTTGATTTTGTGTGCTTGGTTTTGTGGGTTTGGTTGTGTGGGTTTTGTGTGTTTGGTTTTGTGTGCTTGGTTTTGTTTGCTTGGTTTTGTGTGTTTGGTTTTGTGTGTTTGCTTTAGTGTGTTTGGTGTTGTGTGCTTGGTTTTGTGTGCTTGGTTTTGTTTGCTTGGTTTTGTGTGTTTGGTTTTGTGTGTTTGCTTTAGTGTGTTTGGTGTTGTGTGCTTGGTTTTGTTTGCTTGGTTTTGTGTGCTTGGTTTTGTGTGTTTGGTTGTGTGTGTTTGTGTAGGTGTTGTTAGTTTAGTGTATTTGGTTTTGTTTGCTTGGTTTTGTGGGTTTGGTTTTGTGTGCTTGGTTTTGTTTGCTTGGTTTTGTGTGTTTGGTTTTGTGTGTTTGCTTTAGTGTGTTTGGTTTTGTGTGTTTGGGTAGGTGTTGTTAGTTTAGTGTATTAGGTTGTGTGTGCTTGGTTTTGTGTGCTTGAGTAGGTGTTGTTAGTTTAGTGTGTTTGGTTTTGTGTGTTTGGGTAGGTGTGTTTGGGTAGGTGTTGTTAGTTTAGTGTATTAGGTTGTTTGTGCTTGGTTTTGTGTGCTTGAGTAGGTGTTGTTAGTTTAGTGTGTTTGGTTTTGTGTGCTTGGTTTTGTGTGTTTGGTTTTGTGTGTTTGATTTAGTGTGTTTGGTTTTGTGTGTTTGGTTTTGTGTTTGGTTTTGTGTGTTTGGTTTTGTGTTGTTAGTTTAGTGTGTTTGGTTTTGTGTGCTTGGTTTTGTGTGCTTGGGTAGGTGTTGTTAGTTTAGTGTGTTTGGGTAGGTGTGTTTGGGTAGGTGTGTTTGGGTAGGTGTTGTTAGTTTAGTGAGTTTGGTTTTGTATGTTTGGTTTTGTGCGTTTGGTTTTGTGTGTTTGGTTTAGTGTGTTTGGGTAGGTGTTGTTAGTTTAGTGTGTTTGATTTTGTGTGCTTGGGTAGGTGTTGTTAGTTTAGTGTGTTTGGTTTAGTGTGTTTGGTTTTGTGTGTTTGGTTTTGTGTGCTTGGTTTAGTGTGCTTGGTTTTGTGTGTTTGGGTAAGTATTGTTAGTTTAGTGTGTTTGGTTTAGTGTGTTTGGTTTAGTGTGTTTTGTTTGGTTTTGTGTGTTTGGTTTTGTGTGCTTGGTTGTGTGTGTTTGGTTTTTGTGTGCTTGGTTTTGTGTGTTTGGTTTGGTTCTCTCTTTATTGATATATTGCTGTAATAATATGTGTGTGTTGCAGGAACTGGTTCCGTGCTGACTGCAAATGGTGACGTGGAAATGGACGCTGTGATAATGGACGGCGCAACTCTAAAGTCAGGGGGTGTAGCATGTGTCCATAATATACGAAACCCTATCGATCTAGCTAGACTGGTTATGGAAAAGGTAGCATTATTGATTTAAGTTAACATTTTTCTGTTTTCGTTTTGATAATCCATTATTTTCCCTCGTCATTTATCAAACATTGTTCGAGGTAACCTTTTGAGGTTTAAACGATTACTTGTATAAGCATAGCATACACACTTGTCTAAATACTACATACATACATACATACATACATACTATTAAATAAAAGTTATACAACATACATACAAACATACATACTATTAACTGCAAAATACAGGAATACATATCCATGTATGCAGGGGCGGTTTAAGGTTGCATGTGGCCCCTGACTGTAGCTCAAACAGGGGCCCTTTCATCAAGATATATACTAGTTTAAACAAACAAGAAAATTCTATTGAATACACCTTTCTCACATGACCCCCGCTTGGCCGAAATTCACCGAAATTACGGTTTTCCGTTATCGCATTGGTTGGTAAGAAGGGATTTCACCTGTCGATGAGTGTTGCGGGACTATTAGACTCTGGGAACAGTGCAATCAATATACGTTATTGCTGCAATCGATTAAACACAAAATATTATTAAATTCATACATCGTTAGAAAGCTCATGATATCTTCTAAGTTATATATATTTATGTAGTTATTTTAAAAATGTTCGTTAAATTTTATTCAGTTAATTACAGATTTAAAATACTAATTTGGGGGCTCCTAAATATCGGGGGCCCCTGGCTTCAGCCTAGTCAACCCTTCCCTTAACCCGCCACTGCAAGTGTGATATTAATAATTTCCGGATATTGGAAATAAAATATGTTATACAACGTACACCATCAGACGTGCACCCAGGTGGTGTGTATTTTACGTTTATTTATCGTCGCTACCGGTTGCCCGTATGAGCGACGCCTCCTGAAGAGTGCACGGTGTAAATCACCGACACGAGACCTCGGTTTAACGTCCCATCTGAAAGACTGTTAATTTTATTAGGGTCAGACGGGGGATCGAACC
This sequence comes from Archivesica marissinica, assembly GCA_014843695.1. NCBI lineage: Eukaryota > Metazoa > Mollusca > Bivalvia > Venerida > Vesicomyidae > Archivesica > Archivesica marissinica. Next base: position 57,995,442 of record CM026404.1, on the reverse strand, counting down.
TATGATCCCTGGATTACCCCCAGGTGGTTATGTGTATTGTATATGTTGTACTGTGTTTAAACATAGTTTATTTCAAATCATACAGCATATACAAATATATTATAGCTTATAGAGGTATTCTCCTATAGCAAGAATGTACTTAATGCAATTGCGATGTGACAGTGTTGTACTATTTTCTAAACTATTAATTTTAATTTGAAATAATGGTAGGTAAACGTTTTAATCATGAACTGTAAATTAGAATATCCATAAGGTAATAAGATTAATAAGGATGAAACAAGTACATATAGTAACTAATTTAGAAGGTTGAAATTGAGATTGACTCAGAAGAAAGAAGACATGATAGAACAAGGAATATGATAGATTCATTCGGATAGTTCAATAGCAGAGACGCGCATGCAACATTATATAACAAGGAATATGATAGATTCATTCGGGTAGTTCAATGGTAGAGGCAAGCATGCAGCATTATAGAACAAGGAATATGATAGATTCATTCGGATAGTTCAATGGTAGAGGCAAGCATGCAACATTATAGAACAAGGAATATGATAGATTCATTCGGGTAGTTCAATGGTAGAGTCAAGCATGCAACATTATAGAACAAGGAATATGATAGATTCATTCGGGTAGTTCAATGGTAGAGTCAAGCATGCAACATTATAGAACAAGGAATATGATAGATTCATTCGGGTAGTTCAATGGTAGAGGCAAGCATGCAGCATTATAGAACAAGGAATATGATAGATTCATTCGGGTAGTTCAATGGTAGAGGCAAGCATGCAGCATTATAGAACAAGGAATATGATAGATTCATTCGGGTAGTTCAATGGTAGAGGCAAGCATGCAGCATTATAGAACAAGGAATATGATAGATTCATTCGGATAGTTCAATGGCAGAGATACGCATGCAACATTTAGTATATGTTGTGCATCCTTCTCATATAGATTCCACTGGGAACCACACAAACATCAAACAGATCATAAAAAGTTCTAAACAGTCTGATGTCTATACATCGATTACACAAGATCAATATTACATAGTTCCATGCTGGTTTCAGTATCGGGGCATATTTTTAGCTGCATCATCACACCCAACACCAGCATCTCTACTACAATCATCATCTCGTCTGCCATCACCATCATATATATCCACATAATCGCTTCAACCATCACCATCATATATATCCACCTAATCGCTTCCACCATCATCATCATATATATCCACCTAATCGCTTCCACCATCATCATCATATATATCCACCTAATCGCTTCAACCATCATCATCATATATATCCACCTAATCGCTTCCACCATCATCATCATATATATCCACCTAATCGCTTCAACCATCACCATCATATATATCCACCTAATCGCTTCCACCATCACCATCATATATATCCACCTAATCGCTTCAACCATCATCATCATATATATCCACCTAATCGCTTCCACCATCATCATCATATATATCCACCTAATCGCTTCAACCATCATATATATCCACCTAATCGCTTCCACCATCACCATCATATATATCCACCTAATCGCTTCAACCATCATCATCATATATATCCACCTAATCGCTTCCACCATCACCATCATATATATCCACCTAATCGCTTCAACCATCACCATCATATATATCCACATAATCGCTTCAACCATCACCATCATATATATCCACCTAATCGCATCCACCATCATATATATCCACATAATCGCTTCCACCAGCACCATCATATATATCCACCTAATCGCTTCCACCAGCACCATCATATATATCCACCTAATCGCTTCCACCATTATCATCATATATATCCACCTAATCGCTTCCATCATCATCATAATATATATCCACATAATCTTTCCACGATCACCATCATATATATCCACCTAATCGCTTCAACCCTCGCCATCATATATATCCACCTAATCGCTTCCACCCTCGCCATCATATATATCCACCTAATCGCTTCCACCCTCGCCATCATATATATCCACCTAATCGCGTCCACCATCACCATCATATATATCCACCTAATCGCTTCTACTATCATACATATTCACCTAATCGCGTCCACCATCACCATCATATATATCCACCTAATCGCTTCTACTATCATACATATCCACATAATCGCGTCCACCATCACCATCCATATCCACCTAATCGCTTCCACCATTATCATCATATATATCCACCTAATTGCTTCTACCATCATATATATCCACCTAATCGTTTCCACCAGCACCATCATATATATCCACCTAATCGCTTCCACCATCACCATCATATATATCCACCTAATCGCTTCAACATCATCATCATATATATCCACCTAATCGCATCCACCATCATATATATCCACATAATCGCTTCCACCAGCACCATCATATATATCCACCTAATCGCTTCCACCATCACCATCATATATCCACCTAATCGCTTCCACTCACCATCATATATATCACATAATCGCTTCCACCACTCATATATCCACCTAATCGCTTCCACCATTTCATCATATATATCCATATCGCTTCAACCATCACCATCATATATTCACCTAATCGCTTCCACCATCACCATCATATATATCCACCTAATCGCTTCCACCATCACCATCATATATATCCACCTAATCGCTTCCACCATTACCATCATATATATCCACCTACGCTTCCACCATCACCATCATATATATCCACATAATCGCTTCCACCAGCACCATCATATATATCCACCTAATCGCTTCCACCATTATCATCATATATATCCACCTAATCGCTTCCACCATCACCATCATATATATCCACCTAATCGCTTCCACCATCACCATCATATATATCCACCTAATCGCTTCCACCATCACCATCATATATATCCACATAATCGCTTCCACCAGCACCATCATATATATCCACCTAATCGCTTCCACCATTATCATCATATATATCCACCTAATCGCTTCCACCATTATCATCATATATATCCACCTAATCGCTTCCACCATCACCATCATATATATCCACATAATCGTTTCCACCACCACCATCATATATATCCACCTAATCGCTTCCACCACCACCATCATATATATCCACATAATCTTTCCACGATCACCATCATATATATCCACTAATCGCTTCCACCCTCGCCATCATATATATCCACCTAATCGCTTCCACCATCACCATCATATATATCCACCTAATCGCTTCTACCATCACCATCATATATATCCACCTAATCGCTTCCACCCTCGCCATCATATATATCCACCTAATCGCTTCCACCCTCGCCATCATATATATCCACCTAATCGCATCCACCATCATATATATCCACATAATCTTTCCACGATCACCATCATATATATCCACCTAATCTTTCCACCGTCATATATATCCACCTAATCTTTCCACCATCACCATCATATATATCCACCTAATCGCATCCACCATCATATATATCCACATAATCTTTCCACGATCACCATCATATATATCCACATAATCTTTCCACCATCACCATCATATATATCCACCTAATCGCTTCCACCATCATATATATCCACATAATCGCTTCCACCATCACCATCATATATATCCACCTAATCGCTTCCACCATCAAATATATCCACCTAATCGCTTCCACCATCACCATCATATATATCCACATAATCGCTTCCACCATCATATATATCCACATAATCGCTTCCACCATCACCATCATATATATCCACATAATCGCTTCCACCATCATATATATCCACCTAATCGCTTCCACCCTCGCCATCATATATATCCACCTAATCGCTTCCACCATCACCATCATATATATCCACATAATCGCTTCCACCATCATATATATCCACATAATCGCTTCCACCATCACCATCATATATATCCACCTAATTGCTTCCACCCTCGCCATCATATATATCCACCTAATCGCTTCCACCATCACCATCATATATATCCACCTAATCGCTTCCACCATCACCATCATATATATCCACCTAATCGCTTCCACCATCACCATCATATATATCCACATAATCGCTTCCACCATCATATATATCCACATAATCGCTTCCACCATCATATATATCCACATAATCGCTTCCACCATCATATATATCCACATAATCGCTTCCACCATCATATATATCCACATAATCGCTTCCACCATCATATATATCCACATAATCGCTTCCACCAGCACCATCATATATATCCACCTAATCGCTTCTACCATCACCATCATATATATCCACCTAATCGCATCCACCATCATATATATCCACCTAATCGCATCCACCATCATATATATCCACATAATCTTTCCACGATCACCATCATATATATCCACCTAATCTTTCCACCGTCATATATATCCACCTAATCTTTCCACCATCACCATCATATATATCCACCTAATCGCATCCACCATCATATATATCCACATAATCTTTCCACGATCACCATATTAAAGGCTAGCATCACCATCGCTGTCACAATTACTATCATTATCTACTCTAACCACAAACTCGCTTGCACCAATACCATACTAACTAAGATTACCATCACTACCACCATCACTATCTTCTCTATCACTGTCACCATCACATCTAACTAAATCACCACCGCCACCATTAATTCATCTGATTTAACTTTAGTGCCGTCATCGCCATCTTATTTACCCTGATAATCCCTACCTCCATCGCTTTCTTATCGTATTGTAGCATCGTCGTCACTAGCTCAATCATACCTACTTACCCCATCCCCGTCAGTATCACGATATTGTCTAACTACATCATCGCTGCCACCATCACCAGCCCATTGATAGAGTGAACAGACTGATGTTGCTTATACCTTCACTAGAAACCAAAAATACATCGAATTTTAATCATTGCTTAAAGCGACATTACATCACAAAACGCAAATAAAATGCATTTGTTCATGTATAAATGCATTGTTACTACAAATTATTCTGAATACACCAACATTGAATCAATTTAACTGTGTTTCTGTGGTATACAAACTTTCAAACGTGAAAGTAGCATTTCATGACCATCCATGCTCCTGAATTGACGTTTGTTGTTATTGAAGTTGTCATAAACATGCGATACTTTCATTAGAGATAATTTAATTAAGATTAGTCTACAAATAAATATGCATAGGCACATATTGTGAGATATCACGGTAAATATGTAGCATAACTCGTGTTATTCATGATAAACGCTATGTATTACGCATGCATGTCGACCCTATTTACATTATTTTGTTATGTCAACAAACCGCGTATACAACGTTTTTTAATTGTTGAAATACTCTGTTTGTGAGGCAAATATTTAGAAAAATATTATACAATATAACAGCAAATTACATTCTGTAGACATTTGCGTTTTCACCGATGTAGTGTCGCTTTAATTATACTGTTTCAGACAGACCATTGCTTACTTGTGGGACCAGGGGCCAACCAATTTGCAGAAGAAGTCGGCATTAAACGTGTAGAGACAGAATCACTAGTATCGGAAGAGGCCCTGAGAGAGCTAGCCTGCTACAAGGAGTACGGACACACAGTAGATGATCTCTTCAAACAGCGGTATTCTTTAATTTCGTGCTCTTGTCATAGGGTTCACTTGTTGTTAATAAATACAAAACCTCTTTGAACACATATATTCGCTTGACCTTTTTGCCCCTATTTGAAGCAGTGAGTTGAAGTATTGTCATGTGGCATGTCAACTGTACGCGTTGGCGCGGATGAAAGTCTATATGTGGTCATTCGTGTGGGAAGAAACCGGAGTACCCGGAGAAAACCCACCTGTCCGATCTGGCGACCACCGTACCATCTCACATACTTCATTGCATAGTTGTATTGGTGAGAAGCGAGCGAGCTAACCACTACGCTAATCGGACAGTCTTTTAACTATTGGTCCAAGGGAAATAACTAAACTATACTACACGGTACTACATAATTATGCTACATTGCAATCTAACTGGAAGGTGCTACAACGTTTTCATCTCACTGCTTCAAATAGGGGCAACAATGACAAGCGAATATATGTGTTCAAAGCGTTTTGTATTTATTAACACCAATTGCACCCTAGGACACTTTCTTACTCGTATTTATAATTAAACGAGTGGTACACGACACTATATTCAGAGTGGCACTTGTGGACTTTCCTCCTTTAAAGTTTATTTATTGTACAGCCATTGTGAAGCAAGTTTTAACAACTTATATTAATCACTCTCGTTGGCTCGGATGAAAGCGTATATGTGGTCATTGGTGTGGGAGATAACCGGAGTACGCGGAGAAAACCCACCTGTCCAATCTGGTGACCACCGTACCATCTCACATACTTCCCTGTCCGAGGATCGAACCCGATCACATTGGTGAGAAGCGAGCGCGCTAACCACTGCGCTAATCGGACAGCCAATTTCCTCCTTTATCACATCAAAAGTCTTTTTTATTATTATTGGTAGTAGTATTAGTATTATGATTTTAATACATACCATGCTACAGTTAGCTTGAACACTCGATCCCCCGTCTGACCCTAATACAATTAACAATCTTTCAGATGGGACGTTAAGCCGAGGTCTCGTGTCGGTGCTTTAAACCGTGCGCGTAAAAGAACCAGCGGAGACTCTGGAATGGGTCTCTGTCTGTATCATTACACTATCCTCCAATAATCTAAAATCTTCAGGAAGCGTCGCTCATATGGGCAACCAGTAGCGACGATAAATAAGCTTGAACACAATTCAGTATTAAACCACCCGACTCTCATACCATGATGCAGCTGTTAAAGCAACTAGGATGTAATTCCATACATCTATATATTGGCGTGTGTGCGGCCTTGATGGGATAATATTTTTATTTTTCAACGGTAGGATGAGTTGTAATTAAAGGGTTGTGATTGTTATTGCTTATTTATTGATGTGTATCTTCATGCACAAGTCATATCGCTTACATGTATTACTAAGCTATGTGTGTCATATTATATCCTTGCGAACAGAACTATTATAATGTTTATTTGCGCCTTTGTTTATTAAGATTAACATTAAATACTTGCCGCTCCCTCGGTGGGTCGGATTCAACCAAATTGGACATACAGTTAAACCTGTCTTAAGCAGCCAGCCAAGGGAATCACAGATATTGGCTGCTTAGCACAGGTGGCTGCTTAATATAGGTCAAATGTATACTAAAACAACTTATTGCATACGTTACTATTAATAGTAACAAATTTAATGGTAGAAAAGCAAAATATCTGGTCGACGCGGGCAATATATTTCGATTTTCGGCTCTGCCGGGCCAATATCCGATATTGGCCTGGCACGCGCCGAGAACGAATCACGAGCACGTGTCACAGGTAGCAACAACATAGTAACTACATTGTGTAAACATGGCCGCCGAAGCAACACTAAAGTCGTTGTCTGACAGATTGTTGTCTCTTGACGGTACATTGGCTGAGCGAAATAAGCAAATAACAGCAGAAGAAACATACGGCTATGTATGCAATAAAGAAGTTATTAAACGGCTGCGGTGGGCCATTTGTGGATATTGGCGCACTTATCCGATAGGGTGCGCCAATATCCACAAATGGCCCACCTCCGCGGTTTAATAACCTCTAAATATTGGGAATCTGGAAACTGGCTGCTGAATACAGGTTGGCTGCTTAATAGAGGTGACCACTAACACAGGTTTGACTGTATTCCTATGTTGGTACTAAGCCTTCTATTCTACTCTGCAGTAGGCGTCCTAAGACACGCATACATCAAACCATTACGCAGTGAAGTCTACTGCATATGGCTATGTATATAGTGTTGCGGTTTGGCTCGTTTGAGGTAACATTAAACTGTTATTTGTAATCTTCTCCCATTCAACGGTAAATGCCCGCTCAGGCAGTGTCTGTTTATATGAAAGAATTGGCAGTTTCTTACGGGGGGTAATCCATGGATCGCAGGTTCGATCCCCCGTCTGACCCTAATCAAATTAACAGTCTTTCGGATGGGCCATTAAACCGAGGTATCGTGTCGGTGCGGTACATCGTGCACGTAAAATAACCAGAGGAGACTCTGGAATGGATCTCTGTCTGTATTATTGCACTATCCTTCGATAATCTAAACTGACTAATCTCTTCAGGAGACGTCGCTCATATGGGCAACCGGTAGCGACGATAAATAAACGCATGACACACACATAGAGCTTGGTTGGTAACACCCATATAGCAATAGGTAGCCTGGGTTACAGTCGATTGTTCACTTCTGGTAAAATGACATTGTTGATATTATTGGTATTATCAAAACTCAATACGACTCAATTAATGATCTCGTTGTTAAACATGTATGTTATGACTGGCCCGGCAACATATATCAACGCCTGTTCCCCGGCTAAGGAAGAGGATATATTATATTATGTTATTAAATTATTTCAGCGGCTCAGGCCACGATACGGTTGGGGCAGTAGCGATGGACTGTCATGGGAACATAGCATTCGCAACCTCAACAGGCGGAATAGCATGCAAAAAACCAGGACGAGTGGGGGACAGTCCCATCATGGGTGTGTATTTTGTATGAAAGGGTCTAAGGGTAAAATTGCTTAGTGTTTACACCCGCATTCATTTTGGGTAAAAATAAAACTTTATTTTGTGTCCGAAAAATAATAAAAATTAATAAGCATTAGTTATGTATAGTTATTGATTAGCGCAGTGGTTAGCGCGCTCGCTTCTCACCAATGCAACCCGGGTTCGATCCTCGGACCGGGAAGTATGTCAGATGGTATGGTGGTCGCCATATTGGACAGGTGGGTTTTCTCCGGGTAATCCGGTTATCTCCCCCACCAATGACCACATGTACGCTTCTATCCACGCCAACGAGAGTGATTAATATATGTTGCTAAAACTTGCTTCGCAATCATTGTAAAATAAATAAAATTTAAACTTTTATAGTTATTGACCGACAATTGGGTGTACCCACACTGCTTTAAAATAAATCAATCATGTATACAAGCAACTGATAATACATCGTATATACACATGTTGTCCTAGTTCGATTGCGAAGCAAGTATTAGCTCGATTGCGAAACAAGTATTAGATCGATTGCGAAACAAGTATTAGATCGATTGCGAAACAAGTATTAGATCGATTGCGAAATAAGTATTAGCTCGATTGCGAACTATATACGTATTAGCTCGATTGCGAAATAAATATTAGCTCGATTGCGAAACAAGTATTAGCTCGATTGCGAAATAAGTATTAGCTCGATTGCGAACTATATACGTATTAGCTCGATTACGAAATAAGTATTAGCTCGATTGCGAAACAAGTATTAGATCGATTGCGAAATAAGTATTAGCTCGATTGCGAAATAAGTATTTGATCGATTGCGAAACAAGTATTAGCTCCATTGCGAAACAAGTATTAGCTCGATTGCGAAATATATAAGTATTAACTCGATTGCGAAATATATAGGTATTAACTGGATTGCGAAACAAGTATTAGCTCGATTGCGAAACAAGTATTAGCTCGATTGTGAAACAAGTATTAGCTCGATTGCGAAACAAGTATTAGCTCGATTACGAAATAAGTATTTGCTCGATTGCGAAATAAGTGTTAGTTTGATTGCGAAGCAAGTATTAGTTCGATTGCGAAACAAGTATTAGATCGATTGCGAAACAAGTATTAGATCGATTGCGAAATAAGTATTAGATCGATTGCGAAACAAGTATTAGCTCGATTACGAAATAAGTATTTGCTCGATTGCGAAATAAGTGTTAGTTTGATTGCGAAACAAGTATTAGCTCGATTGTGAAACAAGTATAGCTCGATTTTGAAAGACGGCATAGCTCGATTGTGAAACAAGTTTCAGATTTACATGATTATGTTAATTGTTCTGGAGACTGCATTCCTGATGTAATTCATGACCATAAAGGAGAGAGTACTCAATGTGAGAGTATGTGTCTCAACTATGAGACCATTTCCGTGGTTCTGGTGGGGTCTATCTTGCAACCCCTCAATGACGAGGCAGACACCATACCCAGTGTGTCACGGAAACTTGAACAGACTGATCTGTAGTCCAGTGGTAACACGCTGGACTGTTAATCCAGGGATCGCAGGTTGGACC
>CM026404.1:57933115-57984308 GCA_014843695.1 Archivesica marissinica | reverse complement strand
GGACTATTAATTAACGTGGGAAAACAGAAGTGCATGCGAGACAGTGTTAGAATTTGGAACTAAGTGAAAGACGTCAACGAATTATTAAATTAATGAAATGGATTAAATTATTGGAAATGTGCAAACTTTGAATATGTGATAAATTATATATTGGATTAACGGAAGAGACAGACTTCGGTAAGTACCAGTTTTCTTTTCATAGAGGCTTAATATTATCATTAAAATTATATTAGTGATTTACTTCCTTTTATTGAACTCAATTCTATAATACATTTGGAGATACATTCTGGGGATTAAAAATTTTGGGAAATAAAAAAATAAAATGGCTACAACTAGGAGTGCTAATAAGGAAACTGAGGGGCCGGTTCACCCCGACTTGCAGACAACAGGTGATGAGATATGGGACAAATTAATGAGACTTCCCTTCTTTAATCAGGCAAATCTGGAACGTCAGGGTGAGATTTATGAGAAAGAAAGAGAGAGAGAAAGAGAGAGGGATGAAGTAAAACAAAGAGGGGAAAGAGAAGAGAAAGAAAGGGACAGGGAGGAAAGAATGCAAAGGGAGAAAATGCAGACGGAGATTCGCCTGAGAGAAATCCAGAGAGATCAGGAATCTCAGCAAAATAACCCCCTCCATACAGATAATAGGCCCTCTAAGACAAACATTTCTGTTCCTATTTGGACCCAGACTATGAGGCCAGATAAATTCTTCGCAACATGTGAGAGACTGTTCGAAGCTAGCCAGGTCGCCAAACAAACATGGGTGGGCCATATTATAGACAAGTTGTCCGACAAGGCCAGAAATATATATGCCACTCTTCCTGTCCAAGACGCTAATAATTACGATACCCTCAAGGCCGCCATCTTGGATGAATATAGACTCTCACCCACTGTATATAGAAAGAATTTCTTCTCTTGGGTAAAGAAACCTCAGCAGACATATTCCGAATTCATTAAGGAATTAAGGGAGCAAATGACTCTATGGACGGAGAACAATGATCCGAGCGAGGTCAACTGGATCGAGCTGCTCTTGAGATATAGATTCGATTCCCAGCTAAGTGATGAGCTTAATTTGTTCATTCTGGATAAGAAAGCATCTACTCTCCAGGAATGTATTTCCCTGGCTGATGAATATAACCTCCATCGCAGATTAGCGCCCAGGACACGGATTACTTCAAATCCGAATGTGAAACCCAGAGATACAGAACACCGACCTCCAGCCCCAAGGCCATATATCCCATCACCCATGTATCGACCCAATATTAGGATAGATAATTCCCAAGCTACCCATAGAACTCCCCGGATAGAAAAATATTGTAGTTATTGTAGGCGTAATGGCCACGGACGAACAGAGTGTTGGGCAGATCCCAATTCACCTAGGTACAGGGGTAATAGAAACCTAGCAAACGGACACCAAGTGTCAAACACTACTCATAGTTCAGCCTTTATAACCAATGAGCCAGTGAACTCATATGAAAATACCGAGATGGTAAATCCATTACTTGTCAAATATACAGGTCAAGCACGCATAAATAATAACACCGCACAAGTGACGCATTTGAGAGATTCAGGTGCGACAATTAGTTTATTGTCGGCTACTGATCAGACCGCTGATCATTTAGAATACACAGGTGAACGGGTAACAATCCGCGGTGTCAATTATATCCCTGGTAATTATCCGATAGCAAAGATTAGCGTCGATTGTCCAATATACCAAGGAACATTGAAGGTGGCTGTATTAAAACACAGATGCACCGCGGGGGTGGATCTTATAATAGGTAACGACTGTGAAACTGCCCCTGTCACTGATTTGATTACCTGTGGCGTGGTTACACGCTCAAATAAGAAAATTATCCCGTTTGATGAAATTGTCACGTCCAACCCAGACTCAGAAAACACGACCGATACAAATCACAATGTCTTACCTTTTCGGAATACAATTGAGATCAATTCCCCCTCTGAGAAAGCCAGTACAGTTAAACCCCAAAATATTCCCTCTATTGACGATTTGAGTCCTGATAAATTATTGCAAGAACAGAATAATGACCCGACCTTAGCACCCCTCTGGGAAATGGCTCAAGAAGGAACACCTATTCGGCAAGGATATTACATCCAGCTCGAACCCCGACTACTTATGAGGAGAGAACAACCTCAAGACACGTCCAAAGTTCGACCCTGGAAAATATATGATCAGGTGGTAGTTCCACGGGGATTCCGTGATCATATAACGGGACTCGCCCATGACAGTTTAAGTACGGGACACCAGGGACCTAGTAAGACCCTGAAGCGCATTAAGCGCCGCTTCTTTTGGCCGGGAATCCGCGCAGATGTTAAACGATTCTGCCATAGCTGTGGGCCGTGCCAGAGAGCGGGTAAGGGACAGAAAGCCACTGTAGCCCCATTGAAACCCCTGCCCATTATATCCCAACCATTCAAATTTATATCCGCTGATTTCGTTGGACCCATGAAGAAAACTATAAATGGGAACCAGTATATCTTGAATTTTATTGATCATGCCACTAAATATACGGAATCTTTCCCATGCGCCGCAGCGACAGCTGTTAATGCACAAAAAGCCCTGATCGAGATAATATCTCGACATGGAAAACCCCAGACCCTGTTGACTGACCGAGGAAGCGCTTTCATAGCTGAAACATTCACACGCTTCCTAGCCGAGCACGATATACGTCACTTAACTAGCACGAGTTACAGGCCTCAAACCAACGGATCAATAGAGAAATATAATGGTACATTGAAAACCATGCTTAGAATCCTTGGGGAGAACTCTTTATCGTCTTGGGATGAGATGCTACCCTGGCTATTATTTGCATATAGAAGTGCAGAGCACTCTAGCACAGGATATTCTCCCTTCTACCTTCTATATGGGCGCGAACCTAGAGATAATCTAGATTCCACTTATGATCTCTGGGCTAGAAATGAGCGGGATGAAGGGATCCCCATAAATAACTATGTACAAGAATTATGTCATAGATTAGCTGAAGCGTTACGTGACGCCAGCGAGAATGCACAACAGGCCGCAGATGGTCGTAAAACAAAGTATGACAGAAGTAAGAAAGCGAAAATGCGTGTATTCCAGCGTGGTGAATTAGTGTTAGTACGATTACCGTTAAAAGGTAATAAGCTGAAGAATGCCCTCCAGGGACCGTATCCGGTACACGAAAAGGTAGCGTCGCATACCTATATTATATACATGCCTGATAAGAGAGTAAAATACCGTGTTATGCATGTAAACCAGTTGAAGCCCTGGACAGGTAGGGAGGAGGGTGCAGCTCTAGCTGATAGTAGTCCGGTGTATGAGTCCCAAGACCCTACCCTATTAGATTACCAAGCCCCTACGGACATTGAGAAAGAATTCGATCCTTGCAGTCCTCTTGAATCTGTACCTAAGAAAACCTGGCCGGATATCAGTCATTTAAACCCAGACCACAGGGACGATATTAGTCAGTTATTTGACCGTTACCCCCGTTTATTCTCTGGACAACTGGGACGTTTCCACGATGTTACCCATGATATTGATGTGCAAGGTGCTTCACCCGTAATCCAGCCTTACTACCGCATGTCTCCAGAAAAGAAACAAATACTAAAAACTGAGCTAGATCAAATGTTGGAGTTAGGAATTATCCGCCCTAGCAGAAGCCAGTGGGCCTCTCCCATAATATTGGTACGCAAATCAGACTCAGAATGGCGACCATGTATTGATTATCGGAAAATTAATGACCTGACTCGAGGAGAAGCCTTCCCCATCCCGAGATTAGACGATCTCATTGATCAGGTCGCAGGTTCGAGTCTGATATCAATTTTAGATCTTAATAAAGGTTACTGGCAGATTCCGCTAACCCCTCGAGCTAGTGAAATTGCAGCGTTCATAACCCCCTGGGGCTTGTTTGAACCATTAACTCTCCCATTTGGTTTAAAAAACGGTGGAGTTACCTTCCAGAGGGCCATAAACGAGATAATCGCTCAATCCCCGACAGAACCCATCCGTGATAGATTTGCCGACGCATATCTGGATGATATTGCTGTTCGATCCAATTTATGGTCACAGCACATAAATCACTTGGATTGGACATTTCATAGACTAGAGGATAGTGGTGTTACTTTGAATCCGAAGAAGTGTAAAATTGGGTCTGGAACAGTCAAGTACTTGGGACATGAATTAGGGTCGGGAAAAATCAAACCAATTTCCAGCAAGGTTGAGTGTATTAGTAATATCTCTCCCCCACAGACCAAGAAACAATTACGAGGATATCTGGGATCAGTAGGATTTTACAGGAAATTCATTCCCCAGTTCGCTGAGATCGCCGCTCCCCTGACTGACTTATTAAAGGGCAAGCGATCAGGGAACATCATAACTCAGTGGAGCGATAAACATCAACTTGCTTTCGAATCCTTAAAGAAAGCTTTAACCAATAAACCCATACTGAAGGCCCCTGACTTTAACCAAGAGTTCGAACTCTATACTGATGCTTCCGATTTGGGAATTTCGGCTGTACTGACTCAGACCGTTGACCAAGTACCACACCCAGTAGCATTTTATTCCCGAAAACTTATTCCACGAGAGAAAAACTACTCTACAATAGAGAAGGAATTATTAGCTATAGTGGCCGGTATCGAACATTTTCGCATATATGTAAGCACAAGCAAAACAATAATTAATTCAGATCATAATCCCCTTGTATGGTTAAGTAGGTCGAAAACGTCCAATCAACGCCTCTTAAGATGGGCACTGTGTCTCTCAGAATTTAATCTGACCATTAAACATATCAAAGGGACTCAAAATGTTCTAGCAGACTTTCTCAGTAGAGTTCAATGACTGTGATGTTTGACTTAGTAAATGTACTTGGTATTATTTCAGTTGTTCAGTAAATAGTTATTGCCTCTATGATTAGAATGTTGGTACCTAGCGAAAGAAATGCTATTTTAGGACATATGATGTATTGATATTATGATTGTTTTCTACTGTATATTCAAAGGAATGAAGATTTGTAAATCGGCCGATAGCGGGCGATGTCAAACTTCTCCCCGGGTAGGGAGGATTGTGCAAAACCCCAATTTGCACGAAATATTTATTATTGTTATATATAAATAGTAATGTATTATATAAATACATTAAACTGTTTCTATATATGGCCAAATGTTTACCATGTAATATATATATATTTGTTTTATGCATAATCGTCTGCTATTATTTTCGCGCCTAAAATTATCAATCTCGCTTCGCGCGGGAAATGACTTAAGATGTTAGGCCTAATCTCAGTTTATCAAGGCCGTGGTTGCAGGTGTCCAGTTATGTAATATATAAAGGCACCGAACTTGTTTGATGGTGTAATATTAGATAACATAACAGATGTTTAGGAATAACAGATGTTTTAGGAATTGTTATATCATATAGACACTGATTCAATTGTGTATATAAGAAATGGATTTTATTAACATAAATCAGACACACTAGAGCCTAACTCCAGGAGCGAGAAAGGTCGTGATCTCAATCTAGTATATAGAACATATAAACTGTATTTATGATACTTAGATATTATTGACATTATAAGAAATATAACTTATAAAGATTTGTCGAATAATTAAATTGTTCAGCCACAGAAGAAACATAGAGTTTCGGCGAACCATACCAGAAGTTGATTAAAAGTTAATCTAATCAGAAACAGTGATTAGATTATAGTGATATTGAGTAATGACGGATTAGAAAGATTGGATGTTAAATATACTGTGTAAGCGCATAGTCGGCTCACACAAATGGATTGTTAAATAAGCTTTTAATGATACGATGTATATATATATAGATCACTGATTATATATATATGGATATTTCTGATGCCAATTTAAACAAGATATTATATAGAAGAAATGTAATACTGTGTTGAGTTATCATTAATACATATAATAACGAAGAAACCCCCTAGACAACTCCAGCGAGTCTACAATAGGATAGACCCTGGTAAGAGCCGTAGCAACCGAGACATATTATTACGAGAAGAAAAAGGAGAGTTTGCGACACGGGTAGCAATGCTGCTACACATTCTAACATTATACTTTGTATGCTTATGTTCATTTGGTAAACAGTGTATTTTTGCGATAAAACAAACTCGAAACCGAAAGTAGGACTTTCTGAGTCGATCGGTCACGCACTTGTTTACAACCGGAACGCATCGTCCGCACTTGTTTACATTCGGAATGCATCGTCCCCATTTGTCCCACGTTGTCTTTCTTAATTAAAGTACTTGATATGTTGATTCATACCTCTGTTAGCTATTAAGTCTTAGGGACATTTCTACATCCCCGCGAGGGGTTCGACATTAGAGGAAGATAGATAGATAGTCTTTCATGTTCAAAATATATACGTTGTTTTTTACATCCTCTGTTGTTTCACGCATGCGCGCTGTGCATGTTTACATTTCGTGTGTTGATAACAAATTCGCGTATACGACGGTTTAAATTTATTGGAATGTTATTGTTTCTGAGCGACTATTTCGATTTTTGTAAACACACACACATTAGTATATATATTTTACCCAAAACATCCTTTATTACGATGTTATGTCGCTTTAACAAAGAGCATATCATTCCAGTGGATATTTCAATTTTTACGACGTTACATTTCTTAACAGGTTAGCATGGTAAATGAATTTGCAAAGATTGTTCAAAGTAATTTTGGAGTTTGTTGACATGCAATACGGACGGGTGGGTAATACGGACGACCTGTTTGAATAATGCTTGTCCTGCTGTACTTATTTTTGACGAACCTTGCAGCTCTACGTTGGACCATTTCTAGCTTGTCTATGCTGTGTAGAGTATACTGTTGGTTTAAACATATTTATTCGTCATAATATACACACTATACATAATTATACATAATTTACACAAATATATTTGCAATGACTAGTGGATTGAATTGGAAGCTATAATAGCTTATTGAAATTCTCTCCACCGCATAAAACACAGGTGCAAGATATGGCGATTGATCTGATTAGCATGAGTCAAGATATATTACGGCTAGGTTTGTTTAATTTAATTTAATAAAAAGAAGAAAAGAGATAAACAAAACCTATATAATGCATTTAAATAGGTATGACAAAGAAAGAGTATACTGTTGAAGGAAACTATAATGTTTTTTTTATATATTTTTTTTTATACTTTATTTATTTTACAACGATTGCGAAGCAAGTTTGAACAACTTATATTAATCACTCTCGTTGGCTCGGATGTAAGCGTATATGTGGTCATTCATGTGGGATGAAACCGGAGTACCCGGAGAAAACCCACCTGTCCGATCTGGCGACCAGCGTACCATCTCACATTCATTCCGGTCCGAGGATCGAACCCGGGTCGCATTGGTGAGAAGCGAGCGCGCTAACCACTGCGCTAATCGGACAGCCAACTATAATGTTCAACGGACATATGTTTTGTAGACAGTGTCAGGCCTGGGGATGATTGGGTCTCATGTCTCAGCGGAGGAATGCCATGGTTGTATTTGCCTTCTTTATGATGTTGCTGTTGTTGTTCCATGATGTGTTGTTTTGAGATCGTATTTACCGTGCTTTGTTGGTTGGAGTATTGTATTGAAACTGTTCTCACGGGGAGGGCGTATAAGAGGTGTGTAGGTATGGATGCATAGTGGTCACTCCTGAAGGCGCGTACGCTCTCCCAGACCTACGCGAGATGCACCAACACTCGCCAATACAGTGTTCTCAAAACAAGACCTGAAGGTGACATCAAGCCGTATCCGGGTTAAACGTACGTGCACTTACACAAGTACTGAGACTGAAGAGGCGGTTACCAACCCCTAGGCTCGACTCTGGGTACACCTGACACGCTTATACGTTTGGGTTAAATGAACTAATAAGATAGTATATATAGTTTCTACTTTCTTTAATCGTCTAAGTAATTACCGTGCTAATCCATGAGTATACTGCAAATAGACAGTTGTAACGTTCAGGACGTAAAGTAGTAAACCCCAACCGTGTATAATGTTATTGGGTTGTGACAGAAGTGCCGCCTGTACCCTAACCCTTCCAAACGTGTTTCAATTGAACTAAAACAAAATCAGAGAATAATGCTATATGGTTCGATGGAAATCCGCCCGTGCTCTGTATTACTGGTAATAATAGTGGCATCGACTAGGGAAACCCCCACGGTTGTAGAACGGAGTGGCCGTCTGTAGCTTAATTGGTAACGTCTGGGTCTTACCATAAAACATAAGACCATAAAGCGTAAGACACCGACACATAGAATTAACTAGGTATGTATTCACCCAATATTCAGCATTAATACTGTTTCTGAAAATAACCACTTTCAAACATACAGTATAAATTTATAGTCAATTACAGCAGTGTCCACCTGCACAATATTTACAACTCATAATATGACACAAAACACGGGCGAATTTCTTAGAAACGTATATAAAACATCGTATATATGATCATATATAAGGGGTAACCGCGGTGGCCACGTCTGATCAATCTTAAACCGATAATCTCCCTTGCATATACGACACTAATTACATAGACTGCAACCCCCTCTTTAGCACCGGCCAGTCATACAGACATAGAAGCAGACGACGCAAATTGAAAGATCTAACTCTGCAATCAACGGACAATATTAAAGCTCTGCAACAACAGATAATCTAATCGAATATGCCCATAGGGTTCAAATAAACCCAAAACGAGTTCATTATCATGGATATAGTAGTCGGCTAATATAGGGCTATTCGTTCGTGTTATGTGGATGACCTCTCACATGTCCGGGTTGAAGGCCACTACCAGTCACATTTGGAAGCTGCTGAGGTTTGATTGAAGTATCACTGCGTCCAGGCCCTGATATTATAAATAAACAATTTCTCAGATCTCAAGCTCAAGTGATCTGATTGGTTGATTCTGAGTGTTAGTGTCGGGTGAACCAATTAGACGATTGAGACTGAGTTTTGAGATTGGAGACATGTTTTACAACCTCCATGCCAGGATGGTTCGCATGAAGCGATACAAGAGACAGTCATCAATCGGTAAAAAGACGAGTTGTTGACGATGTCTTGCTGGACATGTCATTTATGTAGGCTAGGAACAGCAGGGGCAAGTATGGTGTCCTGTGGGCCCCCGGAGGTATCTGGTCCGGTGGATGATTGGGCTCCGGCAATGATGCTCACTTGCTTGAGTTTGTTTCTGTAAAATGTTGTGACGGGGTACCTTGTCGAAGGCATTAGTAGAATGACATGAATCTGGTAATATTGGTCGTAAGATTTATACTAAGTCGCTTAACATGGTAAGGATAAGCGGTGCTTATTCCTAAAGTCGTGCTTGTAGTGATAGAGGATGCTGTTCTGGTCAATGTGTTTCATGAGGTAGACGTGAAAGATATTTGCTAAGACTATAATGTTGAAGATTATGCGGTAATTTACAGGTAAAGATCGATTTCTTTTTTTGAAGAAGGGTGAAGCAAATGATGATTTCCATTCCAATAATTTGGGGTCTTTTCTTAATTTGAATGGTAGTTGGAAGATTGTAGACACTCATGGAGCTAGTTCAACCGAAGCAAGTGTCATAGTCGTGTTGGTAGTTTGTCTGGTCCAGCTGCCTTGTGTGGATGGGGTTCTGGAGGGGCTTGTCGACATCATTGGTTGTGACCTGAATGGCATTGATGCTCGATGTCTTGCTTGTCGACATCATTGGTTGTGACCTGAATGGCATTGATGCTCGATGTCTTGCTTGTCGACACCATTGGTTGTGACCTGAATGGCATTGATGCTCGATGTCTTGCTTGTCGACATCATTGGTTGTGACCTGAATGGCATTGATGCTCGATGTCTTGCTTGTCGACATCATTGGTTGTGACCTGAATGGCATTGATGCTCGATGTCTTGCTTGTCGACATCATTGGTTGTGACCTGAATGGCATTGATGCTCGATGTCTTGCTTGTCGACATCATTGGTTGTGACCTGAATGGCATTGATGCTCGATGTCTTGCTTGTCGACATCATTGGTTGTGACCTGAATGGCATTGATGCTCGATGTCTTGCTTGTCGACATCATTGGTTGTGACCTGAATGGCATTGAATCTCGATGTCTTGCTTGTCGACATCATTGGTTGTGACCTGAATGGCTTTGATGCTCGATGTCTTGCTTGTCGACATCATTGGTTGTGACCTGAATGGCATTGATGCTCGATGTCTTGCTTGTCGACATCATTGGTTGTGACCTGAATGGCATTGATGCTCGATGTCTTGCTTGTCGACATCATTGGTTGTGACCTGAATGGCATTGATGCTCGATGTCTTGCTTGTCGACATCATTGGTTGTGACCTGAATGGCATTGATGCTCGATGTCTTGCTTGTCGACATCATTGGTTGTGACCTGAATGGCATTGATGCTCGATGTCTTGCTTGTCGACACCATTGGTTGTGACCTGAATGGCATTGATGCTCGATGTCTTGCTTGGTGACATGGTCAGCCTATGGGTGTTATCATTATGGATGTTTGCTTGCCATCGCAGTACATGGAAACGTGGTCTCTTAATACAAGTGGTTCGTATTAGACGTGATCTTTCGAGCGTTGTTGGTTGATATACTAAAGTTGCCTTTCCTCCTGGACTTTATGTAGGACCAGAACCCTTTGGATTTTAATGGTCTTCTATAACTGTACGCTTTAATGGAGACCATGTGTAACTACACAGCAATAATCGCTTAGCAATAGCAACTGCCCGCTAGCGCAAACCGCCAATAAGGCTGTGAATATAACCCTGATACAATGATGTGCAATGAATCACACCAATGACCGATATGATAACTACACGATCGGTTATGTCGAATTCTCCGGTTATCTCGAAGTCGGATCAAAGTCCCGTTTCAGACACTATCATTTTACATATAACTGGCTAAGTCAAACTTCGGTTAACATCAACACCAATCGTGTCTAGCTAAGATTCTCCCACCACGAATGCTATTAATAGCAAATAAATATACAAGGGGTGGCGGGGCGGGGGGGGGGGGCTAAGTGTCCGAATGGTTAAGGTCATTGACTGAAATCTCATTGACCATTCTTATCTCATTATAGATAGAAGAATCCGTATATATTTCAATTCTAACATATTATCGCTGTTTGGCCATAACTTGCTGGTATATCTACAGTCCGGATTTGTTCACGGAGACTTGACTGTGAACTCGCTTACTTACATGTAATATTTCTCAACGAAAGTGATATGTCCAGATCAGGATGTCCGGGCTGAATTTTGTAACATATGCAAAGCGTTTGACCGCATTTTGCTTTACTATCTAATCTACAAAGTGAAATGCAGGAGTTCCGGTAATCTTCTTGGTTGAATTCCTTTCTCTATTTCTCGCAGGAAACAGACAATGGTAATTCTTAGCACACACTCAAATTAAAACTACATCTAAGTGGGTGTATATGACGGTTTTATATTTTGACTTATCTTTATTAATGATGGGATATATGCTACCTATAACGTCCGACTCCATTACTGATTGCACATATCTGCAAAATTGACTACCCAGATGAGGTTATAGAAACTCCTAGTTTCGATCTTCAATTGTGCTTCTCAACAGCTTGTCTTATCTAATTCGAAGAAAATCGAAACAAATAGTATTCAAAACAACAACTATAATTATACATGTTTAATAAGTAATTACAGGACCTGGTGTCCAACAATTAGGTTTGAATTTCTCCATCAATCTATGCTGCAATGTATTGGTAGACTATATATATTCGCTAAGAGGTTGCACGAATACCTTGGTAGCGTAACGCTACAACTTCTACTACAAAGCGGCTAAGAATTAACTGCACCTCAATATGGGGGACTTTCCAGCAGGAATATTAAATATATTAATAATAATGAAATCGTTGGCATACTATTCCTTGATTTATTAAAAGCCTTTGACCTGGTTAACCATTATAAGTATCATCTTACGTAAGTTAGAGATACACCGATTAGATGAGTCCACTAGCATTGATTTACATTCTATATTCAGGTCAAAACCCAGAACACTCACAATTCTGGTATGTATTCAGAAGCCTGTCATGAAACCTATGGTGTCCCGCAGGGATGTGTGTTAGGTCCCCTGTTATTTTGTGTCTACATCAATGACCTACTCATGTACGTGAACAGTGACATATAAATTTGAAGATGACACAACCAATTATCCTGGACTGGTAATACAGGGATCGGAGGTTCGTACCCCCGTCTGACCCTAATAAAATTAACAGTCTTTCAGTTGATTGCACTACACTCCAACATCTAAAATGACTAATATCTTCAGGAGGCGTCGCTCATATGGGCAACCGGTAGCGACTAAATAAACGTAAAACACGCTATATGAAATTCTAAATGACCAAGCCCCTGTGTACCCCAGAAACACTTTCACTCAGTTCAGATATCTAAATTTATTGATATTAGAAACGAGACACTCTCATCAATTTCTATTTCCAGGCTGTACGATTAGCGCAGTGGTTAGCGCGCTCGCTTCTCACCAATGCAACCCGGGTTCGATCCTCGGACCGGGAAGAATGTGAGATGGTATGGGGGTCGCCAGATCTGACAGGTGGGTTTTCTCCGGGTACTCCGGTTTCCTCCCACACGAATGATCATATATACGCTTTCATCTGCGCCAACGAGAGTGATTAATATAAGTTATGAAAACTTGCTTCGCAATCGTTGTAAAATAATGCTTAAACCTTAAACCACTATCGTTCATAGTTACACCCACCTAATACAAGCATGCATTGAATGATCATATATACGCTTTCATCTGCGTCAACGAGAGTGATTAATATAAGCTGTTAAAACTTGCTTCGCAATCGTTGTAAAATAAATAAAGTTTAAACTAATTTCTATTTCGTTTCCTGAGCAGGAACATTACTGCAACGTACATGTTGGCTTACGTAGTTCTCACATAGAAGGTTTCTTGAGGAAAGGTTTCTTGTGGAAGTCGTGATAGCGCAGTGGATGCGCGTTCGCTTCAGGTGCGAAAGGTCCGGAGTTCGAACCCCGCTGGAGCCGTTACGATTGTGCCCTTAGGCAAGGCATTTAATTTCCACGTTGCCTCTTCTCTCTCCCTCGTGGCGATGGATTCCATCAGGAATGAGGTCTCGATAGTGATTAATATAAGTTATAAGAACTTGTTTCGCAATCGAGCTAAAATTTAAAAAATGAGGAAAGTTAATAAATAATCAATAATAAGTCCGTTCGATTGGTCGCATATGACCTCCATTGATTGTCCTGTCAAACCCATTCCACATTCCAGACACGCGTTGTCCGTTTCTGTATAACATATCGTTTTTATTATAGACGCGGTTTGGGGTCATTACCCAACTGTCAAAATAGTCCTTGTTTATTGTTTCCGGTTTCGGTTTCTTCGGCGGTTTCCAGCGTTTCCTCTCCTTCTTGTCTTGCGGCTGCGGCATCTCCTCGTCCTTTCTACTAGTATGTTTAACAATGTTCTGTTCCTGCAGATATTTATATCAATGAGACTTTAAATGCTATGAATGTTCTTTTCAAACTGCAAAAATGTTCACAAATAGCTCACTGTGCGGGCCAGTAGAGCGATTCTATAGGAGGGTGACACCCCCCCCTTTTTGGTACGCGGGATTCAGGGCCTATTTTGTCCGTATTCGGGACGCAAGAGCGTCGTACGCACTAAGCAATAAAACATCTTTTGGTATTCAGTACGCAAGATTTCCAATATAAATTGTTTTCTTGGACAATAATCTACGTTCTATTACCAATTTAACGACAACAATACCACGAAGCATGCTTCAAAAGCGATTGTATGTGTATAAAACGTAAATTGTTGATGTACGGACCTATACGATCTATTCGGACTTTAGATAATGTCCAGAGTTACTTCCCTTATAAACAATTTTACCATTTGCGCTACTGTAAACAGACAAAATGTTCTTGGAGGCGTGATGCCGATTAAACTTTCTGTTGAGTGCTACTTTCCCTGTCCGATTTGTTATCGTTTTTTATTATAAACAGGTTAAAAAATATTCGGGATTCAGCGAAAAAATAAGGTGGTATTCGGGACTCACTGAAAAAATAAGAAGTATTCGGGATTCAGGGGGGGGGGAGGAAGGGTGTCACCCTCCTATAGGCAGTGGTGTAGCTTCATATAGACCGTGTATGTTCCATCAAAAAAACTAAACGACAAGTGAATAACTAAGCAACGCACATAATTAGGAGGTAAAGACGAGTAAGACAACAATGAGATATGCTTAAAGTTATACACGATCCAGATAGTCTCGTGTCGGTGCTTTACACCGTGCACGTAAACTTGAAGAACCAGAGGAGACTCTGGAATGGATCTCTGTCTGTATCATTGCACTATCCTCCGAAAATCTAAAATGACTAATCTCTTCAGGAGGCGTCGCTCATATGGGCAACCGGTAGCGACGATAAATAAACGTAAAATACCCAAGCTGTCAGTGGAAAATATAACCATTAGAGAAAATGTAACATGTAGCGTTCTCGCATAGTATCAACACTCGTACAACTAAGGGAATATGTGGCCGATTGGTCGTTGTCTTTCAAATCACTTACTCATCATCTATGTAGGCTCGAATCCAAGTCGCTGTCCGATTAGCGCAGTGGTTATCGCGCTCACTTCTCACCAATGCAACCCGGGTTCGATCCTCGAACTGGGAAGTATGTGAGATGGTACGATGGTCGCCAGATCGAACAGGTGGGTTTTCTCCGGGTACTCCGGTTTCCTCCCACACCAATGACCACATTGTGTTACGCTTTCATCCGCGCCAACGAGAGTGATTAATATAAGTTGTTAAAACTTGCTTCGCAATCGTTGTAAAATAAAGTTAAGCTTTAAATAAAATCCAAATAGGGGTGTCGAATGATTTAATATGAGGAAACTATCCAGCTGGATCGCGGAAGATCGCCGGTTCTACCCGGAAGCCACTCCGTGTATGACATACTGCTCTTAGGGACAGCCGGTAGCTTCCTCCATCAATAATAACTGGATAGTCGCCATATTACCTAAGCTGTAATTGCGACTATTACACAAACAATCACACACACATGATGTAGTTGATACCTTATTGTTCTCTAGGCCTTCTCTGATGTCTCTTACCATATCATTGAATTCATCCTTCCACTGGTTGTAATATTTGCCATCTTTACCTCTTGCTTTGTCAAGTTTACCTCTATAACCTTCACTTCTGCTTCTAGAAATATCAGAAATGAGATTCCAAATAAATCCATAATTTTCTATTACCTCCCTTGGCAGATAAAGTCTGATGTATCCCAAAATGTAAATGCATTACCTCCCTTGGCAGATAAAGTCTGATGTATCCCAAAATGTAAATGCATTACCTCCCTTGGCAGATAAAGTCTGATGTATCCCAAAATGTAAATGCATTACCTCCCTTGGCAGATAAAGTCTGATGTATCCCAAAATGTAAATGCATTACCTCCCTTGGCAGATAAAGTCTGATGTATCCCAAAATGCAAGTACATTACCTCCCTTGGCAGAAAAAGTCTGATGTATCCCAAAATGTAAATAGGTCCTTTTAGTTGGAATCCTTTGTTTTTACTGTTGCGGAATGATACAAGTGATCTTATCAAAATCGTGTGAATTAACTGATAACATTGTTTTATAAACTAAGTACCAATTGATAATACTATAGGAGATATGTCCAGATATTGGAAATTAATAATCATAAGAAGCGATAGTGGAATAAAATTGCTAGCATGTTGTACAAAGGAAACAACGATAAAAACAGAGGAAACACTTCATATGACCTATCTACGTTTAGGGAGTATTAAGGGGAAGTAACTGACCGGTGTCTCTCATTGAACCTTAAACAATTTTTATTGAAATATTTCGATCAAGTCAAATTCCGGCTAAAGCCCACGACATTAAATCCTAACGTTATTAGCGTACCACTATTGGTATATGGGTGTCCGCCTTCGTGGTCGAGTGGTTAAGGTCGCTGACTTGCATACTACTGTCACCTATCATCACTGATGGTCACGGGTTCGAGCCCCGCTCAGGCCGTGTCTCATTTATATGAAAACGTTGGCAGCTTCTTACGGAGGTTGGTGCACCAAGTACTGGTTAACCGCTTTACAATTAGGTTAAACGCCCCTAAATAGGAGGTAGCAGTTTCATCCACCGCTCGATTTTGTTTAGGGAACTTGCAGGATACGGAATCTATGACAGCTGAATGGTCACAAATGGGGCAAATGGTTTTGAATAAATGTCTTTACATCTCGCAAATGAATGTTTGCAAATCGGAATGATTATCCTTTCAGATATTGACACTGTTTACGTATGGCGTCTCAGAAATAGTTGGAAACCGTTACGATTGTGCCCTTATGCAAGGCATTTAATTTCCACATGCCTCTTCTCTCTCTCTCTCTATCTCTCTCTTTCTCTCTCTCCTCTCTCTCTCTCCCTCGTGGCGATGGATTCCATCAGGAATGGGGTCCCGAGAGGGATTAATATAAGTTATAAGAACTTGTTTCGTAATCGAGCTAAAATAAATTTGTATACACTAAATAGTTGGATGCAGAGTTTAAGAAATGTAAACACATCATGCAATACTGGGGTGGTATTGCTCGATTGAATATTGTGAGTATCTGTGATCGGTCAAACTCATAATAAACGGTCATAGATCAACGTTTCTTCTAGACAAATTATCCAATGACATGGCTGAATGTAAATTTGCAGAAGATGTACAAGGTCAAAGGCAATATAGTAAGTCTATGAAATCAGATTTAGTGTTGCATAGCCATAAATTGAGATAAATTGAGGAGGGCAGTTTGAGACAATCAGTATGATAAACATTGTAATTTATACAGTAGCCTATGTATTTAGAGAGGGCAGTTTTGTTCAGTTCAACATGCGGCGGATAGGTACCATACGTGCAAATCAGTTCCACATGTAGTGGATAGCTACCACGAGTACAAATCAGTTCAACATGCGGCGGATAGGTACCACACGTGCACATCAGTTCAACACACGGCGGCTAGGTACCACACGTGCCAATCAGTTCAACACATGGCGGCTAGGTACCACACGTACCAATCAGTTCAACACACGGCGGCTAGGTACCACACGTGCCAATCAGTTCAACATGCGGCGGCTAGGTACCACACGTGCCAATCAGTTCAACACACTGCGGCTAGGTACCATACGTGCACATCAGTTCAACACACGGCGGCTAGGTACCACACGTGCCAATCAGTTCAACACACTGCGGCTAGGTACCATACGTGCACATCAGTTCAACACACGGCGGCTAGGTACCACACGTGCCAATCAGTTCAACACACTGCGGCTAGGTACCATACGTGCACATCAGTTCAACACACGGCGGCTAGGTACCACACGTGCCAATCAGTTCAACACACTGCGGCTAGGTACCATACGTGCACATCAGTTCAACACACGGCGGCTAGGTACCACACGTGCCAATCAGTTCAACACACTGCGGCTAGGTACCATACGTGCACATCAGTTCAACACACGGCGGCTAGGTACCACACGTGCCAATCAGTTCAACACACTGCGGCTAGGTACCACACGTGCACATCAGTTCAACACACGGCGGCTAGGTACCACACGTGCAAATCAGTTCAACACACTGCGGCTAGGTACCATACGTGCACATCAGTTCAACACACGGCGGATAGGTACCACACGTGCAAATCAGTTCAACATGGGCGGATAGGTACCACACGTGCCAATCAGTTCAACACACGGCGGATAGGTACCACACGTGCAAATCAGTTCAACATGGGCGGATAGGTACCACACGTGCACATCAGTTCAACATGGGCGGATAGGTACCACACGTGCCAATCAGTTCAACACACGGCGGATAGGTACCACACGTGCACATCAGTTCAACACACGGCGGATAGGTACCACACGTGCAAATCAGTTCGACATGGGCGGATAGGTACCACACGTGCAAATCAGTTCAGCATGCGGTGGATAGGTACCATACGTGCACATCAGTTCAACATGTGGCTGCTCGGTACCACACGTGCAAATCAGTTCAACACACTACGGCTAGCTACCACACGTGCAAATCAGTGACACATAAAATGTGACAAAATAAAACACATTTTATTTCACTGATAAATGTCTGTATTTCATTGGAAAGCATACAATAAAACCGAGTGTCCGGTATAAACGGTAGATTTAAACGGTTGATACGAACCTTCTTTCAGGATCCTTCTTTACGTTGATGACTACAATCTGACCTTTTTGTTTCAACTCTACAACAGGGATCTCATATCGTGGCGACAAATTCTTGTTGTAATTGGGATCAAATGCTCTACTTTGCTGCAATACAAATATAAAGTCAGTGATAGCGTAGTGGATGCGCGTTCGCTTCAGGTGCGAAATGTCCGTTTTTCGAGCCTCGCTGGGGCCGTTACGATTGTGTACTTAGGCAAGGCATATAAATTCCACGTTGCCTCGTCTCTCCCTCGTGGCGATGGATTCCATCAGGAATGAGGTATCGAGAGTGATTAATATAAGTTGTAAGAACTTGTTTCGCAATCGAGCTGAAATAAATTTGTATGAACTAATACAAACATAAGGAGCAAAATCGTAACTGTGAACATGATTACAGCCAAACATGTTAGTGGTCACCTCTATTAAACAGCTAACCTGTATTAAGCAGCCAGTTTCCATACTCCCAACATGTTGTTTCATTATACATTTGACCTCTATTAAGCAGCCACTTTCTGTGATTCCCTTGGCTGGTTGCTTAAGGCAAGTTTAACTGACTGATTGAATGTCAGATATCGACTGATTAAAAATATCCAGGACTTTGAGAAAGCCTAAACTGCATGCATTGCGCATCACATTGAGTGTGTGTTTTACATTTATTTATCGTCGCTACCGGTTGCCCATATGAGCGACGCTCTCCTGATGATATTAGTCATTTTATATGTTTGGAGGATAGTGTAATGATACAGACAGACACCCATTCCAGAGTCTCATCTGGTTCTTTTATGTGCACAGTGTAAAGCACCGACACGAGACCTCGGTTTAACGTCCCATCTGAAAGACTGTTAATTTTATTAGGGTCAGACGTGGGGATCGAACCTGCGATCCCTGCATCACACTGAATTATTCGTACATCATCACTCGTGTTTGATGTTGTAAGTGTGCGTGTAGTGTGGTTAAGATCGTCGACTTCAAATCACGTGCCCCTCACTGTTGCAGGTTTGAATCCCAATGGAGTTGTCGAATTCTTTAATTAAATGTTAATTAATCTTTTAGTGCGTTTACTGCGTCCATATAAATAATAAGCGAAACACTAGCTGCACTCCATACATAGCTGCCATATATCAACATACAGTCAAACCTGTCTATAAAGGCCACCCTCGGGAAAGTCAAACAGTGGCCTTTGTTGGCAGGTGGCCTCTCAATAGAGGGCTAAAATGCATTGAAAATGGCTCGACGGGAGAGAAAAAGTGTGGTCTTTAGAGACATATATATATTCATATGCGGCCTTTATTCGGAGGTGGCCTTTAGAACAGGTTTATCTGTATTATACTGTCAGATGATTATTGCATATATATATATATATATATATATATATATTATGGGTGTATTAAAAAGTATACAGTCTACAGCCGTTATGTCAAAGTCGGTTATGTCGAATTCTCCGGTTATATCGAAGTCGGATCAACGTCCCGTTTCAGACACTATGAGTTTACATATAACTGGCTCCGTTTATATAAAAATTCGTAAAGTCAAACTTCGGTTATGTCGAAGTATTTTGTTCGGTCCGCCGGAATTCGACATAACGGATGTAGACTGTATGTGGTTATGATTTAGAAAACGATAACTTGAAAGCTATACTTACAACATGTGCTAGTGATTTAGGAAGCCTCGCTTTGAAGTTATGATTTTCATATTGTGCATCGCGGTCTTCTGTGGGTATTGGCGGCACTTTTCTCTTCAGATACTTTGGATCAAGGGCACGTGACTCCTATAAATATGTTGTGTCGATACATTATTTTTGTATTATTTCGAATGCATGAATGAATTAAATAATGTATATGTCTACACAGCATAAACGTATTCCAATAAGAATAGTCTGTCCTGGTGCCTTATAAATAACACATACATACCGTCCTGACTACATACCTAGACTGATTTCTCCCAACATCGAATCACGTCCTCCCACACCAACCATCTATCTATACACACAGTAGTATCTCCCAAAATCTAATCACGTCCTCCCAGACCAACCATCTATCAATACACACAGTAGTATCTTCCAACATCTAATCACGTCCTCCCAGACCAACCATCTATCTATACACACAGTAGTATCTTCCAACATCTAATCACGTCCTCCCACACCAACCATCTATCTATACACACAGTAGTATCTCCCAAAATCGAATCACGTCCTCCCACACCAACCATCTATCTATGCACACAGTAGTATCTCCCAAAATCGAATCACGTCCTCCTAGCCAACCATCTATCTATACACACAGTGGTATCTCCCAAACACGAATCACGTCTTCCCACACCAACCATCTATCTATACACACAGTATTATCCCCCATAATACACCAGCACAGTTTTGAGTTATCCTTTCCAGAGATAATGTTAAATACCAGCAGATGGTTTGCATATCTCCGAGTGATATTATCTAGTTGTTCGTTGTATTAACTCACCACATGTTGCAGACTCTTTGGAAGCCTTGCTTTAAAGTTGTGATCTATATTGTCTTCCTCCGTTTCATATACATGCTCTGGTCGAGGCTCAAAATATGCTGGATCGTTTATTCGGCTCCCCTGTAAATATGTTAACATGATATATAATATGATATCAGGCTATATATATGTAGTTACATACACTAGATGTGTTTTACGTTTATTTATCGTCGCTACCGGTTGCCCATATGAGCGACGCCTCCTGAAGAGATTAGTAATTTTAGATATTTGGAGGATAGTGCAATGATACAGACAGATACCCATTCCAGAATCTTCTCTGGTTATTTTACGTGCACGATGTAAAGCACCGACACGAGACCTCGGGTTAACGCCCCACCTGAAAGACTGTTAATTTTATTAGGGTCTGACGGAGAATCGAACTTGCGATCCCTGGATTACCAGTCCTGCGTGTTACCACTGGATAAGAGATCCGTCTGTATACACTAGATGCATTGATAGCTAGAACATTACCATTTTCAATATGACGTCAAAGAATATATGTATGTATGTATGTTCCATTAATGTCAAGCCACTTGCGGAGACGTAGACATGTTTTCCTAGTCAAGCTTAGCTGACCTAAGTGGTTAACCAGTACTAAGCGATGTGTGTGAGGTGCCTTGCTCAATGACAACGTGGCTACATACGTGGCCTGACCGAGTGTCGAACCCGGGACCGATCGATTCCAAATCCGAGGCTTTACCACTAGACCACAGATGCCACACTAAATATTACCAATAACATCTTGTCTTTTCGTTGGGGGTCTCATTTCGTATTTCACAGATTAAGTCCTATAGCGACTCTTTTACTGTCCAACTGTTCTACTGATAAATATTCCTCTGTTGCTTAGAGATATATCCTTTAAATTTACGAATTCAATGTTAATGTCAGAATGGCTGCTTACGACTTGTTCCAGATGTTTCGGTGGTCTTGCTTTGAAGATTGATAATGACACCGTTTCTGGTTCCTCTGGAGATGCTTTCGGTTTCTTTGGGTCATGAATACGACTTTGCTGGAATTACAATGTACATGGTAACCATACATAATTCTAAGATTTGTTAGTTACAAATAGTATCGACGTTAATGCATGGCTTAGTAAGTTTATTACATTGCGAGTATACTCTTGACGTAGCGAAGCATTTGCTATAGCTGATGACGATGACGAAATCGCTTCCATTGAATACATGCTTGCAAATGAAACCCCATCTGTAATGTTGTGCTTTTGAAAAATAAATATATTGTTGGAAATGCAAAACCGCCCATAAGACAGAAACGACGCATTAAGTATTCAGTGGAGCATATAAAACGATTTACAAAACAAATGTATTAACCATTTGAAATCTGACAATGTCAAACAAACAAAAAAGCAGGTTACAATGTGGTATAGACTAGAATTACTTAGTTGAAATAAAATCACCTGTATGCAATTAATTAAGTGAATACACGAACTGTAACAATATCAATATTCTATTAATTATTACATTTCAACATAGAACATTTATATTGACATAACCCAGAGCCCGATATTGCAAAATTCTTCTAAGATCTCCAACACGAGCTCAAGACATTTGATTGGTTGACTTGAGTGTAAATCTACCAATCACATTTCTTGAGCTCGAATTTGAGATCTGAGAAGAGATTTACAACGTCGGGGCCACGCTTCCACCCACATCACCGCACGCTAGCGATACCAAACCAATCTGAATACAGCACAGACAGTGCCATCACGCACGCACGCACGCACGCACGCACGCACGCACGCACGCACGCACGCACGCACGCACGCACGCACGCACGCACGCACGCACGCACGCACGCACGCACGCACGCACGCACGCACGCACGCACGCACGCACGCACGCACGCACGCACGCACGCACGCACGCACGCACGCACGCACGCACGCACGCACGCACGCACGCACGCACGCACGCACGCACGCACGCACGCACGCACGCACGCACGCACGCACGCACGCACGCACGCACGCACGCACGCACGCACGCACGCACGCACGCACGCACGCACGCACACACACACACACACACACATAATGATGACCCTGCTAAACTGACACTGCATCGCGTAGTAAACCAGGTTGAGTTCTGGAAAGTATTCGTTTAGAACTTACCACGTGTTCCAGTTTCTTGGGAAGCCTCGCTTTGAACTCGTTATCATATCGTTCTTCTTCAGGTGCAGGTTTTTCTTGCAGATATTTCGGATCCATTATTTTACTTTGCTATAAACAGTCGAGATGGATTAAATATGTGAATGTATGTGCTGTGCACAAAGAATCGACACCAACATAAGTTGTAAGAACTTGTTTCGCAAGTGAACTAAAATAAATGTGTAGAAACTAAACATAACAATAGGATTCCAATCTACAGCGATGAGACGCAAGCGACGTAACGTCAACGACCTGAGGTTTACGTTCACATGAACGAGTATGTTAACAATATGCACGCTAGCGGTGAATACAACAGTCAAATATGTCATGCAATCTCATTAGAATTGTGTCGTAATGACCCAATTCTAATGAAAGTCCATGACCTATTTCCAGAGTTTTCAATTTCAAAAACGAAAATATACATTAATGAATTATCGCCTGATACAATTTATTTGAACTATTTATAGCCGTTATTTTACCCAGTATGCAACGTGTTAAGATAATGTATGGCGTCACATATTCCGTAAGACGTATAATTTACACAAATTCATGTAATTAGGCGATAGTATCAGCGTAAAAGAGCTTTAATTTCGTAAGAGTAATTGTCACTAACATGCACTTACAACATGCTCAAGTTTCTTTGGAAGTCGAGCTCTAAATTCAGTAACGTATCAAATGCATGTAATTAGGCGATAACGTAAAAGAGCTTTAATTTCGTAAGAGTAATTGTCACTAACAGTCACTTACAACATGTTCAAGTTTCTTTGCAAGTCGAGCTCTAAATTCTGTAACGTATCAAATGCATGTAATTAGGCGATAACGTAAAAGAGCTTTAATTTCGTAAGAGTAATTGTGCACTAACAGTCACTTACAACATGCTCAAGTTTCTTTGGAAGTCGAGCTCTAAATTCAGTAACGTATCAAATGCATGTAATTAGGCGATAACGTAAAAGAGCTTTAATTTCGTAAGAGTAATTGTCACTAACAGTCACTTACAACATGTTCAAGTTTCTTTGCAAGTCGAGCTCTAAATTCTGTAACGTATCAAATGCATGTAATTAGGCGATAACGTAAAAGAGCTTTAATTTCGTAAGAGTAATTGTGCACTAACAGTCACTTACAACATGCTCAAGTTTCTTTGGAAGTCGAGCTCTAAATTCAGTAACGTATCAAATGCATGTAATTAGGCGATAACGTAAAAGAGCTTTAATTTCGTAAGAGTAATTGTCACTAACAGTCACTTACAACATGTTCAAGTTTCTTTGGAAGTCGAGCTCTAAATTCAGTAACGTATAAAATGCATGTAATTAGGCGATAACGTAAAAGAGCTTTAATTTCGTAAGAGTAATTGTCACTAACATTCACTTACAACGTGCTCAAGTTTCTTTGGAAGTCGAGCTCTAAATTCAGTATCGTATGTTTCTTCTTCTGCTTGCGGTTTTTCTTGGAGGTACTTGGGATCCAAGATCTTGCTTTGCTGCAAAATGAAGTGTTTAGTTTATACACATTTATTTTAGCTCGATTGCGAAATAAGTTCTTTCAACTTATATTAATCACTCTCGAGACCTCATTCCTGGTGGAATCCATCGCCATGAAGAAGAGAGAAGAGGCAATGTGGAATTTAAATGCCTTGCCTAAGGGCACAATCGTAACGGCTCCAGTGGGGCTCGAACTCCGGACCTTTCGCACCTGAAGCGAACGCGCATCCACTGCGCTATCACGACTTCCACGATGAAGTGTTTGTGGTTAGTAGTAGTATTTTGAAGTAGTTTGAATAAAACATTATACTTTGCTGTACAGGTTAGTATTATTGGAGCATAGTGTAACATAATGGGGTTATATGTTGATTATGTTAATTAATTACCAGGCGCGTAGCTAGGCCTAAATATGGATTACGCACCATTCTAGGGGGAGCATTTATCCGCTATATGGTCTCGGGTGACTATTGCATACTATGAACATCAGCTACAATCAATATCTGTTGGAATTTCGATCATGTCTGCTTTCTTGTGAATGACCAATGGCAATGTCTGTGTCCCCCTTACGATCCAGTTTTTATTGCATTTTTCGCTTTTATATAATTTTCATTTTCAGGAACTGTCAAAATAAATCTTACGCACGTGCGTACATGCGTATGCCTAGCTACGCACCTGTTTACCTCCATAATTAATTGTATAGCATGATATATATTCATGAGTATTGGTCCATTTCTAATAATGCTGTATACGGTCGTTATACAAGGCAATTATACATGGAACTGTTGGCAGAGAAGCAAGTACATTTGGCAGAGAAGCAAGTATACTTAGTTTATACAAATATATTTTAGCTCGATTGCGAAACAAGTTCTTATAACTTATACTAATCACTCTCGAAACCTCATTCCTGATGGAATCCATCGCCACGAGGGAGAGAGGAGAGGCATGTGGAATTTAAATGTCTTGCCTAAGGACACAATCGTAACGGCTCCAGCGGGGCTCGAACTCCGGGCCTTTCGCACGTGAAGCGAACGCGCTACCACTGAGCTATCACGACTTCCTGAGCTATACTTGGTGTGGACATCCCTTACATGCATGACTGATCAGCATACTAAAGGTGTGCTATTACATCAGAAATGTATTCTTATGCTTAAGTTTAAACATTACAATTCCAAAATATTAACATGTTATTTTCCGTACACACGGGTGTTTGCACCAAAACAGTATATCCAACTTAATATATTGAGTTGAGTGACAGTTACTGGAACATCTGTAGCTTGACATTTTATGGAATATATGTCCAAGCTTGATTCTCTATAAATAGAGATAAATTTAGATTAGGGGGAGACGAACTGGGATTTTGAAAGCGCCGTATGGTGCTTAGGCACATCGTAACAATTTAATGTGAAATAAATACTTGTGTTATAACTTGGACTTGTTGGAACTTATACTATACGATTACGGTACAATAGTACAATATAGTACAATCTAATAACATAGTGCAATCGGTATTATGCAATGACGTATACTACTATTGTAATATGCTGTCCGATTAGCGCAGTTGTTAGCGCGATCGCTTCTCACCAATGCAACCCAGGTTCGATCCTTGGACCGGGAATGTGAGATGGTACGGTGGTCGCCAGATCGGACAGGTGGGTTTTCTCCGGGTACTCCGGTTTCCTCCCACACGAATGAC
Source organism: Archivesica marissinica (assembly GCA_014843695.1). Classification (NCBI taxonomy): domain Eukaryota; kingdom Metazoa; phylum Mollusca; class Bivalvia; order Venerida; family Vesicomyidae; genus Archivesica; species Archivesica marissinica. The sequence goes on along the minus strand of CM026404.1, from coordinate 57,958,223 downwards.
CACATATACGCTTTCATCCGCGCCAACGAGAGTGATTAATATACGTTGTTAGAACTTGCTTCGCAATCGTTGTAGAATAAATAAAGTTTAAACTTATAATGTAATATGCATGCTTGTGGTTTGCTGTATTATAATATATTGCAATGTTATCTAGTTAAATTTATGATTGTGTGTGCATACATAAAGACGTTCGCGGTAGATAAGTATTACGACTTGTACATTGTACGCTCACACCGCCTTGCACAATCACAACAAAATAACATGCAAACACACAGTTTGATTTAACATGCCGTTTATTCATCCGCTAAAAGCGACAGTCAGTATGACAGTATGGCATAAAGGCCAAACAATGGGCGATACTTCCGTTATCAACGAGCTAAATATTGAGCCGGTAATACGTAATTCGGACTGTACTATAAATCCGGATAGTAAGGAATCGTGGCCATCTGGCCGGAGGATTGTTGAATTTGGGCCATTTGTCATTGCACTACCTGGCCCTACTTTCATCAAGCTTCTCACTTTGAGATTGCTCTCGGCTCAAATGTTCTTATATTGATAAATCATTAAACATGTTTGGGTATATGTTTGTTTAGTATTCAGAAACAATATCTCAATTAAGGCGTTTAAGGAATTATTAACTTTGAGAATCTTAAGTTGAGAACAATTTGAAGTTGAGATATTTATGGAATTTTAGTTTAAACTTTAGACAAATTTATTTTAGCTTGATTGCGAAAACAGACGGATCTGTAGTCCAGTTGTAACACGCTGGATTGGTATTCCAGGGATCGCAGGTTCGATCTGAAAGTATTCACAATGATCGTAGTCCAGACATATACAGTCTACATCCGTTATGTCAAAATCGGTTATTTCGAATTATCCGGTTATCTCGAAGTCGGACCAAAGTCCCGTTTCAGACACTATCATTTTACATATAAATGGCTCTGTTTATATCGAATTTCGTTAATGTCAAGCTTCGGTTATTTGACATAGTGGATGTAGACTGTACAACAGTTTATTCGGCATGTCCTTCATTATAACATAATGTAAACTACCAAGTAATTCCATAAAAATATGTTTGGAAAAAGAGAGTGATTAACCGTAGCCAGAGGCAAATTTCAACCGAGGTAATCTAGGGGGTCCGGGTCATCTCCCCCTTAAACGTGTTGGGATTGGGCGATTTCCTGCGTTTTCTGATTTAATGAGTTTAGACTTATACTTATGTACTGACCTTTCAGCTCTCTAGCAATAACATTTTATACAGCAAAGGCATATTTTTGGCATTTTATTAATTTAATTTTTACATAATTTTTGCTTTGGAATTTTTTGCTTTGGAAATTTTAACCGCGGCATTTTCCTTGGTGTGCCTCAGTGTGGCTAAGGGCCTGACAATAGTTGCTAATAAAACTGCTCTATGAAAGGAAGCTATAGATGCCGACTCTGGTTCTAATATATTATGTATGTTGTCCATGCTTTATAAGTATTGTATTATATATAATGTGCCCATTGCTATTTATGTTACTGTATTGTCCGATGTACACGATAATCTCCCAAATAGAAAGAAATAAAGACTCGGTTGAGATCTGCGATATAATATACTTGTACTGTACATTACTTTCAATTATGTATATAGATTACCGATAACCTAGAAAATAACGAATACACATCAATTAATCGACTAATCATATTCTCCAATATTATTTGCGGTTATTTGATTTACCGCCGTAAAGCCAATAAATATCGCGTTGAATTTGATTTGCGGTTGTTTGATTTACCGCCGTAAAGCCAATAAATATCGCGTTGAATTTGATTTGCGGTTGTTTGATTTACCGCCGTAAAGCCAATCAATATCGCGTTGAATTTGATTTGCGGTTGTTTGATTTACCGCCGTAATGCCAATAAATATCGCGTTTAATTTCATTTTATACATGTACTTAGCACAGTGATTAAACCCATCATTACAGACGGATCTGTAGTCCAGTGGTAACACACTGGACTGGTAATCCAGGGATCGCAGGTTCGATCCCCCGTCTGACCCTAATAAAATTAACAGTCTTTCAGATGGGACGTTAAACCGAGGTCTCGTGTCGGTGCTTTACACCATGCACGTAAAAGAACCAGAGGAGACTCTGGAATGGGTCTCTGTCTGTATCATTGCACTATCCTCCAACAATCTAAAATGACTAATCTCTTCAGGAGGCGTCGCTCATATGGGCAACCGGTAGCGACGATAAATAAACGTAAAACACACACACCCAACATTATGTAGTAAACCACCTTCCCAATACCAAAAATACACATTTCATTTGATTGAAAATCGCAATTTCACATGTTTATCATAACACATTTCCCTTATTCATGTACGTTATTTTGAAATTATTATTTGTTACAGGTCATTACAAACTGTCATATTTTAATCTGTGACTGTGTAAGTTTAAACTTGATTTATTTTACAACAATTGCGAAGCAAGTTCTAACAACTTAACAAAGCGTAAATGTGGTCATTCGTGTGGGAGGAAACCGGAGTACCCGGAGAAAACCCACATGTCCGATCTGGCGACCACCGTACCATCTCACATACTTCCCGGTCCGAGGATCGAACCCGGGTTGCATTGGTGAGAAGCGAGCACACTGAACTAATGGGACAGCATTGGGGGCTTAGTTGAATATATTAGTATTACACTAGTTTTGCAGTTTTGTTTAAACTTTATTTATTTTACAACGATTGCGAAGCAAGTTTTAACAACTTATATTAATCGCTCTCGTTGGCGCGGATGAAATCGTAAATGTGGTCATTCGTGTGGGGGGAAACCGGAGTACCCGGAGAAAGCCCACATGTGAATGTGTACCTAAATAAAGATACTGCTCTGTATGTAGTCATTGATTATTGCAGATAAGTATAAATAGGAAGTCGTGATAGCGTTCGCATCAGGTGCGAACGGTCCGGAGTTCGAGCCCCGCTGGAGCCGTTACGATTGTGCCCTTAGGCAAGGCATTTAAATTCCACGTTGTCTCTTCTCTCTCCCTCGTGGCTATTGATTCCATCAGGAATGAGGTCTCGAGAGTGATTAATATAAGTTGAAATAACTTGTTTCGCAATCGAGCTCAAATAAATTTGTATAAACTAAGTATATTCTGCTTCACACAAATAATAACTTCATATATATTTTGTAATTAAAACGTTAGCTTCTTAAACGTGACCTTGATGCATTTGAAATGGATCCATGGATTATAGGATTATATATTTAAACACAGCTGCGAAATCAGGATAAGCTATACATGTAGGTACAAGTGGATTAACGTAATGATAAAACAAGGTCACCGCCACAATGGTGTCTTTAAGTTCAATGAGGGGACAGTATGTTATTATGCAAATAATAAGAACCCAATTTCTAATACTGAAACATTTACATGATGGTGTTACGAATTATTTTGTCTCTATATGTCTTATTTCACATTATTATTTTTAATTTTCTACGTGTCTGATTTAACATTATGTAAATAAAATGTAATGGTGTCCTTCGCGGCACGAAGATAAAAATGCAAATAATGGTACTGTAAAATCTGTGTTAGTGGTCACCTCCATTAAGCAGATAACCTGTATTAAGCAGCCAGTTTCAAAATTCCCAATTTTCTGTTTTATTATACATTGACCTGTCCTGTGCATAGCAGCCACTTTCTGCGATTCCCTTGACTTGGCTGTATAGGACCTATTTGACTGTATATATGATAAATCAAAGGTTTGCCACCATAATCCGTAAACATGTCTTTAATTATCGTTCATCGAAGATATCAGTACTAAATCGATGAACATCATTCATACATGCAAACACCATTTCATATCTAATCCATCCCCACCCTCATCTAATCATAATAATTTATAATTTGATGTCATATATTTTCGTTATATATTTATGTACTATTTGGACTTCCTATGATTGTTAATAATTTAGTTGTACATAATTATGTTAATGATCAAAAACTGTTGTAACCCACTTTGGTGGGAGAGTATGTAACGGTGTGTGTATTAACCCAATATGTGAGGTGATATGTAGGCAGCCCGGTTAGCTCAGTCGATAGAGCAGATTGCTCACCTGGGTTACACAGTCCCCCTCTTTGCAAACGTTACATTATAAACTCAGAGAAATATATCACAATGTATCTCTATTCCTATGGAAATTCATGGAAGAATTCCAATTTGGTGGGGGAGTATGTAACGGTATGTATACTAACCCATTATGTGAGGTGATATGTAGGCAGCTTGGTTAGCTCAGTCGGTAGAGCAATCACCCTATAAGCGATAGGTCCCGGGTTCGACTCCCGAACTGGCTGCATGTTTTTCTCTTCTGGGTTACAATGTAATAGTGTGTGTCTAATAAAATTGTATATTCTCTTCTATATATGTAACTCAGCAAAACTATATTGTTGGCAGTATTTTAGCTGAGAACTATGTCTCGTTTTCCACGAATTTAGCTTAGCTTAATCATATTTTTTTGCAAATCAATGGTTAATGTTATACACAGAACGATGCAATACATAGTATTAAAATACAAATGGTTTGGGCCACACGTTTTGACAACATTAGACAACGGCCCGCACCAGAAAGTCAAGCTAACGTTTGATTAAACTAAATGACAGAGTTTCTTTCCAGAACAGATATCAATTTATTATACAAAATTAGGATGAAATTATGGGCGAGAAGAAATGTAGACTAGTTATACAATTTACAATGTACATTAAAACAGTCAACCCGATGATGATGATGATGATGATGATGATGATGATTGAGCTTATTTACCTCGTTTCCGGCGAGCACTCAACCCAAGCTTAGTAGGTTGCATATATACGTATATAGGCGCAAGTACATCCGAGTGTAGTCCTGATAACTAATATAGTGCATTGTTCTTTTTGGTAAATAATGTATTTTTATGACAGTCAGTGTATAGTTTTTGTGTTTTTCGAAACTTGAGAAGACTTCAGACTAGTTGCTGTGTAAAAATTATGTGATATAAGGAATCAGGCAATTGTAAACTGAATGTGAATTTGGCGGAGGAATACAGTGTACAAACACAGTGACGTCATTCACAGGTTATATTGTGATATATTTGCTGTTCTTTAGTTTTATTTGAATACCTCTTCACAGTGGTGCGGTATCAGAAGAAATGAAAGATTGGAAATATAAATGAACAGATTATATGTTTTTAGTTTTCACCATGTATTTAATATGCAATTTATTTGTTGTTTTACCTTAGCAAACAATATAGAAAGCCGTAAATGAATGCCTACCACATGTCCAAGGTTCTTGGGAGGTCTGGAAACAAACTGTGCATTTATCCTTTCTTCGTGTGCATCCTCCATTGACTGTCTCTTTTTCAGATATTCCAGACTCAAATGACGACTTGTCTGTTCAAAGTATGTACAACAAACACAATTATTAACGCTGTGGTTAGCAAGCTCGCTTCTCACATATGCAACCCGGGTTCGATCATCGGACCCGGAATTATGTGAAATAATACGGTGGTCGCCAGATCCGATAGGTGGGTTTTACTCCGGGAACTCCGGTTTCCTCCCACACGAATGACAACATTATACACTTTGTGATTAATATAAGTTGTTAAAGCTTGTTTCGCAATCGTTTATAATTTGTTTTTAATTATGAGCAGATGTACATAGTGGTTTACAAATAGTTTAGTTTATACAAATTTAACTTAGCTCGATTGCGAAACCAGTTCCCTCAACTTATATTAATTACTCTCGAGACCTTATTCCTTGTGGAATCCATCGCCACGAGGAATAGAGAAGATGCAACGTGGAATTTAAATGCCTTGCATAATGGCACAATCATAACGGCTCCGGCGGGACTCGAACTCCTGGCCGTTCGCACCTGAGGCGAATGCCCTATCACAACTTCCACAAACAGTTTACACACGAAAATGGAATTTATGAATTGTTCACAGTAGGTTAAAATTAACATTTTGTGGCTAATTCACGTCTCTGTCTATCTAGTTTTGACATCAGACCTATATAGGAACGATTGTTGTAAAATGTGTCAGATATGTAAACAAAACGGTGTTATATGTCAAAACGAAATGTCAAATATATATCAATTTTCATTATGTAAATACATCATTTAACGTTATAATATTATCTAAAAAAAATGTTTGTGCGATTTGTGTTCACCTTTGTTTTTCCATTTCTGACATTTGGTGATTTTTACATAATATAATAGCGGCAACTATTTTTACATTTCTGGAATGTTGTTATTTATCTGATAGACGACGTTTTTACATGTCTGACATGTCTTGTTTTACATATAATAACGTTTTTACATATCTGACATTTCTTGTTTTACATATAATAACGTTTTTACATATCTGACATTTCTTGTTTTACATATAACAACGTTCTTACATATCTGACATTTCTTGTTTTACACATAACAACGTTTTTACATGTCTGACATTTCTTGTTTTACATATAACAACGTTTTTACATATCTGACATTTCTTGTTTTACATATAACAACGTTTTTACATGTCTGACATTTCTTGTTTTACATATAACAACGTTTTTACATATCTGACATTTCTTGTTTTAATATAACAACGTTCTTACATGTCTGACATTTCTTGTTTTACATATAACAACGTTTTTACATATTTGACATTTCATGTTTTACACATAACAACGTTTTTACATGTCTGACATTTCTTGTTTTACATATAACAACGTTTTTACATATCTGACATTTCTTGTTTTAATATAACAACGTTCTTACATGTCTGACATTTCTTGTTTTACATATAACAACGTTTTTACATATTTGACATTTCATGTTTTACACATAACAACGTTTTTACATGTCTGACATTTCTTGTTTTACATATAACAACGTTTTTACATATCTGACATTTCTTGTTTTAATATAACAACGTTCTTACATGTCTGACATTTCTTGTTTTACATATAACAACGTTTTTACATATCTGACATTTCATGTTTTACACATAACAACGTTTTTACATGTCTGACATTTCTAGTTTTACACATAACAACGTTTTTACATATCAGACACGTTTTACGTATTGTCTCGTCTGTCTCCCTCGCGGCGATGAATTCCATTTGGAAATATACGGGAACAATTTCACTACTGTTGTAAGAAATATCGAATTAAAATAAGTGTTGTTTATCAGCAGAACAAACACATATAGTCTACAACATTATTGTTATTCCGTTCACAGACGGATCTGTAGTCCAGTGGTAACACGCTGGACTGGTAATCCAGGGATCGCAGGTTCGATCCCCCGTCTGACCCTAATCAAATTAACAGTCTCTCAGATGGGACGTTAAACCGAGGTCTCGTGTCGGTGCTTTACATCGTGCACGTAAAAGAACCAGAGGAGATTCTGGAATGGGTCTCTGTCTGTATTATTACACTATCCTCCAAAATCTAAAATGACTAATCTCTTCAGGAGGCGTCGCTCATATGGGCAACCGGTAGCGACGATAAATAAACGTAAAACACACAAATTATTCCGTTCACGTATTTAGTGTGGTTATATATTATGCAATCACACAGTTCATGTAGAGTGTTTCCATAAGTAACAGTTCGATAGCACAAACTATATTTCTCAATTAAAATATAACCTAACGTGTACAAAACTATCATTGGGTGTACATACCACATGTTCCAGATTTTTTGGAGGTTTTGATTTGAATTGTGACGTAGATTCTTCTTCTGGTTCCGGTACGTGTTCTCCCCTCGGTTCAAAATAAGCGGCATCCATATGACGACTTTTCTGAAATCAGCCGATATTGTATTGTATACTTTTAATCCTTGCATTACCTCCATATACATGATGAGCACAAGTGAACATACATAATATACAATTACACGTTTTACATGGACACAACATACATATATACAAAGTAGTACAAGTGTACACTACTGGTCATAATACTGACATAACCATGCAGCTATTAATGAGTGTATGCTGATCATCATAACTTGCCGAAACGAAATGCAAGGGAAAGTGATGATGGTAACACACACAAAAGCTGATACAAGTGTTTATAACCAGAACACCTTTCTTCAGTAGAGAAAATGGTTCAGTTGCCTAATAGTAACAAAATAGTATGTAAAAAGAAGCAAACGTGTTTAGATTACTGACTTACAGCAACCTTAAGTTTGGAGCATTTGCCAGAATGCCTTAAAACATGTTATCATAAGTGTTTCGCTTGCGGTGTCTGGAAGTTAATGTTTCTCCAGTCCTGCAAGCTTATCATATAGCTGTGTGTATATGAGTGTATATGTGTGCATATGAGTGTAAATGAGTGTATATGAGTGTAAATGAGAGTATATGAGTGTATATGTGTGTATATGTGTGAATATGGGTGTATATGTGTGTATATGAGTGTATATGAGTGTATATGAGTGTATATGAGTGGATATGAGTGTATATGTGTGTGTATATGAGTGTATATGAGTGTATACGAGTGGATATGAGTGTATATGTGTGTATATGAGTATATATGAGTGTATATGTGTGTATATGAGTGGATATGAGTGTATATGTGTGTATATGTGTATATATGAGTGTATATGTGTGTATATGTGTGTATATATGAGTGTATATGAGTGTATATGTGTGTATATGAGTGTATATGTGTGTATATGTGTGTATATGTGTGTATATATGAGTGTATATGAGTGTATACGAGTGGATATGAGTGTATATGTGTGTATATGTGTATATATGAGTGTATATGTGTGTATATGTGTGTATATATGAGTGTATATGAGTGTATACGAGTGGATATGAGTATATATGTGTGTATATGTGTATATATGAGTGTATATGTGTGTATATGTGTGTATATATGAGTGTATATGAGTGTATACGAGTGGATATGAGTGTATATGTGTGTATATGAGTATATATGAGTGTATATGTGTGTATATGAGTGTATATGTGTGTATATGAGTGGATATGAGTGTATATGTGTGTATATGAGTATATATGAGTGTATATGAGTGTATATGTGTGTATATGAGTGAATATGGGTGTATATGAGTGTATATGATTGTATATGAGTGTATATGTGTGTATATGAGTATATGCGTGTGTATATGAGTATATACGTCTGTATATGAGTATATGCGTGTGTATATGAGTATATGCGTGTGTATATGAGTATATACGTCTGTATATGAGTATATGCGTGTGTATATGAGTATATGCGTGTGTATATGAGTATATGCGTGTGTATATGAGTATATGCGTGTGTATATGAGTATATATGTGTGTATATGAGTGCATATGAGTGTATATGAGTGTATATGAGTATATATATGTGTATATATGTGTATATATGTGTATATGAGTGTATATGTGTGTATATGAGTGTATATGAGTGTATATGTGTGTATATGAGTATATACGTGTGTATATGAGTGAATATGTGTGTATATGAGTATATACGTGTGTATATGAGTATATACGTGTGTATATGAGTATATACGTGTGTATATGAGTGTATATGTGTATATATGAGTGTATATGTGTGTATATGAGTGCATATGAGTGTATATGAGTGTATATGAGTATATATATATATGTGTATATATGTGTATATGAGTGTATATGAGTGTATATGAGTATATATATATATATGTGTATATGTGTGTATATGAGTGTATATGTGTGTATATGAGTGTATATGAGTGTATATGTGTGTATATGAGTATATACGTGTGTATATGAGTATATACGTGTGTATATGAGTGTATATGTGTGTATATGAGTATATACGTGTGTATATGAGTATATACGTGTGTATATGAGTGAATATGTGTGTATATGAGTATATACGTGTGTATATGAGTATATACGTGTGTATATGAGTATATACGTGTGTATATGAGTATATATGTGTGTATATGTGTGTATATGTGTGTATATGTGCGTATATGTGCGTATATGAGTGTATATGAGTATATATGAGTGTATATGAGTGTATACATGTGTGTATATTAGTGGATATGAGTGGATATTAGTATATATGAGTGTATATGAGTGGATATGAGTGTATATGAGTGGATATGAGTGGATATGAGTGGATATGAGTGGATATTAGTGTACTGTATTGTATACACTTTCTGGTGATTGACTACTACTTTTTGTTGCTAAGCACTAGTAAATATCTCATGTACAAAAATATACACTGGCAATGTTGATGGTGGTTCGATTGACCATCCGAACTTGATTTGGTTGAAACATGAGAACAATGTTTAATCTGTGCAAATTTGGCGTATTGATTGTTATTATAATTTTGAGAATCACCTTTAACTCTTTCAGCGCCGAATAAATTCAGAGCATGTGCAAACAACATAGATCCAGATCAGCCGCGGCGTAACGCCGCGTCTGATCAGGATCTATGTTGTTTGCTATTCGGACAGGTGCTTCAGCTCCACTGTCTGAAGAGCAATCAGCATATAGCCTGATCAGACGGCATGTTCTGTTCTGTCAGATCGGGTTCTCTACTTTTTTACAAAGTCGCTTTTATGCGACATTGGCGGTGAAAGAGTTAAACCGATTAGCTACGCGTGCAATCGTGGGTATTATTCCTAGTGTTTGCCTTGTGTACAACAATGGTGTTATCTACGACACGTTACGACATGCACTGTGTTGATGTACAGTCAAACCTGTGTTTGTGATCACCTCTATTAAGCAGTCAACCTGTATTAACCAGCCAGTTTCTAGATTCTCAATATGTTGTTTTATTATACATTTGACCTCTATTAAGCAGCCACCTGTGTTAAGCAGCCACTTTCTATGATTCCTTTGACTGTTTAGTTAGTTTATACATATTTATGTTAGCTCGATTGCGAAACAAGTTCTTATAACTTATATTAATCACTCTCGAGACCTCATTCCTGATGGAATCCATCGCCACGAGGGAGAGAGAAGAGGCAACGTGGAATTTAAATGCCTTGCCTAAGGGCACAATCGTAACGACTCCAGCGGGGCTCGAACTCCGGACCTTTCGCACCTGAATCGAACGCGCATCCACTGCGCTATCACGACTTCCACTGGCTGCTTAAGACAGGTTTGACTGCATGTTGGACTGAGCCGCGACAGGGTATACTATAACGTTGAAGAATGATATGTTTTCTCTATTGAATAAGATGTCCAGATAGTTGTATTGCGAGTTCTAGTCGGCATCTCGCTTCGCATCTAGCAAAGTGTTCTTTTTCGTTTATTCAACTTGTGTTTCTTATTTCAGTTTGATCATATGTTATTGCATTGGCCATGATATGACATACCATCCATAAGCACACGACTATAGCATGATAATATAAATGGTCTGGGCCACACGTTTTAGCAACATTATGTGTATATATACATCCACTATGTCGAATTCCGTCGGACCGAGCAAACTACTTCGACATAACCGAAGTTTGACTTAACGAAATTCGATATAAACGGAACCATTTATATGTAAAATGATAGTGTCTGAAACGGGACTTTGGTCCGACTTCGAGATAACCGGAAAACTCGACATAACCGACTTTGATATAACGAATGTAGACTGTATAAACAGCCAACCTGTATTAAGCAGCCGGTTTCCATATTCCAAATCGGTTGTTTTATTATACATGTGACCTCTATTAAGCAGCCATATGTGCTAAGCAGCTATTTTCTCTGACTCCCGTGACTGGCTGTTTAAGACAGGTTTGACAGTATATCAGGTTTTATGTATGTTAGAAATGTGACATTAATGTTATTGTGAATTGTATTCCTCATTGTGAACATATTCAATTAACAACATTAGACAAAAGCCGCACTAGGAATCGGTGCTATATTCCGGGAAAGAACCAGGATGATTCTGGAATTGTCTACTGTATCTTATCCTATCATCAAACAACAGAATGGCTAAGGTGCTTCTTGATGGGACGTTTCATGAAAATATACATACTGAAGTCCATTAGTCGAGGACAGTGTTTTCAAGTACATTTTCTTTGGGCCATGAACAATAAAACAGTTTGACTGCCGCTTAAATTTGTTTTCAAAATTTAAGGATAAAGGTCTTTCCGCAAATAGAGAACAGAAATAAGCGTTGTTTGTGTTTGTATTCAAGGTTAACGTGATACATGCAGCTTCTTGATCATATGGTCCCTCTCCAGCTGTTAATGGTAGTGGAAAACATAGGGTGCCTCTCCCTCCGAGAGGCATTTCTGGCACAATCGGGCACATGGGTAGAACTACCTTCGGGCGACACCACACTCTACTACATGTATGGATGGAACACTATTACATAGGAAGTGAAACAAATACATCTTTATAACTAACCACGTGTTCCAGTTGTTTCGGTGGTCGCGATTTGAACTCCCGCACGTAAATAGGTTCCGGTTCAGTCGGAACTCCTCGGTTCTTTCTGAAATCTGGATCGTATAATCTCTCCTGCAATGCAATTATTGAGTTCGTTTGTAAGATACAATATATAGAGTTTACGCCCGATCTACAAAACGTGATTGTAATTACATCTACGGATACCCCGTCTGACCCTAATAAAATTAAGTCTTTCAGAAGGGACTCTAAACCGAGGTCTCGTGTCGGTGCTGTACACCGTGCACGTAAAAGAATCAGAGGAGACTCTGGAATGGGTCTCTCTCTCTCTCTCTGCACCATGCACTATCCTCCAAAATCTAAAACGACTAATCTCTTCAGGAGGCGTCGCTCATATGGGCCACCGGTAGCGACGATAAATAAACGTAAAACACACAACTTTCTTTCAAATCCAGTATGTCAATATAACACATGAGACACACCAATTTATATACACAGGCAAAGCAACAGTGGTAGAAAGAGAAGGCAACTAATAACTATTATGCAATATAACAGGTTTATCATTAAAATTTCAAAATAATCAAACTAATATATACACAATACGCAATGAAATTTATACTAGTATACGAATGTTCATAATTTGTATATACACAAATTGATACTAGTATATGAATATTCTGGAATGGGTCTATGTCTGTATCATTGCACTATCCTCCAAAAATCTAAAATGACTAATCTCTTCAGGAGGCGTCGCTCATATGGGCAACCGGTAGCGACGACAAATAAACGTAAAACACACACTCTACGGATTATTCTAATCTTTCAAATACAACATAACAATGTTATGCATCAATCGATTCAGAACCGTCTTTCTCTCCAGGTGATCTATGCCGAACAAAGTAAATATCTGCTGTAGCGCAATTAATGATTATATTATTGACAAAGCGAAAGTGAGAAGTAGAAAACGCTAACAATTTGGAACAACGCTAAAACTGTGTAAAGGTTGACGAATAAATGAATCGCGATGTTTTATGCAAATACGTGTAGTTACTCGTCAAATTCCGTAATACATATATTATTTAATAACGAGGGTGAAACTGACCATGCATCTAGCGTTAATCCATTCGTTAAAACACTATTTTATTTGGGAAACGGACAATATCCCCCACCCTATATATGTTGACACAGGCGGACAATATCCCCCATATATATTTGACACATGCGGGCAATATCCCCCATCAAAAAGACAGGGCGGACAATACCCCCTCATCAAAAAGTCATTTTGATGGGGGGATATTATCCGCCTGTGTCAAAATATATGGAGGGATATTGTCCGGGGGATATTGTCTTACACCCTTTTATTTGTTTGTTTGCTGTTTGGATTTAAAGTCCCAACAACAGCTTATACGGTCACATGGCGACTCTCCGGCTATAACTGGTGGAGGTAGACCCTGTGTGCTCCTCCGAGCAGTATTTCAGGTGCGGACGTGCACCCGGTAGAACCACCGACCTACCACAAACCGATAATTCGACGAAGAACAAGTGGTTTGAAGTCAACGACATTAACCAATCGGCCACGACCAAATCAAACCTTTCACTAAAAATGGTGAAATGACCAACATGTATATATAATACATTATTAAAGACCGAACACATCATTACAGACGGATCTGTAGTCCAGTGGTAACAAGCTGGTAATCCACGGATCGCAGGTTTGATCCCCGTCTGACCCTAATAAAATTAACAGTATTCCAGATGGGACGTTAAACAGAGGTCTCGTGTCGGTGTTGTACACCGTGCACGTAAAAGAACCAGAGGAGACTCTGGAATGGGTCTGTCTGTATCATTGCACTATCCTCCAAAAATCTAAAATGACTAATCTCTTCAGGAGGCGTAGCTCATATGAGCAACCGGTAGCGACGATAAATAAACGTAAAACACATCTAGTGTATGTAACTACTAACTACATATATATAGCCTGTTATCATATTATATATCATGTGAAAATACTTTACAGGGGAGCCGAATAAACGATCCAGCATTTGTTGAGCCTCGACCCGAGCATGTATATGAAACGGAGGAAGACGATATAGATCACAACTTTAAAGCAAATTACTAATCTCTTCAGGAGGCGTCGCTCATATGGGCAACCGGTAGCGTCAGACATAAACAATAGATATGAGCAACCGGTAGCGACGATAAATAAACGTAAAACACACACCGTACACGTCTTACAATGCTGCTGACATTCGGACCTGTTGCTGGAGGAATCCAAGTCTGGTGTGCTGGTCACATCAGCGTAAACATATGTTGATAATATGCATCACTGAGAAAGTAAAATTCATTTGGAGAGCGTATGCCGGTATATTTAAAACTCACTGGAAGATTACACACAATACAAAATGTCTACTTACATGCACTGTCATTTTTTTGTGTGAGGCTGGACTGTTATGAGGTGAAGCCCCATATCTTTGACTTATAGGTGGTAGATGAGTGTCGTTCTGGTTGTCCTGAAAGACATTGCAATGTCTAATTAAAGCGACATTACATCGCAAAAAGCAAATAAAATACATTTCTTCACGTATAATGCATTTCTTCACGTATACATGCATTACTACTAAAAATTCTTCCCAATACTTTCGAACACTAACATTGAATCAATAAAGAGTGTTTTTGTGGTCTACAAACATTCAAAATTGAAAGTAGGATTTAATATAGCGATAAATCTATACCATATATCGTGTTATTCAGGATACACGCATTGTCTTACGCATGGATGTTGAGCATATTTACATTATTTTGTTATGTAAATAAACCGCGTATACGACGTTTGTTTATTAGTTGAAATACTTAGTTTTTGAGGAAAATATTTGGAAAAAATGTATACTATAAATTATAATAGGAAATTACATTCTGCAGAAATTTGCATTTTCATTGATGTAGTGTCGCTTTAAGTATTGGAACAGCTAAGAAACTAAGCTAACTACAGTCATTGGTGTTGTATATGGTTAAACGCAACAATGTTATTAACTTATATCTACTATATATTTACTAAGTTTAATGTATGGCACAGTTAATATGTCATTTTAATTGTTTATACTTCATTGTAAACGTGTTACACTACTTGCCTGACGATGAACAGGTCAGCAAGACGAAGACGAAATGCAAACAGTTTTAGTTTTATTTCTAATGAACTATTATATGTATCCTATTTAAGCAATTTGATTCTGGATACCGTTCAAAAAGTATTTGTAAAGAACATAGAGCCAGATCAGCCGTCACGGAACATTCCGTCTGCTCAGGCTCTATGCTGCTTGCTATTCAGATGATCTTGCTAAGACACTTGGCTATGTAGCAAACAACATAGATCCTGATCAGCACGCAGCGTCACGCCGCGGCTGATCTGGATCTATGTTGTTTGCACATGCTCTGAATTTATTCGGCGCTGAAAGAGTTAAAGGTGATTCTCAAAATTATAATAACAATCAATACGCCAAATTTGCACAGATTAAACATTGTTCTCATGTTTCAACCAAATCAAGTTCGGATGGTCAATCGAACCACCATCAACATTGCCAGTGTATATTTTTGTACATGAGATATTTACTAGTGCTTAGCAACAAAAAGTAGTAGTCAATCACCAGAAAGTGTATACAATACAGTACACTAATATCCACTCATATCCACTCATATCCACTCATATCCACTCATATACACTCATATCCACTCATATACACTCATATACACTAATATCCACTCATATCCACTAATATACACACATATATACACTCATATACACTCATATATACTCATATACACTCATATACGCACATATACGCACATATACACACATATACACACATATACACACATATATACTCATATACACACGTATATACTCATATACACACGTATATACTCATATACACACGTATATACTCATATACACACATATACACTCATATACACTCATATACACACATATACACTCATATACACACATATACACATATATATATATATACTCATATACACTCATATACACTCATATACACATATATACACATATATATATATACTCATATACACTCATATACACTCATATGCACTCATATACACACATATACACACATATACACACATATATACTCATATACACACGTATATACTCATGTACACACATATTCACTCATATACACACGTATATACTCATATACACACATATACACTCATATACACTCATATACACACATATACACTCATATACACATATATACACATATATACACATATATATACTCATATACACTCATATACACTCATATGCACTCATATACACACATATATACTCATATACACACGCATATACTCATATACACACGCATATACTCATATACACACGCATATACTCATATACACACGCATATACTCATATACAGACGAGCTGATCTGGATCTATGTTGTTTGCAAAAGCCTTTAAATATATCCAGAATGAAATGGGTTAAACAGACAATTATTTGTATCGTTTTCAGCGGCGATGAAAGAAATATTGCATTCTGGCTGCGCCGTGGTTTGAAGTATGTGTATCAATAGCCTGGATAACTTTCATATTGTCAAGTTTATCTCCAATGGTAGCCGTACGATATATTCGATGGTAGACACACGATATATTCGATGGTAGCCGTACGATATATTCGATGGTAGACACACGATATATTCGATGGTAGACATACGATATATTCGATGGTAGCCGTACGATATATTCGATGGTAGACACACGATATATTCGATGGTAGACATACGATATATTCGATGGTAGACAGACGATATATTCGATGGTAGACAGACGATATATTCGATGGTAGACATACGATATATTCGATGGTAGACATACGATATATTCGATGGTAGACAGACGATATATTCGATGGTAGCCGTACGATATATTCGATGGTAGCCGTACGATATATTCGATGGTAGACATACGATATATTCGATGGTAGCCGTACGATATATTCGATGGTAGACATACGATATATTCGATGGTAGCCGTACGATATATTCGATGGTAGACATACGATATATTCGATGGTAGCCGTACGATATATTCGATGGTAGACATACGATATATTCGATGGTAGCCGTACGATATATTCGATGGTAGACATACGATATATTCGATGGTAGACACACGATATATTCGATGGTAGACATACGATATATTCGATGGTAGCCGTACGATATATTCGATGGTAGCAGTACGATATAATTCTTTAACGCTTTCACTATTATAGTCTGTATAGTCTGACGATTTTATTTCCCCAACAAAAACCACTCTTGACGCTATTTCAGAGCCCAGATAAGTGACGCGTTAGTAGACGACAAACAAACAGTGTTAGTAATACGAATGCTCAGCCCGGTCATAGATTAGGCTACAAACACCAACATGCATAGGGTCAGTACAGGAGTCACTCTATACTGTCTCACATTCGTCGATGTGAGAATCTGTTTGATGTATAATATTATTTGAATGCTCAGCCCGGCCATAGATTAGGCTACAAGCACCAATATATATAGCCAGTACTAGTCTGGGAACAGGCGTCGATATCTTTTGCCTGGTCAGTCAAATAAATATATTTTAACACCGATACTATTAATTGGGCCGTTACATGATTGAGTTTCTGATCATGTCATTTTGCCAGAAGTTAAAAAGTGAAAAATCGATAGACTGGAACCCAGGCTAAGTCAGTACTGGAGTCACGCTGTACCAACACGCATTTTATATTCATTAACGTATGACTAATTTAGATGGATCATATTATTTGATTACAGAACAACATAATTAGTTTATACAAATTAATGTTAGCTCGATTGCGAAACAAGTTCTTACAACTTATATTAATCACTCGAGAGATCTCATTCCTAATGGAATCCATCGCCACGAGGGAGAGAGAAGAGACAATGTGAAATTCCAATGTCTTGCTTAAGGACAGAATCGTAACGGCTCCAGCGGGGCTCGAACGCCGGACATTGAACACCTGATGCAGCCCTTTAATAAGTTCCAGTAATCTCTAAGGAGGCTGTGTATATGCATTGCTTGTTCATTTATGATGATTTGTATAAATGGCAGCCATGAGCACGGAGATACACTAGCTTGTAAGCCTGTCTCGCTTCATCTTATCTTAGACAACGACTAAGTCACATGGTCCAATGAAAAAGCCACATTTCTCGCTTCTAAATCGTATAGACGCCACCTACTTATGTACATCGTCTTAAGTTCGATAGATCAACTCATTAGGTGTATATTTCGTTAAGACGACGGGTCCGCCTCCGTGGTCGAGTGGTTAAGGTCGCTGACTTGTATACCACTGTAACCTATCATCACTGATGCTCACAGGTTCGAGCCCCGCTCAGGCCGTGTCTCATTTATATGAAAGAGTTGGCAGTTTCTTACGGAGGTTGGTGCACCCAAGTACTGGTTAACTGCTGGAGCCTGCCCAGGAAAGGTGTTGTTAGGTAAACTGCCCGCCGGCGATATAGCCCAAAATGGTGCTGATGCAGGCGTAAAACCCGAAATATAACATAACATAACATAACTTAAGACGACGGGCCAATTGAAATGCAATATGAAAAGTGACAATATGGATAAAGCAACAAATTAAGGACTAACGTATGCATCACTGGGATTACTATCATTGTGTAGTTTACGTTTATTTATCGTCGCTACCGGTTGCCCATATGAGCGACGCCTCCTGAAGAGATTAGTCATTTTAGATTTTTGGAGGATCGTGCAATAATACAGAATACCAATTCCAGAGTCTCCTCTGGTTCTTTTACGTGCACGGTGTAAAGCATCGACACGAGACCTCGGTTTAAAGTCCCATCTGAAAGACTGTTAATTTTATTAGGGTCAGCAGGGGGGTCGATCCTGCAATCCCTGGATTACCAGTCCAGCGGATTACTATCATGCCAGATCGATATCATGTTATCTCCTGGCTTATTATGATATGTTTTGTTGCGCATGGGTAGGTGTTATTTGACGATTAATCTGATGGCATTAATTGTCCAAGATGGTTCGATTTTAGTGGTTTTCTATATACGAATGTTCTTGTTCATTTCAGCTTCTTCTGAATTGTCTAAAGTGGTACATGTTTATACACTTAATGGTATGAATTGTACTTCGTATAGTTTTTACCTTAGTAACGTTTGAGTATACAGTCACACCTGTCTTAAGCAGCCAGCCAAGGGAATCACAGAAAATGGCTGCTTAGCACAGGGGGCTGCTTAATAGAGGTCAAATGTATAATAAAACAACATATTGGGAATCTGGAAGCTAGCTGCTTAATACAGGTAGGCTGCTTATTGGAGGTGACCACTAACACAGGTTTCACTGTAAGGCTAAATGTGTGAGTATTGGCTTGACAGCGAATCAGACCAGTTTAGACTAAATCTTGGAACAGGCGTTGATATATTTAAATAGTGGGCTGGGATGATGGACTGCTGTACATTCATGGATCTCATTGGCCGTCAGTACAGCAGTCAACTTGTTAGTCAAAATCCCAAAAAGCAAAATATGTTATGCGGGACACATGGCGGGTCAATCATTTACGGGACATTCGGTTGATCTTTTACTGCGCAGTCGGACGGACATATCTTAATAACTTAGAACGCACGCACACACGCATACGCACGCACACACGCACACACGCACACACGCATACGCACGCACACGCGCACAAGCGCGCACACACAAGCGCACGCGCGCACATTGACAACTATCAACACATGGATAGCAATAGCCTGGGAACAGGCGTTGATATAGTTTGCCTGGTCAGTCATAGTTTTATCACCGATACCATTAATTGAGTCGTATTGAGTTTCTGATAACATACAGACGGATCTGTAGTCCAGTGGTAGCACGCTGGACTGGCAATCCAGGCATCGCAGGTTCGATCCCCCGTCTGACCCTAATAAAATTAACAGTCTTTCAGATGGGACGTTAAACCGAGGTCTCGTGCCTGTGCTTTACACCGTGCGCGTAAAAGAACCAGATGAGACCCTGGAATGGGTCTCTGTCTGTATCATTGCACTATCCTCCAAATATCTAAAATGACTAATCTCTTCAGGAGGCGTCGCTCAAATGGGCAACAGGGAGCGACGATAAATAAACGTAAAACACACACATACCATTAATTGAGCCGTAATAGTAATTCTTTGTCTGTCATCAATATACATGTAATACACACCTTTTTACATTTCACAATACATCAGTATACTGCCGCTCAGTTATTGAGCTATAAGAGACTATCAATTAACCTTTCATATATACAAA
Source organism: Archivesica marissinica (assembly GCA_014843695.1). NCBI lineage: Eukaryota > Metazoa > Mollusca > Bivalvia > Venerida > Vesicomyidae > Archivesica > Archivesica marissinica. The sequence goes on along the minus strand of CM026404.1, from coordinate 57,937,544 downwards.
AGCGCCGCCCTCGGGTTGAGCTTCTGATAACATCAATGTCAATGAAGCAAAAAAGTGATAAATCGACAGACTGGAACCCAGGCTAGGATAATAAAAGAAAAAAGAAATTACCAATTTAGATACGTTTTTAATCCTCTTATTCATTGATCCAGTCTAATATACCGCACATTATCGTAGACACATAGTACACCTCCACAGACCAACTGTAGTTTACCATGCCACCGGTATATTAGAATAATACACATTGACTGCTCAGTAAATATACTGATTGTCAATACTTCTCTATGTGCGTTGTATAAATGAAAGGAATTTGAAGAGTAAAAGCGAAAGAATACTCGGCGTATACTTGACATATAGCCATGTCGTTTATTTGCTGTGGATATTTCAAGTATATCATTTGTATAACAATGTTTACTCGTCTATCTCACTGCAGGGAAGTAAGTTAGAATCAAGCTTATCTTTAACGATACAACTAATATAAAACTTGGCTGTCCGATTAGGAGGTAGTGCACAGTTTTCGAGTGCGATTGGCCATAGAGTGAACATTACTGTTCACTGCAGCCTTAGTGGTTAGCGAGCTCGCTTCTCACCAATGAAGTATGTGAGATGGTACGGTTTCGCCAGATCGGACAGGTGGGTTTACTCCGGGTACTCCGGTTTCCTCCCACACGATTGACCACATATACGCTTTCATCCTTGCCAACAAGAGTGATTAATATAAGTTGTTAAAACTTGATTCGCAATCGTTGTAAAATAAATAAAGCTTAAACTTTAATATAAAACTTTACTTTCATTTGGATCAGTAATGTTCTCACTTAAAGAGCCATGATACGTTTGTGTATTACTTTGATATGAATCTTTTCCATTATTTGCCTACCACAATACTGTCTACCACCCAGGTCGATACGCTATGTTTTCCAGTGTGATATTACGTTTGCTGATCTGATTTGATATGGTCACGAGCCCGTATCAAACCAGAAAAAGCCATATCATAACTAGTTCCTGCGAATTAACGGTTTTAGTTTGTTTACTTCTTGTAGCGTCCCAGCGTGTTAAATATGACATATAGCATATGTTTGTAGTTTCGTGGTAATATTTCAATCGTTTTCGGGTACATGTATCTAATTCAACATTTGTCATTTATTCCTTTTAAATGGTTAACAGAGAGCATGATTATGATTAAATGGTCCAATTCATATCAAAGGAGTAATGATTTTATTACGTGCCTAGTTTCATATCAGCACGGGCGGACAGGCATCACATGACCTACCGCAAGCCAGCTGTATAGTTTCCTTACTTGAAATAATTCAGCAATCCCTGTTTGGATTTGAACATATGTCGGTGATGGGCAAGTTTATTTGAAGTGACATACCGTAACCACTCAGCCACGGAGGTCCCACTACGGGGTTGGTTGTCGTACTGGTTAGATATATGTAATAGCGATACTGCAGGGATTGAATATGTTATAAAAAAATCGATAGTGAAGAATAGAGTGTGATTGCTTGTTCCACTTTAAAATGAAATTTATAATCTACTAACCTTCAAGACCTGCAATAAATGTATTACATTACGATTTTTGGAGGTATTTTAAAAATAATAATACAGTAAGCAGTTGTAATATACCTTTGGGTGATTTTAAAATGTATTTTGAAGAAATGTTTTCTAATGTTAATCGCAATATAAATGATGATGCGGAAAGCTTCAATGACACCAATAATTTTGACAATATTGACACAGCTTACGAAGAATTAGATGCTAAAATGTCATATAGTGAAATTTGTAACGCAATAAAAAAATTAAGTAGAAATAAGGCATCTGGGGAAGATAAGTTGCTAAACGAGTATTTTCTTGAGGCTAGTGATATTCTAGCTGGATATATTACTGTTATGTTCAATAAAATGTTAGACACTGGAATATTCCCAGAGGTATGGACAAAAGGTATCATTATTCCGTTACATAAAAAGGGAGATAAACATGATGTAAACAATTATAGAGGTATTACGCTGTTAAGTAACCTAGGTAAATTATTTACAAGTGTTTTAAATGATCGTCTTACAAAATGGAGTGAAGAAAATAATATAATTTCAGACCCTCAATTTGGTTTTAGAAAAGGCAGGTCCACTATAGACGCTGTATTTATACTCCATTCATTGATACAAACATTTATTAACGAAAACAATAGATTGTATTGTACTTTTATAGATATGAGACGTTGTTTTGATTCTATTTATAGAAATGCATTATGGTATAAATTGTATAATATGGGTATTAACGGTAAACTTTTACGTGTAATTAGAAGTATGTACCAAACTGTGAAATCGTGTGTACGATCTTGTGATGCTGGTAACTACTCTGATTTCTTTGAAATTGCAGTCGGATTGAGACAAGGGGAGATAATTTCTCCGATTATGTTTTCGCTGTTTGTAGAAGATTTGGAATTGTATTTACAAAATAGAACAGAAGGTGGCCTTACTTTACAAGATATTTGTCTGATTTTATTGTTGTTTGCAGATGATATGGTAATTCTAGCTTTAAACCCCGAAGATATGCAAGCGTCTTTGGATAAATTACACGAATATTGTAACAAGTGGGGACTCGAAGTTAACATTGAGAAAACCAAATGTGTTGTATTTAGAAAGCGTGGAGGATTACTAAGGGGCGAGAGATGGATATATGGAAATGCATATCTAGAGGTTGTAAATGATTTTAATTATTTGGGTGTAACACTTAATTATACTGGTAATTTTAACTTAAATACACAGACATTGTATGGAAAAGGTCTTAAATCAATGAACACCCTCACTGCTAATCTAAAAAGACATGACACTTTGCCTAAAGTGGCGTTGCAGTTATTTGATGCATTTGTAAATTCAACAATTTCTTATGGATGTGAAATATGGGGTTTTTCAAAATCCAAAATGTTAGAAAATATACATATTAAATTCTGTAAAATGGTATTAGGAGTTAGACAATCAACATGTAACGTTGCTGTTTATGGCGAATTAGGACGTTATCCATTATATATAAACAGATATACACGTATTGTTAAATATTGGTTAAAATTGTGTCGTAATGATAATATTATTATAAAATCAATTGTTGATACTGCCATGAAGGATGTATCGAATGGTAAGGCAAATTGGTTTACTAGTGTTAAAGATTTATTATCTAAATATGGATTCCTGTATAAATGGAATGATGTTACATATAACCAAATATCAGAATGCAATGATCAATCATTCCTGTTATTGTTCAAACAAAGAGTATTGGATGAATTTATGCAGGAATGGCGTATGACTATAAATAACATGGAAGTGCTAACATTGTATACATGTGTTAAGGATACATTAGATATAGAATTTTATTTGAATATCATTGTGTCTCGCAATCTGCGTATTGCACTTACAAGAATAAGAATATCTGCACATAGTCTTAGAATTCAAACTGGTAGATATGGAAGAGATAGAATTGATAGAAATCTAAGATATTGCCAAATGTGTTCTACAAACGAAATAGAAGACGAATTTCATTTTATATTTAAGTGTTGGCCATATGAATTTTATAGACGAACTTATATAAAACGGTATTATAGAGTAAACCCAAGTATGTTTAAATTTACCCAGTTGTTGTCCAGTAAAAACAAATCAGAATTATATATGTTAAGCAAATTTATTCAAGAAGCTCTTGAGTTACGTATCATTAGATCATAAACGGTTCCTGGAGGTCTTTAAAACTGATATTACTATGTGTTATACAATTATATTGAATGTTTATCTTTGCTTAGATCAACATATAATTATGATCTTCTTGGGCACCCAATATAGAATGACGGTGAACAATACTGTTATACTGCTAGCCCAGACTGAGAAGAGTAGTGGAGTAATCAGTCACAGGGGAATCTATTACTGAGGAGGAGTGTCCGGGAGCCGGAGCGCCGCGGAGGTAGGGATAAACAACATCCACTGAACACAGGCACCACTCTGTGATACCACTTCTGGAAGTGGATTTCAGTTTGGTGTGTTACAACCGAACGCTGTATGGCATACTGTTCGTAATATGACTGGATGCATATGACATCGACTAAAAACCTATAAGAAACGGGGGTTTCAATATGTTGTCCTTTTTAAAATACACTAGTATCAGGTTTATATGTCACTTTTTGTTGTAAATAGTATTTATTGATATGTTGTACTGAAATACAGTATATCGCATATATAGATGTCACTGTAATTAGGATTGCATTTAGAAATGTTTTAAGATTTCGAGTATGTAAAATTATATACTATAGTTCATCCCTATAGTAATATGGTAGGCCAATAATTATCACCTACATTTGTTGTCATAATTTTATACTTATGTTGTAGAATGTAATATTGCTATGTCATTAAAAACTGTATAGTTTATGTGAATAAAATATGTTCGTTCGTTC
>CM026404.1:57804129-57932115 GCA_014843695.1 Archivesica marissinica | reverse complement strand
TGGATGGATGGATGGATAGATAGATAGATAGATAGATAGATATGTTCAAACTGGTTGAAACGCTTAATACTAGTAATTAAAGAGTTTAATCCAACTTAGTAGATATGTTGAATTTGCTCTAAAACCAGGGAACGATTTGCTAGTTGGATAACTTGAAATTATTATATAACATTTGAATTTTATATTATACGTGACATCAAAATGTATACTCTCATTCACCATTAGCCTGGGAACAGGCGTCGATATATTTTGCCTGGTCAGTCAATTAAATATATTTTAACACCAATACTATTAATTGTCTAGTATTGAGTTTCTGATCATATCATTTTGCCAGAAGTTAAAAAGTGAAAAATCGACAGACTGGCACCCAGGCTAATTCTCCATCCATGAAAGTGCATGCTTGTAACATGTGTGTTCATCACAGACGGATCTGTAGTCCAGTGGTAACACGCTGGACTGGTAATCCAGGGATCGCAGGTTCGATTCCCCGTCTGACCCTAATAAAATTAACAGTCTTTCAGATGGGACGTTAAACCGAGATCGCGTGTCGGTGCTTTACACCATGCACGTAAAAGAACCAGAGGAGACTCTGGAATGGGTCTCTGTCTGTATCATGCACTATCCTCCAAAATCTAAAATGACTAATCTCTGCAGGAGGCGTCGCTCATATGGGCAACCGGTAGCGACGATAAATAAACGTAAAACACACATGTGTGTTCATGCACTCTAAATATTATAAAATAATAGTCATGTGATATGTAGTTTGATATTTCTTTACATTTTGAAATGTGCATACTTTATAAATTTATGTACATTTATAACTATATACCTATGTGTATACGTAAATAAATGCATGTTCTGTTCTATTCTGATAATACAACTGGTTTGTGCCACAGAAATATATCGCGGCAGAAATCGGCCTGCAACAACACTTTATTTGTTGCCGTCACCTGTCGCCCATATGGTTCACGCTATGCATATATATACCTTTATAAAGGTATAAAGGTATATACACGTTTTAACAACACTAGAAATCGGTTGAGGCAGAAATCGGCCTGCAACAACACTTTATTTGTTGCCGTCACCTGTCGCCCATATGGTTCACGCTATGCATATATATACCTTTATAAAGGTATAAAGGTATATACACGTTTTAACAACACTAGAAATCGGTTGAGGCAGAAATCGGCCTGCAACAACACTTTATTTGTTGCCGTCACCTGTCGCCCATATGGTTCACGCTATGCATATGATATGTCAGTATCACTCCTTGTTGTTAGTATCCAAACTAACCATACATTACACTATGATTTATGTTGTTTTGGCAAAGTACACAGTCAGGTGTTTCTTTTTGCGATTGATACGGATGAGTACTAGTATGTATGGGAAACTGAACTAGGAAGCGCTTTCAGCTAATCCTAACTCATTGTTTAACCTATAGTGGAAGTCGTGATAGCGCAGTGGAAGTCGTGATAGCGCAGTTGAAGTCGTGATAGCGCAGTGGAAGTCGTGATAGCGCAGTGGAAGTCGTGATAGCGCAGTGGAAGTCGTGATAGCGCAGTGGAAGTCGTGATAACGCAGTGGAAGTCGTGATAGCGCAGTGGAAGTCGTGATAGCGCAGTTGAAGTCGTGATATGCGCAGTGGAAGTCGTGATAGCGCAGGAAGTCGTGATAGCGCGCAGTGGTAGCCCGTTCGCCTCAGGTGCGAAAGGCCAACAGTTCGCGCCAAGCTGTAGCCGTTATGATTGGGCCATTAGGCAATGCTCTTAAATTCATCATTGTCTCTTCTCACTCACTCATGACTGTGGATTCCATCAAGAATGAGGACTCGAGAGGGATTAATCTAACGTGGTAGAAACGCGTTAAACGAGCTAAATTTAATCGGCATAGACTAAACTAAACTATACTATTGCAACACGGGCACATATTCGTATACGCCCTTGTCATTCGCGTCGTTAATAAATAGGTACCGCCATTGTAATCATATAATACTAGAATTATCTTACCTGGTTTTCATTTTCAACATCAACTTCATCCGGCGTATGAGCACCATCACTTTGGTTATCCAACGTTCTTTGACTCATGTCTTCCGTTTGCTCAGTCTCTTCATATAAGAAGTTCCTTGTATATGCCCTTCTTTGATGTTCTCTATTCGCGAGTGCTACGTTACCACCGGCTGCACTTAGATCATGTGTTTCTGCTAGTTGTGTGTGTACCGTGTACGTTTTGTCAGACTTTCAAGTTCAGGTTTCACACTTTCTGTTATGACTATTCCAAGTTTATTGACAATATCTCATTCGTCGTCCGTTGCTATATCAACCTGATTATTTTCAAGTTTATCTTTTATTGATACTCCAAATGTCTCGTATCTTTGTATTTCATTTGTCTCGTCATCTGCTGAAAACTCCTCTTTTTCAGGTATTAGTTTTTGAGTTTCTCTTTTATTGATACTCTGGGTTTCTTCAATATTGTGATCGTGTCATATTGGTCCACACGATTATGTTTATCTTGTAGTGATAATTCAGTGTCACTTATTCAGTGATATTCTCTTCCGTTGCTATTTCCACGTGTTCTGTTTTAAAATAGAAAACTATTTAACAACGCTGAAAATCATTATTATTTATACAACCAAAATTCATATCTAAATATTTATAAAACAGTTCACGTAACGACGCTTAAAATGAGAGCACTTATTAAATGTAATATGATATATTTGCACTGTTGTCCCCTGGTTTCGTATGTTCGCCGACTAACAGTCATCTCTCAATGGTAGACCACTAAATATTTTTCGAATGACCTTGTTTCTAACCATTTCACTTACACCGTACACACTCAAACGTTTAATATTCCCAAAATGATCTACAGCTCGGGTAGTGTTTCACTATTCACTCATTGCTCTATCTACTGCTAGCCTTCAAATGCCAATTACCTTCATTCTTGTTTTAAAAATGTACACTTAAAGCACTCCATTCTAAATTAAAACTAAAATTTCATTTATGAACCCAAAATATTGTATATGCGTTTTAAAGAGATTTGTAATTATCTAATCGAAGTTGTTATTGTGTCTAAAGAAAGAAATGGATTATATTCTGTTCCGTTGGTCGCAATAAGAAACGGCGATTTCTTTAATCGGCAAACTTTGATCCACGTCACAATAAAAATCGAACTAATCCCATTTTTAATCAAACCTACATCTGCGGGTAAATGTTAAAAATGCGTTCGGATTATAGATTATGAAATACGTCTTTTCTTTTTTTCAGTATCGTTTATTGCGATAGACTAGGAAATTATTTGAGCATGCATGACCTAATTTGACATTTAAACAATTGTTTTAAAGTCAATTTCTACAAATACCTTTACTATTACGGCTTGTTTTGTTTTTTCACTTACTGATCCTTGACAGTGTAAAATATCAGACACAATTTGTAATATTTCAGACGGATCTGTAGTCCAGTTGTAACACGCTGGACTGGTAATCCAGGGATAGCAGGTTCGATCCCCCGTCACACCCTAATAAAATTAACAGTCTTTCAGATGGGACATTAAACGGAGGTCTCGTGTACCGGTAGAGACGATACATTAACGTAAAACACACACACATGGAATGCGTATCAATAGTCATAATTATCCACAAAGCAATCTTGATTTTACTGTACCACACTAGTTGAATTATTGAAAGCAAATACAATAAAACACTAGAAAGTTAGGATTTCAATTTGGACAAACACTTACATTCTTTGTGTAACGTTCTTATTATCATAGTTAATAATAGTACAGTCAAACCTGTGTTAGTGGTCACCTCTATTAAGCAGCCAACATGGTTTAAGCAGCCAGTTTACAGATTCCCAATAAGTTGTTTTGCTATACATTTGACCTCTATTAAGCAGCCACCTGTGCTAAGCAGCCACTTTCTGCAATTCCCTTGACTGGCTGTTTAAGGCAGGTTTGACTGTATATCTGATAAAGACATGGCGTTGAAACGAGTATATATCATTGTATACATTTGATCTTGTTACTTTTTAAAAAAACTAATTTATTTTAGCTCGATTGCGAAACAAGTTCTTACAACTTATATTAATCACTCTCGAGCCCTCATTCCTGATTTCATCGTCACGAGGGAGAGAGAAGAGGAAACGTGGAATTTAAATGCCTTTTACATATTAATACATATTAAATTGTGTTCGCCGTTGGGTAGACGTGAACAGAACGATTGGCAATAGCATACCCTGTACGTACTGATTCGTTAGTGACCCGTTTACTAGCCTGTTCATTTACAAAGATTATGTCTGTTTCTCTTTACTCATTATGTATGCCGCGATAAGAGCTTTCAGTACATTTTTTATTTGTAGCGAAATACAATGAAAGAGCGAAACATTCAACATGACAATAGTGTTGCAATAACTGTAAAATAACTAACCTGGGTGCCAGTCTGTCGATTTTTCACTTTTTAATTTCTGGCAAAATGACATGATCAGAAACTCAATACGGCCCAATTAATAGTCTCGGTGTTAAACTATATTTATTTGACTGACCAGGCAAATTATATCGACGACTGTTCCCAGGCTATAAGGATAATAATTTGATAGATAATACATTCACGCATAATAACAAAGACCAATTTCTAAGTGGACAAAAGTTCAATAATTTTCGTCAAATCTCAAATCATATTTAGACCAGTTGTTGCCCATGAAAGAAGAAGAATTTATCCATTACTGTCTAGATGACAAGATTCGGAAAATGACTTCTGCAGTTAATTTTACAAATTTAATGTCAGTCCTATTCCCACCCACTGTCATACTTTCGAATCCGCTTACAACACCAGCATTGCCATAGTCTCTCATTAAAGACATTCAGCTTAGGACGTTTTCAATGCACTTGAAAACTGTAAATATAAATCTTATTTTCACTAAGGATGATCCTATTCGCTATTTACATATGTTTTATGCAATAAATGTAATGTTGTTGTTTCGGTTGGTATGTTTAGCAGGTTCATATACACCATGGTGTGGTCTGTTAGATCATGTGGGACAGCCGTGTGCGGAACAAAACACATATACCTGCATTGACTAAGTACAAAACGGGGAAAGATGTTTGTTTCTTACGCTGTCTAAGTGCACCCCACAAGCTGCTGTAGTCGGTGACATGGGATGGCAACCAGGAGAACGTGACTAGGACACACTTTTTCCTACTCGAAACGTTGGTTTTCCCAGACCCTGAATTCACGTTCTAGCAACGCTTTCACCTCTCATAATTGACATTCTGGGTCAGGAACCATTTCCTTAGATTCTTCACCTCCATTTCTAGCCAAGCTAAAATAATTCCCTTGTCATTCAGCAAGCGCTCCACCATCTCAGCTTTCTTGCAACGTCTGAAAACCATCCGCCGTCCTGCTAGGCCCCTGTACCTCCGTCAGAAGTTCTGACACGGATTAGTTTTTAGCTTATATTAATCACGCTCGAGACCTCATTCCTGGTGGAATCCATTGCCACGAGGGAGAGAGAAGTGGCAACGTGGCATTTAAATGCCTTGCCTAAGGGCACAATTAAAACGGCTCCAGCGGGACTCGAACTCCGGACCTTTCGCACCTGAAGCGAACGCGCATCCACTGTGCTATCACGACTTCCACGACTTGACACGGATGCCGTTTGACTTAAGAGTTTCTTTAATGGCTCCTCCTCCCTCGTCATGTTCACAATCCATACCTGTCTCTTCAGTGACTGCTTCTTCTGGCTCGTATGCCACAAGCCGACTCCCATTGCCATTTCTTCTCATCTTGCTGCCCATTTAGGCCCCGTTTGATATCATAATGTGATGACGCCCGACAGCTTAGACCGTCGTAGAACATCTAGACCATCGTACAACCGTCATATAATGGCATATATCATCATACGATTTAATAGACCATCGTACGATCACGTAAAGAATATCGTGGTACATCGATGGGTGCTTGTGCAACATTGTACGACGTTGCATGATGTCCGCATGATGTCGTATACCAACGTAGACTGTGTGACAAAGCCATACATTTAATAACCTGATGATTTGTTGGTTTTTGATTATTGGTGGGAAAAAATTTTCAAACATGTACTGGCACCAGTGTGGAACCGCTAACCTTCCTCGAATGAAATATTTCGGCATCCACAGTGGGATTGGAACGTACAGTGATGCGGGACAGGTGATATGTAGTCAACGGTCTTAGCCACTTAACCACTCGGTGGCCGTATGTATGATGATATAGGGCACTTTATGTAATTAATTAGTTCCTGCAGCTTTAAAGCAGCATTACATTGTAATAAAGGATGTTTTGGGTAAAATATAAATACTAATGTGTGTGTGTTTACAAAAATCGAAATAGTCGCTCGGAAACGATAAAATTCCAATAAATTTAAACCGTCTTATACGCGAATTTGTTTACCAACACACGAAATGTAAACACGCACATCGCGCATGCGTGAAACAACAGAGGATGTAGAAAACAACGTATATATTTTGAACATGAAATACGATCTATCTTCCTCTAATGTCGAACCCCTCGCGGGGATGTAGAAATGTCCCTAAAAGACGCTAACAGAGGTATGAATAAACATATCAAGTAAATTAATTAAAAAATACAACGTGGGACAAATGTGGTCGATGCATTCTGAATGTAAATAAGTGCGAACGATGCGTTCCGGAGGTAAACAAGTGCGTGACCGATCGACTCGGAAAGTCCTACTTTCGGTTTCGAGTTTGTTTTATCGCAAATAAACACTGTTTACCAAATGAACATAAGCATACAAAGTATAATGTTAGAATGTGTAGCAGCATTGCTACCCATACGTACAAATTGAATTTTTCAAATATATTTAATTTCATACGATTTAATGCTGCTTTAAATTCATTCAGTTGTTGAATAGAATATGTCCGCTAATTAATTAGTCTTACTGGTTATTCATTACATGTGTCAGTGTGTTATTTGATGCTTTAATTTGTTGAGGGTTTATGATAGATTGACTTAATTGTTCAAATGGGTTCTCTCGTTAAATAAAGTCTTTATTATTATTATTTGGTTGTCCGATTAGCGCAGTGGTTATCCCGCTCCGCTTCTCGTGAATGCAACGCGGGTTCGATCAACGGACCGGGAAGTATGTGAGATGGTACTGTGGTTGCCAGATCGGACAGGTGAGTTTTCTCCGTGTACTCTAGGTTCCTCCCACACGGATGACCACATTTAGGCTCTCATCTGCGCCAACGAGAATGATTAATATAAGTTGTTATAGCTTGTTACGCAATCGTTGTAAACAATTTTTAGACGGATATGTAGTCCAGTGGTAACACGCTGGACTGGTAATCCAGGGATCGCAGGTTCGATCCCCCGTCTGACCCTAATAAAATTAACAGTCTTTCAGATGGGACGTTAAACCGTGGTCTCGTGTCGGTGCTTTACACCGTGCACGTAAAAGAACCAGAGGAGATTCTGGAATGGGTCTCTGTCTGTATCATTGCACTATCCTCCAAAATATAAAATAACTAATCTCTTCAGGAGGCGTCGCTCATATGGGCAACCGGTAGCGACGATAAATAACCGTAAAAACACATTTTAGTTAGTTCCCAGTTTTAAATTTATTCAAGTGTGGAATAGAATATGTCCGCTGCAGTGTTAAATGTAGAAGGCATTCATAATATGTATGTAGTAAGACGGCATGCATGCATCATGTTTCATACCCGGGTACCTCGGGTACTGTTATTAATTACGTGAATGAATGAATCACACACTCTATGATCACAGGGGTGAGACAAGGTCATTATATAAATAATACACTCGTAGTCTCGTGTCGGTGCTGTACACCGTCCACGTAAAAGAACCAGAGGAGACTCTGGAATGAGTCTCTCTCTGTATCATTGCACTATCCTCCAAACATATAAAATGACTAATTTCTTCAGGAGGCGTCGCTCATATGGGCAACCGGTAGCGACGATAAATAAACGTAAAACACATACTCAATGATGCACGGATAGAGGCACAATACAGACCAACTGTGAATAGTTTAGAGTGTACGTACATAAACATAAACCAATTAACAATTGTGATGTGCATTGTTTATGAGATCAATTTGAACATTGAGTGGGATTAATTGCATTTTGGGATGATTATACGTAATATGACTATAATGTTTTGGCCGAATTCTGTTGTAGATACTTGGGTTCAAATTCCCTGTTTTTATCTACAACATGTATCACGCGTACCAGTATTTTGTCTTTCATAATCTGTTCAAAGACTTCATATGTTACCTTCTCTGTTGATGCATAAAGAAGATTAAATTAGACAACACGGTTATTATGCTGTATATAAATATATGTATACTAGAGGACATAGAAAACGCACACCTATATTATATACTAGAGGACATAGAAAACGCACACCTACATTATATACTAGAGGACATAGAAAACGCACACCTACATTATATACTAGAGGACATAGAAAACGCACACCTACATTATATACTAGAGGACATAGAAAACGCACACCTACATTATATACTAGAGGACATAGAAAACGCACACCTACATTATATACTAGAGGACATAGAAAACGCACACCTACATTATATACTAGAGGACATAGAAAACGCACACCTACATTATATACTAGAGGACATAGAAAACGCACACCAACATTATATACTAGAGGACATAGAAAACGCACACCTACATTATATACTAGAGGACATAGAAAACGCACACCTACATTATATACTAGAGGACATAGAAAACGCACACCTACATTATATACTAGAGGACATAGAAAACGCACACCTACATTATATACTAGAGGACATAGAAAACGCACACCAACATTATATACTAGAGGACATAGAAAACGCACACCTACATTATATACTAGAGGACATAGAAAACGCACACCTACATTATATACTAGAGGACATAGAAAACGCACACCTACATTATATACTAGAGGACATAGAAAACGCACACCTACATTATATACTAGAGGACATAGAAAACGCACACCTACATTATATACTAGAGGACATAGAAAACGCACACCTACATTATATACTAGAGGACATAGAAAACGCACACCTACATTATATACTAGAGGACATAGAAAACGCACACCTACATTATATACTAGAGGACATAGAAAACGCACACCTACATTATATACTAGAGGACATAGAAACAATAGTATATAATGTAGGTGTGCGTTTTCTATGTCCTCTAGTATATAATGTAGGTGTGCGTTTTCTATGTCCTCTAGTATATAATGTAGGTGTGCGTTTTCTATGACCTCTAGTATATAATGTAGGTGTGCGTTTTCTACGTCCTCTAGTATATAATGTAGGTGTGCGTTTTCTACGTCCTCTAGTATATAATGTAGGTGTGCGTTTTCTATGTCCTCTAGTATATAATGTAGGTGTGCGTTTTCTACCTCCTCTAGTATATAATGTAGGTGTGCGTTTTCTACGTCCTCCAGTATATATTTAGCTCCAATGGGAAACAGCATTTACGACATTAGAGTAAGCGTTCTCTGGATACCTCCTTCCTGGTAGAGTCCACCACTACGAGGGCGAGAGGAGAGGCATACGGTGTGGATTTAAGTGTCCTACATAGGGTCTACCATGATCTAACGCACTCACAACCTCTGGGATACAAGGCGGGTACCGTATCCATTGCACCATACTCCCCTCCTCCAGACTCGTACTATAAGTTTCAAAATGGACTTACCCTTCCAGTTCAGCCAATGAACACAAAGCGTCTTAACGTAATCTCACAAATTAGGCAATAGATCCTACATACTCTTGTGAATCATGAAATGTGCCAAACTTTACACAATGCCTACGTTATTAACCATATCACATGGTATCACACATCGATGAATGCCTAGCCACTTGTGGTATCACACATCGATGAATGCCTAGCCACTTGTGGTATCACACATCGATGAATGCCTAGCCACTTGTGGTATCACACATCGATGAATGCCTAGCCACTTGTAAGCTGTAACGTGCTGCTTGGATGAACGGGTTTTATCACTCGCTGAACTAGGAACCAGATATTGGAACCTATAAGGTTATATAAGCTAATTATATGATGTGACCGCTAACGTTCACGTACACACACTGTAAGCAGACACTATCTCACGTAAGCAATAACTTATACTTATTTAGCAATTTTTTTTTTTTAAACTTTATTTATTTTACAGCGATTGCGAAGCAAGTTTTAACAACTAATATTAATCACTCTCGTTGGCGCGGATGAAAGCATAAATTTGTGGTCATTCAAATATATATTTGTTCAGTAATACGTTATAAAATAGTCCAACTCTTATTTAACAATGTTCTCGTATTTTTGTTGTAGAAAATAACTGTTTTTTGTTCACCGATTGAATTATTATAATTGTTATGTATCAGTTACTGTTAAATATTTTCGAAACGATTTTGTTTTGTATAAGTTAATACAATTCTTTCAATGAATTGTGGAAATTATCAGAACAATTAAGCCATAGATAAACAACAGAGAACATGACAATTGGTCGTATTTCATTCACCTTTGTCATTGACCTAAATATAATACGAGTATTGTACAATGCAACTAAACAGACGGATATGTAGTCCAGTGGTAACACGCTGGACCGGTAACCCAGGGATCGCAGGTTCGATCCCCGTCTGACCCTAATAAAATTAACAGTCTTTCAGATGGGACTTTAAACCGAGGTTTCGTGCCGGTGCTTTACACCGTGCATGTAAAGGAACCAGAGGAGACTCTGGAATGGGTCTCTAAAAATCTAAAATGACTAATTTCTTCAGGAGGCGTCGCTCATATGGTCAACCGGTAGCGACGATAAATAAACGTAAAACACAATGCAACTAGAAAGTATGTCAATTGTAAAACCGTTTCCAGGTCAAGTCAAGTAAAAACTATTTTATTCTATGTTCATTTATTTTAAACAAATACTATTGACAACATATTTACTACATAGTATACTATGGTTGGTTGTTAACTCGCCTTACTATAAGTAGAAACACTTCCAAAGGTTTGACGTGTGACACGTGACTAAGTTACCTCAACTAGATTCACCTCACTTTTTATATATCTATGTAATTCCAACCCGTTCCAACGGTTTGATCCAAACTGCATGATATTTTAATTATAAATGTATATATAAATGTGACGTGAAACCAAAATGCTTAGCTATGTTTGGCGCGGTGTTTTGTTAGGTCCATCGCTTCAGGATGGCGATGGTACGACGACTTCCGACTCTTTCTCATACAATGGCGATATAGAAGACCCTCTTTTCGACCACAATGTTCAATGATGATGATGATGATGGTGGTGGTGGTGATGGTGATGATGATGATGATGATGGTGATGATGATGATGATGATGATGATGATGATGATGATGATGATGATGATGATGATGATGATGATGATGATGATGATGATGATGATGATGATGATGATGATGATGATGATGATGATGATTGATGATGATGATGATTGATGATGATGATGATGATGATGATGATGATGATGATGATGATGATGATGATGATGATGATGATGATGATGATGATGATGATGATGATGATGATTATGATAATGATGATGATTTCAGACTAGTTGATGTGTAGAAAAGATGTGGTATAAGAATTCAGGCCATTGCAAACTGTAGGTTGGCATACTGTATTATTTGGCGGAGGAATAGTGTGTAAACACAGTGACGTTATTCACAGGCGAGCACTGGTTATTTGAAACTTAAAATTTGAATTATTCTTTGTGTGTTTCAGGCTGATTTGAATACCTCTTCACAGTGGACGTGGTATCAGAAGAAATGAAAGATTGGAAATATAAATGAACAGAATGTATGTTTTTACTTTTTACTATGTATTTAATAGGCAATTTATTTGTTGTTTTACAACCTTAAGCAGGCACCATACTCAAATTGGCGAGAGACATATATCATAATTAGTTTGCTGTTGTCGACTATGGTATGATAAATGTAGCAATGGATATAATATCGTCAGGGTCGGTAGTGTTGGGTGTTTTACGTTTATTTATCGTCGCTACCGGTTGCCCATATGAGCGACGCCTCCTGAAGAGATTAGTTATTTTAGAATTTGGAGGATAGTGCATGATACAGACAGAGACCAATTCCAGAATCTCCTCTGGTTCTTTTACGTGCACGGTGTAAAGCACCGACAGGAGACCTCGGTTTAACGTCCTATCTGAAAGACTGTTAATTTTATTAGTGTCAGACGGGCGATCCATGGATTACCAGTCCAGCGTGTTACCACTGGACTACATATCCGTCTGTAGGGTCGGTAGTTTCTGGAGCAGTACAAAATGTACTGTTGAGCATGCCTTGTGTCAGAGGAGTAGCCTTATATTAAAGATACGTTGTCGTCGGTAGTCCAGTGGTAACACACTGGACTGGTAATCCAGGGATCGCAGGTTCGATCCCTCGTCTGACCCTAATAAAATTAACAGTCTTTCAGACGAGACTTTAAGCCGAAGTCTCGTATCGGTGCTCTACACAGAGGATATTCTGGAATCGGTATCTGTATCATTGCACTATCCTCCAACATCCTAAAATGACTACTCTCTTTAGGAGGTGTCGCTGATATGGGCAACCGGTAGCGACGATAAATAAACGCAACACACACACATAAACAGACTTATGGCTGCTTAAGGAATCGCTTCATGTCACATTCAAATGATCACCGGAAATGAGTTATGCCAATGAGGTATTTGGAAGTATTCAAGTGGATATACTGGAAATTCTGGAGATGTGTACAAAATGTGTTTTTAATATTTCATTGCCGTAATGAATTCAACCAGGCTAGCAATGTATTGAATGTATATACTGAATACATTACATCAATGCGTCCACAAACATATTTTATCCCTGTACAATCTTCTCGCTTTAATATACAGATTTATGTCCATGTGCGAGTCGTGTTCAGCTTGCTTTTGAGTTCTTCTACCATGTCATCGGTTCCTTGAATGCTACATGTATGTGCGACTGGTCATTCTCCACCAATAAGATCTGAGCACCAGCAATGGATATTTCAAATGCTGTCTGCGCATCTATAGAGCACAAACATCAGTGTTACTTTGAGTTTAATTGTCAACTTTCTTATTTATTGTCTTTGCCACCAACTGATATTTCTCACACGTGATTACATATCACCCTTGAAAGATCATTACACCTTCTAGAGGGTAACAATTGCCTTATACAATTGATCATACCACACAAATTGTACAAATTCACACAAAAGGGAAGCAACTCACATTTGCATTTTATCCTAAATAACCCTTATGGTTGTTGACCTTTGGGAATTAAAATAATTAGTATGTCATTGGTGTATGTTTACAGATTATTCATGGTGCAGTTATTGTCTTAGAATTATGTGCTAGTCAATTACAATAATGGAACAGAGGTTTTCTGGGAAATAGTTAACAGTCCATAGTAGATGATTAGTCAAACATCTGTATAAACAAACACATCCTCCTCGGGACATGTATATGTCGCCACATCCTCCTCGGGACATGTATATGTCGCCACATCCTCTTAGGGACATGTATATGTCGCCACATCCTCCTCGGGACATGTATATGTCGCCACATCCTCTTAGGGACATGTATATGTCGCCACATCCTCTTAGGGACATGTATATGTCGCCACATCCTCCTCGGGACATGTATATGTCGCCACATCCTCTTAGGGACATGTATATGTCGCCACATCCTCTTAGGGACATGTATATGTCGCCACATCCTCTTAGGGACATGTATATGTCGCCACATCCTCTTAGGGACATGTATATGTCGCCACATCCTCCTCGGGACATGTATATGTCGCCACATCCTCTTAGGGACATGTATATGTCGCCACATCCTCTTAGGGACATGTATATGTCGCCACATCCTCTTAGGGACATGTATATGTCGCCACATCCTCCTCGGGACATGTATATGTCGCCACATCCTCTTAGGGACATGTATATGTCGCCACATCCTCCTCGGGACATGTATATGTCGCCACATCCTCTTAGGGACATGTATATGTCGCCACATCCTCTTAGGGACATGTATATGTCGCCACATCCTCTTAGGGACATGTATATGTCGCCACATCCTCTTAGGGACATGTATATGTCGCCACATCCTCTTAGGGACATGTATATGTCGCCACATCCTCTTAGGGACATGTATATGTCGCCACATCCTCTTAGGGACATGTATATGTCGCCACATCCTCTTAGGGACATGTATATGTCGCCACATCCTCCTCGGGACATGTATATGTCGCCACATCCTCTTAGGGACATGTATATGTCGCCACATCCTCTTAGGGACATGTATATGTCGCCACATCCTCCTCGGGACATGTATATGTCGCCACATCCTCTTAGGGACATGTATATGTCGCCACATCCTCTTAGGGACATGTATATGTCGCCACATCCTCTTAGGGACATGTATATGTCGCCACATCCTCTTAGGGACATGTATATGTCGCCACATCCTCTTAGGGACATGTATGTGTCGCCACATCCTCTTAGGGACATGTATGTGTCGCCACATCCTCTTAGGGACATGTATATGTCGCCACATCCTCTTAGGGACATGTATATGTCGCCACATCCTCTTAGGGACATGTATATGTCGCCACATCCTCTTAGGGACATGTATATGTCGCCACATCCTCTTAGGGACATGTATATGTCGCCACATCCTCTTAGGGACATGTATATGTCGCCACATCCTCTTAGGGACATGTATATGTCGCCACATCCTCTTAGGGACATGTATATGTCGCCACATCCTCTTAGGGACATGTATATGTCGCCACATCCTCTTAGGGACATGTATATGTCGCCACATCCTCTTAGGGACATGTATATGTCGCCACATCCTCTTAGGGACATGTATATGTCGCCACATCCTCCTCGGGACATGTATATGTCGCCACATCCTCCTCGGGACATGTATATGTCGCCACATCCTCTTAGGGACATGTATATGTCGCCACATCCTCCTCGGTACATGTATATGTCGCCACATCCTCTTAGGGACATGTATATGTCGCCACATCCTCTTAGGGACATGTATATGTCGCCACATCCTCCTCGGGACATGTATATGTCGCCACATCCTCTTAGGGACATGTATATGTCGCCACATCCTCTTAGGGACATGTATATGTCGCCACATCCTCTTAGGGACATGTATATGTAGGCGCTGCGAGGAAGATTGGACATCATACCTACGGATCTATTGTCAAATGACCTAGTTTTCTTCGTAGACAAACATCGGAGGCGTAGCTGTGAATGCACATATTTGTCGATGAATATGATATCGCTGCAACTACGTATCAACTCTAATTCCGACAATCAATGCTACTATAGCATACCGCAACGACTAGAAGAAGGATGGCAGGGCTGCTACAAGAGACGTAAGACCGCATTGACGATGAAGTTCGATGCTACACCCTCTTCGTGGTACACCCGAACATTGACATATAGTAGCAGGAACTAGGCACGTAGGTATGACCAAATTGAAGACCAGCTACTGGTCGCATGTCAAAGAGGCCAACAAACTATAGTACACGCAATGAGCTTAGGTGGAAGAGGTTATGCATTCATGGTCCACTTCGAGACAACAACGTTTTCATGAGCTGTTGACGGAATTAAAGTCTGGGTGGGGTGCAACTTGATTGCTATGCTCCGCATGCACACACGCTGTGGCGGGATTAGCTGCCCACCTGTGCTCATCTTTCATGTAAGATATTTATTATAAGTAGTTAAAAGGTGAAAAGTATTTCACTTTTCTTGACCTTAATTTATTATCTGCATTCTGAATGATAATGCTGTTGAAGGATCAATAATGTCATTTAATTTTATAGGACATGTTCACACATCAAGTATTGTGATTTCGCAAATGAACTGCGGCTCACGGTTTACGCAAGCACTGCACAGCCGACACTAATGGGAATACTAGAAAGGACAGTGTGTAAAAGGGAAGGTTATTATTGAATGGTCCGAGTCTATTTCCCGTTGGTGTTGGTTGTGGTAGTTAGTACGTATGTATCAAGATAAACGATTACATCTTTGGCTAGGAAATGCCGATGACGAGTTGTAAAAGCCAGGGTTGCATCTCAAAGTCTAGGAGTATCAATGCTGTACTTTCAACTTTCATGGAACACATTGGCCAGCAGTACATATAGCTAAATACTGTGATGCGCCGGTGTTCCCCATAGTATATAGTATTGTGTAACGTTTTTATTCAACATTCTACTCGCCTACTTATGTTTATAGCAATATTCTTTGCACATATTGTTATCTAAGTAATATTCTGTAACTATATTAAGTGATCTACCCGTTAATCTAACGGTATTCCTAGTTATTCCCGTTTCTGTTCATTTGTGAACCCGGAAATAACTTAAGTCGGCCATGTTTCTACCTCACGCGCTTGTGACGTCATGCAACTTTTACTTCTACGTCATGTGGTGATTACTTTAATAGTGGGGGGTAACTTATGGGAGTTGTGGGATTTTAACATTCGTTTGTTATCTTGTTTTAGCGCTTCACACTTGCTCTGCTCCTTATGTTTGTATGTCATATAACAAGTGTAATTGACCTTTTGTATCGATATGCTTATCTTATGTGTTTTACATCACGCATTGCGTTAGGTAACTTTACTGGGGGAAGTGTCGGACGTGTGGGATTCCCAAATGGGCCTCTTTCCAAATGGGCCTCTTTCCCACAGTTTTCCTACAGTTGTGTATCTGGTGGGAACGCTGGCTATAAAAGCGGGTTCACTGTGGGAAACGGCACTCCGCAGTAGGCCACACTTATCATAGAGGAACATAGCTAGTTGTTCGCAGACTTGTCATTGCACTTGGCTTATTCTATGTTGCGATATTCATTCGTTAAATAACTTACTTAAAGGAAACCTTGTTGTAGAGAGATCTTATAGTAATAGTAAAGCTTTCGTCTGCTGAATAAATAGTTATAGTGTTTCGTAACTCAGCATATTAAACTTAATGTCCACAGTAATTGACCACCTATCTTACATCATTCATTCCTTTGTCGCCGACACTTCCCCACATGTTTGTTCCGTGTAGAGAAGCTTGATAATATTTCAGACGATCCATTTATCGGAACATCATCGTTAATATCTATTAAACGCATAGAACACTCAATATCTCTTACGTTGTTCCATATCAAACACTGCGGTGTCATTCCTCATCAGCAATCAGTTACCTGTGCCTGGCGGTTGCTCATCTTACTTACCTGTCTATCGGCCTGTCGGCTAATCGTATACACACGTAGAAGCTGTACAAACAACGATCTAGAATATTGTCCGTTCTAGTGGGTCAATCCGTACGAGCCAATTAGGGGACGCTACCAAATGTTAACCTACTGGCGCGTAGCATTTACCTCAACGTAGGGATCTCACTATCCCTTACTGCCGTTTCTAAAATGTTCGCTCTCTCTCTTTTGTGTACCTTCTCCACCCACCACCGCATGCTATCCTCCTTGGACAGCATTTCGATATCTGTATCCCCTACAGTATAAGGGTCACGGTTACTGACGAGAAATGGTCGACTATTTGTAATACCCTTTTCTATCATGGCGTTCCTGTGTCTCGCAAACGTTATAACGTGAGTGTCCAATCCCTCCCTATTCTTGCTCCAGAACAGTAGGACCGTTGATCATTGCTGACATGATACTTATACACGTGATCTTCTATCCGTTGTTTGGTATTTATTTCTGTTTTTCCTTTTTTTAGACAGTGACGACACAAGTACGCCCACCCCCTGTGCTTTGCTGCATCAGATTTCTCCATTTTTCTGGAATATAGGTATACAAAGAGAGATAAGTGATGCAGTCCTGCTATTAGTTGACCTAAGTTGTCGCCGACACCTGCATCTTGCACTAATTTTATAGTTGTCATATATATATCGACGAACTGTAATCTCCTATTAAAGACAACCGATCGCATTTCGACTAAAGATGTAGACGAGTGAAACTGCCGTGGCTGACTGACTGACGAATCGATTTTAATTACATGTTTTGGTAGAGTGTTGTAGGATGGATAAAGAACTATATTTCGCTCTGCGCCTACCCTTTATGTATATTTCGTGTATATGGGAGATCATTTATACTGTGTTTGTGTTTGTAATCGAGCGAATAACATAATTAATAAAAAATAAAGTCGTCCAAAGCTAAAGCGAATAGGTGTTATAAAGCCTGTACATCCATTTTCCTCGCCATAAGTATCCACCGTGGAGTGTGGTTCCCTTCATATGGCTTCAATTTATTGTGGTGTACCACATTTTCTTTCCCTTGTTTGATCGTCTGTAGGATGTAGTTAATATCTGCCACCTTCTTCCTTATCAGGTATGGCCCTTCCTATGCTGCTTCTAGCTTGTGGGCTATGCCGATTTTTTTGTTCTCTGCCAAACACCATTACGCATCACCTTCTGAGTAAGTGTTAACCACCAATTGCCTGTCGTAAACTTCTTTACCTCGCTGACTCCCCTATATGCTTCCTCGCTATCTCGTGCGCTTGTTGTAATTTGTCTCTAAGTGTGTCGACAAATTTGCCGTATGAGGTTATTCCTTGCCCGTCTGGTGTCGAACTTCCATATACTAGCTCAGCTGGAAGTCTAACTTCTCTTCCCATAGTCAAACGGTCAGGGCTTAATTTCGTGGTTTCGTTGGGTGTAGCTCTATAAGCACCTGTCAGACAGCCTAGATTGAGATCCCAGTTGTCTTGTTCATTACACAGGTAGGCCTTGATCATCCTCACCAGGGTCTTGTTGAATGCTTCGCACTGTCCATTGCAACTCGGATTTCTGGCACTTGTGCGCGTTTTCTTGATTTCTAGCAATCTGCACAGTTGTTTGAACACATTACTCTCGTAGTTCCTTCCCTGGTCACTATGTATGGTAAGTGGACAACCCCATCTTGCCTCAAATTCAACCATTTCAAGTGCTTTCACCTGGATATATTCGTCGATCTCAGTTCCAAGATCTATCTCACTTTCTCCACTCTTGTTTTCACTGTCTGTCGTTTCAGGTTCGGCTTTTACATGGGACCATGCCAATAGCATGTCATCTGACCTCTTACGGCATTTCTTACAAGGTCCACATTTCAATGATTCCTCCATATCAACCTGAGAACATTCACAGTCTTTCGGGTTTTCACATCTTGAGAGTGCATCGCAATGTCCCTGCCTTGCACCAGGCCTGTACTCGATTGAGAAATCGTATTGAGATAAAACCTCTATCCATCTGGCGATCTTTCCTCTTGGTTCTCACAACTTGAATAGCCACACCAAAGCCTGATGGTCACTCCTGACCTTAAATCGTGTGCCTAGTAGGTACTGTCTGTAATATTCAACAAAATACCGCACTGCTAGAAATTCTTTCTCTGTTATGCAGCTGTTTGACTCTGCCTTGTTTAAAGATCTGCTCGCATACGCTATAATGCGTTCCTTACCATTCTGTTCTTGCATGAGAACAGCCCCTAGTCCTGTGGCACACCCATCCACGTCTAAAGTGAATACTCCTCCATCATTGTTCGGGTATCCCATAACATCGGGACTAATAAGCGCTGCTTTGATACTTTCAAATGACTTTTGGCAATTCTCGGACCACACGAATGTTTTTCCTTTCTTTGTCAGCTCAATCATCGGTCTTGCCATTTGTGCGTAATTCTTAATGAGTATGCGGTAGTAAGACCCCAAAGCGACACAACTTTTGATTTGTTTCGCCGTCTTAGGTGTCGGCCAGGAGATAATCTTGGATATATTATCAGGGTTTGGTCGCACTCCTTTGCCAGACACAACGTGACCAAGAAATATAACTTTTTATTGGAACATCTCACATTTCTCAGGTTTCAACTTTAACCCAGCTGCCTGTATCCTCTCTAAGACTTGTTCGACTCTTCCAATATGCTCATCAAATGTCGACACATATACTATTATGTCATCAATGTATATAAGACATGTCTCCCATTGCAGCCCTTGTAGCGCCAGTTCCATGGTGCGCTGAAATGTGCTGGCAGAATTATTCAGACCAAAAGGCATCCGGGTCATCTCATAATGCCCATATTTGCAGGCAAATGCAGTTTTGGGGATATCTTCTGCTCTGACTGGAATTTGGAAATATCCGCTGATCAGGTCAAACGTTGAAAATAAGCATGCTCCTGAAACAGCGTCTAGGCAGTCCTGGATTCTCGGCATCGGGAAACCATCGGGTTTTACTAATTCATTTAGACGTCTGTAATCTACGCATGGGCGGACTGCTCCTGATTTTTTTTTACTAGAACTATGGGCGAGGCCCATGGGGATGTGCTCTTTCTAATAACGCCCTTTTCCAATAAACCCTCTATTGCTTTCTTCTCTTCAGCAGCAAATGCAAGCGGAACACGTCTTGGTGGTTGTTTGATTGGTGCAGCATTACCTGTGTCAATGGTGTGCTCTGTAAGATCGGTCAGGCCGATGTCCCAGCCTTTAGAAAACGAGCTTCCATACTTACAGAGAAGCTTAGTCAAGATTGCTCTCTCTGTTAAATTTCTATTCTTACTCGCTTTCTCGAATAACTCGTGTAGGTGTTCAGGTACGCTAACGTCCATGTCTAGTGTCTGTTCTATCCTCCTCACTGTACCTAGTTTGTTACTCGAGAATGGTAAGCGTCTAACCGAGCAATTATTCATAGAGTATTCGCCTCCTTCCCTTTCAGTCAGAATTTGGCAATGTCTTCAATTCTTTCAGCAATGCCCACGACTGTATCTTATCTTATAGACACAGGGGTGGTGAACGGATTTAATAATCTCACCTTTTGTGTAGTTGAACTATTTATGTCCACCAGTGTTGATGCCATTTTCAACGGGTAAATTTCATTAAAATTGTCTGTCGGTTCTATTATGTATGTTGTTCCATTATCAATGTCATCATTTTCACTCCGTGTGATAAACACATCGATGGCCGCCTCCGATAATCCGGGTATTGTATAGTGGTCCGCAGCGGTTACCATCTTGACGGTTTCGGGCAGTCCGACTTGTGAACAACTTATCTTATGCTCATTTAATACGATGAGACCCTTGCTGAGCATAATATCCGCCGGACCTTCTGTTCCGTTTTGCAGAATATCTATCCCTATTAGACATTCGTCTTCAATATCCGCTACTATCATTTCGCCTTTCAAAGTCAAAGTATCGAGCATGAAATTGAACTCCGCCTTGCCTAACTCTTTAAGCGGTATTCCTCCAGCTCCGGCCAGACGTGACGACTTCCTAAGGTTTGGCTTCTTGTCGTCGGTTAATTTCTCATACACTTTGGAAGATAATACTGTCATTGAGGCACCCGTATCTGCTGTAAAAGTAAAAGTCTCTCTTCCTCCTAATAGGTCTATTTCTCATTTTGTATTCATCTGTTGCGGGTATATCGTGATTAATTTCTACATCCTTTTGGCACTCTTTTCTTGGACCGCCCTTTCGCCGCAAGAGTCAGTCCTTTCTAGTTTAAAAGATTATGGTTTTCGTTCCTTGTCTCATTCGATGGGTAGATATCTCTTCGCCTTTGCTGCATATTTCTATTAACATTTCTTGCGAATCTCTCCCGCGCTGGTTCTCTGCAGTCTCTTGGATTTGTTTATCGCCTGCAGAATTTGCTCGAGAACCTTTTCTACTTTGTCGCTTTCTTGCAGCACTGGTGTAATTTCCTCTTTATGTGGTCGCTCCCATTTGCGGTTGATATCGTTTCCGGTATTCCTGTTACCCCGTTCGCCACCGACACGTAAGTTTCTGACCTCCAATATGTCGTCATCAGTATCGCTGGAGTTTTGTGTTTTGTTAATTGTGCGGCGTGATATCTTCTTTTGCTTCCTGTCTCCATCATCGTTTTTTGTGCCTGTTCGTGTCTGGATATAATTTGCTACGTGAAAAACTGCCTCATCTATATTATTTGGCTCTTTTTGATACTCGACCGCAAATCTAACTTCTTCGTCGAGTAGACCATCGAGAAATCTTCTGACTAGGTCTTCCTGTCGTGTTTTCCAATTCCTATAACCATGTGCTTTATCGTATAGCATTTTTAATTCTGACGCATATTCTTCAGCAGTTTCGCCTTCTGTCTGGTTTCTCCTACTGACATTTGCTGCATACGACCTCGAAGTGCGTACTACCCTATACCGACTGTCTAATTCCTTGATTAATACCTCATAATTCTCGATTATGTCCCTTGGTAATTGTCCGAAAACAAATTGTCCAGCCGTGCCTTGTACACGAGGAAGTAACTGGTCAAGTTTTTCATTGTTTCCCCACCCATAGCGTCGTGCGATAATTTCGAACCTGTTTATCCATACACCCCATTCATCTTTTCCATTAAATGCAGGGATCTCCAAGCTAAATCGCTGCCTCCTCGTATACGTGTGTGTGTATCTCCGTTTTGGTATGTGCCTAGATCTCTACAACGTGTAATATTTTCGAATGCATGGCGTGACTGTATATACGACCCTCCTTGGTTTGGGACACGTCCCATATACGTCTCAGCTATATTAACTTCGCCATTTGTATCATATTCTTGTCGCATCAACGGCGACGTCTGGCCACGTTTACTGTCGTATTGTGTTGTGGAACAGTTTTCATTGTAACTCCGAGGTATTCGTTCCAGGCCATGCGTGCCATCATCTCTCGATTGTTGTATTACCTCATATCCCCTCCCGTGCTCTACTCTGTTATTACTGTGGCATATATCCCTACTTTTCTCGATTGCCGAGATATGTGATTGATTGTGACTGATCGTGTGTGGGTGTGCGATGGCCGCTTTCGGTACATGTATTTCCCAAGTAGGTTGTCCCATATTTCTGTTACTTTCATGTTGCTCTGACACTAAAGACGTCATTTGCTTGAGCACACAGGTAATTTCATTTTGTTGATGTTTAATGGCTATCTGCTGCTGCTGTAGATCACTAATAATTTCTGCGAAGGGTATATGACCTCTTTCCTCCTCCGTATTTTCTAAATTCGAAATTGCTGGCATATCATCACAATACTCAGATTCATGCTCGCCTAGTATACATTGTTGATCTAATGTGTCGCCCTGATTATGTGACGAATTACGGCCAGCATTAATAGTGCTCCCATTAAGTGTCATACTTCCAGGCGAAAGTGGTAGAGTCACATGTCCGCGAGCTCCTTGCTCTCGGTCGGAAGCATATTGCGTTGGATCGGTTGTATGCAGTATGTAGTCGCTGTTTTTTGTCTTACCAATGTTATTTACATCATCGCCTCGTGAACTTGTTTGCAGTGGAGTCTTATCAAAGTTAAGAAAAATCTCTGTCTCTATGTTAACCGCCCTGCGTTCTGCCATTATATACCAGTGTAACTTATCGCAAAAGTGAAAATAGAGATGTTATAAATTCGTGGTGTTATATCTGTGTAGCTCTACTAGGCTCTACTGTATATATCTCGCGTTAGGGTCCGTATCACTGGATCCGCCCGAGTAACTTAGCAGATCCCACCGCTGCCACCATAAATGCTACGCGCCAGTAGGGTTAAAATTTGGTAGCGTCCCCTAATTGGCTCGTACGGATTGACCCACTAGAACGGACACTATTCTAGATCGTTGTTTGTACAGCTTCTACGTGTATATACGATTAGCCGACAGGCCGATAGACAGGTAAGTAAGATGAGCAACCGCCAGGCACAGGTAACTGATTGCTGATGAGGAATGACGCCGCAGTGTTTGATATGGAACAACGTAAGAGATATTGAGTGTTCTATGCGTTTAATAGATATTAACGATGATGTTCCGATAAATGGATCGTCTGAAATATTATCAAGCTTCTCTACACGGAACAAACATGTGGGGAAGTGTCGGCGACAAAGGAATGAATGATGTAAGATAGGTGGTCAATTACTGTGGACATTAAGTTTAATATGCTGAGTTACGAAACACTATAACTATTTATTCAGCAGACGAAAGCTTTACTATTACTATAAGATCTCTCTACAACAAGGTTTCCTTTAAGTAAGTTATTTAACGAATGAATATCGCAACATAGAATAAGCCTTTACCAAGTGCAATGACAAGTCTGCGAACAACTAGTTATGTTCCTCTATGATAAGTGTGGCCTACTGCGGAGTGCCGTTTCCCACAATGAACCCGCTTTTATAGCCAGCGTTCCCACCAGATACACAACTGTAACTGTAGGAAAACTGTGGGAAAGAGGCCCATTTGGGAATCCCACACGTCCGACACTTCCCCCAGTAAAGTTACCTAACGCAATGCGTGATGTAAAACACATAAGATAAGCATATCGTTACAAAAGGTCAATTACACTTGTTATATGACATACAAACATAAGGAGCAGAGCAAGTGTGAAGCGCTAAAACAAGATAACAAACGAATGTTAAAATCCCACAACTCCCATAAGTTACCCCCCACTATTAAAGTAATCACCACATGACGTAGAAGTAAAAGTTGCATGACGTCACAAGCGCGTGAGGTAGAAACATGGCCGACTTAAGTTATGTCCGGGTTCACAAATGAACAGAAACGGGAATAACTAGGAATACTGTTAGATTAGCGGGTAGATCACTTAATATAGTTACAGAATATTACTTAGATAACAATGTGTGCAAAGAATATTGCTATAAACATAAGTAGGCGAGTAGAACGTTGAATAAAAACGTTACACAATACTATATACTATGGGGAACACCGGCGCATCACAGTATTTAGCTATATGTACTGCTGGCCAATGTGTTCCATGAAAGTTGAAAGTACAGCATTGATACTCCTAGACTTTGAGATGCAACCCTGGCTTTTACAACTCGTCATCGGCATTTCCTAGCCAAAGATGTAATCGTTTATCTTGATACATACGTACTAACTACCACAACCAACACCAACGGGAAATAGACTCGGACCATTCAATAATAACCTTCCCTTTTACACACTGTCCTTTCTAGTATTCCCATTAGTGTCGGCTGTGCAGTGCTTGCGTAAACCGTGAATATGATGAACATACAGTCACCTGCGTTAGTGGTCACCTCTATTAAGCAGCTAACCTACAATAAGCGGTCCGTTTCCAGATTCACAATATATTGTTGTATGATGCATTTACCGTCTATTACGCATCCTCATGAGCTAAGCAGCCTCTTTCCGTGATTCCCTTGACTGGCTGCTTAAGACGGGTTTGACTGTATATACAGAGCAGCGCATATACAAGTATCTTTTCTCAGTTAAAGATAATCTTTACTATAGTTTAGACATTATTTCGGAACTACTGAATGAGTATCTTGTATGTATTGTTGATATATATCAAAATCAAATACAAATACACTTAGCAACACACCATCGTCGATGCTACAATAACACATTCATTGGAACACATCATGACTGCCATCGACTCACGGTTTGCGTACAGCAGCGAGGCGGCAGCAATGCTAGATCGATTGGCGATATGTAATGTAAAGTATAATATTGATGTTAAAGCGACATTACATCGCAAAAAGCAAATAAAATTCATTTTCTCACGTATACATTCATTGCTACTACAAATTCTTCCGTATACATTCGAACACATACATTGAATCAATAAACAGTGTTTTTGTGGATTGAAAGTAGGATTTCATATAACGGTCATCCATGCTCCTGAATTGACGTGTTTGTCATCGGAGTCAATACTAAACGCGAGATAACTTAGAATGGTCTATCCGAATAAATAGGCACAAATGTGAGATATAACTGTAAATCTGTACTATAAATCGTGTTATTCAGGATACACAAGTAGTATTACGCATGGATATTTACATTATTTTGTTATGTCAACAAACCGTGTATACGACGTTTGTTTATTAGTTGAAATACTCAGTATTTGAGGCAAATATTTGGAAAAGAATTAAACCATATAATAGGAAAATACATTCTGTATAAATGTGTGTTTTCACTGATGTAGTGTCGCTTTAATATATATAGATGCTCTGCTTGTAGGGTCGTACCTATTGTGCACTCGTCATAATGTTGACGAAACCTGAAATAAAGAGATGATAATAATTATAAAACAATGAAACATTTTGAAACACAATTATTGCAACACTGAAAAATGATGGACTGAAAAATATGTGTAACAATATGGTTGCATGGACGTGTGGGTAGCTTAGTTTATACAAATTTATTTTAGGTCGATTGCGAAACAAGTTCTTATAGCTTATATTAATCACTATCGAGACCTCATTCCTGATGGAATCCATCGCCACGAGGGAGAGAGAAGAGGCAACGTGGAATTTAAATACCTTGCCTACGGGCACAATCGTAACGGCTCCAGCAGGGCTCGAACTCCGGACCTTTCGCACCTGAAGCGAACGCGCATCCACTGCGCTATCACGACTTCAGGGGTAGCTTAGCAGCATCAGCTCTGGCTCGGTTTCTCAGTTATTTAGTTTAAGCATATTTTATTTCCCAATCTAATACGTATTGAACAAAGCATACATTACACATATCAAAATACAACAAAATGATTAGTATGAAAGAGAGTGTCTTATATAATTCTTCTCCTCAGCTCATGTAGTCCACATTACAACAACATAATTTACGCGCTACGGAGCAAGATTGATCCACTGCCTGTCCAATGCTGATCATAGCATGTGATTTACGTTTATTTATCGTCGCTACCGGTTGCCCATATGAGCGATGCCTCCTGGAGATATTAGTCATCATAGCACCGTAATGCGAGCTAATATGACCACATCGTAATAATAATATATATATAATAATAGTGGAAGTCGTGATAGCGCAGTGGATGCGCGTTCGCTTCAGGTGCGAACGGTCCGGAGTTTGAACCCTGCTGGAGCCGTTACGATTGTGACTTTAGGCAAGGCATTTAATTTCCACGTTGCCTCTTCTCTCTACCTCGTGGCGATGGATTCCATCAGGAATGAGGTTTCGAGAGTGATTAATATAAGTTTTATGAACCTGTTTCGCAAGCGAGCTAAAATAAATTTGTATACACTATAATGGCCATATATCCTCAACGCTACAAAATGTACTATCCAAGCTAGTTTGCAAGTCTGTAAGCCTGTAAGTCCACTTAATTGGTATACCCAAGAAGCATACATGCACGTAATATTAAAGCTAATGTAGGTCCTAAGGTCACTCGATTGTGGTCTTAATAAGTAATACAGTCAAACCTGCCTTAAGCAGCCAGCCAAGGGATGCATAGAAAGTGGCTGCTTAAAACAGGTGGCTGCTTAATAGAGGTCAACTATACAGTAAACCGACATATTAGGAATATGGTTGCTGGCTGCTTAATACAGGTTGGCTGCTTAATAGAGGTGACCACTAACACAGGTTTGACTGTATAGCGCCATTTTATGTTTGGTCATGAAACGTGCATGTACCACAATCACGTTGGAGACTTGTATGACGTACGCGTGAAATAAACTAGATGCAGCCAAACCTGTCTATAAAGGCCACCCTCGGGAAAGTCAAAAAGTGGCCTTTGTTGGCAAGTGGCCTCTCAATAGAGGGCTAAATGCATTGAAAATGGCTCGACGGGAGAGACAAATGGTGGTCTTTAGAGACAGGTTTTTCATATGCGGCCTTTATTCGGAGGTGGCCTTTAGCACAGGTTTGACTGTACATGGATTCGATCTATTATATGCTGCTGTCGTCCGTAACAGTGACGTACAATGCTCAAACGAAGCATACCATGTTAAAGCTTGAGCCAATACCTGTGTAATGGTGTGCAACAGTTGTTGCTTGTTCTGCTGGTCATAGCGCAGCACTGTAAGCTCATATGGCGTATATAATGCATAGACTCTCCAAAATACTGATAATCCAGGGATCGCAGGTTCGATCCCCCGTCTGACCCGAATAAAATTAAGTCTTTTTGATGGGACTTTAAACCGAGGTCTCGTGTCGGTGCTTTGCACCGTGTACGTAATAGAACCAGTGGAGACTCTGGAATGGGTCTCTGTCTGTATCATTGCGCAAATCCTCCAACAATCTAAAATGACTAAGCTCTTCAGAAGGCGTCGCTCGTATGGGTAACCGGTAGCGACGATAAATAAACGTAAAACACAAATACTATGTATGCCTGTATACTCTCACTTAGTATTCACATTAGGCATGTATTGTCCAGATGTGGGACCCACATTCACTGTATAAGTAAAGTAATGTGTTTGTTTATTATAGTGTCACCCCTATTTAAAGGGTCAGCCATTTCCGACTTATGAGACACCTCTTTTTATGAACATCAGTACTTCCAGAATCCTATGCTTGTATGCCAGGCGACAAGCTGGTAGGCAATCGGTAACCATTATTTAACTAGCTGGCGGCTCACCAACCGGCCATATAAAAAAGAACCCCTGACGAGGTTCGAACCTTCGACATACCGCTCCTTAGGCTGACGCCTTAACCACTACGCCACGAAAACGGTATTCATTGTAATTAATACTGTTCTCTCCGTTTCGGTTCCTGGAAAATGAGCACGTTTGATTCAAACAAAAATTGACGTTTGTGTGTCTTTTTGTGCATATTACAAATATCTGGAGAGTGTGCACGTTTGATTCAAACAAAAAAATGACCTTTGTGTGTCTTTGTGTGCATATTACAAATATTGGAGAGTGTGCACGTTTGAATCAAACAAAAAATGACGTTTGTGTGTCTTTGTGTGCATATTACAAATATCTGGAGAGTGTGCACGTTTGAATCAAACAAAAAATGACGTGTGTGTGTCTTTGTGTGCATATTACAAATATCTGGAGAGTGTGCACGTTTGAATCAAACAAAAAAATGACGTTTGTGTGTCTTTGTGTGCATATTACAAATATCTGGAGAGTGTGCACGTTTGAATCAAACAAACAAAATGACGTTTGTGTGTCTTTGTGTGCATATTACAAATATCTGGAGAGTGTGCACGTTTGAATCAAATAAACAAAATGACGTTTGTGTGTCTTTGTGTGCATATTACAAATATCGCCTTACCTGAAAAGTTAACACGTCCATCTCCAGTAGGATCAGCTTCCGCTATCATTTCTCTCATATCATCGTCTGTGAAACCCATACCAAGATCATGCACCACCTATTTATTTATAAGATATGGCCTGGAGGTTATAAATACTTTTCTCCATTCTCAAACTCAGTCTCGAGCTTCTGATTGGTTGAGCCATGAGCAAATAACCAATCAAATTTCTTGAGCTCGAGTTTGAGATCTGAGAAAAGTTTTAAAGTTTGAGAACCTCGGCCCTAGGTGTAGAGTTTTATATTTGTGCTGAAGACAATTGCTTCAATAATAGACGGATATGTAGTCCAGTGGTAACACGCTGGACTGGTAATCCAGGGATCGCAGGTTCGATCCCCCGTCTGACCCTAATAAAATTAACAGTCTTTCAGATGGGACGCTCATATGGGCAACCGGTAGCGACGATAAACACATTGTTTCAATAAAGCTTTCTACCGCTAGAAATTCAACAAGACAGACTGGATTAAGTTTTTGGACGTACAACCATATTTAGAATTGGCATAAATGAGGTACAGCACACTGGATATGCACGTGCATAGTGAGATCGTCATTGAACAACCATGCTGGTTATTAAGTTACAGGAAATATTATATTTACTATTATAAGAACATTAGTGGAGGTCGTGATACCGCCGTGATAGCACGTTCGCTTCATCTGCGAAAGGTCATGTGTTCGAGTCCCACTGTAGCCGTTACAGTTTATACACATTTAATTTAGCACGATTGCGAAACAAGTTCTTACAACTTATATTAATCACTCTCGAGACCTCATTCCTGATGGAATCCATCGCCACGAATAAGAGAAGAGGCAACGTGGAATTTAAATGCCTTGCCTAAGGGCACAGTAGTAACGACTCCAGCGGGGCTCAAACGCCGGACCAGTCGCACCTGAAGCGAATGCGCATCCACTGCGCTATCACTACTTCCAACTTAGCCAAGGCATTTAAATGCAATGTTGCCTCTTTTTTCTCCGTCGTGACGATGGAGTATATCGGAAATTCTGTCTGGATAGTGATTAATATTTTGTTGTATGACATTGTTTCGCAATCGAGCTAAAATAAATTTGTATCAAATAATTAATTAGTAACTCCATCGCAAGAAATAATATTCAGAACTCAGAATCTAGTATACTGTTTATGAATATATACACGCTTATTTGGGCTCTACCACAATGTTTCCCGGTACATGTTCTAGGGTTGAAACAATCACAATTAACACACATTTCCAGCAATAGAAAATATTGAGAGACGTGATTGTGTCTTTTGTTTCTAAATCTGAGCTGAAGATAATTGTTTCAATAACAGACGGATCTGTAGTCCAGTGGTAACACGCTGGACTGGTAATCCAGGGATCGCAGGTTCGATCCCCCGTCTGACCCTAATAAAATTAACAGTCTTTCAGATGGGACGTTAAACCGAGGTCTCGTGTCGGTGCTTTACACCGTGACTAGTAACTCATCAATATAACACACATCGGTTTTTTCCATCGCCATTATTGTTCATAGTTTATCATTAAACCGATTTAACATATAGTTATACAAAATCATGATAGCTCAATTGCGAAAGAAATATTTACAACCTTAGTGTAATCGATTACCATTCCAAATGTCGTAGTTTCGATCCCGAAACATATCAACACAGTTTAGTTCGATTAATACTGTAAACCAAGGTATCATATACACTAAAACATGTGCTAAGCAGCCAGTCAATGCAATCACAGAAAGTGGATGTTTAGTACAGCTGGTTGCAAATGTATAATAAAGCAACATCATGGGAATCTGGAAACTGTCTCCTCTCCCTCGCTCCTTTCTCCCCCCTCTCTCTCCCCTCTTCTCTCTCATCCCCCCTCTCTCTCTCTCTTCTCTCCCCCCTCTCGCTCCTATCTTCTCTCCCCTCTCTCCCCTCTCTCCCCCTCTCTCCTCCCCTCTCCCCTCTCTCCTCTCTCCTATCTTCTCTCTCATATCTTCTCTCTCTTCTCTCTCCCTCTCTCTCCTCTCTTCTCTCTCCTCGCCCCTCTTTCCTCTCTTCTCTCTCTTCTGTCCCACTCTCTCCTCTCTTCTCTCTCCTCTTTTCTCTCTGCTCACCCTCTTTCTTCTCTTCTCTATCTTCTCCCCCCTCTATCTTCTCTCTCCCCTCTCTCTTATCTCCCCCCTCTCTCTTCTCTCTCCCCTCTCCTCTCCCCTCTCTCTCCTCTCTCTCCTCTTTCTTCCTCCTCTCTTCTCTCTCTACTTTCTCTCTCCTCTAGGAAACCACAGCGTCGATAGATCATCCATCCCGAGTTAAAAAGTAAGATTATTATGATTGGCGTGTCTACCTGTCGTAATCCCTGCAATGTGATATAGCCGTCCCCGTGTGGATCTATGACGTCAAATGCTCCTCGAATAAGTTCCTCGGATTCAAATGCATTCAGGTTTTTCTCCATGAGTGTAAGGAATTCTGAAAACTCGATTTTTCCATTACCTGAAATACATAATTATTTACGAAGATGAAGAACCTTCTTGGTCTATAAAACTTTTCTCCTATCTCAAACTCAGTCTCAAGCTTCTGATTGGTTCAGTTGGTAGTAATACTCAGAATCAACCAATCAAATCATTTGAGCTTGAGTTGAGATCTGAGAAAAGTGGTATAACCTCGGGCAATGGTCGAGTGGCTAAATGGCTTGCCCTTCACCGCTGTAGGTTCGAATCCAACTGGGGTGTCCAGTTCTATCAAGTGAGGAAGCTATTCAGCTGGATTGTGGACGGTCGGTGGTTCTTTGAGCGAATTATTAGTCCGTACCTGAAAATCGTTTCGGAGAAGCACCTGGGTCTTGTTCCACCAATAATAGCTGGCTAGTCTCAATATGACCTGCAGGTACGACTTTGAATCTCAAAACACAAACACACTTGTAATAAGATTGTGTAATACATTCAACTATTATTGTGTTGGTGTGTGCATGTAATGAACTGCTTGTTATCAGTAGAGAAGTATTTAGCTTTGTGCCTCATATCGCACATCTTCTGTCCGCAGTCATAACATGTGTACTAAGTGGAAGTCGTGATAGCGCAGTGGATGCTCGTTTGCTTCAGGTGCGAACGGTCCGGAGTTCGAGCCGCGCTGGAGCCGTTACGATTGTGCCCTTAGGCAAGGCATTTAATTTCCACGTTGCCTCTTCTCTCTCCCTCATGGCGGTGGATTAATATAAGTTGTAAGAACTTGTTTCGCAATCGAGCTGAAATAAATGTGTATGAACTATTACAAATATAAGGAGCAAAATCGTAACTGTGAACAAGATTACAGTCACACCTGTGTTAGTGGTCACCTCTATTAAACAGCCAAACCTGTGTTAGTGGTCACCTCTATTAAACAGCCAAACCTGTGTTAGTGGTCACCTCTATTAAACAGCCAAACCTGTGTTAGTGGTCACCTCTATTAAACAGCCAACCTGTATAAAGCAGCCAGTTTCCATATTCCCAAAATGTTGTTTCATTATACATTTGACCTCTATTAAGTGATTAAATGAAGTTGTAAGAACTTGTTTCGCAATCGAGCTAAAATATATTTGTATAAACGAACATGTGTACATGTCAATACTAGCTATACATGGTGCGCGTTGTATGTCCATTCGTAAAGGCAGGACACGGAAAGCAATATATCCAAGATGCTTTAA
Organism: Archivesica marissinica; assembly: GCA_014843695.1. Lineage (NCBI taxonomy): Eukaryota > Metazoa > Mollusca > Bivalvia > Venerida > Vesicomyidae > Archivesica > Archivesica marissinica. The sequence goes on along the minus strand of CM026404.1, from coordinate 57,899,413 downwards.
AATAGCTATTGCAAACTACACAATGAGAAACATTAGTCAGTTACTGCCCCTGACTACTCCTAAAAGTATATTGGTCCTCTTAATTGGTTTCCTCTGTTTTTATCGTTGTTTCCTTTGCACCACATCCATTTTTATCCCTATTCTCGTCTTATAATTATGAAATTATTAAATCTCGACATATATCCTTTAGCATGTCCAATGGATACCTTATTGTAAAAATTGGTTCAATTAATTAACACGAAAATTACTTTTATCCAAACGCAACATCTGGTTAGACGACAACAGTAAAAACAAAGGATTCCAACTAAAATGACCAATATACATTTCGGGATAAATCTGACTTTATCCATCAAGGGAGGTAATAGAAAAACCAGTAATGTCTCGCATTGATAGTTTCTGTACTCGAACACTTTTCCCATGATCATTTGCAGCAACTCTAATTGGTTAGATAACAGTCCCCTGTCACATGACAGTCATATAAAAGGCTACATTTTATATCGTATGAGTCGAGTGGTTAAGGTCGCTGACTTTTATACCACTGTAACCTATCATCACTGATGGTCACGGGTTCGAGCCCCGCTCAGGCCGTGTCTCATTTATACGAAACAGTTGGCAGTTTCTTACGGAGGTTGGTGCACCAAGTACTGGTTAACCGCTGGAGCCTGCCCAGGATAGGTGTTGTTAGGTAAACTGCCCGTCGCTCAAATGGGAAACCGGTAGCGACGTTAAATAAACTTAAATAATAATAAACGTATGAGTCAAATGTATCAATTATGTGTACATACGTATTTATGGAATTCCATAGCTGTGTATTATATATTTGTGGATGACATGGACTGTGCATGTGATGAACGTACTACGACTGGTATAAAATAGGATATTATTAACAAACTAGCTGTTTCCAGTGTAGCATGAATTTACTGGTGTGAATTTGTCCTGGTTCGATATTCACATTCTTAGTTATACGTAAATATTTCTCAATTTACGTATTCTTGAAATATATTTTATTGTATTAAGACCACCGCCGAAATACACTACTAGTATACCATATTTGATCATGGGTCATTTTAAGCTACTTCGTATGTTATAATGTTTGTTTGTATTTGATGAAATAATAACTACTACTATAACTGATATCATTCAATATTCATCAATTACTGTATCTGTTAGCCTCTTTGCACGTCTATATATTTACATACTATTGAAACATACATGACATATATATACGAACCGTTACTATCAACCTCTTTGATCATTTCAGTGACTTCCTGATATCATTCAATGTTCATCAATTACTGTATCTGTTAGCCTCTTTGCACGTCTATATATTTACATACTATTGAAACATACATGACATATATATACGAACCGTTACTGTCAACCTCTTTGATCATGTCAGTGACTTCCTGATACCATTCAATGTTCATCAATTACTGTATTTGTTAGCTTCGTTGCGCGTCTATATATTTACATACTATTGAAACATACATGACATATATATACGAACCGTTACTGTCAACCTCTTTGATCATTTCAGTGACTTCCTTTTTGCTAGGATTACGACCCAATGACTTCATCACTGTGAGAAGTTCAGGAGTAGAGATTGTATTGTCACCATCTTTGTCGAACAAACTGAATGCTTCTTTATACTCTGTAATATATCCCACACATGTAATCAGTGAGTGTGTGTACGTGCGTCCGTCCGTTCGTCCGTCCGTCCGTGCGTTGCGTGTCTTGCGTGCGTGCGTTGCGTTGCGTGGGTGCGTGTGTTGCGTTCGTGCGTTGCATTGCGCGCGTTGCGTGGGTGCGTGTGTTGCGCGCGTGCGTTGCATTGCGTGCGTTGCGAGCGTGCGTTGCATTGCGTGCGTGCGTTGCGTGCGTGCGTTGCATTGCGTGTGTGCGTTGCATTGCGTTGCGAGCGTGCGTGCGTTGCGTGCGTGCGTTGCGAGCATGCGTTGCGTGCGTGCGTTGCGGAGCGTGCGTTGCGAGCGTGCGTTGCGTGCATGCGTTGCGAGAGTTGCGTGCGTTGCGTTGCGTGCGTGCGTTGCGTTGCGTTGCGAGCGTGCGTGCGTTGCATTGCGTGCGTGCGTTGCATTGCGTTGCGAGTGTGCGTTGCGGTGCGTGCGTGCGTTGCGTGCGTGCGTGCGTTGCGTGCGTGCGTTGCATTGCGTGCGTACGTTGCATTGCGTTGCGAGCGTGCGTTGCGTGCGTTGCGTGCGTGCGTGCGTTGCGAGCGTGCGTTGCGTTGCGTGCGTTGCGAGCGTGCGTTGCGTGCGTGCGTTGCGTGCGTGCGGTGCGTTGCGTTGCGTTGCGTTGCGTGCGTTGCGAGCGTGCGTTGCGTTGCGTGCGTTGCGTTGCGTTGCGTTGCGTGCGTGCGTTGCGTTGCGTTGCGTGCGTTGCGTTGCGTTGCGTGCGTTGCGTTGCGTTGCGTTGCGTTGCGTTGCGTTGCGTTGCGTTGCGTGCGTGCGTGCGTGTGTAACAAGTATACTGAATTATATCGGACACATGTAATCAAGCGGGTTTGCAACGAATATGCTGAATACATATGTTATCAATCTCGAGATGTATAGGGACATATACAGATTTAAATTACTTAGTTATTGTTCATTTATTGTTCAACATTTATTTATTTCTATGTAGTTATTGTCAATGGACATGTTTAGTCATTTGTGAATCATAGCTCTATTTCTAAGAAATTAAAACTATAGCTGCAGGTAGAATAAATATTGGGATGGAAACTGAAGTGGAATAGACGTGCCATACCTAATCTATCTTGGAGATGTTTGCGGTACCAATGAAATTGGGCTTCGGTTGTGCAAACGGACACCATGCTTTATCCATAGCTCAGTTGGTCATACGTTAGATATGGCTGTTTATTTATTACCATATATAAATGTTTGCGATGTAGACACCCAGAACTGCTTACACCTGGGCCTCCTTGGCCGATTGATTAAGGTCTTTAACTTCAAATCACTTACCCTCACCGCTGTATGTTTGAATCCCACTGGGGTTGTCGAAATTATTTCAGTGAAAAATTCAGCCGGCTTGTGGACGGTCAGTAGTTCTACACGGGCATCCGACTGTACTAATAAGAGGATCATCCGGGGTCCTCATCCACGAATGGGCATGGGCTGTCCGACTAGAGCAGTGGTTAGTACGCTTGCTTCTCACCAATGCAATCAAGTTCGATCCTCGGACCGGGAAGTATGCGAAATGGTAATGTTGTCACCAGATCGGGCAGGTGGGTTTTCTCCGGGTACTCCGGTTTCCTCCCACACGAATAACCATGCACCAATATGCTTTCATCAGCTCCAACCAAAATAATTAAGTTATTAAAGCTTGTTTCACAATCGTTGTAAAATAAATAAAGTGCATAACCTACTAATCATAGCTGGAGAGTCACCATATGACATAAGCTGTTCGTGCGAATTTAACCCATTTCATTCTGGACACAGTTAAAGGCTTTTGCAAACAACATAGATCCAGATCAGCGACAGCGTGACGCTGCGTGCTGATCAGGATCTATGTTGTTTGCTACATGACCAAGTGTCTTAGCAAGATCATCCTCTTCTTCTTCTTCTTCTTGTCGTTCGCGAATCACATGGACAAGCAGGCAGCAAACACGAAATGGGCCGTCCTCAGATCCTCCCGGCAGCCATGTAACTTCGTCTGGAGAGAAGTATCTGTTGGCCAGGTTGTTTTCCTCAGCCCATGAAGATTGGGATACTCCTGGAGGATGTGTTCTGCAGTCTGATCCCCTACGTTGCAGCTGCAGGCAGTTGATGGAGCTAGTCCAAGCTTCCGACACATATGGAAGTTCAGGCGGTTATGTCCTGTTCTAAGCCGGAATATCGTGACTTGCTCCTGTCTGGTGAGAAGGTGGTAGTCATCCTTCTCGACTGTTGGCTTTGATGCAGATTTGATTATGGTGCATTTCTCCTTGTAAGTCAAATCTTTGTCTGGTTGCCTCTCGGTAGAACCTGCTTGGCAAGCTTGTCAGCGGCTTCATTGCCAGGAATGCCTATGTGTGCAGGTACCCACTGGAGGACAGTTCTTTTAGTTACGCTGACTGTTCGAAGGGCTTCCATCAGGTGGGGTTCTTTGTTGTTAGACAGGGCATCCAGAACTGAGAGCGCATCAGTCAGGAGGACAACCTGGGCACACTCCACAGTGTTGTGTACTAGAGATGCTGCTGTTTCAAGGGCCTGTACTTCTGCCCCATAGTTGCTGCAGTGTACTCCAGTAGGTAGAGCAACTGACTGTGTGTGTCCATCTGGGTGTCGGGTGCTCCTCCGTTTGCTACTGCTTTTGTGGCTGAACCATCTGTGTAGACTTGTATCCATGCTTCTCCAGGATAACTCTTGTTGATGTGTGCTAGTGTGAGGGCACGTTTGACGTCATCATGTTGTCTATCTCTGGATGTCATGTATGGGATTGTACTGCAGATGGTAACCTTGGATTCATCGCTAGTCAAACATGGCTTGGATAGGAATGGTGTTGGAGGCAATGTCTTGGCTGGGAGATGGCTGGTGTGCTTTCGAGCAAGCTTCTTGGACTGGTGGATGAAACTGCTGCGCTTTAGACGATTCTTCGTTAGTGCCTCAACTCTCTGCTTCATCGGTTGTTCTTCCTGACATCGTAACTTCTCTGTCTGTAGAAGAATTCTTGTGTCGCGACGTTCTTGCAGTGGCTGGATGGAAGTAATTTTCTCCATGGCCTTGATTGGAGTGCTCTTCATTGCACCTGTGATCAGCCTGAGAGCCTTGTTCTGAACCTTGTCAAGTGTCTGTTGGTTGGTCTTGGCTGATGTTGTCCAGGCGGTGGATCCATATTCCAGGTGAGGCCTGACCACACCTTGGTAAACAGTCTTCAAGATGTGATCATTGGCACCCCATGTGGTGCCAGCAAGCTTCCGAAGGATTGCAAGCTTGTGCTTGGCTTTGGCCTCTGCTTTCTGGATATGTGGCTTCCATGTCTGCCGTCTGTCAAATGTCACCCCCAAGTATGTTGGCTCGTTGTCCGTCTTCAAGGCAGTTCCACCGACTTTGATGGTTCCAGCTTTCTGTTTGGTGGAAAGTGTGAAGAGTGTGGTTGACGACTTCTCCTTATTAATAGAGATGCATCAGTCTTCTGCCCATGCTGTGAGCTTGTCTGCGGCCATCTGCATTCTGTATGTGGCAGTCGTTGCATGTTCTTCAACGCACCACATGACCAAGTCGTCAGCATAGAGTGCTGCTTTGATACCATGTGGCAGCTCTGCAAGCAAGTCATCGATGAAGATGAGGAACAGCGTAGGCGAGATCACTCCTCCTTGAGGAACACCGTGTCGGATGAGGAATGTCTTGCTCTTCTGGTTGTCAACAAGTACTCTGGCTCTGCGATTGTGTAGGAAGGATTTGGTCCATCGGAGCATCTTGTCGGCAATTCCGCATCGTTGCATCTTGACCAGCAGCCCATCAGTCCAGACTTTGTCAAAAACCTTCTGGAGGTCTATCCAGGTTGCAAAAACTACCTTCTGGCCTTGGAATGCATCCTCAACTTCCTGAGCGAGGTCTGTTGCCTGGTCCTCTGTGCATCTGAACTGTCGGAATCCTGCTTGTTCCTTGGATAGGAGGTTTTCTGTCTCAAGGTACCACATGAGTCTCTTGTTAACTATCCTCTCCATTGTCTTGACCACACAGCTCGTGAGACTAATAGGGCGATAGCTGGAAGCTTTCTTTCTATCCTTGCCGTTCTTGTAGATTGGCATAACGGTGGCTTCCTTTCAGATCTGCGGAACTATGCCTTCTTCCCAGCTAATATTGAAGATGTCAAGAAGTTTCAGCATGGCTGAGCATCCAAGATGAGTTAGCATCTCATTGGAGATTCCATCAGGTCCTGGTGACTTCCTCTTCTTCAGTTGTCTGAGCGCTGTGTACAGTTCCTGGTATGTAAGTGGAAGTTTCATGGAGTCTTGTTCCGTATGTCTTTTACTTCTATCCTTCTGTTCTTTCCGTGCCTCTCTTTGCTGTTGGCGTGTGACTTTGATGTTGCCCTCTTTCTGGTAGGCTTTGGCGAGACAGTCTGCAGTCTCTTCGCCGGTCAACAGTTTCCCATCCTCATCCAACGTGATTTTCTGTCTGCTATTTTCTTCATCATTTAGCTGTTTCGTGAGCCTCCACAACTTCCTCCCGTCCTTCTCAAGGTTCAGGGCAGAAGTTTTCTCCCTCCAACTTCGTCGTGTAGCTTCCAGTTTAGATTTTTGAAACTGTGCCTTTGCTTTCTGAAGTTGTTCATGGTTTTCTTGTGATGGCTGTTCTTCTGCCCTGTTCCTTGCTTCAGTGAGTTCATCTTGGAGGGTCTGCAACTGATTGGTCCAGTAGGGCTTGTATTCTCTTCTCGCACCTCTAGGGGTGGTTTCATGGGCAGCTTTGAGTATGCAGCTGTTGACCTCTTTCACCACGTTGTTAACATCTCTTCCTTGTACCTGTATGCCTCGAGTAAGAGAATTGGACCGAATAGCAAAGATACTCCACTTGGCTTTCTTGTAGTTCCATCTAGGGTAGGGATGGTCTGTCTGTATCACTTCACTGCTGATTGTGAGGAACACTGGTTTGTGGTCACTTCCACCAAGTTGATCGCCAACTTCTCTAACCGTACCTTTCTGGATGTCCTCTGTGCAGAATGCTAGATCTGGAGAGGTAGCAGTGTGCCATCGCCTAGAGTAGAAGGTTGGTACATCATAGGGCTGGTTGACAAGGATCAAGTTGTGCTCATCCTGCCAGTCCTCCACTTCATCCCCACTCCTATCAGACTGTGCATATCCCCAACTCTGGGAATGACTATTGAAATCACCAACAGCCATGTATCGACTGTTTGAGATTTCAATAGTGTCAAGGGCAAGGGCTTTGTCATTTGGGCAGTAGTAGTTGACGAGGCTCAACTCAGATGATTTGGTCTTGATCTTGAACTCTTGGTATTCCGCTCCTTCAAGGTAGGTTTTCACTTCGCTCGCATTGATGTTGTTCCGGACTAGAGTGAGCACACCACCCTTGTGTCTGTCTTGTCGGTCTGCTCGGGAGCACTGGTAGCCTCGTACTTTGAACGTCTTGTCTTTGTTCAGGTGTGTTTCCTGTATGCAGCAAACACTTACCTCTTTGTCCTGTAGTACTTGCTCCAGTTCAGTCTTTTTGTTAAAGACTCCTTCAGCATTCCACTGCATGAGCACAAGAGATTTCTGCTTCACGTTTCGGCCAGTAGCTGTCCTTCGCCGTCCCCTGGCTCCACAGGGCGGCTTAGGGTGACCTTCAGTAGCTAGGGATGGGTTCCTTCGAGGTATGGAACCCGGCACTGTACCTGCCTGGCGGGTCTTCACAGGTCCAGCACCATCTCGGTTTACTCTTTCTGTCATTGTGATTCATTTTGCGTTTATGCGTAGTACCGTGGTTTATTAGAATGCGCCGTGCGGCCCAGTACTTCCGGCTTCAGCATTCGAGGTTTCTGTTGGGGTTACCTTACCCTTAGGCTAGGACTTTTAAGGCGGCCCATACATTCGCCTGATGCACCCAGTGTAGGACACGTGGAGTATTTAATAGGAGTAGCTTTGCCATGTGCTATCCTGCCCCGTCCTGATATATACACCGCCATATGGTCCGGGACTGCTTATTTAATTCACAGCAAACCCCCATATCTGAGGGCCGTTCCCCTATCCGCCACCTGAGGACCCGCTGGGTAGTGGATGGTCGCCCCACTACTGAATTGGGAGCAGCATGGTCCCGCAAGATCATCTGAATAGCAAACTGCATAGAGCCTGATCAGACGGCACGTTCCGTGGCGGCTAATCTAGCTCTAAGTTCTTTGCAAATACTGTTTGAACGGTATCCAGAATCAAATGGGCTAACACCAAACATGAACAAGAAAATTACTAAAAAGAAATACATAATGTCAATACCCGTTCAACTACACACTGGATAGTCAAATGTTGATGAAGACCTGGTAACAGAACTGGTGACATATGCACTTCCTATGTGAAACCGTTTCTTCTAGTAAATAGGTCTCTATTGGTATGACGGATCACGAATATTACGTCATCATTACATGATCAATTCATATAATATATAATATTACATACTATACACGCACGCACGCACGCACGCACGCACGCACGCACGCACGCACGCACGCACGCACGCACGCACGCACGCACGCACGCACGCACGCACGCACGCACGCACGCACGCACGCACGCACGCACGCACGCACGCACGCACGCACGCACGCACGCACTATTTTACATATTTGTGTGTTTTACGTTTATTTATCGTCGCTACCGGTTGCCCATATGAGCGACGTCTGAAGAGATTAGTCATCTTAGATGTTTGGAGGATAGTACAATGATACAGACAGAGACCCATACCAGAGTCTCCCCTGATTCATTTACGTGCACGGTGTAAAGCACCGACACGAGACCTCGGTTTAAAGTCACATCTGAAAGACTGTTAATTGTATTATGGTCAGACGGGGGATCGAATCTGCGAAACCCTGGATTACCAGTACAGCGTGTTAACAACTGCCATGGACTACAGTGTGCTAAAGAATTCTACATTATATATTAACCTTGTATCTGTTCATCAGTAAGCCGTGTTTCCGCCTGTAAAAGAAAGTATTAACTCATTACATATATATATTACTGTATGTACGGTATATTTGCATAGATTATCTAGTCTTCTCTTGTATTATACCGACGAAGGATATTCGATTGAATTCAAAACTAAGAATAGACAATTAAGAAAATGTACTAGTTGGACGAATGTGCAGGTACATATGCAAACATGCAAATGTGTGCGCGCGTGTGTGTTTTACGTTTCTTTATCGTCGCTACCGGTTGCCCATATGAGCGACGCCTCCTGAAGAGATTAGTCATTTTTGGAGGATAGTGCAATGATGCAAACAGATACGCATTTTAGAGTCTTCTCTGATTCGCTTATGTGCACGGTGTAAAGCACCTCGGTCTAAAGGTCCATCTGAAAGACTGTTAATTTTATTAGGATCAGACGAGGGGATCGAACCTGCGATCGAATCTGCGATCCCTGGATTCCCAGTCCACCGTGTTGACCACTGGACTACGTATCCGTCTATAGCCTACATGGTGAGCGGCAACAAAATATATGGACTTTCGTTCAGTATGAAAATACAGACTTTTGCAATTACTTTAAGGCTATAATTATCTTGTCTGGAGTACTATTATAGTTCTGACAATTAAAGCCCCATTAAGCAAGTACACATGTACATAATTTGATTCACACTTATAGTAGCATGCGCAACAGGAGGTTCACCCAAGACGTTCAAGTGGTCTTCTAACTAATTTAGAATGCGGTTTGCAATGGTGAGACGCGAGCGTACTCATTGCGCTAATTGGACAGCCACAATATATTGTACGAAACACATAGATTGGACACAAAAGCATAATTTGATATCATAATGTACTATAATAACATAATTGTTTAATTAAAAGTTGATACAATGACCTATAAAAATGCTTACAAATGCTTACAAGCTAATATTTACAAATGAATGAAAAGTGCAAACATACATACCATTGTGCATTCTACTCTGTTAATGCATTATTACGTTTGCATCTGTATGAATAAGTCTACAGTTGAATGAAATGAAAATAGCGTAATTAAACACGTCCTGATCAATGTGCTTGAAATAAAATCACATGCATTTATTTGCAATGATAACCGAAGGCACAACACACAATAGGGAACAACACCGATTTAATAAAATTGCAAATCATTCAAGTTGAGAGTGTTCAATCTTGTGAACAAATAGATAAAGCAAATTTCAGTCAGTACTGATTTTAGATTTGCGTAGATAGATGAAATCTTTCTTCAAATAACCAAATGTTAAGCAAACAAAGTCAATCTGTTATTCAAATACAGATCAATTATGTATACAATTGCGCTAGATATATATAGGTTTGAAATTAGGTTTCGGTAATAACCCCAGGTTTTGTCACTCTTCTCAAACATTTAATACATAAATGATTGGCATGACACTGCCAAATGTGCTGTCTTTGTATATGGACATATGTATATAGTATATAAGCCGAAAACGATCTAATATGTAAGGATCTGTAGTCCAGTGATACCACGCTGGACTGGTAATCCAGGGATCGCAGGTTCGATCCCCCGTCTGACCCTAATAAAATTAACAGTCTTTCAGATGGGACTTTAAACCGAGGTATTGTGTCGGTGCTGTACACCGTGCACGTAAAAGAACCAGAGGAGACTCTGAAATGGGTCTCTGTCTGTATCATTGCACTATCCTCCAAATATCTAAAACGACTAATCTCTTCAGGAGGCGTCACTCATATGGGCAACCGGTAGCGACGATAAATAAACGTAAAACACACAAATATGTAAAATAGTGGACGGTGTGAGGCGCGTAGCCTCGGGGCTGAAGACAGTACAGTATTTTACATATTGGATCCGTTTAAGGCTTATATCTTACTTAAAACACACACTTATAGAAAAAGATCCGACTTATTAAAAGTGTTAATTTCCTGCATGTACTCTTCATATTTAATATAATACTCTGACCTTTTGAAACCAGTCCAATATTAATAATAATGGACTGCAAGTACAAAGGGTATGACGTCACGACAGTGTTTTAAGTAATATATATGGTATCCGCCTCCTGGTCGAGATATTGAGAGTTCGAACCCCACCAGAGCCACGGTGACAAGACGTATAAATCCACACATATTCTCTCGTCCTCGTGGCGATGTATTTCATATAATGAACATTAGTTTATACACATTTATTTTAGCTCGATTGCGAAACACGTTCTTACAACTTATATTAATCGCTCTCGAGACCTCATTCCTGATGGAATCCATCGTCACGAGGGAGATAGAAGAGGCAACGTGGAATTTAAATGCCTTGGATAAGGGCACAGTAGTAATGACTACAGCTGGGTGGAACTCCGTGTCTTTCCCATCTGAAGCGAATGCGCTACCAGTGCGCTAGCACGACTTCCATGTACCACGTTCCATAATGAACATTGATAGCTGTATTATAACGCGTGGTTCTTGCCACGCGTGCCAATGAGAGCTTTGTGTGTTATAGTGTACACTGAAACGAACGAACATTTTAGTGTAGACGTGATAGTGGTATTGTATTATATAAAACGATTAAAGCCTGTTTTATATAAATAGTCGCGTCTAGATGACGTCATATATACAGTCAGAAAGTGATCACGTTAATGATATTTTCCCAATTGCATATACAGTCCATACTCTCCTAAAAGTAGTGCGCATAAAATGTATTCTTTCACTACCTCCGTCCAGTCTACAACAGTAGTTATGCTATGTTATGTTATAGTTCGGGCTTTACGCCTGCATCAGCACCATTTTGGGCTATTTCGCCGGCGGACAGTTTACCTAACAACACCTTTCCTGGGCAGGCTCCAGCGGTTAACCAGTACTTGGGTGCACCAACCTCCGTAAGAAACTGCCAACTTTTTCATAAAATGAGACACGGTCTGAGCGGGGCTTGAACCCGTGATCAGCAGTGATGATAGGTTACAGTGGTATACAAGTCAGCGACCTTAACCACTCGACCACGGAGGCGGACACAGTAGTTACGTCCTTGTTGCTCTCTTTCCTACGCTGAAAGATAGCCTACCATAGAACATAGTGTTGTGATTATCGTCGTCCTAATCCTAGAATTATATGTTCTTTTTGCATTTCGTTTCGGCAAGCATTCATAGTTCATACACTAAGGAGTCTGTTTTGGAATATGTAATTATTCACGACCATTGTCCAATATTATAAAATGTTTCACAGATCAACTCAAGCTCAAATGATCTGATTGGTTGATTCTGAGTGTTACTGTCAGCTGAACCCCCATTGCCCATTATCATAAAACGTTTCACAGATCAACTCAAGCTCAAATGATCTGATTGGTTGATTCTGAGTGTTACTGTTAGCTGAACCAATCAGACGCTTGAGACTGAGTTTTGAGATTGGAGAAAAGTTTTATAACCTGGTGGCCATATAATGTTGTTGTGTATTAAATATTAGTACTGATTCAACTCAGAAAGCTACATTGAAACCTTTGATCTGAGTTGTAATTGTGTATACATAGTAGCTTAAACTTTATTTATTTTACAACGATTTCGAAGTAAGTTTTAACAACTTATATTAATCACTCTCGTTGGCGCGGATGAAAGCTTAAATGTGGTCATTCGTGTGGGAGGAAACTGGAGTACCCGGAGAAAACCCACCTGTCCGACCTGGCGACCACCGTACCATCTGACATACATGCCGGTCCGAGGATCGAACCCGGGTTGCATTGGTGAGGGGCGAGCGCGCTAACCACTGCGCTAATCGGACAGCCACAAAGGTAAGGTAGTTGCCAACATATTTTATTCTAAGGGTTTGTATATGCCATGTTCCATCTCGCAAATGTTACGAACTCGCAATGTTTTCAAAGTTTATTAGTTAATTTCATACCGGCTAGACTTCGTTCAGCATTATTTCTACACAAGTCTTATGAAGTACATTGACGGAGATAGGTTGGTATCAAAATGAGTGTCGTAGTTTGTACAATTTATATATGATACCTAGTTCTAGAAATAGCCAAGAACTATTTAAATTCCGCATTGCCTCTTCTCTCTCCCTCGTGACGGTGGATTCCATCAGGAATGAGGTCTCTCTCTCTCTCTCTCTCGAGTGATTAATAAAAGCTGTAAGAACTTGTTTCACAATCGAGCTAAAATAAGTTTGTATAAACTAAGAAATATCCAGTTGTATGTCAATGTTTAATGAGTTTAGTACAGTTGCAATACTCTACCTCTGTACTTGCTTATCAAGTTATACCATCTAAAGCTATTATTTTAATATATATCATTTATTGTCTAATTTTTAAAATAATCACAACGATTGTGGAAACCGCCGGGTCTGCTGGCGAAAGGGCTGGCTCTGTTTAGGTGCCTCTATGCAGCAGTACAGGTATGTCTCAGTATGAACAGGGACCCAAGGAATGTCCCTAGTTGCTCGTGGAGTAGGCCTACACATATGTTCGCCTGCTGTACGATATGTATTGTGTTTGTGCATACGCTTGATTTACATTTGTGCTGTTTACATGTCTGTATACAGTCAAACCTGTCTTAAGCAGCCAGCCAAGGGAGTCAGAGAAAGTGGCTGCTTAGCACAGGTGGCTGCTTAATAGAGGTCAAATGTATAGTAAAACAACATATAGGGAATCTTGAAACTGGCTGCTTAATACAGGTTGGCTGCTTAATGGAGGTGACCACTAACACAGGTTTGACTGTATTGTGTAAATATGTCATACTCTTCACAGTTGGAGGAAAATAAAGTATTATTATGTTACATGCAAACGATTCACATAACTATGTAATTCGATTATTAATCGATTGCATGCTTTATTAATGGAAAACAATGTAACATACACGTGTGCAAGTTCAATGTCAATGTACACATAGTCAGTTCCAACATAAAATTGAAGTTCAAACTCTTTCGATGCTGGTTTATTCATTCACTGATGTAACTGTTCATTACCCCATCATGAACGTCACGAATTCTGTAAATATATACGAGACATTCACTGATGTAACTGTTCATTACCCCATCATGAACGTCACGAATTCTGTAAATATATACGAGACATTCACTGATGTAATTGTTCATTACCCCATCATGAACGTCACGAATTCTGTAAATATATACGAGACATTCACTCATGTAACTGTTCATTACCCCATCATGAACGTCACGAATTCTGTAAATATATACGAGACATTCACTAATGTAATTGCTCATTACCCCATCATGAACGTCACGAATTATGTAAATATATACGAGACATTCACTGATGTAACTGTTCATTACCCCATCATGAACGTCACGAATTCTGTAAATATATACGAGACATTCACTGATGTAACTGTTCATTACCCCATCATGAACGTCACGAATTCTGTAAATATATACGAGACATTCACTAATGTAACTGTTCATTACCCCATCATGAACGTCACGAATTCTGTAAATATATACGAAACATTCACTAATGTAATTGTTCATTACCCCATCATGAACGTCACGAATTCTGTAAAGATATACATGTACGAGACATTCACTAATGTAATTGTTCATTACCCCATCATGAACGTCACGAATTCTGTAAAGATATACATGTACGAGACATTCACTAATGTAATTGTTCATTACCCCATCATGAACGTCTCGAATTCTGTAAAGTTATATTTCTATTCTATTTATGAACACCAGTACTTCCCTATTCCTATCCATGTACGCCCGGATACAGGTTTGTAGGCAATCGGTAACCATTATTTAATAATTTAACTAGATGGCGGCTCACAAACCGGCCATGTCAGAACGAACACTGACGAGATTCGAACCATCGATCTCCCGCTCCGTAGGCGGACATCTTAACAACTAGGCCACGGAGACGGTATGATTAAACGTGACATCCCAAATGTACTCAATAAGATAAAATTATCCTTATTCTTATATACACAGACATCAGCCTAATACATTATATACATTTACAAGACATTATATATCCAAAGGGACCTCCGTGACCGAGTTGTTACGATAGCTGACTTCAATCCACTTGACCCCTCATCGCTTTAGGTTAGAATGTCATTAGGGTGTCGAATTAATTCAGGTGATGTAGCTATCCAGTTAGCTTTTGGGAAGTCGGCGGTTCTACCCGGATGCCTGTTCGTGCCTGGAATACTGGCCAATGGGATACCTGGGGTCTACCTCCGCCAATTATAGATGGAAAGTATGACCTAACCTGATGGTACCACCTTAACCCCAAAACAAACAAACTTGATTAGTACCATCAATGTGGTACCACCTTAACCCCAAAACAAACAAACTTGATTAGTACCATCAATGTGGTACCACCTTAACCCCAAAACAAACAAACTTGATTAGTACCATCAATGTGGTACCACCTTAACCCCAAAACAAACAAACTTGATTAGTACCATCAATGTGGTACCACCTTAACCCCAAAACAAACAAACTTGATTAGTACCATCAATGTGGTACCACCTTAACCCCAAAACAAACAAACTTGATTAGTACCATCAATGTGGTACCACCTTAACCCCAAAACAAACAAACTTGATTAGTACCATCAATGTCAATGACTCCATCTCCGTCGAGATCGGCATCGTTGATTATTTTGTTGAGTTGTTCTTCACTGAAGTCCTTACCCAGAATTGGTTCTACAATTGCTCGTAATGTATCTTTTGTGATATGCCCATTTTTGTCATGGTCAAACGTTCGGAACGCGTCTTTCAATTCTTCCGTTTGATCTTTTGTGCTCATTTCTATCACAATGTCTCTGAACTGCCCAAATGTGATTTTTTCTGGAATTTCAAAAAGATGGTTATTCGTACAGCATTCCATCGTGTTCCAGAAAACGTGTTTCTCCGTATATTAAAAGCATAGCAGTGTGACATAAGCTTATATTTAAATAGATTTAATAGCAACCCTTCATATAATAGCGCATACAAATATAATAATTGTCTTACCGGGTTGTCCTAACTGTTGTAGAATGTTATCTACATCATTGCGTGTTGCGTTTATCTTGACTATTCCGAGAGCATATTCCAGCTCCGGAGCAGTGATATGTCCCTCGTCGTCAATATCACATATATCGAATGCCTTTTGTAATTCTGAAAATGTATTCATCTAATGGTTCATTGTTATGTCCAAAAGTTCCTGCTGGTGACACATGTTTTCAGCTTCAATGAGACCAGGCCTGGAGGTTATAAAACGGTTCTACAATATCAAACGCAGTTTCAAGCTTCTGATTGGTTGAGCCAACAGAAAATCTCAGACTCGTCTAATCACATTTCTTGAGCTCGAGTTTGAGATCTGAGAAAAGATTTATAACCTCAGGCCCAGGCTCCGAGGTTATAACACTGTTCTCAGATCTGAAGCTCAAGTTAGACGATTGGTTTATTCTGAGATTTGCACTCTGCTGAACCAATGAGAAGCTTGAGTGTTGAGATTCAGATTTGAAAAAGGTGCTATAACCTCCATGCCTGACTCATACTGCCAGTAACACTGTGTGTGTGTGCGCGCGTGTGTGTGCGCACGTGTGTGTGCGTGCGTGCGTAACGCTTTTCTCAGATCTCAAACTGAAGCCCAAGTGATTTGATTGGTTGATTCTGAGTAAGCTTTATAACCTCACGGCCTGGTGTGAGATAGCCTAATCTATGGCCGAGCTGGACATTCAAATCGCATTATTAACGCACACAACTTAATCACCTTAGCTTATAATATATGAGTGTTAACTAAACATCTTAGTACGCTCGCCCACATGAGGCGATGGTAAAATATGCTCAATCGCCACCATCATCTGAGATAGCAAAAGGTTGTCTTTGGTAGTTCTATCATCTCTACAAGTCCGAACCTCAACATGCTACATAATAAGATTGAATTCTTCCGCGGATGTTCAGGAAGAGATAACTTAGTCAAGAATAATGTTCTTGTGGTCTGGCAAAATGCTGACACATCAATGTGAACCATTTGGCTGTGAACCATTTGCTGTGGCGGAAAAGTGCCAACCTTTGCTTTGTCATGCTTTGAATATGCTATGAAAATGTTTTCAATATTGTCAGTAGAATATTTTAGTGTAATATGTTGTTACATGTACGTCATTTAATAATAAAATGACATATGCACAAAGTGCGCAGTTCTATGTTATTCCTTACAAAGCAAATGAACCTAACAAATTATCAGTCGGATTTACATCACATTGGTTGAAATTTTGGGCTGATGCAAAACTTGGTTTCGAATAATGTTCTGTCCTCTTACACGCAATGTTCCCGTAGCATACGTCCATGCTATATCGCCAAAGTATTGTAAGATTGCTTGTGTTATAAAACTGATACTGAGAGTCATTCGTTGAGGCACGTACACTAGTGAATCGGTTGTTTATTAACTAATACGCACTGTAGTAATTGAATATAGATATGTATTCACTTGCATGGCCATATTTCTATAATATATCGTCAAGATAGGGAAGTGTTGTAAAATTGACTGAGGCTATACAGTTATAAAGCACACTGAATGTAGTATCTTCTACTACAGACAAAATGTGCAGCCAGCCCCGGACTCGAACACATGCTCTTTCGAGGTTGAACAGTCTACCGACTGTGAACATCAGGTCGCCAACAATGTTCTCTGAATTTAAAATATTGAAATTGAACTACTATCAGAGTCATCTACTACTTATTATCCATCCGGCTGACTTCCATAGTAGTTACGGCTGGACTAGACTCTTTCACTGATATCGCCAGTACTTTATGACAATCGTCGCTTGTACATCCTCCATGGAGGAATGGTTTATCTTGACGATACTGAGATTACATCTGAATGTACATGTATTGGTGAGTCCAGTTAAGCAACGACAAACACTTAGCAGCATTATGTAATATGCATCAAGTAGAATCAGAATATCATTTCTTATTAGTTTGTCCTTATTATAATGATATAAGAAATATAATATATATTTACCTAGATATTATTGTTCATGGCCAACCATTAATACGCCTAGAACACTCATGAATTCAACACCAAAGAGCAAACTTGTCAATTTAGCTAAATATATGTATTTAGCAACAAGTAAAAGAAACAATATTAAATAACTAAATGAATGTTACTACTTGTAAAATATTGATTTGTGAGACACTGAATATCAACTATATTGTTAAACAAACAATATATTTCGTAAATATTAATGCTATGCTTTTCTGTAGCTTTGTATGTAACCGCGAAACATGTTTCTTGGCGATGGACATGTACATGTTTATGCCAATAAAAACTTTGACTTGACTTGACTTGATTAAGGTAGAATCATATTTAGTACCACTGTCTTGATGATCAACAATAGTTGCTGTGTTATCATCATCAATACTGTGCCTTCTGTCTATTATTCATTTGCAGTGGAAGTCGTGATAGCGCAGTGGATGTGCGTTCGCTTCAGGAGCGAAAGGTCCGGAGTTCGAGCCCCGCTGGAGCCGTTACGATTGTGCCCTTAGGCAAGGCATTTACATTCCACGTTGCTTCTCTCCTTCATGGCGATGGATTCCATCAGGAATGGGGTTTCGATAGTGATTAATATACGTTGAAAGAACTTGTTTCGCAATCGAGCTAAACTAAATTTGTATAAACTAAATTTAATGCCACACACTAGATTGCTAACTGTAAGTGTATTACCAATGTTAGAGCGTTTCGCCATAGGAAACCATCCTTAGAAGACATTGTTCAAATACACATACACATATCTAATCTTTGACTAGGATAGTCTTTATTAAATAATAATAATAATAATAATAAAGACTTTATTTTACAAGAGAACTCATTTAACAAAAGCTAGTCTACCATGAGGCCCTCAACATAATTTATATACAAATCCAATGCAATCAAAAGATAGGACTCTATAAGTGAAAACTGCACATTGGAATTATATAGTAATGTTAAAGCTGAAGAGTAGAGAAACTATATATACTATGTTATGGAATATGTTTCGTTGGGTATATCTCCGTAGCTCTGTTTCTCCATAAGAAATCATTCTAGCAAAATGATTTAACGTGTTTTATTTAAGAAATAATATTTTACTTGGTGAGTAATTTTTTGGTGAGTAAAACATGGTTTGAACGCGTAGGAATTAACCACAGGCCGTATGTCTAAGCGGTTAATTCTGGAGCTGAGATCAACAAACCATGTTTTAATCGATTATAAATAACGCAAATACAAATATTAGTTCGATTCTTACTCGATGAACACATCGCAAAAATAGTTGGCGTTGGTTTTTAGAAAGCGTTAATGACGTCACAAAACTTCAAATAATCTAGTAAAATTACGTCACGTTTGACGCGATAAACCATGTTTTATTGTAGATTTAAACACAGCAAAGTGCTTCCAATGCTGAGTCATGTTAGAATAAAGTGTTGCCATAAAAAAACTGGACATATATACATACAGTGAAATATTATCTATTTGTAAACGTGTGGCTTTGAACAAGGTACAAGTGTTGCATTGTATTTTAATTCTTCAGATAAATAAATGGCAAAAAAAGATATCTATAATTATGTGTATTTAGTGGGTGTTCAAATACACGTCATTGTACGCATAGTCGGTCTATACAAGCGTTAGATCAATAAGAGTCGTGGCACTAATTTACTGTTATTATAGTTTGTATGTTAAGTGGACTACTTGTCCTTCATAATCAGTATTTTATTCTGATTAGTTTTCCGCTTTAATACTGTACTTTTATTCATAAAGTCGTCGACTAAGTTATATAAGTTGTCGTGATAGCGCATGATAGCGCGTTCGCTTCAGGCGCGAAATGTCCGGAGTTCGAGTCCTGCTGGAGCCGTTACGATTGTGCCCTTAGGCAAGGCATTTAAATTCCACGTTGACTCTTCTCTCTCCCTCGTGACGATGGATTCCATCAGGAATGAGGTCTCGAGAGTGATTAATATAAGTTATAAGAACTTGTTTCGCAATCGACCTAAACTAAATTTGTATCAACTAATGGACTACGTTATCTTTCTAACCGCTTTGCTTTGAAATTAAGGTTTTTGGTAGCCTTGTTTCCGACTCGACAGCTTTTCGTACTGGTGTATGTCACTTGAGTGTGGACAGTCTAGCAGTAGGTGAATTCCAGTGTCCACACTGTTCTATGTACCTTTGTTTCGTATAATTTACAATCATAAAATCTCGATTATCTCAAATATACTCAAGGTTGTGGAAGTAAGGTGACGAAGTAATTGCAAAGTAATCGCAAAGTAATCACAAAGTAATCGCAAAGAAATCACAAAGTAATCACAAAGTAATCACAAAGTAATCACAAAGTAATCACAAAGGAATCGCAAAGTAATCACAAAGTAATCGCAAAGTAATCACAAAGTAATCACAAAGTAATCGCAAAGTAATCACAAAGTAATCACAAAGTAATCACAAAGTAATCATGATCACAGTTTTCGCAATGAAATCGATCACATTTCGATTACTTGAAATCCTGAAAATCTACGATTACAGAAGACTTCCCTTAAAGCGACATTACATAGCAAAAAAGCAAATAAAATGAATTGTGTTCACGTATGAATACATTGCTACTACAAATTCTTCTGAATACATTCGAACATTACATTGAATCAATAAATAGAAATTTATTGTAAAATAAATAGTTTTATGTAAGTCCAGAAGGGTACGGGTTTTCAAGAGATAGTAAGTCCTGAATGGTACGGCTTTCAGATTACTTATAGTCACCACATAAATTGCGTCGAAATTATTTCCTTTGTCTGCTACAAATAACGCTGAAATTACGGCAGTTGGGCAGCAGTAATTATATACTGTTTATGGTAGTATGATGCAGACCTATGTTTAGTTACAGGATGTGTACATCTTAATAGTTTGCAGACGTTGGATTCGTATAAGTATCGTTTTAATAATTCGCTTCCGTACTCGGTCAATTTCGACCCAATGTTAAATTAACTGAAATAGTCCAAAATGACTGTGTTATTCATAGGAGACTTGAATATTGGTCGATTTGAACAATACCTTGGTAAAAGTGACCCATTTGATGTTGAGTCTAAGGTTTCGATCGATTTTTATGGAATAAGTGGCGGTTGTATAACCAAATCGAACCATGTTGCGTTGTTTGGAGAGAGAATAGCCAAATGCAACCCGTGTTGCGTTGTCATGTCGGTTGGTGGCAATGATATTGATGCACAGGGTTCTGATTCTTCAAATGCAGAATTAACAGCATTGCGTATTGTCACAATTGCTAACTTATGGCTACAGCGTTATAAGTTACACAATATATTTGTCTGCCAATTAACGCCAAGAAAGTGCACACGTAATGTTACTTCAGACTGCTATAACATACTGCTGAAAGAGGCAAACATGGCGATTAAACGTGAATTAGTAGAACATGAACATATTCATTACTGGAACTTAAAAGGAATGAAAAATTCTGATTGTGATTTGCTAAAGCCAGATGGGGTGCATTTCAGTGACATTGGATTGGAAAAGTTGAGACGAAATGTTAGAGGAATAATTTTGAAATGTTTAAGACAATTATAAATATATTTATATGTATTGTGACTTCAGGATGAATTGTTGTGAACATTTGTTGATGATTATCAGCTGAAGTATTTACCACACAGGTCCTCGGTAGTATAACAGGTTGAGTGATCAAATTATTTTACTTTATAAATTGAAATTAGGGCAAATTGTCCTTTTCAGATATGGTTCTTAGTCTGAGTGGCTAAATAAGAAAATTGTTGGGGCATTTGCCATATTATTGCTAGTCAGATGGACTAAACAAGATTGAATTGGGCATATTGCCATATTATTGCTAGTCAGATGGACTAAACAAGATTGCATTGGGCATATTGCCATATTATTGCTAGTCAGATGGACTAAACAATATTGAATTGGGCATATTGCCATATTATTGCTAGTCAGATGGACTAAACAAGATTGAATTGGGCATATTGCCATATTATTGCTAGTCAGATGGGCTAAACAAGATTGAATTGGGCATATTGCCATATTATTGCTAGTCAGATGGACTAAACAAGATTGAATTGGGCATATTGCCATATTAATGCTAGTCAGATGGACTAAACAAGATTGAATGGTGGCATATCGCCTGATTGTGTGAGTCAGATGCACTGAGCCAGGTGAAGAACCATATTCATGTAGCTTATTGGCACAATGCGAATTGCATGAAAATACAGACAATTAATCTTCTTGGGACAAATTATGCATATATGTTAATTATATAATAATATTAAAATTACTTACAGTTGGTTCAATATGCCACCTAGAAAGAGGAAACAGACGGATAGGGCTGCAGCGGCCGCAGCGGAACCTACCCGTTCCAGTATGCCACCCAGAAAAAGGCAGAAGGCCGCTGCGGAACCGTCTACTACATGTAGCGCTGGAGAATTGGCTGATGACACAATACAAAACATCATATCCAGTGTCATACCGGCGGTAACTCAAGGAGTATTGCAAGTACTGAAGGATATGAAGGTTCTTCCTTCGGACGATGTCCAGCCTGAACAAATGATATCAGTACAGGCACAAGAAGACCAGGGAACTAGCAGCACAATGCTATCCATGCCAACTCCTGGTATGAACACTTCGGGCTCTTCTGGCACATTTTCCCGCCCTCTTTTTCTTGGGGTGGAGGAAAAATTAAAAGCCAAAATTGTGTCAGATCAATTTATTGAACTTGATCTACTAATAACGAAAGGGGAATGCCAGTATCAAATGGCAGAAAGTAGTGGGGGAGTACTTGCTTTTAAACAAGTTGTAAAATCGGCCCACACAATTAAGACTTTGGACCAATGGTTCTCAGCCTTTCATATATTTACAAGCATTTATACCGATAGGCACCCGTCCTCTGCTGGGCACCCGTCCTCTGCTGGGCACCCGTCCTCTGCCCCAGCACTTATGAAATATTGTGACACTGTCCACAAGCTTGCCAGACAGTCTGGGGACCATGCCGTTCTTTTTTATGACCGGCAATTTCGTTTGTTAAAGGAAGCTAGGGCTTCACTTATTTCATATGCAGATGTGGATTCTGAGTTGTATACGCAGGCACTGGCAAAGGGGCTTGGTAGAGCAAACCTAAACCAATCCTTTCTTGGAGCAAGGCCTCAACAAAAGAAACACTGTTTCGATTACAACAATGGGTCTTGCACCGGGGTTATTGCAAAACGCGATATGCACTAAGTTTATATCATGCTATTTGCAATATGTGGCATTAAAGTTAGATCCCCACCTTTGATCATACATATATAATGCATGATATATGTCTTCTTTTGTTAGAACTAGTCACATGTAATATTTTAGTTATGTTTATTGTGTTTCACTATATTCATCATAATATTTTAGTTATGTTTAGTGTTTCACTATATTCGTCATTTAGATATTAAATGACAAATTTCAATCAAACATATTTCTTAGTTTTATTTAATACCATCAAACAGAGCTCATAAAGTGAGTTTGCCAGGGAGCTTGCATAAACAGTGTTTTGTGGAATGCAAGCTTTCAAACGTGAATGTAGGATTTCATATAACGGTCACCCAGGCTCTTGAATTGACGTTTGTTGTCATTGAAGTCAATACTAAACACGCTTTACTTTCGTTTAGAGATAATTTAATTAAGAATAGTCTACAAATAAATATGCATAGGCACACATGTGAGATATCACGGTAAACATGTAGCATAACAGGATAAACGCTTTGTATTATGCATGTCGACCCTATTTACATTATGTTGTTATGTCAACAAACCGCGTATACGACGTTTGTTTATTTGTTTAAATACTCAGTGTTTGAGGCAAATATTTGAAAAATATTATACCATATAATAGCAAATTACATTCTGCAGACATTTGCGTTTTCGCCGATGTAGTGTCGCTTTAAATTGTAATCGATTACATGTAATCACGATTACTGATTACGATTACATCAGGCACCAGGTATATCTGGTAGTAGGCACTGACGACTATACTGTAGACGAATGCAACGACTCGTAACATGGGTTGATGTGTGTGTTTTACGTTTAGCTATCGTCGCTACAGATGGGTTGGCTTCTCCTTTCATCGACACAGCATAGTGGAATATATACTGACACGCTTTAAAAACGCAACACCGTGTAGGCTTCTCCTTTCAGGTTGTATATACGTAAGTAGGCAGAAGTGCATCCGCGGTCGAATGTAGTCCCAATAACTAATATAGTTAATTTTTCTTTTTCTGTTTTTTTGGAGAAATTATGTGACTTGAGAAGACTTCAGACTAGTTGATGTGTAGAAAAGATGTGGTATAAGAATTCAGGCCATTGCAAACTGAAGGTTGGTATACTGTATTATTTGGCGTAGGAATACAGTATGTAAACATAGTGACGTTATTCACAGACGAGCACTGGTTATTTGAAACTTAAAATTTGAAATATTCTTGGTGTGTTTCAGGCTGATTTGAATACCTCTTCACAGTGGATGTGGTATCAGAAGAAATGAAAGATTGGAAATATAAATGTATGTTTTTACTTTTTACTATGTATTTAATAGGCAATTGATTTGTTGTTTTACAACGTTCATGAGACAGCAAAGTGGGAATCTATACTGACACGCTTTAAAAACGCAACACCGTGGTAACTTTATTATATGATGAAAACAGGACATATTGTGGTATATATACAGTCAAACCTGTCTTAAGCAGCCAGCCAAGGGAATCACAGAAAGTGGCTGCTTAGCACAGGTGGCTGCTTAATAGAGGTGACCACTAACACAGGTTTGACTGTATATATATAATTTATTATATATAGACGCATTCATATGTCAACATGTTTGTTTATTCAGGCTATTCCATTTGGAATTCGTCACTACCTCATTATATTCAAAATTCCATTTCACTCAATAGCGTTACAAGGCGATATTTAAGATGGAATACGCCAACAGAAACATAGAAATCTAGTATATATATCCATAATATACATAATAGATGAGCTTCCACGTATTGCTGAATACTGTACTTAACATGTAGTGTTTCTCTAATTAATATGTATGTTTCTATGTCATTGCATATATGTTGAGGGCCTTATTTGTATTAGCCATGTGTTATGTAAGCTCCCTCGTAAATTAAAATCTGTATTATGCTGTACTTTTCATTGTATGTACAGAGGAGTACTAGCTTCATTGGGCAGCGATGAGGGGTTTGAACCCGCCCCGTATCACCCATGCAACCATATATAGCAAATCGGATATACAGCAATAACGGCATACGTGTAGTAATAACGGTATACGTGTAGTAATAACGGTATACGTGTAGTAATAACGGTATACGTGTAGTAATAACGATATACGTGTAGTAATAACGGTATACGTGTAGTAATAACGGTATATGTGTAGTAATACTGGTATACGTGTAGTAATAACGGCATACGTGTAGTAATAACGGTATACGTGTAGTAATAACGGTATACGTGTAGTAATAACGGTATACGTGTAGTAATAACGGTATACGTGTAGTAATACTTGTATACGTGTAGTAATACTGGTATACGTGTAGTAATAACGGCATACGTGTAGTAATAACGGTATACGTGTAGTAATAACGGTATACGTGTAGTAATAACGGTATACGTGTAGTAATAACGGTATACGTGTAGTAATACTTGTATACGTGTAGTAATACTGGTATACGTGTAGTAATAACGGCATACGTGTAGTAATAACGGTATACGTGTAGTAATAACGGTATACGTGTAGTAATAACGATATACGTGTAGTAATAACGGTATACGTGTAGTAATAACGGTATATGTGTAGTAATACTGGTATACGTGTAGTAATAACGGCATACGTGTAGTAATACTGGTATACGTGTAGTAATACTGGTATACGTGTAGTAATAACGGTATATGTGTAGTAATAACGGTATACGTGTAGTAATAACGGTATACGTGTAGTAATACTGGTATACGTGTAGTAATAACGGTATACGTGTAGTAATAACGGTATATGTGTAGTAATAATGGTATACGTGTAGTAATAACGGTATACGTGTAGTAATAACGGTATACGTGTAGTAATACTTGTATACGTGTAGTAATACTGGTATACGTGTAGTAATAACGGTATATGTGAAGTAATACTGGTATACGTGTAGTAATAACGGTATACGTGTAGTAATAACGGTATATGTGTAGTAATAACGGTATACGTGTAGTAATACTGGTATACGTGTAGTAATAACGGTATACGTGTAGTAATAACGGTATATGTGTAGTAATAACGGTATATGTGTAGTAATAACGGCATACGTGTAGTAATACTGGTATACGTGTAGTAATAACGGTATATGTGTAGTAATACTGGTATACGTGTAGTAATACTGGTATACGTGTAGTAATACTGGTATACGTATAGTAATAACGGTATACGTGTATTAATAACGGTATACGTGTAGTAATAACGGCATACGTGTAGTAATACTGGTATACGTGTAGTAATACTGGTATACGTGTAGTAATAACGGTATATGTGTAGTAATAACGGTATACGTGTAGTAATAACGGTATACGTGTAGTAATAACGGTATACGTGTAGTAATACTGGTATACGTGTAGTAATACTGGTATACGTGTAGTAATAACGGTATATGTGTAGTAATAACGGTATACGTGTAGTAATACTGGTATACGTGTAGTAATACTGGTATACGTGTAGTAATAACGGTATACGTGTAGTAATAACGGTATACGTGTAGTAATAACGGTATACGTGTAGTAATAACGGTATACGTGTAGTAACTCTCGTTAAATATAGTCTTTATTATTATTATTATTATTATTATTATACGTGTAGTAATAACGGTATACGCGTAGTAATAACGGTAAACGCGTAGTAATAACGGTATACGTGTAGTAATAACGGTATACGTGTAGTAATAACGGTATACGTGTAGTAATAACAGTGCTATTTGCGGCTCAACTTACCTGCTTCAAATGCCTTGTCCTGGAATACAGAATTGCAAATAAATAAACATTTAAAACCAATGTTGAAAAATTAATATAACGAACTAAATTACAGAGCAATTATAAGTTAGAAACATTGTAGCATGTATTTTCTCACCGATAGATACGCGCTTAGCGCCATTTTGGAAATATACGATCAATCTGTCTGACAGGAATAGACAAGGGGACTATTTATGCTAATTAGATTTCATGAACAAGCCCGGTAGTTTCCGGTTATTTCCGCGTCCAAATTTATATAATTGCATTGGATAACGGTATAATCCGAACACTACCATGACGTTACGTCATTATACATTATAAGAACATCGATGATGCAATCAATGACGTATCGCTACCATACATGTGCTGTTCACGAGACTTCTATTACCCGTTGGCCCACAACGCACTTGCATTGTTTGTAAGCATACAGCCTATGTGTAGGCCTACATCATTAATCACAGTGTGACTGATCTCCTTTTAAATCTTGATATTTATTATTTCCTTTAATTATGATGGTTAAAGTTACAGATTTTATTTGAATCTTTACCCGTGTTTATTTAATGGTTCAGCATTAAAGAAATTAAACCGTTACGCTTAACATGTACCTGGTGTTTACAATGACAGGGACAATCAACATCAATGTGAACAAATTGTCACATTCCAATGACGCCATCACTTCATAATAATTGCATACGCCATTGATGCGGGTACATATAGACTGGCATAACTTGCAAAGTGCAACACAGACGGATCTGTAGTCCAGTGGTAACACGCTGGACTGGTAATCCAGGGATCGCAGGTTCGATCCTCCGTCTGACCCTAATAAAATTAACAGTCTTTCAGATGGGACGTTAAACCGAGGTCTCGTGTCGGTGCTTTACACCGTGCACGTAAAAGAACCAGAGGAGACTCTGGAATGGGTCTCTGTCTGTATCATTGCACTATCCTCCAAAAATAAACGATAAATAAACGTAAAACACACACGCAAAGTGCACCAAAATCATAAGAAAGGTGAGCAAATAAGCAATTATTGTGTGTGTGTTTTACGTTTATTTATAGTCGCTACCGGTTGCCCATGTGAGCGACGCATCCTGAAGAGATTAGTAATTTCAGATGTGTGGAGGATAGTGCATGATACAGACAGAGACCTATTCCAGAAAATAATAAGTAACACTGAGAGACATCGGTGAGTTACTGCCCCTGGATACTCCCTAAAAGTAGATAGGTCGTCTTAAGTTGTTTCCTCTGTTTTTATCGTTGTTTCCTTTGCACATCATGGTATCAATGTGTGTGTGTTTTACGTTTATTTATCGTCGCTACCGGTTGCCCATATGAGCGACGCCTCCCGAAGAGATTAGTCATTTTAGATTTTTGGAGGATAGTGCAATGATACAGAGAGAGACCCATTCCAGGGTATCCTCTGGTTCTTTTACGTGCACAGTGTAAAGCACCGACACGAGACCTCGGTCACGAGTCCCATCTGAAAGACTGTTAATTTTATTAGGGTCAGATCGAACCTGCGATCCCTGGATTACCATCAATGCTATCAATGTTCTTCCATTTTCTCATATTATACGTATCATGTTACTACATATCGACAGATATATTATAATATACCCAATGGGTAAACAATCTGTAAATTCCTTTTATCAATTAACTAACATGATTTAGATAACATCACATTTATCATAACGCAACATCTGTTTATGGAATAACGGTAAAAACAAAGGATTCGAACTGAAAGGACCGCTATACGTTTATGGATAAATCGGATTTCATCTGCCAGGGGAGGTAATAGAAAAGCCAGCGAGATCCCTCGTTGACTAAGACCAGATGGGCGTATGTGGAACTATTCAAGATTAGCATCCGCCCACACTACTTAGTTTATACAAATTTATTTTAGCTCGATTGCGAAACAAGTTCATATAACTTATATTAATCACTCTCGAGACCTCATTCCTGATGGAATCCATCGCCACGAGGGAGAAAGAAGAGGCAACGTGGAATTTAAATGCCTTGCCTAAGGACACAATCGCAACGGCTCCAGCGGGGCTCGAACTCTAGCGGGGCCACACTACTTAATACTAAGATAGTCACGCGTTTGAACAACCAGTAGCTATGCACATAACTCTATCTAAATAGTAATAATAAATATAATATTTAATTACATTATTATGTAGAACATACTAATAATAAAAATATTTTTAAATAAGTTACAACATCCAAGACGTAAAATAGATCATATGTAATTATAGTAAGCTAATATAAATAATATCACTTACCATTTCAGAATATTTTATATATATATACCAAATTCTTTACGTTTTTATGTTAGCAAATAGTATATAGCAATGACATACACGCAATTTCCCCTCAATATAATAATAGCGTTATTTAAACTGATCGATGAAATATCGATAGTATGGTAGAGAAATATCTCGTACTAAAAGTAAATACTGCAGATATACATTATGCAACACTAATGTAATTATGTTTGTTATGAAGATTAAAATTCAATTATATCATTAATGGGCAACAACATAGGTTGTCACATTCCAAATTTCATTATAATAGGAAATAAAATTTAAATGCTATATTTATATCAAAGTCAATAAAGCGTACCCTTTCATAGATCTATATATCTCGATCTTAAAGGATAATCAACATTCAAATGTTAGCAAATACAACTCATTAAAACATAAAATGCTGTAAAAGAATTTTGAAAAATGCACTTCAATTAAATACGTTATTACAGTTTGATTATCTAAAACAGAAAAGTAAGGAGGCGGCCATCTTGGATTAGCCAATTCAATGTTCATGTAGCTATGACGTCATAGCTCCCCATGCATATCCAAAATGGCAGCCATTTTAAGAAATATGTTCAAGTTTTCAAATTCCCAAGCTGCTTTAAGAAGTTAGATTTTGATAATTAGTTCAGTATAATTCTTACATTTCCAATTAGATGCTGAATGCTTAAATTTGCAAACCGTATGCCGAAGTATCTCATTTAAATCCCGATCGATTTTTATCGCGTTCTTACAGCCAGCGTTTTGCACATTATATTCAATCTGCAAAACACTGATAATATGGTACTCAGTGGATGATTATAACGTGTGAGTACTGTCATCACTATGTTGGTGCGACCATCACTATGTTGGTATGACCATCACTATGTTTGCGTGACCATCACCATGTTGGTGTGACCATCACTATGTTGGCGTGACCATCGTTATGTTAGCGTGACCATCACTATGTTGCATCACATTGATGGTGTGACCATCACTATGTTGGCGTGACAATCACTATGTTGGTATGACCATCACTATGTTGGTATGACCATCACTATGTTTGCGTGACCATCACTATGTTGGCGTGACCATCACTATGTTGGCGTGACCATCACTATGTTGGTATGACCATCACTATATTGGCGTGACCATCAATATGTTGGTGTGACCATCACTATGTGTGTATGACCATCATTATGTTGGCGTGACCATCAATATGTTGGTGCGACAATCACTATGTTGGTATGACAATCACTATGTTTGTGTGACCATCACTATGTTGACGTGACCATCACTATGTTGGTGTGACCATCACTATGTTGGTGTGACCATCACTATGTTGGTATGACAATCACTATGTGTGTGTGACCATCACTATGTTGACGTGACCATCACTATGTTGGGGTGACCATCACTATGTTGGTGTGACCAACACTATGTTGACGTGACCATCACTATGTTGGTGTGACCATCACTATGTTGGCGTGACTATCACTATGTTGGTGTGAACATCACTATGTTGGTGTGACCATCAATATGTTGGTGTGACCATCACTATGTTGGCATGACTATCACTATGTTGGTGTGAACATCATTATGTTGGTGTGACCATCACTATGTTGGCGTGACCATCACTATGTTGGTATGACCATCACTATGCTGGCGTGACCATCACTATGTTGGCGTGAGCATCACTATGTTGGTATGACTATCACTATGTTGATGTGACCATCACTATGTTGGTGCCACCATCACTATGTTGGTGTGACACTCACTATGTTGGTATGACCATCACTACATTGGGAATGGGACAGTATGACGGAGACGAGTTAGACAGTGTCACACTAGAATAACACATTACAGTGAGATGCGTGAATACAGAATTCATTGAAAACAAACAATTATTTCTGCAAAATGTTTATACAATTATACAAAATATGAGACACCAGACTACAATGCTACAGCAAATACATACACTTACAAATGTTCAACGGCATAGCATTATTATATTATTGCATTGATCTATGACCCAGCTGATATATATATTAATATATGCATTTCATCCAGAAGGAAGTTTTCAGAGCGATTAGACTAATGTTGTAGAGATTATTTCGCATTAGAGCTAAAATAAATGTGTATCCGGCAACTGCATACAGTATGGTCCATATGCAGGTATATTATACTAACGTATTAACTATATAAAGTATGGTCCATATGCAGGTATATTATACACACGTATTAACTATATTCAGTATGGTCCATATGCATGTATACTATACTAACGTATTAACTATATTCAGTATGGTCCATATGCAGGTATACTATACACACGTGTTAACTATATTCAGTATGGTCCATATGCAGGTATATTATACACACGTGTTAACGATATTCAGTATGGTCCATATGCAGGTATATTATACACACGTGTTAACGATATTCAGTATGGTCCATATGCAGGTATATTATACACACGTGTTAACGATATTCAGTATGGTCCATATGCAGGTATATTATACACACGTGTTAACGATATTCAGTATGGTCCATATGCAGGTATATTATACACACGTGTTAACGATATTCAGTATGGTCCATATGCAGGTATACTATACTAACGTATTAACTATATAAAGTATGGTCCATATGCAGGTATACTATACTAACGTATTAACTATATACAGTATGGTCCATATGCATGTATACTATACTAACGTATTAACTATATACACAATGGTCCATATGCAGGTATACTATACTAACGTATTAACTATATACAGTATTGTCCATATGCATGTATACTATACTAACGTATTAACTATATACACAATGGTCCATATGCAGGTATACTATACTAACGTATTAACTATATACAGTATGGTCCATATGCATGTATACTATACTAACGTATTAACTATATACACAATGGTCCATATGCAGGTATACTATACTAACGTATTAACTATATACCGATGATTATTCGTCATATAAAAAAAAGCATATTGTTACATTCTAATAATCCAATCAGAACGCTCGTTTCAACGCTCGTTTCAACGCGAATTGCGCTGCTTTAGAAATTTTCAAAACAAATTGAAAATACTACGAAATCTCTTTTTGACGTACATTTTTGCCGAATAAACCTACATGTTAGTGGAAACACATTTTATTGATAATGTTATTCACAGTTAAAACTCTCCCGTCGAAGATTTTTGTTGTTGCTGACAGAACCCGTGTCCTAGTATGGAAATGTGACCTGCTATGGCCAATGTATGTGGCAATTGTTTGCAAAGTATACATGCATGCAGCTTAAAGTTGTGTTTTATTTGAAGAACAATATAAAGACTCGGGATAGGCGTTATATTTGGACAGATTTGTACAAAATTGTTTCAGATAGGGCCATTTTACTGATCGATGCGAAATCTGACATCCCACAGAGTAGAATCCCTGTACTTAAATATATATACTAGTACCCCCAAACGTGCCGAATCCCTGTGATTTCAAAGGCCATGTCACAAGCATGGTTGTTTAAAAGCGTTTTCGATATGAAATAATCGTCGATAATTACGTCATTGTGGCGATTGTAATATACTACAATGCTGGCATGAAACAAAATGCATACATTATATGCAAATATGTATGAAACAACTTGACGAATGTAAATTATAAAGCCTGGTTCTAAATATATGTAAATACAATGTACTTGAATTCATAAGTATATAAGTGATGGAGAGCTGTTTGGTATGTTAGAATGTGAATGGCCACTTACTTACACCATATACGCACAACATTCATCCATATACAATGCAAGCTTAATAAAGCGTTCAAGCGGTCCCAACACATCACGAACTATAAATATATATAGCTTATACACATTTATTTTAGCTCGATTGCGAAACATGTTTTTACAACGTCAGAGTAATCGCTCTTGAGATGGAATAGTTGAGGGAGAGAGAAGAGGCAGTGTGGAATTTAAGTGCCTTGCCTAAGCGCACAATCGTAACGACAATGGCAACGGATCGGGGCTGCTTATTGAGCAACAATTCAACATAATAACCTTGATAGTCATTCAAATGTGGCTACAGCAGAGGTCACGTGTATCGGTGCTGTACGTAGGAGTTGTAAACATATCATGTAGATGTCTGCTGCATGTTGCACTAGCCTCCAGAAACACACTGTCTAACTCAAGTCTCCATGGCGGCGTCGTCCGGATGTTGCGCAGGCGATGGAAAAAATATCGCTGATAAAATTAACAGTTGTACTAGTCATGCTTCGCAAGCTGATGAGTCAGTCCCATCCTTAGCCGGACCGGTCTGGTCAAACTGTGTTTCACATGAATGCACAATAAGGACGATACCATGTCACCGTTACTACGATACCATACCACCGTTACTACGATACCATGCCACCGTTACTACGATACCATGCCACCGTTACTACGATACCATGTCACCGTTACTACGATACCATACCACCGTTACTACGATACCATGCCACCGTTACTACGATACCATGTCACCGTTACTACGATACCATACCACCGTTACTACGATACCATGCCACCGTTACTACGATACCATGCCACCGTTACTACGATACCATGTCACCGTTACTACGATACCATATCACCGTTACTACGATACCATGCCACCGTTACTAGGATACCATGCCACCGTTACTAGGATATCATGCCACCGTTACTAGGATACCATGCCACCGTTACTAGGATACCATGCCACCGTTACTAGGATACCATGCCACCGTTACTAGGATACCATGCCACCGTTACTAGGATACCAGGCCTTTCTCTATATCCTGTTTGTGTGTCTCTTTCATCATCTGCCATTTGTTGGTTTTCTTTCAGTTAATTATCCCCCCCCCCCACCACCACTGTTCAAGCTCTGTACTCTTGTGTATCACAAAATTAATTTAGATATCATGAATTAAGCTTTGTAAGCATTACATCTTCCCTATATATACATAACAAAACGTAGTATTGACCTTGTAAATAGCCATGCCATGAAATATTTGTGTAAATTATTTAGGAACAACCATAAGCTGTATAGCTTTCTGTCTAATTCCTTATTTCAATTGTTGCAAACAAGCATGTACATGAATAGAAAATAAATATGTTTAAACCAACCAGGCTGTACTCAACGACGAATTGGAATACTAGCATTCGTTCTGATCAGTCCTCGCTAGTACATACATCATCGAGCGTCGGCTATATGGCTAGCATATATAATATGCTATAATCTTCAAATGGCGATAACACCTTTAACAATCAATGTATCGAACGAGACGACTATATAAACTGACGGATCTGTAGTCCAGTGGTAACACGCTGCACTGGTAATCCAGGGATCGCAGGTTCGATCCCACGTCTGACGCCAATAAAATTAACAGTCTTTCAGATGGGACGTTAAACCGAGGTCTCGTGTCGGTGCTTTACACCGTGCCCGTAAAAGAACCAGAGGAGACTCTGGAATGGGTCTCTGTCTGTATCATTGCACTATCCTCCAAAATCTAAAATGACTAATATCTTCAGGAGGCGTCGCTCATATGGGCAACCGGTAGCGACGATAAATAAACGTAAAACACACAAGTCCAGTAGTTAACACATTGGTCTGGTAATCGCAGGTTCGATATCGCGTCTGACCCTAATACAAATAACAGTCTTTCAGATGGGACTTTAAACCAAAGTCTCGTTTCGGTGCTTTACACCGTGCACGTAAAAGAACCAGAGGAGGCTCTGGAATCGGTCTATGTCTGTATTATTGCACTGTCTTCCAAAAATCTAAAATAACTAATCTCTTCAGGAGGCGTCGCTCATATGGGCAACCGGTAGCGACGATAAATAAACGTAAAACACACACACATACACAGACGACTATATGCACAGCTTTAGTTGGCGTTTTGGCGTTTGGCACTGCACCTAATCCGCACGTATTAGCGGAATAAGTTCGGAACAATCTATATTTAGAATTTTCAAAGACCGACAACTCCATCAAAAATCAGCATAGAGAAACACAATGGTGATATGAATACCCAGAATTCATGCTGATGTGTGGTGCTTCGTGAAACTCCGACACTAGGTTTTAGATATGAAGCGCGGACAAACAAGACGGACGAACAGGCAGCGGAGACTACAACAATACCATCTCCATGTGTGAGATATACTTATGTAATTTGGTGATTCTGATATATGACACAGTATAACTGAACATTCTATTATTCTAGGCACTTATTGCTAAACACCATTATCTCATGACGTCAGTATGACGTATACTTTCACACTTCATTCGCATAAATATAATGATAAATATATGTTTACCCTATTTTAACAGACGGATCTGTAGCCCAGTGGTTAACACGTTGGACTGGTAATCCAGTGATTGCTGGTTCGATCCCCCGTCTGACTCTAATAAAATGAACAGTCTTTCAGTTGGGACTTTAATCCGAGGTATCGTGTAGGTGTTGTACACTGTGCACGTAAAAGAACCAGAGGAGACTCTGGAATGGGTCTCTGTCTGTATCATTGCACTAACATCCAAAAATCTAAAATGACTAATCTCTTCAGGAGGCCTCATATGGGCAACCGGTAGCGACAGGCAGTTTCTTATACAGTAAACATTTCCAGGCAGTTTCTGATACAGTAAACATTTCCAGACAGCTTCTGATACAGTAAACATTTCCAGACAGCTTCTGATACAGTAAACATTTCCAGACAGCTTCTGGTACAGTAAACATTTCCAGACAGTTTCTGATACAGTAAACATTTCCAGACAGCTTCTGGTACAGTAAACATTTCCAGGCACTTTCTGACCGCCTATGAACTCCCTACACATTCTTAGCCACATTGTTTTGCTACGTCAGTGGGACTATTGCATAAAGATTATTAAAATTAATGTAGTAACTTATTATAGCGTTTATGTATATTATCATCTTTACACATCTTGATACAAAATAGGCGTATGAAAGGACACAGCGCCCCCCCCCCCCCGAAACTTATGTGGGCGTCCTTGCTCGGTGTAAGCATATATACAGAGAACTGTTGTAAAATGTTTTTAAGTGTTAGGCGTAGATAATGGCATACTGATCATTAAACCTGGCTACTTGCGTTGTCCCCATGCGTGTGTATTACGCTTATTTATCGTCGCTACCGGTTGCCCATATGAGCGACGCCTCCTGAAGAGATTAGTCATTTTAGATTTTTGGAGGATAGTGCAATGATACAGACAGAGACCCATTCCAGAGTCTTCTCTGGTTCTTTAACGTGCACGGTGTACAGCACCGACATGAGACATCGGTTTAAATTCACATCTGAAAGACTGTTATTTTTATTAGGATCAGACGGGGGATCGAACCTGCGATCCCTGGATTACCAGTCCGGTGTGTTAACCAATGGACTACAGATCCGCCTGCGTTGTCCCCATACATTTATCGTACTATCATATATCAATGAGCTCATATCTGAAAGTACGACAACGACTACCACACAAGTCGTACGACATGCAAGTTCAAAACCCGTCAATGTTTTGCATTTAGAAATACAACCGCGCGTATACACAGTATTCCTGGCTATTGTGGCAACTGTTGCATGGTGTACGTTGAATGCATGTCCTCTATTTATTCAGGTCGATCACACCCATGACACCAGCTACAAAGGTAAGAATACACCCGGTGATAGCGATGCCCATGGACCATCCGATGGACAGATAGTTGAAGTTGCTGTTGAATATTATAAAGCCAATCAGCATACACACAACTGCAATAAACAAAAAAACAAACATGCATTATAAAATGTAAACGTAACTTATTGTTTAAACAAAAAACAAAAAAAACAAAAACAAATTATTAAAATATGATAATTATGATAATCTTCACTTTGCTTAAGATACCACGTGTAGGACTCATGTTTCATGTTGTCATTACATTACATGTTATGTTTATATACTATTTATAATAGACTGGAAGCATTGTAATTTTGCTTAATGTTGAATAAATGTTGTTGTTGTTGTTGTTGTTGTTTATTATAGTATTATACGGTCATGTCACTCATTGTGGATGCGCGTTCGCTTCAGGTGCGAAAGGTCCCGAGTTCGAGCCCCGCTGGAGCCGTTACGAGTGTGCCCTTATGTAAGGCATTTAAATTCCACGTTGCCTCTTCTCTCTCCCATGTGGCGATATATTCCATCAGGAATGAGGTCTCGAGAGTGATTAATACAAGTTGCAAGAACTTGTTTCGCAATCGAGCTAAAATAAATTTGTATAAACTAAACGATATAATAGAGCTGCAAGTGAAAACTGCATATTGGAATTTGTTTAGTAATGTATGTTCTATATCCTACACTGTTTCTCATCCTATGTTTACATAAACAGATATATCTCTATAATGTTAGAACTCTGTAGCTGTGTTTCGAAAGTATTTCGAATGTTAAACTGTAATAAGTCGAAATTGTATTTATGTTTCTGAGTATGTAAATATGAAAACAAAAAATAAACGGGTTTCCATGTCAACTCAAAAATGTAAAATAAACAAGTTATTCTAACCTGCAACAAAACTGAAGACGATGATGGCCATAAGCGCGGATCGTTTTCTCATGTTGTCCACGAAGATGAACAGGAAGATAACAAGAAGAGCTATGCCTTGACAAATCAACCCCAACGTCTCAAACACTTGCGTGATGCGATACCAACCTGTAAAGTAAAATATTTGCAATAAGATATAATTAAACTAAAATAAAAATTACACACAGTACCAACCTATAAACTACGTAACAGGAGCGTATACAGTTTGGCTAAAATAGTTTATAGTTTATATAAATTTAATTAGCTCGATTGTGAAACAAGTTCTTTCAACTTATATTAATCACTCTCGAGACCTCATTCCTGACGGAATCCATCCCCATGAAGGAGAGAGAAAAGGTAATGTGGAATTTAAATGCCTTGACTAAGGGCACAATCGTAACGGCTCCAGTGGGGCTCGAACTCCGGACCGTTCACACCTCTATGATTTGATCAAAATATGCACATGTGAAAACATGTATGAATAACGAAGATAGTTAGCAACTATTTAAACCATTCCTTGGCCTTCTATCGCAGTGTGGGCGTTTCGATCGATTCACATGTTCAGGAATATGTGTATACAACTGCATACATGGTCTAAAGGAAGCTACTCCCTTGAATAACATATGTCTGACAGTACAGTGTATTATATACATGCTTTACCTAACAAACAGGAAATGTCTGTTAAACGAATACGATGTGTCGACAAAGAAATTACGCATCACTGCAGTGTGGATTTCAGAATTAGTTTCACACATTGCCAAGAAGTCGGATTGTATCAGCAATCGTAGCAAAGGTTGTGTGTGTTTACGTTTATTTATCGTCGCTACCGGTTGCTCATATGAGCGACGCCTCCTGAAGTGATTAGTTATTTTAGATGTTTGGAGGATAGTGCAATGATACAGACAGAGATCCATTCCAGAGTCTCCTCTGGTTCGTTTACGTGCACGGTGTACAGCACCGACACGAGACCTCGGTTTAATGTCCGTTCTGAAAGACTGTTAATTTTATTAGGGTCAGACGGGGGATCGAACCTGCGATACCTGGATTACCAGTCCAACGTGTTACCACTGGACTACAGATCCGTCGTAGCAAAGTATGTTATTTTCCAAATGCACCGTTCAGTAAAATACGCGTGTATTGTACGACGTCTTGTATATATGACCACTCTTAGAATATTGGAGTCCAGTGGTAACACGCTGCACTGGTAATCCAGGGATCGCAGGTTCGATTCCCTGTCTGAACATAATACAATTAACAGTCTTTCAGATGGTACGTTAAACCGAGGTCTCGTGTCGGTGCTGGACACCGTGCACATAAAAGAACCAGAGAAGACTCTGGAATGGGTCTATGTCTGTATCATGCACTATCCTCCAAAATCTAAAATGACAAATCTCTTCAGGAGGCGTCGCTCATATGGGCAACCGGTAGCGACGATAAATAAACGTAAAATACACTCTTAGAATATTCCACTTTGCTCGTCAATACATTGGAGCTATATTGTGGTAAAAATAATAGAAGAAAAACATAACTGAACAACTTGCTAGTCTCTAGTCTAATTAATTTACAGAGAGATAGTGTAGGAATCCGTGTCTCTAGCTAGACTAAATATACATGGCGGCCTGGCAAGATGTGATAACATGTTGAAACGTCTCCGCTATGTCGGCATACATATGTTAGAACTACACCTGGTATTTGACGTGTGTTACAGAGAAGTTATGTTTTTCCGGAAGACAATTATACGAATAATGAGGAGCAGTGATAAAGGTGAACTCATATGTTGATCTGATTCAGAGAGGTGAACTCATTTTTCGATCAAGTTCAGAGATATATATATGTATGTATGTATTTATGTATGTATGTATGTTCCATTAATTTCAAACCCATTGAGGCGACCTAGACATGTTTTCTTGGGCATACTTAGCCGACCAAAGCGGTTAACCAGTACTAAGCAATGTGCACATACGTGGTCTGACCGAGTATCGAACTCGGGACTGCTCGATTCCAAATCCGACGCTCTACCACTGGACCACGGACGCCACTAAAAGTTTCGATTGTACTGCCGCTGTTGCTTTGTGCTCATATTCCAATGGGTGGGTATGTATGGCAGTAGCAAGTTGCATGTTAATGTATGTTCACATATATAAAGTGGTATGTGCAGTGTATTATGACACTGAAGCTACTGGTGTACTAGATCTAGCATCCGAAATGTTATCGTTTACATCTACACGTATCGTATACATGGTGTATGCATAATATGTGTAACTCTTAACCCATTCAACCCCAAGTAACTGACATGGACTGGTGCATCATATTTTTAGACCAATAAATTAATAAGAAAATTACATTTGGAACAGTTCATTTATCAAAATGGGTAATTTTTCTCTAAAAATAGCAATTTTACTGGCAAAAAGTGCAGATTTTGTTAGCCTATTTAGAGGTATGTGGTGTTGAAAGGGTTAAGTTCTTCGGCCCCAACAGACGTATTCGTGTACGAAGTAATCTCGCAAGAAACAAAAAGATATAGCCTACATAGCACGTGTTAATTTAGCTTTGCTGCTATACATTCTTCCGAAATAACGTGAGCAATTAGTTACAGGAAATGAACAAAAGCAGTACATTCCAATCCCTACCAGGATTTCAAGGTCTGTAATAAACCCGACAACCGATGTAACCCGATAGTATTTTTTTCAGAAAGATATCCACCAAAAAATGTTTTTAGTCCGAAATATTCGTAGTTTGATGGAATAGAGCTCTATTCTAGTTTATACAAATTTATTTTAGTTCGATTGCGAAACAAGTTCTTATAACCTATATTAATCATTCTCAAGACATCATTCCTGATAGAATCCGTCGTCACGAGGGAGAGAGAAGAGGCAACGTGGAATTTAAATGCCTTGCCTAAGGGCTCCAGCGTGGCTCGAACTACGGACATTTCGCACCTGAAGCGAACGCGCATCCACTGCGCGATCACGACTTCCACAACTAGCTCTATTCTAGACTGCATGTGTCTTATTAAAATCGAATCATGAATGCACTAATGATGCACATTCACTATGAGCAGTATTATTACTGTTAATGAGTTAAGAAATCATGTGGAATAAAAATGAATAATAAAACAAAAACCCGATAGTATTTATAACAACACATTTTACTACACAAGATTGGTGCAATGGACAACGAAATTCAATTGGAATAAGTGGGTGTGTTTTACGTTTATTTATCGTCGCTACCGGTTGCCCATATGAGCGACGCCTCCTGAAGGGATTAGTCATTTTAGATTGTTGGAGGATAGTGCAATGATACAGACAGAGACCCATTCCAGAGTCTCCTCTGGTTCTTTTACGTGCACGGTGTACAGCACCGACACGAGACCTCGGTTTAAAGTCCCATCTGAAAGACTGATTTTATTAGGGTCAGACGGAGGATCGAACCTGCGAACTTGAAATAAGTGAAGACATGTTGCATTGTACTTTGTGCTCAATGTCCGTGTTACGTGTATCGTCGCTTAACATCAATGACGAGTGCTGTATCGCCTAAACATCAATGACGAGTGTCGTATCGCCTTAACATCAACGACGAATGTTGTGTCGCCTTGCATAGGGTGATCCTTTGAAGAGCAGTCCGAGTGGGTAAAGAGGGTATTGTTGGATTACACTATATCCTGTCACAGAGGTTGATATAGGTCAGACACCGCTATTGCAATTTCCATAAACAACCATTATAACACACATTGCCATTAGATTTCCCCAAATGCAGTTTGGCACAAAATACAGTAGTTTTCAACAGACTGGCCTTTGAGCCACAAGAAAATGTCAAATTTCAATGGGGTTGACCGATTGCGATTTGTTTTATTTCCCACTAAAGGCACCCACCCCCTACTCTGAAGGTAATTTGGTGGTGAATGTTGCAATGACACCTGCATTTATAATATGGTGTTGTTTATTTGTCACCAAATAGTATGCAAATATTCTAAAATATTTCCAAAATGCAGCTCATATATTGTATTTTAATATTTAGAAGTCATTTTCACTATTGCTGACAATATCTACTCAGCCAATCAGTTCATGTATCAATAACTCTTAAGGGCTTCCCTACACTTTTTCAACCAATCCCAGACCACTATATCAATAACAGACCTATTCCATGATCGTGTAAACTAGTTGTTATGATTAGTTTTACCTTCCCATCCTGCGGCTGCCAGTACACCGGAAGTAATCGGGTACGAGGAGCACGTGCGTGCCCGGTATCCACATGACTTCCACCTCCACAATCCGTAGTCGTCACGCGAGTTGCTCATCCATGAAACGGTCGCGAATCCTATCACAAACAATAAAGTACCAAGGAGCAGACACACAAACGCCACCTTAATCCACACAGACGATGTATTAAACCCCATCTTCAATTAATTAATTTATTTATATCCGCACAAATTTCAGGAAAAAAACTATGAATGATTAGTTTTCACGCCGATGTAGATTCGATCTAGCATGGATTTTCTTTAATACTTGTATATGACTTATATGCGTTATGACTCTGGGCGTTTACATTAAAACATGAAATGAATCTACTCTAGGCGTATACCGTCCCACGCACGAAACTGTGCATTCCTTATCGTGTGTGATGGTTACCTCGCCAGTAAGCGTGCTAAAACATAATAGTCACTTCACTGTAAGTAGCCATGGCAACGCATTCCACTCTTTTTCCCACGAGCGTGTTATGATAAATTATAAAATAGAGTGAATACAAATTACTAATTTTGCTGGTGGAAATATCTTTTTATACCCAAGATGGGATTACTATTCTATATTATATCGTGTTCAATACAGGCAACAGGCCCGTAGTCAGCGTTTTTTTTTTATTAGAGTCGTTTCTAGGTCCCGACTAGACCGAGGCTGTTAGGAGGGTCCCGGGAAACGCCCCCTGAACATTTTGAAATCTAGATTGTCTGAAACGCCATTTCCTGCATTCTGGGCAATGACGGAGCACAACATACGGCATCATTATTTGACGGTTAAATGTGTACATAGCTAAACAAACGACAGCATATAGAGAAAGTTCAGAGAAAGCCTCTTATAAACTCTTCCCATGTGTTGCTTGCATCAATATTATTATAGTAACTGTGTAAGCTTTCTATTATAGTGCATGAAAAAGAAAAAGTTGATATCGGGGAATTATGGGGCCGTCGTTCGAGCCCATCCCACAAGTTACGGGCCTGTATCAGTAGTATATGTATATGCGCACTACTTGTTGCTTGTACTTAGTAGCATACACTGATCGCCAAAAGTTCGTCAATCTACTCTCGTGTTATCGACATTAGATGTAATGTTGCAAGATAGATAACTTTATTTCCTCCACTGCAGGGAGAGCCACATACAATATAAACATAAACATCTAATTTACAAAGAACACAATCTAATACAAATTACAATATACTTGACAATTATACAACGCATAGGTACAATGCACGTCAAGTACATATCTATACATATGATATTTACAGAGAAAGGCATACAATTTACGATGCAAATAAAGTACATGCCTTCACAATGATATTACACTGGTACACACACAGTAGTTCTAGTATAACATACACATATTTGTATATGAATATAAATATACTCATACATGTATATGTACATGTACATAAACCACACATATTCATCTATAATACCGATGCACCAGTATTAATATCCGTGATAAGCGCACACTATAAACCTGAGTGGATCTTACCGAAACGAAATGCAGGATTCAATCAGACTAACACACCATTATTTAGCGATCATAGTATGCACGTATCACATGGCTGCATGAAGCTTATACCATGCAGTTAACAATAAAACAGTCGTACAGTCTATAACACGTGTAGCATTGTTAAAACGATGCATGATTCAAATAATTTCAGTCATATGTTAATGTCACTATAGGACACTGTGTGAAATTGTTAAGATTTTAGAATGGTCTTTATATTTAGCCCTCAACCATGTATACGTATGCTTATTCATTTCAAGTTTCAAGTTTGTTTATTGGCATTATTAGCTTGTGTGACCGCTTCTTGACAGTCAACATTGGATGTTGCTAGTTTCGATGCTACTTAGCTACTGTCGTCCAATTATCATCCGTACGTCTTGTCTGCAACAGCTTCCTGTGCATCATTTATTACTTCTAGCGGTTTAGTTGTAGCATCCGCGGTGAAGTGGATACGGTGACATAACAGAGAGGTTGTGAACCCGAGCCCACACAACAGAGTATCGGTGGTTGTAAATTGTTTTATTAAAATGTGTTTTTAGCTTCTATAGCTAGATATATAAATGTACATCATTTATTGTTGCTTACGATTTTAATGGCTGCTATTTTTAAAATTTATTTTCATATTAATTTTATATGACAGCATGCATTTTATTCATAATACAGTATATTTTAATTTGAAATTCGCAACATTATGCTATGAACTATTATGTTCATAGATGACTATGTTTAGAACAATGTTAATTTGAAATTCGCAATATTATGCTATTAGTTTATACAAATTTATTTTAGCTCGATTGCGAAACAAGTTCTTACAACTTATATTAATCACTCTCGAGACCTCATTCCTGCTGGAATCCATCGCCACGAGGAAGAGAGCAGTGGAAACGCCTTGCCTAAGGGCACAGTCGTTACGGGGCCAGCTCCAGCGGGGCTCGAACTTCGGACCTTTCGCACCTGAAGCGAACGCTCTTCCACTGCGCTATCACGACTTCCACGTGTTGACTGTGTTTAGAACAACGTTAATGCGCTAGATCTTTGTTTGAAATACAATTCAAGATGTAGAGCGATTGGAGAAAGAACAACCAATATAATAATTAGACAAAACGGATACATCAGAAACTACAAGAAAGTGGATCATTTCCATCATTGAAGGTGAGTGAGTTTGATTTGTATCGGTGTTTTGGCTCATGTTATAGCAGATAATACAATCAGTTACATATGTTTATCAAACAGGAATGTCCATGACTGGAGGCTATTAAACTGTTCTCCAATCGTAAACTCAGTCTCAAGCTTCCGATTGGTTCAGCTAAGTGTGAAACTCACAATCAACCAATCAAACTCAGTCTCAAGCTTCTGATTGGTTCAGCTAAGTGTGAAACTCACAATCAACCAGTCAAACTCAGTCTCAAGCTTCTGATTGGTTCAGCTAAGTGTGAAACTCACAATCAACCAATCAAACTCTGTCTCAAGCTTCTGATTGGTTCAGCT
This sequence comes from Archivesica marissinica, assembly GCA_014843695.1. NCBI lineage: Eukaryota > Metazoa > Mollusca > Bivalvia > Venerida > Vesicomyidae > Archivesica > Archivesica marissinica. Next base: position 57,854,725 of record CM026404.1, on the reverse strand, counting down.
AAGTGTGAAACTCACAATTAACCAATCAAACTCAGTCTCAAGCTTCTGATTGGTTCAGCTAAGTGTGAAACTCACAATCAACCAATCAAACTCAGTCTCAAGCTTCGGATTGGTTCAGTTAAGTGTGAAACTCACAATCAACCAATCAAACTCAGTCTCAAGCTTCTGATTGGTTCAGCTAAGTGGGAAACTCACAATCAACCAATCAAACTCAGTCTCAAGCTTCTGATTGGTTCAGCTAAGTGGGAAACTCACAATCAACCAATCAAACTCAGTCTCAAGCTTCTGATTGGTTCAGCTAAGTGTGAAACTCACAATCAACCAATCAAATTTCTCGAGTTTGAGATCTGAGAAAAGTTTTATAACCTCGGGGCCATGTGTGCATGTGGGTATATACAAGTAAATATATTCTCTTCATTCCCTACCTGCCATTAGTCCCTCCCTCTCCCACCCCCTCTATCTCCCTCTCTCTTCATCTCTCTCACTTCCTACATATCCCCCTATCCCTCCCTCATTCCCCCTCTCCACCTCACTATGCCCCTTTATTCCGGTTTTTCACCCTCTCTCTTTCTCCCTCTCCCTCTCCATCCCTCTCCTCCCACTCTTTATCTGCCCTCTCTCTCATGCTCTCCCTCAAAACCATAAAGAAGGTTCATTGATACAATTGACATTACTCACGTAGTCGTAAATAAACAGGACTTAAAACGCATCTAGTTTGAATTGTTCTTCAACATATTCAACATTGACTTCATTGCAATCTTTATCTAGTGACTGTCCATTCAATACAGTCAAACCTGTATTAGTGGTCACCTCCATTAAGCAGCCAACCTGTATTAAGCAGCCACTTTCCAGATCCCAAATTGGTTGTTTTATTATACATTTGACCTATATTAAGCAGCCACCTGTGTTAAGCAGCCACTTTCTCTGACTCCCTTGGCTGGCTGCTTAAGACAGGTTTGACTGTATACCACAGTCAACATATTGCCTTACTACATTACACTGGAATGGTCATCATTATGTTCTATTGCGATCAAGTTGCCTTACTACATTACACTGGAATGGTCATCATTATGTTCTATTGCGATCAAGTTGACCTTACTACATTACACTGGAATGGTCATCATTATGTTCTATGGAGATCACGTTGACCTTACTACATTACACTGGAATGGTCATCATTATGTTCTATGGCGATCACGTTGACCTTACTACATTACACTGGAATGGTCATCATTATGTTCTATGGAGATCACGTTGACCTTACTACATTACACTGGAATGGTCATCATTATGTTCTATGGCGATCAAGTTATAACATATCCTCTTTTCAGTAAGCTAGATTGACGTCGTTTAGGAGCAGGTTTTCTATTAACTTGTTCGGGTTGTTTCTCCAACACCATATCATCCTTATCTTCTAGATTATTCATCTTCTTAAACCTCTGGGTGTATGATCCTCTATTTGCCACATTTTTTGAAGTTGATTTTTTAACCAAATTCTGAAATACAGTGTGCATAGTGTTTCTTAGTAACATATGCTTTCAGTATGAAATGATACTGTCAGATAATAATGAAATGATAAAAGGCAAATGAAGGCAATAGTGTTGAAAGGGAGGCTAATATTAGGTGATTATGCATAGACAATACAATGGTTAGTTCCCCTTTGAAAGCATTAAGATTAGCTTGTCAGACAACCAATGCTGCTTAAATATAACTTTGATGTCAATATGTGTGTGTTTTACGTTTATTTATCATCGCTACTGGTTGCCCATATGAGCGACGCCTCCTGAAGAGATTAGTAATTTTAGATTTTTGGAGGATAGTGCAATGATACAGACGGACACCCATTTCAGAGTATCCTCTGGTTCTTTTACGTGCACGGTGTACAGTACCTCGGTTTAAACCCCCATCTGAAAGACGGTTAATTTTATTATGGTCAGACGGGGTATCGAACCTGTGATCCCTGGATTACCAGTCCAGAGTGTTACCACTAGACTACATATCCGTCAATATAAATTGATTAGTTCCAGTTATAGTTAAAATTTGTCGTACACTAGAAATAACAGTATCTGCTATTGGACGGCTATTTTAAGAGCCAATCAAATCCACGGATACAACCAACTTACTACATGTCTTAGCTGTTTTGTGAAACCGGCAACATACTAAATAGTCACGTCAATACTTACTTTTTGTGTAGCTTTTAGGGTAGGAGATATGATTGTTAAGCGAACTTTCCGCCGGTTTGGGCATGTTTCTTTTTGTTTTATATTTCCGTCTCTTTCAGTGCGTTCAGTTATATTTCCGCCTCTTTCAGTGCGTTCAGTTATATGTCCGCCTCTTTCAGTACGTTCAGTTATATTTCCGCCTCTTTCAGTGCGTTCAGTTATATTTCCGCCTCTTTCAGTGCGTTCAGTTATATTTCCGCCTCTTTCAACACGTTCGGTTATATGTCCGCCTCTTTCAGTACGTTCAGTGATATGTCCGCCTCTATCAGTGCGTTCTGTTATATTTTCACCTCTTTCAATGCTTTCAGTTATATGTCCATCTCTTTCAGCGCGTTCAGTTATATTTCCGCCTCTTTCAGTACATTCAGTTATATTTCCGCCTCTATCAATGCGTTCAGTTATATTTCCGCCTCTATCAGTGCGTTCAGTTATATTTCCGCCTCTATCAGTGCGTTCAGTTATATTTCCGCCTCTTTCAGTGCGTTCAGTTATATTTCCGCCTCTATCAGTGCGTTCAGTTATATTTCCGCCTCTATCAGTGCGTTCAGTTATATTTCCGCCTCTATCAGTACGTTCAGTTATATTTCCGCCTCTATCAGTGCGTTCAGTTATATTTCCGCCTCTATCAGTGCGTTCAGTTATATTTCCGCCTCTATCAGTGCGTTCAGTTATATTTCCACCTCTATCAGTACGTTCAGTTATATTTCCGCCTCTATCAGTGCGTTCAGTTATATTTCCGCCTCCATCAGTGCGTTCAGTTATATTTCCGCCTCTATCAGTACGTTCAGTTATATTTCCGCCTCCATCAGTACGTTCAGTTATATTTCCGCCTCTATCAGTACGTTCAGTTATATTTCCGCCTCTATCAGTACGTTCAGTTATATTTCCGCCTCCATCAGTGCGTTCAGTTATATTTCTGCCTATATCAGTGCGTTCAGTTATATTTCCGCCTCTATCAGTACGTTCAGTTGACATATCAGGGGTAGTGAGACAATTCGTTTTCATTCGCTGAAAGAGAGGATAAGTGTGATTAATACTGACCAGACAAACATTGTGCTTAAGCAACAACCTTCATGGAAAGCATAGTATGCATAGTAACTACTTTAATTACATTAATAACTAGTGGGCACTCTTTTTTTAACTTTATTTATTTTACAACGATTGCGAAGCAAGTTCTAACAACTTATATTAATCGCTCTTGTTGGCGCGGGTGTTAGCGTAAATGTGTACCCTGAGAAAACCCACCTGTCCGATCTGGCGATCACTGTACCATTTCACATACTTCCCGGTTCGAGGATCGAATCCGGGTTGCATTGGTGAGAAGCCAGCGCGCTAACCACTGCACTAATCGGACAGCGGGCACTCTGTATAGCACATACCCCACCACGCTGTCATCCATAACACACAAACAAACCATGTGGAGGTAATTAGAGCATACCATCTACAATGTCAATACATATGTGCTACCTCTGACGGTCGGGTCTCGCCTCCGTGGTCGCGTGGCTAAGATCGCTGACTGTACATCACTGTAACCTACCATCACTGATGGCCACCGTGTCTCTTTATATGAAAACATTGGCAGTTTCTTACGGAGGTTTGTGCACCAAGTACGGATTAACCATTAACCTCTAGAGCCTGCCCAGGAAAGGTGATGCTTGGTAATTTTCCCGTCGCTCATTTGGGCAACCGGTAGTGACGTTAAATAAACTTTTAAAACGTGAAAGTACAGATTAACTGGTGCCCTTATGTACGACCATTTGCTAGTTATATATTAACCTGCCTTCTGTATTCGTAATTTCGAAGCTAAATACTTTAATACGACGACGCGGTTTCATTTATCGATGCGAAACAAGTTACTTTCGAATGAATGAGGAGTCTACGTCTTTATTTTGGCAGTGACTTAATTTTGTCATGTATGTATACGATATAATTGCCAGCGTAAGGCATAGCCCGTCGTCTGATATATGATATGTGTGTGTTTTACGTTTATTTATCGTCGCTACCGATTGCTCATATGAGAGACGTCTCCTGAAGAGATTAGTCATTTAAGATCTTTGGAGAATAGTACAATGATACAGACAGAGACCCATTCCAGAGTCTCCTCTGGTTCTTTTACGTGCACGGTGTAAAGCACCGACACGAGACTTCGGTTTAAAGTCCCATCTGAACGACTGTTAATTTCATTATGGTCAGACTGGGGATCGAACGTGCGATCCCTGGATTACCAGTCCAGCGTGTTAAATATATATGAAACGGCATCCATCTAATATATTTATACTGCACCAGTCCGATACATGATACGGCATCCGTCTAATATAGTTATACTGCACCCGTCCGATACATGATACGGCATCCGTCTAATATATGTATACTGCACCCGTCCGATACATGATACGGCATCCGTCTAATATATTTATACTGCACCCGTCCGATACATGATACGGCATCCGTTATATGCTAATGTAACCGGCCACTAACCTGAGCGGCTTACGCACGGTACATGCTACCGTTTGCAATGTATACATTACTATGTATATCAATCATCATAATAAAGTACAACGGAACATATTTGATACAGTAACCTATTTGTTACTGGTCATTTCTAAAATGAGTTCAAACACGGCGTTATTTCGAGCTTAGTTAACATTTCGGTGTAATGAAAATTAAGGCGTAAGAACTGACATTTCATACCCGATGAAATGCAGATAAAGAACATTTAATTAATTTTAAACTTAATTTATTTTACAACGATTGTGTCTAACACATTATATTAATCACTCTCGTTGGCGCGGAGGAAAGCGTATACGTATGTATTAATTCATGTGGGAGGAAACCGGAGTACCCGGAGAAAACCCACCTGTCCGATCTGGTAACCATCGTACCAGTTCACATACTTCCCGGTTCGAGGATCGAACCCGGGTTGCATTTGCGAGAAGCGAGCGCGCTAACCACTGCGCTAATAAGATAGTCAAACATTTAATTGTTATAATTACAACTACTATTTTACAAATTACAAAAACAAGTTGTCTTTGATTCGTCACACCATACAAAAAGTAGTCCACTATGAATATTATATGACAATAGAATCAGTTTACGCAATTCATTGGGAATCAGCCAATCAGAATCGTGATTTTGTAAGAAGGTGTAATTACTGTACCTTGTTTTCTCGTAGCCGTTCTATAGCTCTTGTGAAAGCCGTTCTCCATAGAGCATAATACAGTTTTGTTTCATAAGACTGCTTTTCCCGTTCAACGCTTTCTGCGTAGCATTGTGCTGCAATCTCTGCTGGACCAGGAACACATGATGGCATAGGTTGTACTGTTGAGGTCTCGGTTGTTGTTTTGGACTTTTTGTCACGGAGTTCTGTCAGCTCATTTTTGAAGTATATGCTAATAGCTCGTAATTGGCCGGATACAAATCGGATTTGTTCTCTGTACTCGATAGAACCTCTTGACTTTCTTAGATAATAGTTTGGATCTAATAGACGAGTTTCCTGGAAAGTATAATTTAACATTTTTGACAGCAGTATTCGTTTCTTATGCAGAGCTACAGCTTCTGTATGCTTTATAGTGTTTGATGGTTTAAAGTCGCACCAAAGCTTACATCATATGGGACTTTTAGCTCTTATCGGTAGAGGACGGTCCAAGGTGGCCACCTTTTCTTTAAAGCATCCCTATATCGTATGAAATAAAAGATATTTTAATTCAAATTTTACGTATGGGTAGCAATGCTGCTACACATTCTTAAATTATAATTTGTATAGTTATGTTCAATTAGTAAGCAGTAGTGTTTTTTTGCGATAACACAAACTCGAAACGAAAGTAGGACTTTCCAAATCGGTCGGTCACACGCACTGATTTACATTCGGAATGCATCGTCCACCTTCAGCAATGATGAAAACAAGCATGGCATATCCGCTATTGTTTCACGCATGCGCGCTGTGCGTGTTCATTTCGTTTGTTGATAAACAAATTCGCGTATACGACGGTTTATATTTATTTGAATGTTATCGTTTCTGAGCGACTATTTCAATTTTTGTAAACACATTAGTATTTATATTTTACAAAAAACATCCTTTATTACGATATAATTCTGCATTAAGCAATTACGTAATTAGGAAGAGTAGTTCAGTATTCGCTAGAAGGCACATATGTCAAATATGTACCTTGAAGTTAACTTTATTTTTAAACACTGTATGTAACGATCGTGACTACCATAGCACAACGAGAATTGACGTTGTATTATTTCCAATCAAATGCTACACTGTATAGGCATGTAACTATGTATTTATAAGTCTCTATCAGAAATTTAATATACCACATGTCTGTATTTTCGTGGCTGATTCGATGTACACTTTGTTTCCAATACTTGGCTTCCATCCTGGATGATTTCTAGCACAGTTTCCGGCTCGGGTTTTAAACGATTTCTAATCCCACAATGACGATCTGACTGAAAATAATAAAGTGATTGATGTCATCTGCGAACAATAACGACGACACAACAATAATGTCAAGCAATTATGCAACATACCTAATACAGTCGGAGTTCATATTCAAACTATTAAGTAACGCCTTAAAGTTGTTCGCCAGAACTTAGTTACAGAATTTCTAAATTGATTATAATTAACCATCACCGGAAGCACAGGACATACACGCATGTATGTAACCGACATTCTGAGAATATAGAAATACTCCTGTTTATACTCACACGAAAAAGAAAGTGTGCACTTGGTTAGAAGGAAAATTATATACTTATATTCACACGTAAAACAGTGTTCTGATAATTATCATATTTCAATTAAAATTAAACCATCGCATAGCCAATACACTTTTGCACATTTTGATACTAAATTTGCCTATTTATTGCTTCTATAAGTATAAAATTGTCCCTCTAACCAAGTGCACACTTTCTTTTTCGTGTGAGTATATTTATTAGACAATGAATCAAATGTCATGTACATTTAACACATGCTTTCCCTGTGCATCTTCATATGGTCCACCGACTCTCTTCGTACTTCCGTGATTACTTTCCTCTCCATTCAAGTCATCAGCACCGTATGCTAAATTCTTGCGTCGAGGATAGTGTTTCCTCACAACGTCGCCGCCTAAAGGAATCTGCCTGCTGAATTGATCATACTGTTCGTTGTGGAACTGACTCGCTATCTGTTTCATGCTTGGTATTTCAAAGTTATCCTCAAGCACTTCCTCAACATCATCCGTTTCATCAGGTATTCCGCTGTAAGGATGTTAGACGGAAATACATAGTTGAAATTTAGATTAGATGGACGTCCTTGATCAATAGTACTATGCTTATGTGGAGGCGTTTAGTTTAATCATATGTTATTTCTCGATTCGTTTTACATATACATGTGAATACAAGACATGACAAACTAAATAAAGGCAAATGGGTCGGGCCACAAGTTCTAGCAACATTAGTCACGGCGCTTCCCGAAATGTGAAGGCGTTGAGTATGTCTGTTCATGTCCGTTAGCTACTTTAACTTGGAATTGTTTATATACTCTGGAATTGTCTCTAACTGTATGTAAATTGAATTGGTTGCAACTATTCATTAATGTATTTGACTTGGACTTGACCAAACAAACTGGTGAATTAATATTCGTTAGTATTGTTTGTATTTATGTTCCATTAATGTCAAACCACTCTCGGGGACCTAGACATGTTTTCCTGGGTAGGCTTAGCCGACCTAAGCGATTAACCAGTACTAAGCAATGTGTGTGAGGTGCCTTGCTCAATGACACTACATACGTGGCCTTTACGAGTATCGAACCCGGGACCGTTCGATTCCAAATCCGACGCTCTACCACTGGACGACGGACGCCACACTTGTTTATAATTACATTGAACAATATCATAAACTGTCACGCTATAATACTGTTGCTATGTGATATAATTATGCACACTGGGTGCATAGACCTTCCGCAAGCCAGCTGGATAGCTCTCTCACACGAAAGAGTTCGACACCCCAGTTGGAATCTAACTTACAGTGGTGAGGAGGCACATGTAGTGAACGACCTTAATCACTCGGTCAAGGATGGAGACCACACGCTTTTTATTGACATTGGAGAATTATGTTAGAACTACATAATATCTAATGCTTATTTATATAATAGTTATGTATGGTACATAGAGTAGCAACACTAGTGGAAGTCGTAATAGCGCAGTGGCATCGCGTTCGCTTCATGTGCGAAAGGCCCGGAGTTCGAGTATCCGCTGGAGCCGTTACGATTGTGCCATTGTGCAATTGCCTCTTCTCTCTCCCTCGTGGCGATAGATTACATCAAGAATGAGGTCTTGAGAGCGATTAATATAAGTTGCAAGAACTTATTTCGCAATCGAGCTCAAATAAATTTGTATAAAGTAGCAACAAGTAAGGACATGGGCTTTACGAGAACACGAATTATATCATAGATGGCATTGTTGATGAACAATTCTGGTTTTGTATTCGGCAACCTAACATCAAGCACAAACATGGTGTCTGGGAGAAATGTCGGAAGTCGCCATACCGGGTCTACTGTGTCCATTAGCCTATAATGCAGGATGGAAACGTACATAATCGATCGATACATACGAATGTACACACACATATACAATATACAGTAGTTACCGCTCTGTGAGTTCACGTTCGGCATGGTCGGCTTCTCTTCGTTCAATCGTTTCCCGTTTAATGTCTTCTATAGTTCCCATCTGTCGAGTCCACAAACATATATATATATCGCAACAGCCTAGACATTACTACTCATCAGTATAATTATTAACATTAATAATAATTAGTAAACCGTCTCCGTTGCCTAGTGTTTAAGGCATCCGCCTACGGCGCGGGAGGTCGAAAGTTCGAACTGTGTCAGGGGTTCGTTCTGATATGGTCGGTTGGTGAGCCGCCAGCTAGTTAAATAATGGCTACCGATTGCCTACCAGCATGGCGCCTGGCATACAAGCATAGGATTCAGGAAGTACTGGTGTTCATAAAAAGAGGTGTCTCATAAGTCAGAAATGGCTGGCCCTTTAAATAGGGGTAACATTATAATAAACAAACACTTTACTTTACTTTTTTAATGTCTACTTCCTGCACATTTAGGAATTTATTGATATATGTATCATGTTATTATAACGAAGCTTATATTTAACTCTAAATGAAGATCATGTCTACGTCAAATTTTCGTACAATTTCGTCAAATTGTCGTACAATTTGTAGAAGTATTGTTTAAACTTCGCTACGCTTTCTAGATAGCACTATTCACTCAACGTTATCATCTTAAGACGAATAAAACATTGTTTTTTTAGATAATACAAATTTATTTTAGTTCTTACAAGTTATATTAATCACTCTCGAAACCTCATTCCTGGTGGAATCATCGCCATGAGGGAGAGAGGAGAGGCGTGTGGAATTTAAATACCTTGCCTAATGGCACAATCGTAACGGCTCCAGTGGGACAAACATATTTTGTGCAATTAGTACAAGCATTCTGTTAACAATTGTGCCAAAAATGGGAAAAGCATGAAAATTGGCATGAATACTTCTTGGACATATACAATATTCAAACAAAAGAGAACTACTCAATATCTTACAAAATGGCCGCCGTGTGGGCCATTGTAAAAATGGCCGCTTTAATATTTTACGTCTTATTTGTTACATTATATCTTCTTTTATGAGAAATTTGTTGATTTCATTCTGCTTCTTATAGTCTTAAAGTGTCATAGCAAAGTCAGGATGGACGTATATAGTGAATAAAGCAGCTTTATTTGCCAAATATGTGTAATGTACGTTACTATATGGTAACATACAAAAGTAGTAAATATCCAAATCAACATAAATTCTGATCTTAACGACCAACATTGTTTAATGATAAAATTTAAAACCATGTTATACTGATGTATTTATCTATTTTGCATGACAGGACCGCCACACATATAAGTAACTTCCACAACAAATGTAATTTACGTGACAAAGAACAATATTATACACTGTATGGTTATTCATGAATACAGATTATGCACATTGAAACTCACGATGGTTATTGCTTCATGAACATTTTCATTAACACACAAATGATTATTTGATTACAGTAATGAAAAACTTATTTGTACATGAATGTATAATTTAACCATGTCATTGTATATGTTACCCAGATATATGTTACCAAATTATGTAATGATATAACTTTCTAACTTTATATGGATTACAATTCATCTGGTTAAATGTACACCAATTAATTGATAAAACTGTACTGTTCCTTCTTTCTACATTGAAATCTTTTATGGTATACTTCTAGTGACTGTTATTATAGAATTGAAAATCAGAGAACACCTTCAATCGCTAATTATCTTCTTCCATTACGAAATATATAGCACACTTCCGTATTTAAATGTATTTAGTTCAGATTTGTAATTGCTTAAATTCCAATTTTAAAATAAAGTTATTTACAGAATGGACAGCTTTAAAAACGTGTTACTCGTATATCGGAATATAAATCGATATTATGTAACAAATTGTGTTTCATCTTCAACTTAACAACTGTTGCACATTTTACAAATTGTATTATGTAATATAACTTTAGGTGTAGCATAACGACCAGTGTCTATTGCTAAAGGTATGCCACACGAACGTAGTTTAAAACGAATATTACTGTACTTGCGGCGTTTAAGAGGACGTACCTTTTCATAATCAGCATCAAGTGTGTTGTTTTCTCTACTTCGGAGTCCAATAATCCCTTCAAATGAAAGTGATTGAAATGATAAAAACGGAAAGTCATATAAACTTTATTCTTATCTAAATACGCTTTGACAATTAATATGCAAAGTAGACAAAGCAAATCATCTACATCAATGTCCAGGATTTGAGATGAAATCTATATATCCACATTCATCACCACATCGTTATACGTAGAAATTCTGAAAACAAAATAAAAACATGAAAATGTTGTTTTAAAACAATGACTGCTTTATGAGTTGTCATGCCGCAGAACGTATCGACATGTTTTGGTCAACATTCTAATTCAGTTTCATTCTTACTCACATTCATTCCAACTTAGTTTCATTGTAAGTGAGCTTAGCTATAATCTAATGCTTAAAAAGTCATACAATATGCCCAATTCGCCAATAAGTTTGAATTCGAGCATCGTCTGTTGACTTCGTATATCTCTGTACTCAACATTATCTCCTATATACTACTTTCATCATATCGTCATCATAGTGTTTACTTTCCATCACAATTGTATATTAATCTCGTTCATAATCCTCGTCTCATCACGCTGAACACTTAGCGTTACACAATACCTCTTACCTATTGGATCGATCTATTACATCTTCCCTGCATTCACATTAGTTTCCGTCGATTTCTGGATCGGCCTGAGCTCTCAATATTTCTTAAGTCATCTGATTATTCCACTCACATATTTATTTCACTTTTCCGTCCAATTCGTCATATACTTCTTTCGTCATTCATTGCGTTAATGCATTGGTCCAGTTACTAATTCCACAATGTTTCGCTTTTCCGTACAAATGATGGATCTACCTCTTCCATTATACGTGCCACACTTCATCTGGTGCATGTAACATCCACTTATCATTAGTTTGTCTGGTTGCGGATCATACACATTCCTTATTCATTCATTCGATTTACTTATTTCACTATTAGTTTGTACAAATTGAAATGATCTCGATTGCGAAATAAGTTCTTACGTTAGTTTATTCGCTATCGATATCTCATTCCTTGTGGAATCCATCACCATGGGTGAGAGAGAAGAGGCAACGTGGGATTTAAATGCCTTGCCTAAGGGCACAATCGTAACGGCTCCAGTGAGGCTCGATCTCCGGACCGTTCGCACCTGAAGCAAACGCGTATCCACTGCGCTACCACGACTTCCACTTAATACACATGTTGTGACTGCGGACAGAAGATGTGCAATATCATGCACAAAGCTAAAGAGGCAGTGTCTACGGACAACACGACCAGCTTTGTTCTGATGGGGTTCTAACTCACAACCTCCCGGTAACCAAGTTGACACCGCATCCATTTCATCTTGGAGGCACAACATTTCACTACTATTCAGTCCGCTTTAGAATCGGATTTATTTATTCTCTTCTTCTGGAACATATTCTGCCAGTTGTTATAACTTGTAGCCCAACCCATTTGCTTTTTTCCCCTTGATAAAACAAATGTATCGTACACTGCAATCATATAATTACATATTAATCTCTGATTTGTTCTTAGTATTGTATGTATATATGTAATGTATTCTATGAAAAAAATGCAATAAAATATTATTAACTATCTTGTGCACTTACCTTCATATTTCACTTTCCCGTCGCCGTTCGAATCAGCCTCATTTATCATATCGTCGATTTCCTCGTCAGTAAATTCACATCCCATATCTGTTGCAACACGTTTCAGTGTTGACATGGTTATATAACCATTCCCATTAGGATCAAGTACTTCGAATGCCTCACGCATGAGATCTTCCGTTTTAAAAGACTTCTCTTCACACTCCATCAACTGTATAAACTCTTCAAATTCAATCTGACCATTACCTGCATTGAAGACAACGACTGCATAATATATAGTAATATGTGTTGATGGTATTTAAGAATATACGACGGATATGTAGTCCAGTGGTAACACGCTGGACTGGTAATCCAGGGATCGCAGGTTCGACCCCCCGTCTGACCCTAATAAAATTAACAGTCTTTCAGATGGGACGTTAAACCGAGGTCTCGTGTCGGTGCTTTACACCCTGCACGTAAAAGAACCAGAGGAGATTCTGGAATGGGTCTCTGTCTGTATCATGCACTATCCTCCAACAATCTAAAATAACTAATCTCTTCGTGAGGCGTCGCACATATGGGCAACCGGTAGCGCCGATAAATAAACGTAAAACACACATGTAAAACAATAAAGTCGCTTTCAGTCATTATTGTGAATATATGAATATATAACAACTATGATTGTAAACGTCGGATTTAGCAACTACTAGTTTAGTTTCTAACGTATGATCGGATGTTATAGCATGAGTACTGAGTCAAAAGTTAGCACGTTCGCTCTCAGCAATGCAACCTGGTTCGATGTACGGAGGTCGCCAGATCGGACATGTTGGTTTTCATCAGATACTGCTGTTTGAATGACGACTAATACGCTTTCATCCCAGCCAACCAGAGTGATTAATATAAATTGTTAACACTCTTTTCGCAATCGTTGTAAAACACACACAACAATAAATGTACGAATACTACCATTCTGGTCAACAGCAGCTATCATCGCCGCAACTTCTTTGTCCGTCGGGTCCTTTCCGACTGACATAAGCACGGTTTTGAGTTCCGCTACGGTAATAGAATTGTTGCAATCTTTGTCAAACAAGGCAAACGCATCCGTATATTCTGTGAAATACATTTAATAAACTATAGATATATAACATGTTTATGTATATTTATTGTACGATCTTCAATCAAAGATGGGTGGGTGGGTGGATGGGTGGTTGAGTGAGTGAGTGAGTGAGAGAGTGAGTGAGTGAGTGAGTGAGTGGTGGGTGAGTGGGTTGAGTGAGTGAGTGAGTGAGTGAGTGAGTGAGTGTGAGTGAGTGAGTGAGTGATGAGTGGATGAGTGAGTGAGTGAGTGAGTGAGTGATGAGTGGGGATGGGTGGATGAGTGAGTGAGTGAGTGAGTGAGTGAGTGAGTGAGTGTGAGTGAGTGAGTGAGTGAGTGAGTGAGTGAGTGAGTGAGTGAGTGTGAGTGAGTGAGTGAGTGAGTGAGTTTGAGTGAGTGGATGAGTGAGTGAGTGAGTGAGTGAGTGAGTGAGTGAGTGAGTGAGTGAGTGAGTGAGTGAGTGAGTGAGTGAGTGAGTGAGTGAGTGAGTGAGTGAGTGAGTGAGTGAGTGAGTGAGTGAGTGAGTGACTTGGTGCATCCTCAATCAAAGATGGAAATTTATTAGAAAAAGACAATTTCATGCTTTACTGTTACAGCTAATTTCATTGCCGTACACTAAAGATTCTCGGACAATACACTCTAACATAGAGTCAACATAAACACGTTCGGGCTCAATCCGCGAGTGACGTCATCTACTACATCATTTACAAACCTTGTAGTTTTTCTTCCGTAAGTACTGTAGAAGGGTTGTCTTCTGTGTTAGTGTTCCTCGGTTCGTCGGTCAAATCTTCAACTGCTTCATCAGTCTGTTCTGACTCATCCTAATTAATAACAAAAGTGGAAGTCGTGATAGCGCAGTGGATACGCGTTCGCATCAGGTGCGAAAGGTCCGGTGTTCGAGCCCCGCTGGAGCCGTTACGAGTGTGCCCTTAGGCAAGGCATTTAAATTCCACATTGCCTCTTCTCTCCTTCATGACGATGGATTCCATCAGGAATGAGGTCTCGAGAGTGATTAATATAAGTTGAAATAACTTATTTCGCAATCGAGCTAAAATAAATGTGTATAAACTATAATAACAAAACAGGCAATAATTGGTATAGTTTTAACATGATGTTATTTTGTGTGATATTTGTTAAGCATTTGGCATGGCGAGTTTCGTATAAAATGCCTTGTTACGCGGCATAGAGCTCCTAACCCATAGAACTCCTCGAGGAGCTTTATGCGTTGTGGCATGACGCATAGAGCTCCCAAGTAGCTCGATGCGTTAGGCCACAACGCATAGAGCTCCTAAGTAGCGCTATGCGTTAGGCAAACACGCATAGAGCTCCCGAGAGCCCAATCGGTCGAAAGTACACATCAACTTTAAAATGGGTCTTTCAACCTGCCGCATAGAGCTCCCCACTTCCGATAATTAAGATGTTAAGATGACTTGTACGTGCACTTGTAGATACAAATGCACGTACGCGTTGTAGGTATTAACACCTAACACCTATTCACACCTACATGCATGATATGGACCGGACACGAAATGTAGGCACTTGACTTTTGACCTCAAAGTGCGATCTTGACTTTGAACCTACATGGCTGGAACATGGGTTCTGCATGTCATCTCGATGAGGTGAACATTTGACCCACGTTTCGTGAAAATCCTTCAAGAGGTTTAGGAGATATGGACCGGGCACGATGGGATGGGCGGGCGGAATGACGGATGGACATCGACCAATCCTAAATGGGACATAATTCAGTAAGTACAACACAGAGAGTTATGGTTCTTGCGCTCTGCACTCCGCCTCATTGCCCTCTATCACTGCTTCAAGTTTCTTTTTATTACCTTCAATACTTTTCGAGTTATGCTACGGACAAGCACATGATAAGATGAAAAGGGGAGATAATTCAGTAGGTACATCACAGAGATTTATTGTTCTCGCGCTCTATACACCGCCTCTCTCTTCTCTCCCTCGTGGCGATGGATTCCATCAGGAATGAGGTCTCGAGAGCGATTTATATAAGTTGAAAGAACTTGTTTCGCAATCGAGCTAAAATAAATTTGTATAAACTATACACCGCCTCATTTCCCTCTATCACCGTTTCAAGTTTCATTAGAATTCATTCAATACTTTACGCAAGCAAGCATTTAATAAAGTGAAAAGGGAGATAATTCATCAATGACAACACATATAATTATGGTTATTGCGCTCTGCTCTCCATATCATTGCCCTCCATCACAGATTCAAGTTTCATTTGATTTCATTCTATGCTTTTCGAGTTATGCTCCGGACAAGAAGTACCCGGACGAACGAACGGACGGACGAACAAAGGGACGGACAGACAAAGTGGCAACTATATGCTCTCCCTTAAAAATAGTCAGTAGTTTAATATGTTTTAGTAGTTGACAACAGAGGAGCTCAATGCGGGACGATCGGGCATATTGATGCATTGAAGCTCTATCGGACAGGAGCTCTATGCGGTTCTTTAACGACGCATAGAGCTCCTCCTCGAGGAGCTCTATGGGTTAGGA
Organism: Archivesica marissinica; assembly: GCA_014843695.1. Classification (NCBI taxonomy): domain Eukaryota; kingdom Metazoa; phylum Mollusca; class Bivalvia; order Venerida; family Vesicomyidae; genus Archivesica; species Archivesica marissinica. Next base: position 57,838,608 of record CM026404.1, on the reverse strand, counting down.
GCTCTATGCGGCGTAACAATGCCTCCAATTGTAGCAATAAATTATTGTTATATTCTACAACGAATAATAATCTAACACGAACATCTACACTAAGCAACAAGAAATAAGCTTCACAACCACTCTGTTTAGTCACGTTCCAAACAAAATTTGATTGCAGTTAATCTCGGTAACCAAGATTGTGAAATTAATTTATGTATTAGTCATCAGAAATTCATCGGTATGATCACGAATGATAATTCTTCAGACATCTTATTAAAAACGAAAATTGACATTTATATGCAGATTTTAATATTTCAACTAAACAGATAACAATGAATGAATGTAATTAAATTACCTACCATATTCCTTCTTTATGTTTTCCACTTCTACAGATTTACTATATTATTAATCTATAATCTCCGGGTCAATTAAATATGTTTAATCCGTCGTATACGGTATTAATCCGCCAAACGATATTAAGTGCACTTGCATAATTTATAAAGAATGGATAAATGTATTTTCATCAGAGGTGGTATAGATTTGGGATTCAATCCTGTTCCATTCAAATTGGTATCTAATTTGGAAAGCATAACTGTAGCCCTAAAATACGATAAACGTCTACTCAATATAGTCTCCGTGGCCTAGCGATTAAAGCGTCCGCCAACGGGAGCGGGAGGGTCGAAGGACGAATCTCGTCAGGGTCCGTTCTGATATGGCCAGTTGGTGTGTGTATTTTTACGTTTATTTATCGTCGCTACCGGTTGCCCATATGAGCGACGCCTCCTAAAGAGATTAGTTATTTTAGATTTTGGAGGATAGTGCATGATACAGACAGAGACCCATTCCAGAGTCTCCTCTGGTTCTTTTACGTGCAGGGTGTAAAGCACCGACACGAGACCTCGGTTTAACGTCCCATCTGAAAGACTGTTAATTTTATTAGGGTCAGACGGGGGGTCGAACCTGCGATCCCTGGATTACCAGTCCAGCGTGTTACCACTGGACTACATATCCGTATGTAGGCCAGTTGATGAGCTGCCAGCTAGTTATATAATGGTTACCGATTGCCTGGCGCCTGGCATACAAACATAGGATTCGGGAAGTACTGATGTTCATAAAAAAGTGGTGGTGTCTCATCATTCAGAAATGCCTGGCTCTTTAAATAGGGGTGACACTATAATAAGCAAACACTTTTTATAAGTTATAAGAACTTGTTTCGCAATCTGAAGAAATTGGCCATTTTAGATTTTTGGTGGATAATTACGAGTCTCCTCTGGTTATTGTACGTGCACGCTGTAAAGCACCGACACGAGACCTCGGTATAAAGTCCCAATGAAAGACTGTTAATATTATTAGGATCAGAGGGGGAATCGAACCTGCGATCCCTGGATTCGCAGTCCTACGTGTTTATCACTGGACTACTGACCGGTCTATGCAGTAATTATGCTCAGATATTCTTCAAATTGATACTCTAAATGAAATGATACGTACTATACTGAGTCAAAAAAGAAACGATACCAAACGAAAAATGACGTAAAACGGATAAAACCATAGAAAGGTTTAATATATTATTACCTATCAGTACCGGGTATCTTATTGCAATGTCAGCCAACCATAAACACAGGTAAATAAACACCCGATAATCCTGGAACGCCAAATTTCCGATTTGCACGTGCTCCTCAACAAAGACAACGTCCTACACATGTACAAATCGGAAAACCGGTTTATTGTACTGGTATTGCATTATCATCGAGGAAAAACACCTTACATACCCATTGTTACCTCTAACAAAATGCCTAGGCTAAACCGCAATCAGAGAATGCGTGCCATTGGCATGATTGACGGCGGTTTACGTCAGCGTGACGTCGCAAATCGACTCGGGGTTACGCGGATCACGATAACACGTCTACTTCGACGTTATCGAACACATGGATCGGTGGACGACCGTCCAAGATCTGGTCGACCACGTGTGACGACGCGTGAACAGGACCGTCACATTCGGACGTCACATTTACGTGACCGGTTCCTACCTGCTACGCACACAGCTGCCGTTACTCCTGGGATGACCAACAATCGCATCAGTGCACAAACAGTCAGGAACCGGCTCGGTGAACGTGGCATTCGTGCCTATCGGCCATACGTTGGACCCATCCTGACACGACGTCACCGTGACGTACGGCGGGAATGGACGACGGAACGTGCTCGCTGGACTCGGTTACAGTGGAATTCGGTGATGTTTAGCGATGAATCGCGGTTCTGTTTGAGTCGAGCGGATGGCAGAGAGCGGGTATATCGCATACGCGGTGAACGTTACGCCGACGCATGTGTACGTCAGGTCGATCTGTTCGGGGGCGGAAGCGTTATGGCGTGGGGCGGTATCACCTTCGGCAGTCGCACTGAACTGTTAGTGGTGGACGGGAACCTAAACGCCCAGCGGTACTGTGATGAGATCCTTGCGCCAGTTGTTGTGCCGTTCTTTAACGCCAACAGAAACGTCACACTGTTCCAACAGGACAACGCCAGGTGTCATACTGCTCGGATTTCCACCACATTATTGGAGCAGAACAATATTGAAACCCTGCCGTGGCCTGCTTTGTCACCAGACTTGTCACCCATAGAACATTTGTGGGATACGTTAGACCGCCGCGTCAGACGACGTCAGCCGGTAACGTTAAACCAACTGAGGGATGTTTTGCGTCAGGAGTGGACAAATATTGACCAGCAAGAGATTCAGACACTCTTCCGTTCGATGCGACGGCGGTGCATTGCAGTGAGAGACGCAAATGGTGCCCATACTCGGTATTGACGTCTGTGTGAAAACTCCATTAGACCCCTGTCCGACGAATTACGTCATCACGCAGCAGACAGTTTCGGAGGCTCATTATGCTTTATGTGCTCCTCTTTCAAACATGTTGGACTATCATCTTATGAATTTTCAAAGAATTTTCTTAATAAATGTTGAAATTATAGACACATAAACACCAGGTATCGTTTCTTTTTTGACTCAGTATATATTATTCGAAAGTATTTGTTGTCTGTATAATATCATATATTTATTCTTTGTGTATAATGTCATATATTTATTCTTTATGTATAGTATCATATATTTATTCTTTATTTGATTTGCGCTCGTGTGACATTGTTTAACTTGTGTAATAGAATTACAGTCATGACAGAAACAAACAAACACGTGCTAGTTGTATTTATTTTGCACTACGTAGTTATATGATATAATTTTTTATTATTTAAGCGACATTACATCGCAAAGAGCAAATAAAATGCAATGTTCACGTATATGCATTGCTACTACAAATTCTTCCGAATACATTCGAATTCTAACATTGAATCATTAAACAGTGTTTTTGTGGATTGAAAGTATGATTTCATATAACGGTCATCCATGCTCCTGACGTGACGTTTGTTATGTCATCGGAGTCAATACTAAACGCGAGATAATGTCGTTTAGAGATAAATTAACTAAGATTAGTCTACAAATATATAAGCACAACTGTGAGATATAACGGTAAATCTGTACCATAAATCGTGTTATTCAGGATACACTAGTTGTATTACTTGGCAACATTAAACTGAGACTCATTAATCTCCGCCAAAGCCTTCGTAAGTTTCCGTGAACTACGACCAGGACATGCGTTAGGTTTTTACCGTTAATATTTGAATCAAGTCAGTAAGTAATTGTACCATACTCTAAAGCTCATATTTTACTTCGGAAATCCGATTATTAACGAAGTAAGTTCACGGAATATGCAAATGTCTCAGTTTAATATTGCCAAACAATATCACGCTTGGATGTTTACATTATTTTGTTATGTCAACAAACCGCGTATAAGTTGTGTATTATTGAAGGAAAATATTTGGGGGAAAATTATACCATATAATAGGAAAATACATTCTATAGAAATTTGTGTTTTCACAGTGTCGCTTTAATGCAATAAATGTGCTGTATTTGTATTTATTTGCTTAATATTAGCAGCTACCAATAAGTTATTAATAAAAGTTGAAACAGCTATTTCTTGCCTCTACAATATTTCTGTTCGATTGGTGTCGTGATTAGCAAGCTCGTTTCTCACAAATTCAATCTGGGTTCGATCCTCTGACAGCGTGGATTATGAGATGGTACTGTGATCGCCATATCGAACATATGGGTCTCATCCGGGTACTCCAATTTCCTACCTCATGAATGACAAAATGCAGTCAAACCTCTTTAAAGCAGCCATCCACGGGAGCCACAGAAAGTAGCTTCTTAGTACAGGTGGCTGATTAATAGATATCAATGTATAACAAAGCAACATATTGGGGACTCTGGAAATTGGCTTAATACAGGTGGACTGTTTAATAGAGGTGACCACTAAAACAGGTTTGACTGTATACGGTTTCATTGCCGCGAATGGGAGTGATTAATATAAGTATTTAAAGCTTGTTTCGCAATCGTTTTACCACCAATAAATCTTATACCTTTTTACAAATATAAATGCCTGACTAATGCTACCATGGCCAGACTATCAGACGTCTGTGGTGTACTGCACATTAACTCAATATTGTGTATGAATTCACAAGACAGCCACATTTTAGTTATAAACGCTCATTAGTTATCCATTATTATACAAACACGAATAAAAACGTCATATATATCTAATTGTGCGCATTATATCCTGTGCGAATTATAAGAGTACTTAATCAGCTTATGTAGTCTGCTCTTCTGGATCGGTTTATTACAATCGGGTTAAAGCCTGTTCGGACTAGTTATAAATGCATCGCCATATTACAGTACACTCCGATTAGCGCAGTGGTTAGCGCGCTCGCTTCTCACCAATGCAACCCGGGTTCTAGCCTCGGACAGGGAAGTATGTGAGATGGTACGGTAGTCGCCAGATCGGACAGTTGGTTTTCTCCGGGTACTCCGGTTTCCTCCCACGCGAATGACCACATTTACGCTTTCATCCGCTCCAACGAGAGTGATTAATATAAGTTGTTAGAACTTGCTTCGCAATCGTTGTAGATTAAATAAAGTTTAAACAAAAACAAAATAAATGTACACCCATGGAGCCCCACTCAGGTTATGTCTCATTCACATGATACTGTTTGCAGTTTCTTACGGAGGTGTGCTAAATACTTGTTAACCGCTGGAGCCTGCCCAGGAAAGGTGTTGTTAGGTAAACTACGAGCAGGTGATATAGCCCAAAATGGTGCTTTTGGGATGGAGATATTTAGATAAATGTATATACCTATGTGGGGGCTCGGAACGGAAGTATGGACAATGCAAATGGCAGGCCGTTGCGGTGTTTATGGTGCTGAGCCCCGGGGGGACAACACGGGGGCAGTTCAAATGGTGCCGATGCAGGCGTAAGACCCAAACAAGCAAACGTACATACATGATATTCCATTTTTAGTGACAAGGGGCTTCAATATGCTAGATATCGACCCAAAACATATACGTTGAAACAATGTAGGGTTTCTAAGAGTTTTTTTGCAAAATTGATTGTATCTATGGTAACATTTTCCCCTCCAAAAGATGTGTCACCGAATTTCGCGACCAAATGAAACCCAGGTCAAATATGTATTCAGTGAGTGTGATCCTTATTAATATCATATGTACATTAAACTCTTTGGTTACCCATAACATAAATCGGTAAAATATTGATATATATACTGTTCATTCATTATGGTCGATATTGATCTCAATAAACAATATATTGTTCTAGATATTTATCAATTAACTTTAGTTTATACAAATTTATTTTACCTCGATTGCGAAACAAATTATTACAACTTATATTAATCGCACTCGAGACCTCATTCCTGATGGAATCCATCGCCACGAGGGAGAGAAGAGGCAACGTGGAATGTATATGCATTGCCTAAGGGCACAATCGTAACAGCTCCAGTGGGGCTCGAACTCCAGACATTTCGCACCTGAAGCGAACGCGCATCCACGGCGCTATCACGACTTCCACTTTACATTTTCAACATCAAGTTTCTACATGTGTATTTCTAAACATACGTGTTGACCGTACTCTATGTTGTTTATTTTAAAAGTATGTGTTTAGGGAAGTCGTGATTGCGCAGTGGTAAAGCGTTGGCTTCATGTGCGAAAGGCCCGGAGTTCGCGCCCAACTTTAGCCGTTACGAGTGTTCCCTTAGGCAAGCTATTTATATTCCACATGCCTCTTCTCTCTCTCCCTCGTGGCGATCGATTCCATCGGGAATGAGATCTCGAGAGTGATTAATATAAGTTTATAAGAACTTGTTTCGCAATCGAGCTAAGCTAAATTTGTATAAACTAAAACGGTTACAAATCGAATGTACATTGAAAACAACACATTGAAATCTGGAAACTGGCTGCTTAATACAGATTGATTGCGTAATGGATGTGGCCATCGTAACACATGTGTAGCTGTATCTTGTTTAAAGACACAGTCGCCGTGATTCTTGCAGGAATACAACTCACGCATCCTCGGTCACGTGGCTCAGCCACACTGTCACCGGTCACAACTATGTCCACACTATGACAACTAAGTGTCAACCTGCTTTTACATGGCCGCGAAACACTAAATGTGAACGAAAATATAATTATATTTGCAGCAGTTCAAAAGTATATTAAACAATCAAAGCGTTTCTAATTTGTGATCACGTTAGCATCACAACATTCGCTATGTTAATAACTTCCGATCGTGCGCACCATGGGGATCTCTCACCTGGGGAACTGAACCTAGCAACAGCGTTAGTAAAAGTTGAGTTTTTTTTTTTTATCATTCAAACACTGTTTCAATTGCCTTTCGACTTGATAAATAATATCTCATTATACTTCAAATATGCATGTCATATGTTACATATTGGCCAGTATTGCAGTTCAACATACTCTCATGGGAAGGGCCAATTACTAATGTTGTTCAGAACTTGTGGCCCAACCCATTTGCTTTTGCTCTTATTATATATGTCTTTGAATTTATTATGTACATGTATATAGCAATACAATATGATTAAACTAAACTAAAATATATTAATTTACGGATTGGGTATTAGGACGTCATGGTGTCAAATGAACTAGCATGTGTAATGACATCTTTCAGATGGGATTTTCAAAAGGGACGCAGTGCACATAATATGTAAATTGAAGTACCTTTTTAAGAAATGCTTATTAATATTTGTTTATTTGTTGAAATACTCAGTTTTTGAGGCAAATAATTAGAAAAGAATTATACCATATAATAGCAAATTACATTCTGCAGACATTTGAGTTTTCACCGATGTAGTGTCGCTTTAAGGAAAAGCTGATGAAAAAAGGTACTATTGTTTCTATATCTCATCCCCATATCAGTTTGATAAGCCACGTTTTAGAAGTGTCCATAAATTAGGCACAATTAGCCTGATCCGCCTTCGTGGTCGAGTTGTTAAGGTCGCTAACTTGTATACCACTGTAACCTATCATCACTGATGGTCACGGGTTCGAGCCCCGCTCAGACCGTGTCTCTTAATATGTAAAAGTTGGCAGTTTCTTGCGGAGGTTGGTGCACCAAGTACTAGTTAACCGCTGTAAAGGTGTTGTTAGCAAAACTGCCCGTCACTTAAAAGAGTAACCGGTGGCGACGTTAAATAAACTTAAATACATTTTAAAAATACAGCCTGGCCTCGAGGTTATAAAACTGTTCTCCAATCTCAAAACTCAGTCTCAAGCGTCCGATTGGTTCAGCTGACAGTAACACTCAGTAATCAACCAATCAGATCATTTGAGCTTGAGCTTGAGATCTGAGAAATGTTTTATAACCACGGGGCCAGGTATATACCGTTCGCATATGGCGTTGTTCTGTACATCATAAACAACTACATTATGTACCACGATATTATTGAAGTATGGTCTACATCGGTTATGTCGAATTCCGTCGGATCGAACAAAATACTTCGACATAACCGAAGTTTGACTTAACGAAATTATATATAAACAGTTATATGTAAAATGATGTCTGAAACGGGACTATAATCCGACATCGAGATAACCGGAGAATTCGACATAACCGATTTAGACATAACGGATGTAGACTGTATTTCAACAAATGGGAAAGGAAGATAAATTTCGAATAATAGTAGGTTTGACAAATACGTACCACATTATGTTAGAAAGCATGGCATAAACTTATTTATTGATAGCTAATCAATGACTAGGTTTCTAACCTACAGATAACATTGATATATATATAAGTATACACATTTGCTTAACTCGAATTTCCATTTATTCATGAGATATTTACAGCTATTCATTTCCATTTCATGTAATGGTTTTTCATCTTTCTTTTTAAGTACAAAATCTTTGATGTAACGACAGGATTACGTTGTATGCGATTGTAACAATATCATCGGGAAGTCGTGATAGCGCAGTGGTTGCGCGATCGCTTCAGGTGCGAACCGTCCGGAGTTCGAGCCCCGCTGGAGCCGTTACGATTGTGCCCTTATGCATGGCATTTAAATTCCACATTGCCTCTTCTCTCTCCCTCGTGGCGATGGATTCCATCAAGAATGAGGTCTCAAGAGTGATTAATATAAGTTGTAAGAACTTGTTTCGCAATCGAGCAAAAATAAATTTGCATAAAAAAACAATATCATCTGCTATATATATAAAATAAATTTGTATAAAAAAACGATATCATCTGCTATATATATATAAAATAAATTTGTATAAAAAAACAATATCATCTGCTATATATATAAAATAAATTTGTATAAAAAAACGATATCATCTGCTATATATATATAAAATAAATTTGTATAAAAAAACGATATCATCTGCTATATATATATATAATAAATTTGTATAAAAACACGATATCATCTGCTATATATATAAAATAAATTTGTATAAAAAAACGATATCATCTGCTATATATATATAAAATAAATTTGTATAAAAAAACAATATCATCTGCTATATATATAAAATAAATTTGTATAAAAAAACAATATCATCTGCTATATATATAAAATAAATTTGTATAAAAAAACGATATCATCTGCTATATATATATAAAATAAATTTGTATAAAAAAACAATATCATCTGCTATATATATAAAATAAATTTGTATAAAAAAACATCATCTGCTATATATATATAAAATAAATTTGTATAAAAAAACAATATCATCTGCTATATATATAAAATAAATTTGTATAAAAAAACGATATCATTTGCTATATATATATATAATAAATGTGTATAAAAACACGATATCATCTGCTATATATATAAAATAAATTTGTATAAAAAAACGATATCATCTGCTATATATATATAAAATAAATTTGTATAAAAAAACAATATCATCTGCTATATATATATTTTTATTTATAGTAGGTGATATTGTTGTTTTTATGCAAATTTATTTTTTATATATTATTATATATATTATTTGAATTTAATAAAATAACCCATTATAAATTTAAATGAAGAGGTTTGTTATTAGAACGTCCTCAGTCTATATTCAGAAATGGCTGCTACATCAATATTAAGCTACGGGAAATGTTACGCAAAAAGAGTTCGTTTCACCTTTCAACAATACATTTATAAATTGGTGATGATATAACCAGCTTTCGCACATTTATATCTCGGACAATGGTGTATCAATAGAAAGTCCATGCTAGCAGATATAAGTACAATCTCAATGGATGTTGAAGGTTTTGCATGGTATTGACAATTCTGTTGACAATGTGGACTTAATCTTAAGTCAATCCTAACACTGTTGCTACCCGTTCGTATAACACTATACATGTATTGTATTGTACTTTTGTATATTTCCAAAGCAACTGTAACAGTTCTTGCATTTATAACAGATCTATAAATATTGAAGTGTATTTGTGTTCGGATTCGTGTGTTATATAGACAGACCTCTGTGATTTATAAAAACAAACTATGGTAAGTGTCAACTATTATAAAAACAATATATAGATAACAAATTTATGTCATAAAATATATATACATTACATACTACAATATTCTATAAAACTATATCTTGATACGCATTATTGCATTAGCTTCATAATATAGTAATTAGTATAGTATATGAAGATACAGACAGAAGGGGATTGAAAGCAATACAAGTTTTGTCAACATTTAAGCGAGCCCCATCCAAAAATAAAAAGCAAAGAACTACTTATTAATAAATATTTTTATTATTTCATAAGTATGACAGCTCACATAGAACATGAACAAGAGAGAGAACGAGAGAGAGAGAGAGAGAGCGAGCGAGCGAGCGAGCGAGCGAGAGAGCGAGATAGAGAGGGGGGGGGGAGGATAGAGAGAGAGAGGAGAGAGAGGAGAGAGAGAGAGAGAGTGAGAGAGAGGAGGGAGAGGGAGAGAGGGGAGAGGAGAGAGAGCGAGAGAGAGAGAGTTAAATATTAAATATGCAAATTCAGCATGCTGATTGGAGTTAAGTTTGTCAAACATCCTCGAATGTATCCTAGCGATAATGGACGAGTTTCGGTTTCATGATGAAATCATCTCCATAACGAACCACCAGGAATGTACATGCATTAACTAGCATTGTGTTATTCTAGAGAGGATGATCATAATAGTTCAACGCTCTCTTTAAAACGTTTAATTATCGTCGCTACCGGTTGCCCATATGAGCAACGCATCCTGAAGAGATTAGTCATTTTAGATGTTTGGAAGATAGTGCAATGATACAGCCAGAGACCCATTCCAGAGTCTCATCTGGTTCTGTTACATGCACGGTGTACAGCACCGATATGAGACCTCGGTTTAACGTCTCATCTGAAAGACTGTTAATTTTATTAAGGTCTGACGGTAAAGAACCAGAGGAGACTCTGGAATGGGTCTCTGTCTGTATCATTGCACTATCCTCCAAAAATCTAAAATGACTAATCACTCCAGGAGGCGTCGCTCATATGGGCAACCGGTAGCGACGATAAATAAACGTACAGCACATACCTTTACTGTTTGATGTTTCGTACACATTCGTTTTTGATCTATGTATCTGTTTACTGCTACATTTTCAAGACAATACATATATACACACATAAACAGGGGAGACTAATTCACATGTCTTTCATTCTAATCTTTTCCGGTAACCTAATTTGTGTATATATAAATTATGAACATTCGTATACTAGTATCTATTTGTGTATATACAAATTATGAACATTCCTATACTAGTATCTATTTGTGTATATACAAATTATGAACATTTGTATACTAGTATATATTTGTGTATATACAAATTATGAACATTCGTATACTAGTATCTATTTGTGTATATATAAATTATGAACATTCGTATACTAGTATTAATGTGTGTATATATAAATTATGAACATTCGTATACTAGTATCAATGTGTGTATATATAAATTATGAACATTCGTATACTAGTATCTATTTGTGTATATATAAATTATGAACATTCGTATACTAGTATCTATTTGTGTATATATAAATTATGAACATTCATATACTAGTATCTATTTGTGTATATATAAATTATGAACATTCGTATACTAGTATCTATTTGTGTATATATAAATTATGAACATTCATATACTAGTATTAATGTGTGTGTATACAAATTATGAACATTCGTATACTAGTATCAATGTGTGTGTATACAAATTATGAACATTCATATACTAGTATTAATGTGTGTGTATACAAATTATGAACATTCGTATACTAGTATCAATTATTGCATTGCATATTGTGTATATATTATTTTGATTATTTAATGATAAACCTGTTACATTGTATACTAGTTATTTCCCTTCTCTTGTTACCACTCTTGCTATGTTGCTATGTTTGTGTATATAAATGGGTGTGTCCCATGTGTTATATTGACAATCTGGATTTGAAAGCAAGTTTCGCGCTCAATCTAACTTATATTGTAAAATACAGAGAAGTAAAATAAGTATTAGTTTTGTTAATTGCAGACTGATCAGGATGTACAGCGTGAGATGTCTCAGAACGAACTAGCAGGTAACCAGAACAGTATGCCATAACTCATACTGTACACGACGTGTTGTATATTACATCAGTGAAACGTATACGTCATAGCTCAGTCATACTGTACACGACATGTTGTATATTACATCAGTGAAAAGCATAGCTCAGTCATACTGTACACGACATGTTGTATATTACATCAGTGAAACGTATACGTCATAGCTCGGTTATGCTGTACACGACGTGTTGTATATTACATCAGTGAAAAATATACGTCATAGCTCGGTTATACTGTACACGACGTGTTGTATATTACATCAGTGTAAAGTATACGCCATAACTCAGTCATACTGTACACGACATGTTGTATATTACATCAGTGAAATGTATACGTCATAGCCTGGTTATACTGTACACGACGTGTTGTATATTACATCCGTGAAAAGCATACGTCATAGCTCGGTTATACTGTACACGACATGTTGTATATTACATCAGTGAAACGTATTGCGTCATAGCTCAGTCATACTGTACACGACATGTTGTATATTACATCAGTGAAAAGCATACGCCATAGCTCAGTCATACTTTATGCGACATGTTGTATATTACATCAGTGAAAAGTATACGCCATAGCTCAGTCATACTGTAACACGACATGTTGTATATTACATCAGTGTAAAGTATACGCCATAACTCAGTCATACTGTACACGACATGTTCTATATTACATCAGTGTAAAGTATACGCCATAACTCAGTCATACTGTACACGACATGTTCTATATTACATCAGTGTAAAGTATACGCCATAGCCCAGACATACTGTACACGACATGTTGTATATTACATCAGTGAAACGTATACGTCATAGCTCAGTCATACTGTACACGACGTGTTGTATATTACATCAGTGAAATGTATACGTCATAGCTCAGTCATACTGTACACGACGTGTTGTATATTACATCAGTGAAACGTATACGTCATAGCTCAGTCATACAGTAACACGACGTGTTGTATATTACATCAGTGATAAGTATACGTCATAGCTCAGTACGCGACATGTTGTATATTACATATATGTAAGTATGCGACATAGCTCAGACCAACTCATGATGCACGTCGTGTTGTATATTGCATATGTGTAACTATGCGTCATACCTCAGTCATACTGTACACGTCGTGTTGTATATTACATCAGTGTAATTATACGTCATAACTCATAGTGTACACGTAATGTTGTATATTACATAGATATAGGGTGTTGAATGAATGGTCATTTGTTATTGAATATATATATATATGTATTATATATTTAAAGTCATCTAAAAACGATAAAAACAAGCCAGAAAAATCATATTTATAATATTCCAAAGAGCTGTAATTTCACTTAATTACAAGTTTCGTGTACCTGTACTTCAGTTACTATCAATGAAGTGCGGTATGCGTTCGGTTGTAAATGAAAAGTAAACGCAACAAAAAGTAGTTCACATTTTATTTGAAACAAGTTCTTTCAACTTGTATTAATCACTCTCGAGACCTCATTCCTGATGGAATCCATCGCCATGAAGGAGAGAGACGAGGCAACGTGGAATTTAAATGCCTTGCCTAAGGGCACAATCAGAACGACTACAGCTCGAACTCCGGGCCTTTCGCACATGAAGCGAACGCGCTTCCACCGAGCTATCACGACACAACACTGCGTTCTATATGTATATTATAATGTCAATTGTGTGACCTTTAGTACGTTTTACACCGTAATTGCCGCTGTAGCTGGACATGGATGTTGAAGAATTCAGCAATTCAATTCTGTCGGAGTTTTTACAGTGATTGTAGTACATTCATATGGAGCAGTTTGGGTTAAATCGCTTTAATATTTAGTCATATCGAGATAGATTAATACAGGGGAATTGTAATTTTCTCTTACAATTAAATTTGGTCAACAATATAGTTCTACTAATTTATGAGAGTCAAGACTTTAATCTGTCTGTTAAACTGTTCATATTGGAACAGATAGAAATCGTTATTGACATTGTAAATCTTAGTTTAAAAAGTAACGAGCGTCATTTATCATGAAGTTCAAAGTCAAAGTGGTGTCATACAAACGCAAGGTGTTCAATTAAAATGTTATTGGCAATTTCAAATTGGCTCCGCTTAACATTTTGAGCTACTTTATAGTAAGTAGAATTAAATCGATAGTTGGACATCACAAAACAATAAAGCCGCCATTTTTCTTATCATGTTCATTCAGTCATGGTGATTCCGATGTAAAATTTACAGACGGATCTGTAGTCCAGTGGTAACACGCTGGATTGGTAATCCAGGGATCGCAGGTTCGATCCCCTGTTTGACCCTAATAAAATTAACAGTCTTTCAAATGGGACGTTAAACCGAGGTCTCGTTTCGGTGCTTTACACCGTGCACGTTAAAGACCCAGAGGAGATTCTGGAATGGGTCTCTGTCTGTATCATACACTATCCTCCAAAAAATAAACGTAAAAAAAAAATTTTAACAAATAAAAGATGTTAAATTTCAGTATCTACAGAACTGTGCCATATGAATGTTTCATTTTATATACAATTTATTATAACCTAAATATTTAGTATTTAGTTTGCACAATCCCTGTATCTATGTCACAGAAAGAGTGTTATTGTTGACATCATAGACCTTTATCACCCACCTTAGGTATGAATCAGATATAAAAAAATGTGTAAAAACTAAGTGTGTGTGTTTTACGTTTATCTATCGTCGCTACCGGTTACCCATATGAGCGACGCCCCCTGAAGAGATTAGTCATTTTAGATTGTTGGAGGATAGTGCAATGATACAGAGAGAGACCCATTCCAGAGTCTCCTCTGGTTCTTTCGACGGTGCACGATGTACAGCACCGACACGATACCTCGGTTTAAAGTCCCATCTGAAAGACTGTTAATTGTATTAGGGTCAGACGGGGGATCGAACCTGCGATCTCTGGATTACCAGTCCAGCGTATTAACCACTGGACTACAGATCCGTCTGTAAACTAAGTGGCTGGTGTCTTTGTTGTAAAATATAGCCAAACATGGGAGTCATTTAGAAGTTACTATACTGACACCATAAAAAAACTGTGCATTTTTGCATTGAGCGTTATTTTTTCGTTACAAATTTACGAATTATGGATTTTACTATCATGAGTGAAGAAAATAATCCTTCACATAATATTATTGCACTAATTTAATCAATATTTATGCGCGTAGACGTCAAAATTTGCATATAATATTTTTCTGCGCGTTACGTAGTATATGTCTTAAAGTACTGTAAACACTACAACAGTTAATGTGCGGTTCAGTCATGTATGTGTATGTATGTGATCACATGATTAAGTGGTCAAATAGGTTTGTAAAGTACTGTAAGCACTGCATTAGTTAATGTGCGGGTCAGTCATGTATGTGTATGTCTGTGATCACATGACTGAGTGGTCAAACAGGTTTGTGGCGCTAACACGCCACGGGGAAATCGTTTAGTAAAATCAGTTCTAGTTCTGACAGCGATCAACGCAGACGTTTATTTAAATTTCGCTATTCCAATTCTCATATGCACAAAGATATATAGAAAAGTAATGTTAACACTTATTCAATGCAAGCAACATAAGCTCTCAACGATCTTGAGCGACGTAAAAGTAATGTATTTATTGAATAATGGTATATGGATGCAAGATTGGTGGAATGTGGTGGACCAGGTGCAGTTTTCCAGAGTATTTTACATTAACTATGGTGGGTGAAGTTTTCTCTCTGGTTTTTACCCTGGCTTGGTACATCACATGTCTCATCTGTCGTAGTTAGCATTTACTAAGATACAGTATATACAATGCATTTTAGAAAGTATGTTATTATGTATATTTACAAGTACATGAATAAACTAGTGGCGTCTGTCTATCGCACGTCAGTACGGTGTGGCGTCCGTGGTCCAGTGGTCCACCGGATTTGGAATCGAACGGCCCCGGGTTCGATACTCGGTCAGGCCACGTATGTAGTGTAATTGAGCAAGGCATCTCACACACATTGCTTAGTACTTGTTAACCCCTTAGGTCGGCTAAGCCTGTCCAGGAAAACATGTCTAGGTCCCAGCAAGGGGTTTGACATTAATGGAACATACATACATACATTGTCCACTGCATAAACTGTGTTGTTGGGTGCACAAAGGTTTTACGGCATACAGTTTACCTCCAAGGCAAGTGCACAGTTTCTTTTTGGTGTCAGTTTATTCACAGAACAATTGATCAATTGTGGGCAGGATTTCGTAATTGTGCTGTTTTTCAATCTTGTAGACACAATATGTGTTTGTTCGTTTATGTAAATGTATGTTCAGAGTGTCATTAACCCATTCAACACCAAGTAACTGACATGGACTGGTCCATGATATGTTTAGGCCAATAAATCAATAAGAAAATTACATTTGGAACAGTTCATTTGTAAAAATGGGTAATTTGTGTCTAAAAATAGTAATATTACTGGCAAAAAGTGAAGATCCTGATGAGATGGCTCGTCCGTGACGAACAACCTCATTTGGATCTACACTTTTCTGTAAGCCTATTGAGAGGCATGTGTTGTTGAAATGGTTAATATCGGTACGCTAAGAACAAAATGTCGGCATTCTGAGTTATGGAAGATTTAATTGAAAATGCGAACACAATGGTACAAACTCAAACAAGTCAAAACTTAAACAAACATTTACTGTATTCAAATTAGTGAACAAATATACCACTGTCAGAGACATTGCTAAAGATATAGTCCTGTTCAAACTGGTTGATATAATGTCTAAACAAAATTGTATTTGTTACATAGTCTGTATTAAACATGTTTTGGAGTAATGAAATACACATTTTTTTTTGAAATCCACATTTTTTTTTGAAATCCACATTTGTTTTGAAAACCACAATTTTTTTTGAAAACCACAATTTTTTAATGTACTTCAAGTCAAATCTTCATATCCTCCTCAATCGGAGATATACATAGAAGCAAACAAACAATGTGGAAGTCGTGATAGCGCAATGGATGCGCGTTCGCTTCAGGTGTGAAATGTCCGGAGTTCGAGCCCCGCTGTAACCGTTATGAGTGTGCCCTTAGGCAAGGCATTTAAATTCCAAGTTGCCTCTTCTCTCTCCCTCGATTGCGAAACAAGTTCTTACAACTTATATTAATCACTATGGAGACCTCATTCCTGATGGAATCCGTCACCACAATGGAGAGAGAAGAGGAAACGTAGAATGTAAATGCCTTGCCTAAGGGCACACTCGTATGTTAAAACCTGTGGCCTAACCCATTTGCTAAATTTCTATTTGTACAACGATTGTGATTGTTATATACATGTATACAGAACAGAGCAATACAATATTATCAAATCAGTGCATCACGTGTGCGACGCCTCCTGTGTGTGCACCTCACACACATTGCTTAATACTGGTTAATCGCTTAGGTCGGCAAATCTGCCCAGGAAAACATGTCTAAGTCCCCGCGAGGGGTTTGACATTAAAGGAACATACATACATATAATCTTTCCAAACTATTCAGTGGGGGAGATATAGCGCACGTGCCCTCATTTGACCTTGCGCTATAATCTGTTTGCGCTATAATCTTTCCAAACCATTCAGGTGCGCTATATCTCCCCTTATACTACTTACATACATCACGTGTGCGGCATGTTTTTATTAAGATTGCTGGCAAAACAAACGGGACACTCACACACAATGCAATACATTTTTAACAATATATCTTGTGTGTGTTGCGTTTATTTATCGTCGCTACCGGTTGCCCATATGAGCGACGCCTCCTGAAATGATTAATCATTTTAGATTTTTGGAGGATAGTGTAATGATACAGACATAGACCCATTCCAGAATCGCCACCGGTTCTTTTACGTGCAGGGTATACACCACCGACACGAGACCTCGGTTTAAAGTCCCATCTGAAAGACTGATAATTTTCTTATCTTATCTCATCTTATAAAATCATATCTACACATGCACCAGTCAATATAAATACTTCATTGAATAAGTGTGTTGAGTATACAAGTAACAATCGGTATTCAAACAATTCTTTCGTCGGTTTTTATATTTTTGTGTTTTTACGTTTTTTTATCGTCGCTACCGGTTGCCCATATGAGCGACGCCTCCTGAAGTGATTAGTTATTTTAGATGTTGGAGGATAGTGCATGATACAGACAGAGACCCATTCGAGAGTCTCCTCTGCTTCTTTTACGTGCACGGTGTAAAGCACCGACACGAGACCTCGGTTTAACGTCCCATCTGAAAGACTGTTAATTGTATTAAGGTCAGACGGGGGATCGAACCTGCGATCCCTGGATTACCAGTCCAGCGTGTTACCACTGGACTACTTTATATTTATTTGGCCGACACGTATTTATTGTGAATAGCGTGAATTACGTTGGAGGGTTGCCTCAAAATATGAAAAGAACACTTATAGCGGAAAATGAAAATAACCAACTTAATTAAATCATTATATATTTGTTTATTATATTATGACAAATACATACAATGATATACAAAGTATGCAATACTGGGCCGAACAACAAAGTCTTACACCAATAGAGACGGATTTGCCCAAATAATATTTAGAACAAACAGAACAGCGATAAACAAGTTCATTTATAGGGTAAACATTCTTGCGAATGTTTTGAGTACTATGCTAGGGAGGTAAGGAGGGAGGGACTTGTATACTATTGTAGCCTATCATTGATGTTCACGAGTTCGAACCCCGCTCAGGCCGTGTCTCATTTAGATGAAAAAGTTGGCAGATTATAACGGATATTGGTGCACCAAGTACTGGTTAACCGCTGGAGCCTGTCCATGAAAAGTATTGTTAGGTAAACTGCCCGCCGGCGATATAGCTCATAAATGGTGCTGATGCACGCATAAAACCCGAACAAACAAACAAACATTCATATCAATATACAATACCGTCTCCGCGGCCTAGTGGTTACGGTGAAGTTTCGAACCTCGTCAGGGGTTCGAACTGCTATGACCGGCTAGTTAAATAATAGTTTTTTGAACTTTATTTATTTTACAACGACTGCGAAGCAAGTTTTAGCAACTTATATTAATCACTCTCGTTGGCTCGGATGAAAGCGTATATGTGGTCATTCATGTGGGAAAATAATAGTTTTTTTAACTTTATTTATTTTACAACGATTGCAAAGCAAGTTTTGGGCAACTTATATTAATCACTCTCGTTGGCTCGGATGAAAGTTTATATGTGGTCATTCGTGTGGGAGGAAACCGGAGTACCCGGAGAAAACCTACCTGTCCGATCTGGCGACCATCGTATCATCTCACATACTTCCCGGTCCGAGGATCGAACCCGGGTCGCCTTGGTGAGAAGCGAGCGCGCTAACCACTGCGCTAATCGGACAGCCTGGTTATAATGGTTAACGATTGCCTACCAGCCTGGTACCTGGCCTACAATGATAGGACTCGGGAAGTACTGATTTTCATAATAAAAGATGTCTCATAAGTCAATAATGGCTGACCCTTTCAACAGGGATGACACAATAATAAACAAACACGTTTCTCACCAATGCAACACGGGTTCGATCTTTGGACCGGGAGGTATGCGAGATGGTATGATGGTCGCAAATCGGACAAGTGGATTTTCTCCGGGTACTCCGGTTTCCTCCCACACGAAAGACCACATTTACGCAAATTGTTGAAACTTGATTCGCAATCGTTGTAAAATAAATAACGTTTAAACCTAAACACATTGCTTTTATTTTTACGATGCAATATGCGGTTCCTTTCAACCCAAGCGTCCTAGCAACCTTTGTAAACAGATTGAGAGGTTTCACCGAAGCTCAATGTTTTCAGGTGTTTTATATGACAATGTTATCAGGTGTTATATATGACAATTTGATGATTCTGTACGTAGTGAAAACAGAGAATTGATGCTTTAGAATTTCCATACAATCTGTACACTTAACACTCGTGTATTCGGGTTGGTACGCTAGTGCGCAACAACAGCTTGTATCTGTCCCCAATTACATGTTGGGATTTTACGTACTCCATATATGTCCACAATATCGTTGTCAATTGTGTTAATTTATATACAGTTCTACATCCGTTATCTGTCCGATTAGCGCAGTGGTTAGCGCGCTCGCTTCTCACCAATGCAACCCGGGTTCGATCCTCGGACCGTTAAGAATGTGAGATGGTACGGTGGTCGCCAGATCGTACAGGTGGGTTTTCTCCGGGTACTCCGGTTTCCTCCCACACCAATGACCACATAAATTATACGCTTTCATCCGCGCCAACGAGAGTGCTTAATATAAGTTGTGTTAAAACTTACTTCGCAATCATTGTAAAATAAATAAAGTTTAAACCTTAAATATCCGTTATATCAAATTCCGTCAGACCGAAAAAAATACTTCGACATAACCGAAGTTTGGTTTAACGAAATGCGATATAAACAGATCCAGTTATATAAAAAAATAATAGTGTCTGAAACGGGACTTCGAGATAACCGGATAATTCGACTTAACCGACTTTGACATAGCGGCGGTAGACTGTACTATAATTTGTGAAACCGTAACTATGGTGGAAATAAAGAGAATAAAATAGATACTAACATGTTTTTAGTTTAACTTCTATTTCTACTACCGACCGACATCATTTGCCAGACAGGGCAGACGCCGAACGTACAATACTTATTTCAAAATTCTTACACGTATATGATATATCACGAATTGGCCCGAGTGAAGCGAGGTGTATATTTCGTTAAGACGGGCCAATGAGTTGATCTATCTCACTTAGACAAGACAACGTACATAAGTAGGTCAAGTCTATACGATTTAGAAGCGAGAAATGTGGATTTTTCATTGGACCACGTGACTTAGTCGTTGTCTAACACTAGTTTAATCGCGCAGTCCTGATGCAATCCATCGCCATGTCGGAGAGAGAAGAGTTAATGTGGATTTTAAGTGTCTTGCCTAAGCACATCACCACCGTGGTACTGGTGGTGCTCGAACTCACAATATATCTCAGATGCGAGGCGGAAACAGTATCCACTTCACCACTGAGCCACCGTTCATTGTTCAGTCGGTGAAATGTAATTCGACAATACACTTCCTTATTATTCAATATCAACGAAATGATTATTTAAATGTTGACGTTTATTGAAATATGAAACAGATAACTGGCAACAAATCAACACCAATATCAACAGTGTCGAAGCAATACTAGTTAATGATTACCTAGTACTAACTAACTAGGTTTTGTAGATTGACCTAGTACTAAGTAACTAGGTTTTGCTGATTTACCTAGTACTAAGTAACTAGGTTTTGTAGATTTACCTAGTACTAAGTAACTAGGTTTTGCTGATTTACCTAGTACTAAGTAACTAGGTTTTGTAGATTTACCTAGTACTAAGTAACTAGGTTTTGTAGATTTACCTAGTACTAAGTAACTAGGGTTTGCAGATTTGCCTAGTACTAAGTAACTAGGTTTTGCAGATTTGCCTAGTACTAAGTAACTAGGTTTTGTAGATTTACCTAGTACTAAGTAACTAGGGTGTGCAGATTTACCTAGTACTAAGTAACTAGGGTGTGCAGATTTACCTAGTACTAAGTAACTACGTTTTGTAGATTTACCTAGTACTAAGTAACTAGGGTGTGCATATTTACCTAGTACTAAGTAACTAGGTTTTGCTGATTTACCTAGTACTAAGTAACTAGGTTTTGTAGATTTACCTAGTACTAAGTAACTAGGTTTTGTAGATTTACCTAGTACTAAGTAACTAGGTTTTGCAAATTTACCTAGTACTAAGTAACTAGGTTTTGCAGATTTAGGTACTAACACGTTATGCTTAAAGTAAGGCATTGATAGGTTTTGCAGATTTAGGTACTAACACGTTATGCTTAAAGTAAGGCATTGATAGGTTTTGCAGATTTAGGTACTAACACATTATGCTTAAAGTAAGGCATTGATAGGTTTTGCAAATGTAGGTACTAACACGTTATGCTTAAAGTAAGGCATTGATAAATCAATCAATTAATTAAAGTAAGGACTTGATCAATTAACCAATTAATTAATTAAATCATTTATAACTAGCTAAATAATACAACATGCATAAATATTACAACAACCTACAATATCATGACATGGTCTATATAATATGTTATTATCTATCTATTCATGGTTGTATTGCATAGGTTATGCATAATATTGTGTAGATTGAAGAGTTTAAGAGTATGACTGTGTATTTTACAGATCTACATGATGCGTTGTATATCGAATTTTAAGAGTATATGTGTATTTTACAGATATACATGATGCTTGTATATCGAAGATTTCAAGAGTATTACTGTGTATTTTACAGATCTACATGATGCGTTGTATATCGAAGATTTCAAGAGTATTACTGTGTATTTTACAGATCTACATGATGCGTTGTATATCGAAGATTTCAAGAGTATATGTGAATTTTACAGATCTACATGATGCGTTGTATATCGAATTTTAAGAGTATATGTGAATTTTACAGATCTGCATGACGCGTTTAATTTATTCGATAAAGACCACGATGGCACAATCTCTACAGACGAGTTACGTACGGTATTGATGTCCATGGGCCAGAATCCAACAGAGGAAGACATAAAGAATATGATGGTCGAAGTAGATTTAAACGGTAATAGGATTCAGGCTATTTGGGCAATGTTTTAAAAAATATTATAATATATCACCATGGAAATATGGTAGGGGTGTTTATGTATTGCATCGATTCAAATCCAAATATATTCGTAGCTTAGTAATAATCTCAAAACTGCTATGGACTGGCCTATATTGTAGTTAACCCATATCATTCTAGATACATTTAAATGCTTTTGCAAACAACATAGATCCAGATCACAGACGGATATGTAGTCCAGTGGTAACACGCTGGACTGGTAATCCAGGGATCGCAGGTTCGATCCCCCGTCTGACCCTAATATAATTAACAGTCGTTCAGATGGGACGTTAAACCGAGATCTCGTGTCGGTGCTTTACACCGTGCACGTAAAAGAACCAGAGGAGACTCTGGAATTGGTCTCTGTCTGTATCATTGCAGTACCCTCCAAAATGACTAATCTCTTCAGGAGGCGTCGCTCATATGGGCAACCGGTAGCGACGATAAATAAACGTAACAAACAACAATAGATCCAAATCAGCCGCAGTCTGACGCTGTATGCTGATCAGGATCTATGTTGTTTGCTACATAGCCAAGTGTCTTAGCAAGATCATCTGAATAGCAAACAACATAGAGCCTGGTCAGACGGCACGTTCCGTGACGGCTGATCTGGCTCTATGTTCTTTGCAAATACTGTTTGAACGGTATCTAGAATGAAATCGGTTAATGACAGTTTGCAATAAATAAATAAATAAAAGAAAGTTAAATTTATTAAATATAGACTTATATAGTACATCAGTCAACCAATGCGGCAAATGATAGGACATCCCACGGAGAGATGTAAACCCGCTGTTATTTGATGCAGGAACACATGCTTGATTTTTCAGTGGCATATATTCACATCATGGTATATATCCACATGACCATGTATGACCTTGAAAGATTAACCTGTGAAAGACGTTTTAGTCTTTATGGAAGTCGTGATAGCGCAGTGGATGCACGTTTGCTTCAGGTGCGAATGTTCCGGAGTTCGAGCCCCGCTGGAGCCGTTGCGATTGTGCCCTTAGGCAAGGCATTTGGATTCCACCAGGAACGAGGTCTCTAGAGTGACTAAGTTGTAAGAACTTGTTTCGCAATCGAGCTAAAATAAATTTGTATAAGCTAAAGGGCCAGCCATTTCTGACTTATGAGACACCTCTTTTTTATGAACATCAGTACTTCCTGAATCCTATACCTGTATGCCAGGCTCCGGGTATGCAATCGGTAACCATTATTTAACAAGCTGGCGGCTCACCAACCGGCAATATCAGAACGAACCCCTGACGAGATTCGAACCTTCGACCCCCCCCCCGCTCGGTAGGCGGATGCCTTAACCAATAGTTGTATTGTACTACGCTGCATGTTAAATCAACATAATGCACATTCGATATTTTTAAATTCAATTAACATATATATTTAAAATATGTCATTCCAGCTAATGGTACCATAGACTTTGAAGAATTCGTGAAACTGATGTCGTCGAAAATGGAACCTTCGAACGTGGATGAAGAGATGCGGGACGCCTTTAAAGTAAGCAACATGTGTGCCGTGTAGAAGAATGAGAGATCTTCAAATCATAGAGTTCGATCCGATCGATCAGATCGCGATAGAATGATTTATGAATTATGATTTATTGCGGATGTCGTCATATATATATTCGCATATATATTATATGTGTTCGCTTCATGTGCGAACGGCCCCGAGTTCGAGCCCTTAGGCAAGGCATTATATTCCACATTGCCTCTTATATCTCCCTATCGTGGCGATGGATTCCATCAGGAATGAGGTCTCGAGAGTGATTATAGTTAAGTTGTAAGAACTTGTTTCGCATTCGAGCTAAAATAAATTTGCATAAACAATGATTGATGTCTGGGTCATAAAGTGTGCGAACATTAACTTTTATATTGAGCGTTACTTTTTTTTCGTTACAAATTTCAGAATTATGGGAATTATACCTCCAAGTTTCTTTCTGGCGTCAGTATACATTCTCAATCGGTCACGTGTGTTTTATAATATTTGAAAAGTCAACTAATAATCATACAATATACATATATTCCTATTGTTATTTAATGCATTTTATACCAGTTGATTATACAGCAATTCATTGCTTAGCAATCTGTAATAAAAATGAACCAAATAAGATGATATGAATATTGATATTATATGGTTATTAGTGTGCTGCAAATATTGTAAACCACTAGGTGACCGATTAGGATTTTTTGTTAAGTGTATATAGATATAAGGTTAACGAGAGTGATTAATATAAGTTGTTAAAACTTGTTTCGCAATCGTTGTAAAGTAAATCAAGTTTAAATTAAAAAATATATATATATATAAAAATACAAAAAAAAGTTTAAATTAAAAATATTAAGATTGAAATATGAAAATTGTTACTATATGTGCAGAGAAAGATATCATGGCGAGGAATGAAATACATATACATGTGTTACTATGGTTACTGTGTGACCATGTTTATGCTTTCAACAATAGTTAACAAAAACGAACAACGACAACAACATCATATATAATTATTGAACGTTATGGAACAGCTTGGTCAGTTGCTGCCCCTGAATACTGCTTAAAGATAATAGGTATTTTAATTGGAATCCTCTGTTTTCATCGTGGATTTCTTTGCACAACATGCTATCAATATTCATCCATTTTCTCATCTTATAATTATTAAATTAATACACCTCGACTCGTATCCTACAGAATAATCCAGTGAGATGGGTTTACTTTGCTGTAAACAATTGTATAATTAAATAGTAAGCACGTGACCACACACTAATGTATGTTAGCAATACGTCATTGATTACATCATCGATGACGTGTCGGTATTATCATCTTTTACCAGTGTCCGCATGTATTGGATAAAGACGACAAGGGAGCAACAGTTAAAACAAAGAAGTCCAACTAAAAGGGCCAATAGACGGTTCGAGATAAATCGGACTTTATCTGTCAAAGGAGTTAATAGAAAATTCAGCGATGTCGCTAATAGAATATTATTTATTTTGCAATTGTTTGCAGGTATTTGATAAAGATGGCAAGGGAGCAACAGTAAACACAAAGGATTCCAACTAAAGGGCCAATACACAGTTCGGGATAAATCGGACTTTATCTGCCAAGGGAGTTAATAGAACATTATTTATTTTACAATTGTTTGCAGGTGTTTGATAAAGACGGCAACGGTTATATATCTGCGACAGAGTTACGGTACGTGATGACAAACCTGGGTGAAAAGATGACAGACGAGGAAGTTGATGAAATGGTTAGAGAAGCAGATAAAGACGGAGATGGACAGATAGATTACGACGGTACGATATGTTTGTTTTGTTTCTGTTTGGGTTAAAGGTCGCATTTACAAGATAGATCATATGACAATTCTTCAGCTTTTTTTCTATTTTTGCGGGGGAAGACAATCCATGCCCCTCATAGCAGTATCTTAGTAAGAAGAAGAAGAAGAAATCTTTATTAAGACTTAAACTTTACAGTTTCTCGTCTATAACATTTAAACATATTTACAAAATATATAGTACAATATTATGATAATGATGTAATGAATATGATGACAATGTCGTGATGAATTATAGAAAATGCAACACACGATCATGACTCTAATAAGAATGCCGGAAGCTTAGGTACGAGTGGGCAACCTCCGACTCTCCGCAATACACTTGAATAGCTTCCTCACATGAAACAATGTCATTATAATCGGATATAATCCTAGAGCATTGAGGCCCAAGTGATTACAAGTCATCGTAATGGGATATAGTCCTAGAGCATTGAGGCCCAAGTGATTACAAGTCTACGTAATGGGATATAGTCCTAGAGCATTGAGGCCCGAGTGATTACAAGTCTACGTAATGGGATATAGTCCTAGAGCATTGAGGCCCAAGTGATTACAAGTCTACGTAATGGGATATATCCTAGAGCATTGAGGCCCAAGTGATTACAAGTCTACGTAATGGGATATATCCTAGAGCATTGAGGCCCAAGTGATTACAAGTAATCGTAATGGAATATAATCCTAGAACGTTGAAGCCCAAGTGATTACAAGTCTACGTAATGGGATATATCCTAGAGCATTGAGGCCCAAGTGATTACAAGTCTACGTAATGGGATATATCCTAGAGCATTGAGGCCCAAGTGATTACAAGCCTACGTAATGGGATATATCCTAGAGCATTGAGGCCCAAGTGATTACAAGTCTACGTAATGGGATATATCCTAGAGCATTGAGGCCCAAGTGATTACAAGTAATCGTAATGGAATATAATCCTAGAACGTTGAAGCCCAAGTGATTACAAGTCATCGTAATGGAATATAATCCTAGAGCATTGAGGCCCGAATGATTACAAGCCTACGTAATGGGAAATAATCCTAGAGCATTAAGGCCCAAGTGATTACAAGTCTACGTAATGGGATATAATCCTAGAACGTTGAAGCCCAAATGATTACAAGTCATCGTAATGGAATATAATCCTAGAACGTTGAAGCCCAAATGATTACAAGTCAATGTCCGCAATTATTTAGCCGCATTATAAAACATGCTTAATAAATGGAAATAATATATTTGTCTAAACTACCTTTTTTGTTATAATTTCAGAATTTGTTGATATGATGTCCGCGCAATGAACAGAAACACGAAGCATCACATCGTGACACTCGCTTACTCCATTATCATGTTCACGTCGTTGCTAGTTCAACTCATCTGCGATTCATACACATACTCCATGATATTTTAAAGACCACCTCCGAATGAAAAATACAGATTAAATAAATATTGCAAAAAAACCATAATTGTATGCAAAATAAATCGTCATCATTACGTCATAATGTTATCCTGCGAATGGGTGCAGCTTTCTCTCCATTCTACTGTGTTATATTTATAGGCAGGTTTTATGGTATCTGTATCTATATCTGTTGAATAGCAGGACCATTACTGGTATAAATGCAACGCGATATTGAGGACGATACCATTACACTAAGATATAGTGAAACACGTTTTTATTTTGAGACTAAGTGACTGTATCTCATTATACATGGTCGATACCAACTACCTGGATCACCTAAATCGTGTTTATATTATTGGTTTTCTGTTTATATACATATTTCATATATCGCGTTAGTATCTGTATCTATATCTGTTGAATTACGTAGCAGGACCATTACTGGTATAAATGCAACGCGATATTGAGGACGATACCATTACACTAAGATATAGTGAAACACGCTTTTATTTTGACTCGATGTCGAAACAAATTCTTACAACTTATATTAATCACTCTCGAGACCTCATTCCTGATGCAATCCATCGCCACGAGGGAGAGAGAAGAGGCAACGTGGAATTTAAATGCCTTGCATAAGGACACAATCGTAACGGCTCCAGCTGGGCTCGAACTCCGGACCTTTCGCACCTGAAGCGAACGCGCATCCACTGCGCTATCACGACTTCCAGTGGTATTTGTTTCCAATCACGCATCAGTTATTTTGGTCTTGAAATTATCATGCCATTGCACAGTGAATGCATTGTTTATATGTACATAATTATATGATATGGAACACTGGCTGGCCGCGTATTTAGCGGGCGTGTCATATCCGGTTCCTACGGAGGTGATCGTAATCTTGTCATAATCAACCTTTTCTCATTAGGCAAAAAAGGAAGTTTGTGATGCACCGCTTGATTTGCGTGTTACTTTATGCTAGGTCATAATAATAATAATAATAATAATAATAATAATAATAAATACTTTATTTAAAGCGACATTACATCGCAAAAATCAAATAAAATGCATTGTTCACGAATAAATGCATTGCTACTACAAATACTTCCGAATACATTCGAACACTAACATTGAATCAATAAACAGTGTTTTTGTGGATTGAACGTATGATTTCATATAACGGTCATCCTTGCTCCTGAATTGACGTTTGCTTGTCATCGGAGTCAATAGTTACTAAACGCGAGATAATGTCGTTTAGAGATAATTTAACTAATAAATAAATAGGCACACATGTGAGATATAACGGCAAATCTGTACCATAAATCGTGTTATTCAGGATACACCAGTTGTATTACGCATGGATGTTTACATTATTTTGTTATGTCAACAAACCGCGTATACGACGTTTGTATATTTGTTGAAATACTCAGTATTTGAGGCAAATATTTGTAACAATAATTATACTTTATTAATAGGAAAATACATTCTGTAGCAATTTGTGTTTTCACTGATGTAGTATCGCTTTAATGAGAGAACTCATTTGAGCAAGTATGTCAATCTACCACGAGGCCCTCAACAAAATAATACAATGAAATAGCATAATGAAACATGTAAACAGTAACCAGTAAAACTTTCATAGGAAATAAGATATAAGCTGCAATACTTATATACATGTATAATTGTATATTATCAGTTAATAGGTTATTGGTCTGTTCGTTGCACCACCTGATATATAAGGCTTTGAAGTGTGGAACAGAATGTGCTGTTTTGATGTGATAAGGGAGGGAATTACACAATTGTGACTGAATATAAGAAAGATTTCCTAAAAACGTCAACAGTTGGCTTAGGAGAGTAAAGTTGGAGATTGGCGGATGATCGCAAGTTTTGAGTTCGAACATCTTTACCAACTAATTGTTCGTTGTATTACTATGTCCTTGTGTGCTTGTATTGTGCGTTTGTCTATGTGTATATATGTATAAAATACGCACACTTGTAAATATATATTTATATTTATAAAATAAAATACCACAAAAAGTAATAATTAGTCCTATGTTCTTTATAATATAATTGTATAACTTTAAAGTTATATCACTTGTTAGCATTAATTATTGTTTACAACAGTCGGGATTAGATCAAACACTATTGTATTTGCATTATACTCAACAAAATGCTAATCTGTCACCTGGAGTTTTATAATATTTGAGGCCAACTAATAATCATACAATATAAGACGGATATGTAGCCCAGTGGTAACACGCTGGACTGGTAATCCAGGGATAGCAAGTTCGATCCCCCGTCTCACCCTAATAAAATTAAGTCTTTCAGATGGGACTTTAGCCCTCGTGTCGGTGTTGTACACCGTGCACGTAAAAGAACCAGAGGAGACTCTGGAATGGGTATATGTCTCTATCTTTGCACTATCCTCCAACAATCTAAAATGACTAATCTCTTCAGGAGGCGTCGCCAATTGTATTTGATAGCTATTCGTATACTCAATTCCAAAATAAAGTGTGCAATTTTGAATTTAGAATATTTCACTATTTAGAAGACGTATCGGTTAGAAATTTCGCATAGTATACCTCAAGTATATTTGTCATCGATCAATTGCATAATCTACCACGTGGTATGCAAAATATGTCAGTCCAGTCTGTGAGACTTGATTTCGCATGATTTGCACGTGCAGCCCGAGGAAAATATACATGTCACCGGAAACTTGTATTAGTGTAATCATTATGTCTTACATATCGGTTAAATCACATTTGAGTTCACATTGGTACACAACGAACATGACTAGATTGAGCGAAAATCAACGTATCCAAGCATTCTCAACAGGAACAACGTTGACGTGCTTCTCTGGCCTGCTATATGCCCGGATATGAACCCAATCGAGCATATCTGGGATTACCTTGGCAGAAGGGTGCAATCCCGAGGAAATAGCCACAATCTGAGGGACTTGGCAAACGCCCTCGTTCAAGAGTGGGATAACATCCCTGACGCAGTAATCAGACGTTACGTGCTGTCTATGCGAAGTCGAAGTGCCGCCTGCATCAACAGCAGAGGAGTGCATACAAGATACTGATCGAAAAAAACCCACCAGAACTGCGATTAAAACAACTTTAAATGCAATTTTGAATGTGACCTGATACTTTGAGTACTTTTGCAACTTTGATTTTAGCACCGTCTCCTTTCTCGCATAAAAAAAGCTACTTAAACTGACCGTGACTTAAAATCTGATATGTCTGACATATTCTACAGGGTCTGATCTAAAGCTTAGTACCAAATTTATAGGCTTTCGGTGAAATAGGCGATGAGAAATCACAGAAAACACAGTGCACACTTTATTTTGGAATTGAGTATATATGGGCAGGTTGGACGTCAAGTACCAGGGTTATCCAAGGTTTATATACAGTGGTTGGTTACACAGATACCAATAATATGCAACGCTACAGCGCTGTTCCACCAACAATCTATCTTGTTCGAAAACGATATATTATAGTTAACTTTGCTGTTTATTTGCGTGACGTTGTACGAATATCAGAATATCACTGACTATTTACTACGACGTACGGATACGTTAATGTGATCATGGCTAAACAATATAATGGCAAACAGAAACGTTATGTATTCTTCAAATTTGTCGTTATTGTTACTGTGGTAATGTGATAAAAAGTATCTTACACTCGTGGTATGAAATAAAAACACAGACGGATCTGTAGTCCAGTGGTAACACGCTGGACTGGTAATCCAGGGATCGCAGGTTCGATCCCCCGTCTGACCCTAATAAAATTAACAGTCTTTCAGATGGGACGTTAAACCGAGGTCTCGTGTCGGTGCTTTACACCGTGCACGTAAACGAACTAGAGGAGATTCTGGAATTGGTCTCTGTCTGTATCATGCACTATCCTCCAAATATCTCAAATGACTAATCCCTTCAGGAGGCGTCGCTCATATGGGCAACCGGTAGCGACGATAAATAAACGTAAAACACAGAGACAAATCGTCAGAAGAATGGAATCTTTATCAAATGCAGATTACGATCTAAATTTTATGACTTTTATTTTATTGGTTACATCTCACTTACAATCTCACGCATCTACTCTTAATTACAGTGCATGTGCTTTTAAGTTGTAAGACTTTTATTTAATAAATGATTTAGTCTGTCTAGTATACGTTGGTGCACGTATCTATTGCAACGGCTGTCCGATTAGCGCAGTGGTTAGCTCGCTCGATCCTCGGACCGGGAAGTATGTGAGATGATACGGTGGTCGCCAGATCAGACAGGTGTGTTTTCTCCGGTTTCCTCCCACACGAATGACCACATATACGCCGCTTTCATCCGCGCCAACGAGAGTGATTAATATAAGTTGTTAGAACTTGCTTCGCAATCGTTGTAAAATAAATAAAGTTTAATGTTTTAACATGTACGAAATTAACAATTTAAATTAGTAGGGTCGTGTTATATTGTTTTATTGGATCGCTAATGGCTTATATCCTATACAAAATATGACACTATTTATCGTTATGCTAATCGTTGTGGAAGTCGTGATAGCGCAGTGGATGCACGTTCGCTTCAGGTCCGGAGTTCGAGCCCCGCTGGAGCCGTTACGACTGTGCCCTTAGGCAAGGCATTTAAATTCCACGTTGCCTCTTATCTCTCCCTCGTGGCGATGGATTTCATCAGGAATGAGGTCTCGAGAGTGATTAATATAAGTTGAAAAAAACTTGTTTCGCAATCGAGCTAAAATAAATTTGTATAAACTAATCGTTGGGAAAATTGATATGGAAAACAATGTCTGTAACGCATCTAATCTAAATTGCAGTGTCTGTGATTTTAAATTATAAGACTTATTTCAGATATGAGGTATCGATTCCAGTCGAAGTAGTTGTCAATATCTGATACAATTTATATTTAGCGTTACACTAATCATCGGGAAAGCAAAGAAGGCCTTTTGATACAGGATAGTGGGCGTGGATTCTTTCTACCCTCTCATCCTCAAATGAAAATAAATCAAAGAAAAAGATGAGGAAATTTTATTATACAGTCAAACCTGTGTTAAGCAACCAGCCAAGGGAATCACAAAAAGTGGCTGCTTAGCACAGGTGGCGGCTTAATAGAGGTATGTGTAATAATGTATAATAAAACAACATAATGGGAATATGGAAACTGGCTGCTTAATACAGGTTGGCTGCTTAATGGAGGTGACCACTAACACAGGTTTGACAATATATACCGAGTAGGTTGGGTTGGGGCAGCCGGTACTACAGTTTAGTATTTACGTGGCTTTCTTGTATCGTGAGGTATATACACACTACACATAAAGCACACTATGGTGTAGTTAGCATCACAGACCGATACTTTATCATATATAGACAGGCTTTTGGCGCCGGTTTCGGGATGTGAGATCAATATTTTATATATATAATTTAATATATTGCTAATTAGACATCACGAACATGTCCGGTAGTTTCCGTTTATTTCCGAGTCCAAATTTATATAGTTTCATTGGATAACGGTAAAGTCCGAACACTGCAGTGAAGATACGTTCTTATGAGAACAGCGATACGTCAGCGATGATGTAATCGTTGTGTGTGTGTGTGTGTGTGTGTGTGTGTGTGTGTGTGTGTGTGTGTGTGTGTGTGTGTGTGTGTGTGTGTGTGTGTGTGTGTGTGTGTGTGTGTGTGTGTGTGTGTGTGTGTGTGTGTGTGTGTGTGTGTGTGTGTGTGTGTGTGTGTGTGTGTGTGTGTGTGTGTGTGTGTGTGTGTGTGTGTGTGTGTGTGTGTGTGTGTGTGTGTGTGTGTGTGTGTGTGTGTGTGTGTGTGTGTGTGTGTGTGTGTGTGTGTGTGTGTGTGTGTGTGTGTGTGTGTGTGTGTGTGTGTGTGTGTGTGTGTGTGTGTGTGTGTGTGTGTGTGTGTGTGTGTGTGTGTGTGTGTGTGTGTGTGTGTGTGTGTGTGTGTGTGTGTGTGTGTGTGTGTGTGTGTGTGTGTGTGTGTGTGTGTGTGTGTGTGTGTGTGTGTGTGTGTGTGTGTGTGTGTGTGTGTGTGTGTGTGTGTGTGTGTGTGTGTGTGTGTGTGTGTGTGTGTGTGTGTGTGTGTGTGTGTGTGTGTGTGTGTGTGTGTGTGTGTGTGTGTGTGTGTGTGTGTGTGTGTGTGTGTGTGTGTGTGTGTGTGTGTGTGTGTGTGTGTGTGTGTGTGTGTGTGTGTGTGTGTGTGTGTGTGTGTGTGTGTGTGTGTGTGTGTGTGTGTGTGTGTGTGTGTGTGTGTGTGTGTGTGTGTGTGTGTGTGTGTGTGTGTGTGTGTGTGTGTGTGTGTGTGTGTGTGTGTGTGTGTGTGTGTGTGTGTGTGTGTGTGTGTGTGTGTGTGTGTGTGTGTGTGTGTGTGTGTGTGTGTGTGTGTGTGTGTGTGTGTGTGTGTGTGTGTGTGTGTGTGTGTGTGTGTGTGTGTGTGTGTGTGTGTGTGTGTGTGTGTGTGTGTGTGTGTGTGTGTGTGTGTGTGTGTGTGTGTGTGTGTGTGTGTGTGTGTGTGTGTGTGTGTGTGTGTGTGTGTGTGTGTGTGTGTGTGTGTGTGTGTGTGTGTGTGTGTGTGTGTGTGTGTGTGTGTGTGTGTGTGTGTGTGTGTGTGTGTGTGTGTGTGTGTGTGTGTGTGTGTGTGTGTGTGTGTGTGTGTGTGTGTGTGTGTGTGTGTGTGTGTGTGTGTGTGTGTGTGTGTGTGTGTGTGTGTGTGTGTGTGTGTGTGTGTGTGTGTGTGTGTGTGTGTGTGTGTGTGTGTGTGTGTGTGTGTGTGTGTGTGTGTGTGTGTGTGTGTGTGTGTGTGTGTGTGTGTGTGTGTGTGTGTGTGTGTGTGTGTGTGTGTGTGTGTGTGTGTGTGTGTGTGTGTGTGTGTGTGTGTGTGTGTGTGTGTGTGTGTGTGTGTGTGTGTGTGTGTGTGTGTGTGTGTGTGTGTGTGTGTGTGTGTGTGTGTGTGTGTGTGTGTGTGTGTGTGTGTGTGTGTGTGTGTGTGTGTGTGTGTGTGTGTGTGTGTGTGTGTGTGTGTGTGTGTGTGTGTGTGTGTGTGTGTGTGTGTGTGTGTGTGTGTGTGTGTGTGTGTGTGTGTGTGTGTGTGTGTGTGTGTGTGTGTGTGTGTGTGTGTG